>OZ024837.1:19562052-20762052 GCA_964016985.1 Anodontia alba
GATCATTTAAAGAAATCAAGCATAGCACTGTTCCATGAAACTTTTTTAACAAACGTAGTGGTGCAATATATATATGTCTCCTGACTCTGAAGGGCTAGGCGCTCTTCAGAGTCAGAAGACATATATATATATATATTGCAGGCCGACATATATATATATAAACTAGAAAAGGATCCGCGCAAGCGCGGGTATGACATTAAATTTTAATCCATCGGACAGATTTCAACCTGAAAAAAGCAGTTCCAAGGTTATTTTTTTTATTATTTTATTCAGACTTAACGTCGCTTTCAACAATCTTTCAGACATATCGCGACAGTGTCTGGATGTGACAGGGAGCTCAATGTTCACTTTAAGAGTGCTGCCTCACTGACATATCACACCTCAGACACATGACGTGACATTCCACCCAGTCACATTATACTGACACCGGACCGACCAGTTCCGCTTTCTCAATGCTGAGCACAAACGAAAGAGCAGCTAATACCATTTTCAAAGTTTTTGGTATGACTCGGCCGGGGATCGAACCCACAACCTCCCGGACGCAAACCGGACGCTCTAGTAACATAGCCACTGCGCCAGTAGGTTTGAAGGTAATCGGCCTGCTGATCTGAACGGTTTTTACCATAACTGAGCCAGCGCATGACAAAACCGACAAAATGATTGGGCTCCGATGGAAAAATCAGACCAACATAGGTATCCGCCCAGTCTGATCAGTCTTCGCTGTGCACTCAATAGGTTGCTAAGGAACTAAGGTTTCTACGTGTAGACAGTGAAAACTGATCAGACTGGGCAGATGCCCAGGCTGATCTGAGCTGGGTGCACATGTCATTTTGTTGATTTGTTGGCGGCTCATATATGCAGTGTTGCCGCTAGGACCAAACTGACGGGGCCATATCGAGCGCGGTCAATTTACCTACCCACACGTTTACTGGGCAGGCTTAGTCCTCTAAGCTATTAACCAGTATTGTGCACATTCTTACGCCAGAAACTAACAACTGCCCTTCTTGAAACAGCGGAAGAGAGAGAATGACCGTAACTGCACAGTAGCACATTTTATCCCAGGAGTACTGCACAGTACCACACTCTATCCCCGGAGTACTGGACAGCACCACACATTGTCTCCGGAGAACTGGACAGTACCACTTTCTACCTCGCTGTACTCCACAGTACCACGTTGTATCCCCAGAGTACTGCAAAGCACCACACTTTATCCCTAGAGTACTGCACAGTACCACATTCAATCCTCGCCTTACTGCACAGTACCGCACTGTATCCTCGCAGTACCACACTATTCTGGAGTACTGAAAAGTATCACACAGTGTCTCCACACTTAATCCCAGGACTACTGCATGGTGCCACACTCTATCCCACGAGTGCTACACAGTACCACGGTCTATCCCCAGAGTGCTGCAGCCCATCACAGGAGTATTGTATAATACCATACAATACTCTATCGAAGGAGTACATCACCGTACCACACTCTATGCCCTGAGTTCTGCACAGAATCACACTCTATCCAGGTGTGTTGCATTGTGCCACACTGTATCCCAAGATAGCATAGAGTTAATTTTCCTAGACCTCAATGCAAATACTTTGATAATGGACCACACTTACAAATGCAGGATATTTTAAGCCATTGTATCTGCAACCTGCATGATTCATAATCCAAAACAGCAAACAAAATCAGGGCCTGAAGTTGCATTTCGGTGGTGTCTGTGTTCAGACATACGCGAAAATCAAAAACAACTTGAAAAATGGACAAAATGCTCTTGAAAGATCGGTTAAAATTTTACTTAGATTAGCATTTGAAAGCAAACATTTGCTCAGCTTCAGTATTTCATTTTTAATTTTCAACCACTGCATTAAAAGATGACTGATTTTTACTGATTTGTTCATATCATGCATACACGGTATTAAAACCCCTGTATACTTTCGCGCCTTTTTTTCTTTCGTGCATAGTCTAGTTTCCATGTTAGCATATTATTTCTCCTTCAATAGCATCAAAAATAGGGGAGGTTTTGGGGCGGCCTCCGTATAGGGTAGAATCTTTGCTGAAAATACTATATCAAGATTAATACTTTTCTTACTTCTCCACGAAAACAAATGTCGTGGCGATTCGGCAAATTTCACTGCTTTTTCGACGAAATAGTGAGAAAAGACACTTTTTCTAGAGCCATGAGTTTACCAAAGATATCAAAAATGCTCCCGCCATATCAATGAAATAACGATATAAAACCTGAAATCTCAATAAAGAATTAGCTAAGAAAAGAGCGCCAACGAAAGTTTGTTCCTAACCGAATATGACGTAAATATGTTTCAGAGCTTAGGAAAAGCGACCACCATGATGGATATGTTAGGTCACGAGTACAATAACCAAATACTAATCTGTAAATAATTAGGAACACTTAGCAAGTAAACATCTTTCTATTAGTGCGTAACCGTTTTAGCCTAGTTCACTAATTAATTATGTCCTTTACAATTACTTGCCATCTGTTTTAGCTTTAAGGGCGGAAAAACAATGGTAGCCATAAGCAAATAATTATACGGTATAATCTTATTATTACGAGGGGATCAGCCAATGTTCACCATACAAAGATGTTTAAAATGAAGGGGAAATGCTTAACTATCAGGAGAGGCGCTTCTGTTGAAACCTTTTTTTTTAAATTGGGTCTACTCTAAAAGGAAAGAATAAGCTCAATGCGGAAGCCTGTACGAAAAAGACAGTATTATTTTGTGTCATTCTCAAGAACGCAAAAGGCCTTGACTTGCTTACATATTATACATGACACATAGTTTAGCTGCGTTTTGTTCCTGTTATCTCACGAAAATCTGATTTCAGACAAAAATACACAGTGCTTTTAGAAACAGCTTTGTTAGTGTCTGTACGATATACACCGCGATTATATAACATTAGCATTAGGAGTTGAACCTGCCAATAACTGTCTTTCCAATACCAAGTGTGAGTGTGTGTGTGCGCGCGCGTGCGTGCGTGCGTGCGTGTGTGTGTTGTTTTTGTGTGTCGGGTGGGGGCTTTCTGTTTTAGTTCATCTTTTCGTGCTGAAGATGGCAAGCGTTTTTATGTACAGATGTTAATGTGTTTCTAACGGAGACACTAGCTGCTCTCCAGCCATTGGGTTGATCAGACAGGGGTTGAGAAATGTTGCCGTTTTTCGCGTGGGCCCGATTAATTAGGCCCACGCCACAAAGAAATCCGGGAGACTGAAAAGTTGATGTGTTATTCAACAGAGTTTTTGGAACACTTGATTGATCCAAGCGTTACACTGATTTTCCTGAGGGTAAAACATGTACCTAAATTACCGGCTATATAAAATTTCGATATTTCTCCGGTAGTTTGCGGATACCACGTTGTAATAACCATACCGGAGAAATATAAAAGCCTGTTGGCTTTAACGTCGACAGCGGCGTTTGGTGAATAACCATACCAGAGCCTGTTACGTTTACACAAGAGATAATATGAATTTAGGCACTGTCTAGAAACGGGCGTGGCAATTGCTTAATTTTCAGTTAGCCGTAGTGTTATTGTTGTTGTTGATGCAGGAGAGGGTCAAAATCTGTAACGATGCAGACGGAAAAAAAAAAAAAAAAAAAAAAAAAAAAAACACTATACTGGCTCTGTTTTTATTACTTTCCGCCGAATGTCACCATGATTAACTATTCGTTTCCAAAGAGCGTCTCTTTAAGGTTGAACAACATTATTGAAGTAGTCAAGAATAAATAATTATATTTTCAAACGCTTTATGTAGCTTTGAAATTTCTGCAGTTGCTTCAATTAATGAAATGGAAGTTATAAACGAGTGTAGAAAAAAAAAATGTGTATAAAAATAATTTCCATAATACAGTGTCAAAATTCGACTGGTTCTATAGCGTTACGATTATCAGCAGACGCTTTGAATTATAGTATCTTATATGCTTCTAACGAACTGAGATGAAAGCGCCAGGTGAATCATTCTGTTTCTCGCCAGTTTTCAATTCGCGAGATTGGGGTCGCGAGATTGCTAACTTTGGCATGGATCAGCTGAGAGACATAGGCAGGGCACAGAGGCGAGGTGAGTTTCATGCGTGTTAACTATAGGCGTGCAGGCCAACGTTGGCTATGCCCGTACTAAATAATAGCGATTTATTTCGAAGGTCATCAAACGATTGCAGAAATACAAATTTCAGCTTTTCAAAAAACGAAAATTAGACTAGACGATCTGAGTCATAGAGAAGACATTATTTACATTTACCCACAGATACTTGGGGTCAGTAGAGCTTGCTTGCAATTGGTAGAGCGGATGGTCCAAAACTAATCTCTTGGATTTTTTTCTTATTATTTTTTTTTCTCTTTATTTTTGCATTTTATGATACTTGAACAACACCTTAAGTCATACAAATGGTTATGTCACGTCTAGAAATTGTTTGAAAAAAAAATGATATTTTATGGATAGGATATAATTACGGTAATTATATCCTATCCATAAAATATCATTATTTTCAAACGATTTCTAGACGTGGCGCAACCATTTGTATGACTTTAGGTGTTGTTCAAGTAAAATAAAATGCAAAAATTAAGATAAAAAAAAATAAAGAGAAAAAATCCAAGGGTTCAATTTGGACCATCCGCTCTACCAACTGCAAGAAAGCTCTACTGACCCCAAGTATCTGTGCATTTACCTGTGTTCCCTCACAAAATATTCTGATAGGGGATTACCAAAAAGGGAGAATGCTATTTTAGAGAGAAATATCCTATTTTTAGAAATCCGTAAGTTACGGAATCCGCCGAACTATGATCGGCTCTATTTTTAGCCAGAATTTCATCCATATAAACACAGTTTCGCGGAGACTGTCTGATCAACAAGTCACAGGTTTTCAAAAGTAAAAAAAAAAAATTAGATTATAAGATCTCATAATAATGTAGTACATTCACAGTACATTCAATTGATGTATGAAATTGTAAATAATTATGGGGATTTCTGATCATTTTCTAGTATTGTTGATTAGTTGTCGGAGCAAATTTGAAGTTGAATTTGATATAATCTGTATAAAACTATGTTGGTTAATTCTGTGTTGTAGAATTGAATCTGTTTCCGACTTCATAGTAAAATGGATTGCCATACACATCATATAACAAAACATGGGATAGAATAACCTTAAAAATCTTTTGGGTCAGGGTTGAAAATAAATAATCTAGACATGGCTAGATAACCTAAAATGACACACCCTTCTGTTTTATTTATTTTAGGTCTCACTTTCATAGTATATTTCAGCCTTCTAATAAAACAGTTCGTTATAATACAATTCTGGATATAACACCTTTGAAGAATGTTTAGGTTATTATGATTATATAGTAAAATGATGAAAATGGTCATTTTTTCTATATAATCCATATATTTGTTTTAATATACCCAGTTGTTTAGGGGACATGGAGTTTTCATTGGTTCCCAAAAATGTGATATAAAGAGGTAGGGTATATTTTCAACATTTGTTTTTATTTAAAATAATACAATATATTCAAACACCACTTCTCTTTGACTTTCAGCTTTACTTTCCTAAATCTGTTTTAACAATCTTGTTACATAATCTTTCATATTCTTCTAAAGCCTTTGGTTGAGCAGTGATTTTTAAGGACTAAATGATTTCAAAAACAGACCTTGAAAACACGACTTAAGGCTACATCGGCCATACTTTTTTTTTAATTGAAACTGCAAAGGAAACTGTTCGCTTAGCACAAGTCGGTCGTTAAAGACTACTATTACGACCCAAGGCTACATAGGTCATACTTAAAAAAAAAAAACAAAAAAAAAAAAAAAAAAACAAAAAAAAAAAACATCAGCTCCTAAAGAAATAACAGCCTTTTTTTAAGGTGCTCCTTGAACTAAATTTATGTATCGTACACACCCAACACGGCTGCAAAGGAAACTGTTACCTTAGCACAACTCGACCATTAAAATAGAATTCTTAAGATATTCTTTCAATTAGTATTGCACTGCTAGAATCCTGGAAAACACATCGAATATCAGCATCATCAAATTTAACAGTTATGTATTGCAATAACATAGGGTCATTCACAGCAAGATAAAAAATCTACATAATCCATTGCTCCATTCACCAGTCCATGGGATATATACATATTTTGAATCAACTTTATTCTTGTATGGAACTTGGCAATTCACTTGCATCTCTGTCATCTTTTGGTATGTCCGTGCTTTTTACTTCTCCACTAGGATGAATATCCGAAATGAAGTATAGTGAATAGCTTTCACTGTGACTATACGAAATGACAATTGTGTTTTTGCATCAACAAATTGCTGACTGCCGTTAAAGAGTAATTTACTTGCAATTGCAGAACTTGAATATGTCCCAGTATTTGCAAAAGTAAGTAATTTATCTTGATGTGTAGTATATGATTAGTATAGATAAATGTAACCAAAAATATCATTGCACTTATTAGAGGAAGATTAATTCTTATTGTCAAGAAAACACTTGATAGATTTCTTAATTGAACTTTTTAAAAATAACTGCAATTTCAGTGATGTTCCTGACTTGGATATACAACTTTATGTTAAATGTGCCAGTTCTGCAGTAACTATGATTCGGATTCAGTACACGTTTATATTGTCATCGACCATAAAAGGTTTGATTCATTTTTAGGACTGCTCATGATTTTCTTTGCTACCTCTCTCTTATAATATATTTCAGGTCCAAAAGTAAAAGCTAAATACCTGACTTGAAGTCGGTGGTTTCCGAGTACGAGTTTTGCGACATGTGCTAAAAAAGGGAATTTAAGCATTGTTGAAAAAGCGGTGGAGAAGGTTACTCTTTTAATTAAAGGCATACTCTCCATCTTCTTTGAAGGAATACAAATACAGGTTTTCTCTATTTACTTCCCCATGCATTCTAGATTCTTGCATTTTGGAATATAAATGCATATTTACAGAGCGGTAGATAACTGGTTCGTTTATATGATCAAATAGTCTGAACTGTCGTCGTCTTTTCATCTCATCATACATCCTTCAGTCAGATCCCTGCAACGACCCCTGACCTTTAGCACGTACAACGGTGACAGGTATGTAAGTCAATTCGCTTGTATGTCCCAAGCAGAATGCTGATGAAAATTCCACAGTGAGACGGAGGGATCATACAATAACAGGAAGTTTTAAGCTACAACAGTACTTTGGAAGAATGCCTACTGGCCCTTTGGGACTTTGGCAAGCAGAGTGCAAGCCTTGATAAGACCGCACAAAATACTATAGCTGATCAGGATCCACATTGTTTGCGTGATATGTAGTTATATCTGACAAAGAAGAGATGAAATGAACTGCAGTCAGACCTCTAAGTTCAGAAATGAATTATAAGGAAGAAGATTCTATTATGCGTAAGTGAATTAAGCTATATGGCCAATGGACGCATGTCATTTCATCGCATCTGCGACAATTGCATATGCCACCGCCTGCGTCTGCCAGTCGTAGTCATTTATTTTGAATATAACAATAGTGAGGGTGCCAACGCCATGGGAACTCCATTCAACCGAATTATTGAACAGAATGGGCTATTCTGACAATGACATTTGCTCACATTTATACCCCCACCTGTTCAGGTTTTTTAATCTAACTATACGTGAGCATCTTTGAATATATATATTCTTGCACTGGTTTCCTTTTTGTAGAGCCTGTCTTGCGCGTGTGTGTTGTATAAGAAGCTGTGATAGATGGCTGTAGACGTACAGTTTCGTAATTTCATACATCTGAGCTGCCTCGACATTGGGTTATGCACACAGGTGCGACTGTATCATTTGTTCGGACTTGCGCCTGATGAAGGAAAAAGCATTGGCAAAAAAAAAAAAAAAAAAAAAAAAAATCACTGAATTAACTAAACATGTCAGTTCTAGTACTGCATGTCACAAAAATATTTATCTAAATTATTGGACCGAGTATGTCTAAACTGTTAGTATTAATATCAATATCGTTTGACGAAGTATTTGATTATCCCCACGCTTTTTTAAAAAAGCGATGGGGATATTGTTAACGCCTCCATCCATCCGTCAGACCGACCGACTGTCCGTCCGTCCGTCACACTATCTCCTCCTAAATCACTAGGCGGAATTCTACCAAACTTGCTTCATCACTTCCTCTCATGGTAAGGGTGTGCAAGAGCAGCACTATTTTTCTGTGCGTCCGACAGTCCGTGTGTCCGTTGTCCGTCCATTTGTCTGTCACACTATCTCCTCCTAAACCACTGGGTGGAATTCAACCAAACTTGCTACATGTACATCACTTCCCCTCATGGCAAGGGTGTGCGAGAGCAACATTTTTTCTGTGCGTTCGTCGTCCGTCCATCTGTCTGTCACGCTGTCTCCTCCTAAACCACTGGGCGGAATTCAACCAAACTTGTTACATCACTTCCCCTCATTGTTGGGGTGTTCGAGAGCAACATTATTTTTCCGTGCGTCCGTCGTCCATCCATCTGTTCGTCACGCTATCTCCTCCTGAACCACTGGGCGGAATGTAACCAAACTTGCTATATCACTCATAGTAAGGGTGTGCGAGAGCAACATTATTTTTCCGTTCGTCCGTCTGGCGTCTGTCCATCTGTCCGTCTAGCCATCTCCTCCTAAATCACTGGGCGGAATGTAACCAAACTTGCTACATGACCTCCCCTCATGGTAAGGGTGTGGGAGTGCAAGTCCATCCGTCCGTCATGCTCACGGTTGGGGTGTGCGAGACAACATTATTTTTCCGTGTGTCCGTCCGTGCGTCAGTCGTCCGTCCATCTGTCTGTTACGCTATCTCCTCCTAAACCACTGGGCGGAATTCAACCAAACTTGCTACATCACTTCCCCTCATGGCAAGGGTGTGTGCGAGACAACCTTTTTCCGTGCGTCCGACGTCCGTCCATCTGTCCGTCATGCTATCTCCTCCTAAACCACTGGGCGGAATTCAACCAAACTTGCTATATCACTCATAGTAAGGGTGTGCGAGAGCAACATTATTTTCCGTTCGTCCGTCTGGCGTCTGTCCATCTGTCCGTCACGCCATCTCCTCCTAAATCACTGGGCGGAATGTAACCAAACTTGCTACATGACCTCCCCTCATGGTAAGGGTGTGGGAGTGCAAGTCCATCCGTCCGTCATGCTCACGGTTGGGGTGTGCGAGACAACATTATTTTTCCGTGTGTCCGTCCGTGCGTCAGTCCGTCCATCTGTCTGTTACGCTATCTCCTAAACCACTGGGCGGAATTCAACCAAACTTGCTACATCACTTCCCCTCATGGCAAGGGTGTGTGCGAGAGCAACCTTTTTCCGTGCGTCCGACGTCCGTCCATCTGTCCGTCATGCTATCTCCTCCTAAACCACTGGGCGGAATTCAACCAAACTTGCTATATCACTCATAGTAAGGGTGTGCGAGAGCAACATTATTTTCCGTTCGTCCGTCTGGCGTCTGTCCATCTGTCCGTCACGCCATCTCCTCCTAAATCACTGGGCGGAATGTAACCAAACTTGCTACATGACCTCCCCTCATGGTAAGGGTGTGGGAGTGCAAGTCCATCCGTCCGTCATGCTATTAGCAAAATTAGCAACGAGTTTGGGGATTTGCGATGGCGCACTATCGACTGCGCATTCTAGTTATCTATTTAGTTTCAGAATCCCGCATTTTCGAAAGAATTTGTTGCACTAAGTGAATATTCTGAATTCTAGATATAAAAGAACTAGTTAATTCAGCAAAATTCCAAAATTATATATATATAACCTTATCAATTCAGCAAATTTCCAAAACTCTAGTTGCTGATAAACATAGCGTAAGTTGAAGGCAAATTTGCTATATTTATCCAGACGATGCCAGACGTGCCGAAAGATTCTATGAACGGGCAGCGAATGCGCAGGTCGATCTGGGACTTTGCTGTTTACATATGCCCTAACGGCACATTTTCTTATGGTGCGACTCATTATGGGTGTTTCAGTGAAAGTCACATATAGCCGAAATTAAAATATGATGCTAAAGGCACGAAAATGACCCTTATGAAATTTGCAGACAACGTATGTCCAGATCAGCATGCGCATTCGTGTCGACATATATACTACAATGTCGTGTCCTTTGATTCTTTAAGCGGACGCTCGAATACGCTGTAGGGCCTGCGTTGTCTGCAAAATTGCATAAGGCCCCTTTTTGTGCGTTGAACATCGAAGGATTATATAATATGTAGGGGATAAAATAGTGCGTTTGCTGCGTTGAAGAAAATAGTAAAATAACTGAGGCTAAGCAGCTAAGAGGAATAAAAAAAAAGTAACTTGAAAACGACTAGTTTTATTCGTAGATATAAATTTTAAATTTTGAAATTAGTTCAAAGTATTTGAAAGAAATCGTACTACCTGTTTTATATTCAATTAACACGGTAGCATTTTCTTTTCGCTAAAATACCACAGAGTATCTAGTTAAGTATTTTAAGAGAACGCAGAATGGCTTAATTTTGAGTATTTTCCGAGCAGTCATGTTTATCTGTAAATAAAGTAAAACGTGCTATAGAGCACCATAAGACACGTTCAACTTTAAACGTCTGAAGACTGACCGATCTCAACAGGCGGTGAAGATCTGAAGATCTCTACTCACACCTGTCGTTTACTGGCGTCTAATTAATACTTTACCAGCACGTCCTGAGACCTCATTAGAGCCAGATTATCCAGATTTATTTTCACTACCATTGTTGAGTTGTAAGGATTTCACAAGCGATCAGTCCGATTTGCAACTCTGTGACGCATTATAGCCTTATAACAAGGCACCCCACTGTAGACAAGAGGACTTTCTTGAATAAGGGCACGCCACATATGAACCTTAGTCTGCAAACAAGATTTAGTGGGCCACAGCGGGACTTGTTAAAACCATGTTACGCTTCTTTTATCAAGCAACACACAATACATTATTTCTTCATTTGCCCTGGTTAGTACATGTACATATATATTATATATGTATTTATTTTCCTAAAACTTGCAAAGATATTTTGCCAACAAGATTTTCATTTGCTAAAATGCATGTCTGAAAAAGGGCCTAGCTCCACCTCGACTAATCTAACAGAAAAGGTAAATTACGGATCAGTTATTTTTTTTTCATAAGCAATACACATATGAACTTTCAAAATCCTAGCATACATTATTCCAAAGATATGACAGGTCTCAAAAGCGTGACACCGAGATTTTCCTTGATACTCGTACAATTCTTATCTAGAGCAATATATATATGTTCTGCGCAAAGTAAGAATCGGAACAATTCCGGAATTGTCCTGCGCAAAGTAAGAATTCTCACTTTGCCGGACGAAGTAGTAATTCTTACTTTGCGCAAGACGATTTCGGAATTGCTCCTGCGCAAAGTAGGAATCTGGACAAAGAGAGAATATCTATCGTTGTACATTTATTTTTATTAGTGTGGGAGTGCGAGGGCATATCAAACACTACCGTATTTATCCTAAGTATTAGGACACCATAACTCCTTACCATACTTGTTCTAAAATTTATAAAATTTACTAATCAAGTAGTGGTGAATATGATTGGTTGTTTCTCAGAGGAAAATATTCTCAGGGATGCTTATAAATGTATGAATGTATAAAAGAATGAAACCAAACGTCGTTTGCTTTTTACATCATCATAGGTTAACAATTTAAGCAAAATAAAGCATTAATCAAGTCCTTTGAAGTATGCCGATCTCTCTCTCTCTCTCTCTCTCTCTCTCTCTAATCAAGAAACAAAGAATATATATATATAAAAAAAAAAAAAAAAAATGAAACTACTTTCGTCACGATGGTACATGTACATTCTGTTTCTAGAATCCATTTTTCCACTAACCAAACTACTAGTTTAACCTATTCTCACTTTGTCCAAAATATTTCCACTTTGCGCAGGCACCTGTACCTTATTTATCACCGACAATATCTCCTGCGCAATTCTAGAATTGTCCGGTACAATTCCGGAATTGGCGGACAAAGTGAGAATTCTTACTTTGCGCAGGACAATTCCGGAATTGTCCCGATTCTTACTTTGCGCCGAGCATATACACTACTGCATTTTCATCATATACAATAGGACATTGTTTTGGCTATTAGGCACGTTAAAACTTTATGCAGTAGACTAATTGTAAAGCTGGTTAAACACTTAGAAAATCTGAAATCGTCCTAATCTTTTGGTCTACCTTTGGTCTTCTGGGAACTTCTTAACCCCGTACGACTTATAATTCCTCTTAGTTCTTTGTTTCTCTTGTCGTCGTCTCCAGTAATATGAGAATTCTCCTCTAGTATATGCCTGATATATAGATAACAGATAAACCTTCTGTCGCTCTACAACTTAACCAGTTTTGTCTTGAAGTCCATTACCGTTTTGGAATTTCAAATATCTTGGGGTAAGCTGTTCCACACTGGGATATTTGTCATTGAAAATGAATTTAATTTGATAGATTTATTTGCATGGGGCTTTTAGGCTGTGGCTTTAACTTTAGGCTTTAACTTTCGGTTGTGGCCTCTTAATTGTCTGTTCTCCGTAAAGGTGAAAAATACATTCATATCAATGTCATCTATTTCATGGATGATGTCAAATCTCTTTCTACGATAGTGTAGGGTAGGAAGATTTAACTCGATTAAACGTTTTTAGTATGTCAGTCCACGTAATTCAGAAATTAAACGGGTAGCCCTACGTTGGGTTTTCTCCAAGATTTGTACGTATGCTTTGGTAGTTGGTTAAAATGTTTCCATATTCAAGCGTTGACCTCGCTAGGGATTTATATAGTGTCAAGAACTTTTTTTTATTCATGTGAGTAAATTTCCTCTTTATTAAACCAATGATTCTATTCACTTTGTTTACAGTACTATCAATATGCTCATCAAACTTGAGGTTTTTCTTAAACAGTATCCCTAGGTCACATTCTGAACACCGTTTCAAGTTTATGAGAGTAATATTGAGTCATTTCATATTCCCATTCCAATCCTATATTGCCATATAACCCACTTTACACATTTTGATGTTGAAGCCTAAGAACCAATGTTTACTCCACTTACACAGTTTTTCTATGTCTTCCTTTTGACCTGCTTCACATGCTATGAAACGGTATAACTTGCAGTCGCCTGCAAATAATTTGCAGACACTTCCTATAACTCCGGGGAGGTCGTCAATATATAAATATTACTAGTACAAGAATGGACCCTTGCGGAATACCTGATAATACTTTTGTCTAATTTGAAGCGTTCCCGTTTGTCACTCCGCTTTGCTGTCTTTTTGTTAAAAAGCTCCTCACAACCACGTCAATAGTGGCCCCTTTATGCCTTATCCGTCTAGTTTCTTTAATAGTCTTTTATGAGGGACACTATCGAATGCTTTTCTGAAATCTAAGTATACAGTGTCAACTTGAAAATTTTCGTTATATATTATAAAGAAACATGGGGGTGGGCGAGGGTACATATTGCATAGACTTGTCAACATAATGAAATGTTTGCATGTAGTCCGATATATTGCTGATATTATTGACTGTCCCATTCCTTTAGGACTATTGGACTTGTGTATGAGTTCCACTGAAGCTACTAGGAGCGTGAGGGATGTTGCATTTTTTCTTGGTTTCTCATGAGTCAGCAGATATATCAACACTTAATGGTAAACTCAATTTTAATATGTAGAACAAATGTATGAGCTCCGTAGCCCTAAAACAGTAGAACATTTAGTGATATCAGCGCTACATCAAATTGTGGGACAACGGTTTACTCTGCAAAAGCATTAAAACAGCAACAAATAAAAAAAAAAAAAAAAAAAAAAAAAAAACAGATGGAGACTGTGCATGAGGCATAATGATAAAAAAATGCGCCTCGTGCGACTCTTGACATTGCAATTCTGTTATAAGTATGGACATTTTTCTCATTTCTCCAAGAAAACACATGCTATGGTACTCAGAAGTGCCTCGGCAAGGCACTTCTAACGAGTACCCACAACATATGTTTTCATGGAGGAATAAGAAAAATATTAATCTGATACCACCACCACCTCCCTCTTATCTAGAGTTATATATACCCAAACATCCATCTGAATAGTATTGAATTAACGCTTGGCACTCGGGGTAAAAATTTCAGCAGACGACCTTTTTAAATATTTTCCTGTTTTTTCCTGCGCTTTGACAATGCCTATTTTCTGTAAAAAAAAAAAAAAAAAAAGAAAAAAAAAAAAAAAGAAAGAAAAGAGAATTATCATCAATTTGTCGTCTGCTGAAATGGTAAAAGACAAACTTTATTTATGCATGTGTGAAAAATGGGTCTAATCCCGAATGTTATCAAAAACAAAACAAAACAAAAAAAAAAAAAAAAAAAAAAAAAACAATTGAGGCACTATATGGTTCCAACATCAAAAATGGTTGACATTTTTTAGCTTTTCAGATACGCAAATACTGGTACGTTTCCGTTCTACTAGCGGATATCTAGATCGGCTATCTCCGTAAACAATTGTGTTTTCTTTCAATGTTACGAATAAGCTAATCAAGGCTCAAAATTCTTAGTCAAACAGTTTCATACGATTAACAACGCACATCTATCAAAGTTTGTTGTAAACTTAAACCTATTTATTATGTTCAAACCCAAATATACATGTATTTTTATTTCCATGGATCGTTTTGTTGTTTTTTTTTTTAAGCGTAGTTGTATGTGGTACTTATCACTTTTACTCGGGGTTTTCCGTAAATGCTTTGGCAGGGGTTGAAATTTTGGTATGACTACTTTGGCCTCCGGCTTGGCAAACTAAGCCCAGGCCAAAAAGATTATTAATCGATATAAAAGGATAGGGTATAATGTAGATATATTATCAGACAGACTGCATCCATAAAGAAGGCCGCATAGTTTGATTCAGCTGACCACTGATGTTAGCCGAATCACGGTTAACAACTTTGCTGCCCTCTTTAACTGCAGGATGGTGGGCGGGTCCCAGAATATATGACAGCTAAATCCTAAACCTTTTTTTGTGTCTGAGCTTACTCGTCTGTGGTAGGGCTCACATTGGTTCCACTAGTGGTTTTCTTTTGGTCATGGTTTTTAATTTGTAGTCGGGCCGTCATCTTTGTTTCAGGGCTGAGAAGGTGATTAATAAGCGTTTTCTATATGGATCCCTTCGTGGGTTAGGAAACACCTAAGCGGACAGATAAACCATATGTAGCTGGAACTGTCTGGGATAAAGGGCGAGGATTTGATATACATAAAGCTAGGTTTAAGCATAAAGCTAGGTGTAAACAAAGCCTCCCCCCCTACCCCTCCCGCAATAGTTTTACTGTTGAGTAAAGGTGGTATTTCTGTGACTGTGTTTCTTCGTTTGCTCGTTCCCTTTTCGTTTCTTTTTTCTGTTTCCGGCGAAGTGTTTTTGTCAGTGTTGTCATTTCAACCAATTAAACTGTTAGGTGCCTTGGCTAGGCTGTGTTTTGAGAGTTCCATTGTTGTTATTGTTTACGTTCGTGGCACAGTATGATTTATATTCTGTTATAATTTCTCATTCACTATAACGCTTTTTTTTTCCTCTGTATTGAAATGGTACATCATTAATTTTAGCACACGAAGTGTGCGTGCGTGTGTGTGTGTGTAAATATTTAATAAATATATAAACGAGAAATGGTCAATTTGTATTTTATCACTTCAATAATTACTGAGTGAAACATAGCACGGTTGTAATTCTAGAGCGCTATAGTAATTTTTTAGGCTTTTCCATTTGTCATAATGATTGGGCAGTTGAACGTTTTAAGTGGAGTATTTGACACGTATTGTGTGTGGCTCCTTTTTCAGTAAACGCAGGTAAACATTGTTTTCTTTTAAATACATACTAATCCTCTTTAATGTGTCAATACTTTAATATGTTTAATATTTGATCATGACACAATGGAAATACTTAAAATATGTTCTCTATGTGTGTAGATCCAAAGAATCTCCATTTCAGAATATAATATGAATTGCAGTAAACGATTTAGAAGTCGCCTGGATATAGAGGTGAAAGCATTTAACTTTCCGGTCCTTTGGGACTATTGGGCTCAGATATTATATATCAAAACAGACTTCCGCTAAAGCTACAGGGAGGGATGAAAGATGTTTTTTTTTTTTTTTTTTTTTTTTTTTTCAGTTTTCCTGATGAACAGACACGGTCAAACCGGGTCTACGCTTGTGTATGCCCGTTGGAAAGAAACGGACGTATAATTATATGGCATTGTCCGGCTATCCGTCCGCCCGCCCGGTTTAAACAATTCTTGTGTTCTTGTGCGCGTCATAACTAGGTAACCGTAAGGAATAATTTGATGAAACTTTAGTCGCGTATGGCGTACAAAAAATTGCTCTCCCTTTCTTAATTTCTGAGTTACTGCTCTTTGATTTTTTTTACAGACTATTCTTGTTCTTGTGACACGGTAACCGTATGGAATATCTGAATGAAACTTCATAGCAATGTGTATGAGGTCAAGACAGCGTGTCGCGTGCAAAAATGATTACCCTCCCTTTCTTACTTTCTGAGTTACTTCCCTTTGATTAGATTGTTTCATACTATCCTTGTGCGCGCCATACCTAGGTAACCATATGGAATATCTTGATGGAACACTTTATAGCAATGTGCATGACGTTAAGACGGTGTGTCGCGTATAAAAATCAAAGGACTGATAGTCCTAAGAGTCTGCTAGCTTGTAAAGTACTAATGGAGTGCTGTGTATCTTCTATGCAATTTTACACAATACATGCCAAGAAGATAGACGACATTCCAATGCTACCAATACTATACGATAAGATGGAGCTCTATGGAATATATCAAGCATCTGGGCATTGCACTTCCTGAATAGAAGACTTTCTTTAAAAACTCTTAAATTCTGCTGGTAAGTGCATGTCCTTGACAAATCTGACCTCAAGGCCAAGTCTTGGAGAAATTTCAAACTACACTGAAAGATGATTCTGCATGCAAAATTTCTAGCTAGGACGGACAAATACGGATGGACTCACTAATATACACTTAAATGCAGCTATGGTGACTATGTCTTGCTCAGCGCAAGCGGGCTTGACAAAAAGGAAGATATTTGTTCAAGTTATTTTTCTTCAAACTATTAGCACATTGTTGACAGATCCATTCCTTATCCTCCACACTTTTATGTCCTGATGTACAGAGTCTTTTCATCCCGGGCTTTAGACCCTGAATATCAAATTTAACACCAGAATGTCTGAAAAATGTTTGACAACAACTTGTACATATGTACTGGGGACCACAAGACACCAACTTGTGAAACTGTGTGACTATAGCACTTTCTTTGTTTTTAAATTTCTTACTGCTCAAACCATCTTTTGATGTGTCACTTAACTTAAGTTTCTTATTCAGGGAGGTTTGCAATTCTTCACATATAAGGGGTGAATCAAGTAATGCGGAACCGTGTTCATTTAAGCTGTCAGCAAGCTGGGAGGAAGCATAAGGCTGTGATGGACACAACTCAAATAAAATACATTCTTGTAAAGGAGGATAGGTAGTTATTTCACAAATTTGAAACCCAGCTCATTGGTATCATTTTATGGTCTCCCTGCAAACATGAGATATACAGAGCGAATGCAAATCAAATTGACTCACCGCTGTTGTAGTAAAGGAATTATCAAAACTAAACAATCTACGCAAATGTAAGGAAAATGCCAGTTATATTTGTTTTCTTTAACAAAATGTTTTTGCCATTAACATTTGGCATTCCATCTGAAGCTCTTGCATGTGACTCAAAAAGGTAGAAACAGTCACCTTGTTCCAATAATGCAATAGAAAAGCCGTTGCAAATGAAGACTGCATATGGGTTGAATGAGAAAGTCATAGCGAGTCCTGTCTCTAAATCAAGGAAAGGATACTCCACTAAGGATAAGATATTTAAATTTCCTGAAAATGTTTTTTTTTTTTTTTTTTTTTTTCACTTTCCAGGGATAATGCTGGTTGTCAAGTGAAAAATAAGATGGCAAATCACATGGCTCTAAATAGTCATGATATGTCTTGGCATTCTTTTTTGCATACTTGTATAATTTATCTCCTGCAAACAGAATTTCATTCATGTTGTTGACATTCAACTTGTTGGTACAGATCCTTTTCTGTACAGCTTTCACCAATAATACTAAACAACATGGTAGGCATTGACGCCCTCTTGAATCAGGACTAAATATCCCATCTCTTTGATGGATACTTCCTTGCAATAATACAGATGCATTTTCTTGTAGCGACACCGCCTCGTGGCTGCGAAGAAGCAGCCGCAAAGAAGCAGCCACGACGGTGGCGTCAAATGATAACACATATGGAATAGAACAGAATTGTGTGTACGGACCCTTGCCGTGGCCTGAAAAGTCGCAATGATTAAAGCGAATAACACCAAGTGTTTCGACTGAGACATGTGATGTCAGTCAGCCAATGAAAGTGCTCAGCGATACGTATCGTGTCTGGTTTCCGACCTTCTGGGTGGTTGCGACAACTGTGTGTGTTGTCGTATGACAACCAGCTTGTTTACTAGAATCTACCGGCTGTCGAACAGTTTATTTTTCGCGAGGCTACAGACATGAAAGCTTCTTTTACCTGCATTTTTGAAATTCATGGTGTGTCGCACGCGAAAAACAACAACAGATACTTGTTCAGGTCTTCAGCAAAATTCCTGATGCCGTAAAGTGCATTTCATGTAGGCAACCGGTAGCACAGGAGCTTGACGTTTGCTAATTTCTACTTATAGGGCCTGTCCCTACGATTGTGAAATAATCGAAGGTTCGAAGGACAGGCCCTATAAGTAGAAATTATCCAATGTCAAGCTCCTGTGACCGGTAGTGTAGCGTAACTTGGTACCTATTACCGGCGTGCACTGATTATCGGGTATTCAGAAATCACGACCCACAGACCACGGCCCCCCGCCCATCGGGGCCAGCGAAGTAGTTGGGCTGCCTATAGTCTCCAGGGCAGAGTTGCCTTAGGCAGGGCCTGTTCATCATGTGATCGGGTTGGGTAAAAGTGCCACAAATCTGGAGGCAGTATCTTTAAATGGATACATTGTTGCATTTTTTTTCTTTTCTTTTTATTCGCTAGAATCATCATACAGCAAATACAATGTATAAATAGACTCTAAGGCTGGCTAATCTGGTCGATTATCACTCCTGTCATTGTGATCGATTATTTATCACAAAAGATTTGGTCAATTTACTTGTCTGTCTGAGCAGGACTCTTCCCATGTTATACTTTACTGTATGTATTTGGTCAAATAGGCCTGAGCAAACAGTGTAGACCCAGATGGGATGCCGCAAAATGTGGCGTCTCATTGATTATAAGACATCTGTAATGATAATCATTTTTGTGGAATTTATAGATCAGTTAATCAATTATCTGATTAATTTTGTCAGCCTAAATAGTCTGTGTGAATAAAAGTAATATACTCCATGTATTTTCGCGTTAAATTCAATATTGCGTTAAACTGATTTCTCAATGAAAATAAACGGCAGCGCCACCTACCTGCTGGATGTTTTAAATACAAAGTCACGCTTTAGTGGGCAAGGTTTGTTTTCAGAAATACACTGTTGTTTTGTGATTTCCGCTTAGAAAAGAAATATATTGACTGTGGTGATAACAGTCCTTAATGACATTTACACCTATATCTATTAAATCAATTTTTACAGCTAAGACTAACTTATTTTTTCTATGAAAATATCAAATCTAAGGTACCGTATTAATCCGCCTATAAGACGGGGATTTTTCCAAAAAAAAAAGCCCCCCCAAAATCCAGACCCATCTTATAATCAAGATCTTTGGCCATATCGGTATTTTCGGCAAAGTCCGGTGGTGCCACGTGGTCACGGAAAATGCCGATCTTCGAAACCGGTAGAAGGATATAATGTTTACCTTCGTCCCTTGACAGAAATAGCAGCAAGGTAATTTTGTAGGTGATGTACCGAATTTTTCTGTGTAATACTCGCACCCATGTATAACACGCACTGAATATTTGCTAAATAGTTTTGAAATAAAAAAGAGATGTTCTATGTAAAACACGAAGAATTTATCTGTGCCTTATTTACTAAGTTACCAGATACTAAGTGTCAAATTTCACTAGGATTGAGTTGAAAATGGCCGAACTCGGAAGGTTTAGAGTAGAAACGGGCCGAATTTACGATAATGCTAACTGAATTTTCGTTGTGCAGCTCTGTTACCATGGGCCTCAGGCAACTTGATGTAGTGTAGGCAGTTCTTTGCTTCCCCGCTGCAGACGCTATGATTATAAAAATGTAGTTATTTCTTTTGTGTTCTCATAATTAACACCTTCTTTGTGTCACTTTCTTAACTGAGACGTGAAATTATCAACTCAGTGCCTCAGGGCAATGCAAACAACAACTAAAGTCGACTAGTTGTCATTCTGACTGCCAATTAACCAATTAAGTGCACAGATGTATGCTGGTAGTTTGATTTTCTTTATCATAAACATTGCTTATTTCAAACAATTTTTTTGGTAAGTTGGAAGAAAAGTTTAAATAAAAAAAAAAAAAGATAAACATATGCCCAGTCAGCATTCTACGTAAATCTATATCGGGCCGTCATCGGCCCGTCAGGGTAGCTGACGGGCCGATGACGGCCCGATGTAGATTTACGTAGAATGCTAGCTGGGTGGTAAGAAAATAAAAGATAAAATGCAAATGACCGATCTACCTACCTAAAAAGCCCAGTTGGTTTTGTTTATTATCAATAATTTTAATAATTGCATAAACTTAAATACTTTTTTATTTTTTCAATGTATGATCGTTCGTGCCAATATTTATGTTCTACCAAATTTATTTCCTATTTTGAACTACAATAAATCAGTTGTGCAGGCTGATTTATTCAAGTTACGGTTGAGTCTTGTCAAAGTCCGGTAATCAATACAGATTCATATGCATATGCCTGTTTGAGTAGTTTCCCTTTGAAGAGATCACATGATCAGCAAAATAAAAAAGCGTAAACAAAAAAAGCATGGACATGAAAAGGATATCAAATTACTACAAATCAGATCGAGTTGCTTGTTTTGAGCTGCCAGAACCCTGGTATGGGCGAGATAAGTATAAAAAATCATGAATATCTTATAGCAATCATTCTATTTCGCATTTTTAACGGGCGATCGTGAATGTCATGAGTTTTCGCGACCGATTATCTTGGTGATTTCTGTCCCGATTTTGGTGTTCCTATAAATAATACACATCGGATTTTTATAAACGTTTTCTGGGTAAATAAGGTGCGTGTTATACACAGTTAAATACGGTATGCATGCTTGTAAGTGGTGTTGGGAGTTTTTTTTAATTCCTGCTCTGTGATAAATTCACTTACAAATCTGACCAATCATCGCCGATGTCTTCATGTACTTTAGGAATTTCTGAGTGGCAGGGAATGTCTCCGACAGGCGACTTTTTTAACCCATCTTATAATTAATTAAAAGCAAAATCCTGCCTGGGAAGGGCCCAAAAACAGCCCCCGTCTTATAAACAAATCGTCTTATAGGCGGATTAATACGGTATCCGTACTTTATTTTGAAAATGGCCAAAATTTGCAAAAATCACATTACAATTACATGATTTTCTGCCAAAAATTTAATTAACGCGAAGTTACATGGCTTTTGGTTCAAAATGGCGACAACATGGTTGGCTTGTTTACACAAATGCTTTCACAAATCAAATCCAAAGAACTGCATTATTTGTACATAAAATAAATGCTCAGATAATAATTTAGATGACTTCAGAATTATTTTCAGCATTTGTCTCTGTAAGTAGTTATGATGAAACGTTTTACCATTAGTAACGTGAAAATACATGAAACCGGGCTAAATAATAACAGCAAAAAATTCTAAGATGTGAATTATATGGGACTAGACTTAAAAAATACAGTAATTATTATACTGTACACATATGTATAGTAAAAACTTAGCAAACTAGATCACAAATCTTGATTTTGATCATGGTTCTGTTGGACATCCCAGTAGGGCTAGCTGTTGAAAGAACTTATAAGCATTAAAAGCTCTACACAGCTTATGTTGTCTATTTCTTAAATTCTTATATGCAACCTTTTATTTAAGGCTCTTTATCTTTATTTATAATGACTGAAATATTTTTTACCCACACTCCTCAATTATCTGGACAATTTTTATTAGCTGCAAAAATACCAAGAACATTTTGAATCCTCAAAGTCATAGTGACATGCCCATGCTCCAACTCTGCACACACATAAGCATATAGGTGTAGGCAAGTGAATTTGTTGTCTGAACACTAAAGCTGGCACAATTGATCAGATACAGTCATTTGGCTAGAACCAGGTAAAGTTATGCTTCATAACAATTTCCAAATAAGTGGCTGATCAAAATTTGGACTTTATTGGCTGATACAGAGTACTAGCCTTCCTTGAAATATCACACCAAAGACTTTGTCCTTCGCCTTAGGTTATCTGCCCTTGTGATGAATGTGAAGTTCTCCACTGATTTGGCTAGTTCCAAATAGTTTCGCTAGTTCCGAATAATAAATGAGGGATCTGTAAGAATCCCTCACATAATGCAACAGCCTCTATATATTATTTTATCAACTTGGATAATGTGTTACGGAGAAAATTAATTCAATATAAGACATTTGTCGCAAAGCGACATGTTCACAAAGACCTTAAAACAGATCCTTTAAGCAAAAATCGTATAATTCATGGCATAACAATTTTTCGGCATGTACACCCTCCTTACTGCAAAATTTAGCTCCTATTTTCTGGATTTAATAATCTTTCCGATATAAATATATTTCAATGAGGTTTAAGAAGCTGAAAGGAGTATGTGCATAAGGTCCTATTTTCCCCCTTCTGAAGCCCGAAAATAAAATATGCTTGCAGTAAAATTATGCGTTAATTAATCCAATTGTAGCTTGTGTTTAGCACTGTGTGATGCCGCTACAAAGTCTCCCTACACTTTGTCAAAGTACAGATAATATATAAGCAACGACATGAAAAACCTGTCTTCGAGGTTTTCGACCAAATAAGACTCAGACCTGCTTACTCAGCCGTAGACTGGCTAACTCGGCCATTGTGCCAGATTAGCTAGTCTTGAAAGTTTTGATAGGTTGTTTACTGTCTAGACAGCGAACAACAATGGTGCTGATCAGACTGCGCATAGCAAAAACCACGTGTCTTTGTTGTTCGCATATGGCATAAGATTTTTATCCCATGAAGAGGCTCATATATCGCTTCAATAGTCTGTCACATGTCTGAGATTCTTGTACATACACTACATCAATATCTACACTCCTTATAACACAGCATGTGAACACCTTACCCGAAATTTTATTTCTGGGTCGGTTACTCACCTCAACTCCTTACCATACTTTATTTAAAATTGAACAAGAGGCCCACGGGCCACTCACCTGAGTAGCATTGTGAGTGCAGATATGCAGATGTTATGTAACATTTTTCCAATCCTGTCATCGCAACTAATGAAAAGATCATCCTTTAAGCAGTTCTTAATTTTTAAGATGAATATTATATATGGCAAGACAGTCAATGGAGCGTGATCATTTGAACAAACTCTCAATCACATTTCAACAGTAGGATCAATGTGAAATTTGGTTGCTATTGCCTAAGTGGTTTCTGAAGAATCATGATTTTATACATGTAAATAGCACAGTGGCAGGGAAATATAATAAACATAAACAAGATGGTAGCCATCTTGGATTTCCAATCAGAATGACTTTTAGCTACTGTTGATCTACAAGTCACTTCGATACTTCCAATGAACTTTAAGTCAATTGCCCTTTCGGTTCAGGGGAAAAAGTTCAAAACAGATTTTCAAGATGGCCACCATAGCCGCAATTTGAGATTTCTTATCGCAACCATTTGAGCGTTTTTTGATCTACAAGTCACCCTGATGCTTCCTACCAAGTTTCGAGTCAATAAATGGTCTTTCAGTTCAGAAGAAGTAAAGAAAAATAGATTTTCAAGATGGCCGCCATCTTGGATTTCCAATCGGAAGGATTTTAGCTATTTTTATATCAACATGTCATCCTGATGCTTCCTACCAATTTTCAAATTAACTGGCCCTTTGGTTCAGGAAAATAAGTGAAAGGAAAAGAGTTTCAAGATGGCCACCATGACAGCCATCTTGGATTTCCTATCCAAAGAATTTAAGCTATTTTAGATCTACAAGTCACCTAAATGCTTCCTACCAAGTTTCGAGTCAAATGGCCTTTCAATTCAGGAGAAGAAGTGAAAAATAGATTTTAAAGATGGCTGTCATAGCCGCCATCTTGGATTTCTGATAGGGATGATTTTATCTATTTTTGATCTACAGGTCACCCTGATGCTTCCTACCTAGTTTAAAGCCAATAAGCCTTTTGATTCAGGAGAAGAAGTGAAAAATCTACATTTTCAAAATGGCCACCATGGCAGCCATCTTGGATTTCCAATCAGAACGATTTTAGCCATTTTTAATCTATAAGTCACCCCGATGCTTCCTACCAAGTTTCAAGTCAACTAGCTTTTGGGTTTAGGAGAAGAAGCGAAAAAAAATTTTCAAGATGGCCACCAGGGTGGCCCTCTTGGACTTCCGATCAGCATGGTTTTAGCTATTTTTGATCTACAAGTCACCCTGATGCTTCCTACCAAGTTTGGAGTCAGTTGGCCTTTCCGCTCAGGAGAAGAAGCGAAAAATAGATTTTCAAAATGGCCGCCATGGTGGCCATCTTGAATTTCCGTTTGGAATGATTTTAGCGTCTTTTGATCTATAAGTCACCCCTATGCTTCCTAGCAAGTTTGGAGTCAATTGGCCTTTCGGTTCAGGAGAAGAAGCGAAAAATAGATTTTCAAGATGGCTGCCATGGCGGCCATCTTGGATTTCCGATCAGCATGATTTTAGCTATTTTTGATCTACAAGTCACCCCAATGCTTCTTAGCAAGTTTGGAGTCAATTGGCCTTTCCGTTCAGGAGAAGAAGCGAAAAATAGATTTTCAAGATGGTGGCCATCTTGGATTTCTGATCAACACGATTTTAGCTAGTTTTGATCTACAAGTCACCCCGATGCTTCCTAGCAAGTTTGGAGTCAATTGGCCTTTCGGTTCAGGAGAAGAAGCTAAAAATAGATTTAAGATGGCTGCCATGGCGGCCATCTTGGATTTTCGATTGGCAAGATTTTAACTATTTTTGATCTACAAGTCACCCCAGTGCTTCCTAGAAAGTTTGGAGTCAATTGGCCTTTCGGTTCAGGAGAAGAAGCGAAAAATAGATTTTCAAGATGGCGGCCATCTTGGATTTCCGATCGGCATGATTTTAGCTATTTTTGATGTACAAGTCACCCCGATGCTTCCTACCAAGTATCGAGTCAATTTGCCTAGGGGTGTAGGAGTAGGCTTTTAAATCAATTGTTGACGTCGCATGACGGACGACGGACATTGACTGACCACAATAGTTCACCATGAGCACTTTGCGCTCAGGTGAGCTAACAAGTACAATTTACTACCGAATGTTTTGTCTAAAAATAGCTCAATGGGTGGCAAACAGTTTAGCCCCTGATGTGACACCGCATTTTGTAGCATCTCATGGGGGTTTACAATGTTTGCTCGGGACTGTCTGTCCAAATACATCCAGTAAAGTATGACCAATTTCAATATAATTTTGCAGGAGTGTTACTTTGATGATCCTCTACCAAGATTGTTCAAGCCATTTGGATTCGTCAAAAAACATGGCCGCCAGGGGGCGGGGCTTATTTTCCCTTTATATCTATATAGAAAACTTTAAAAATCTTCTTGTCAGAAACCACTGGACCGATTTCAATATAATTTTGCAGGAATGTTTGTTTGGTGATCCTGTACCAAGATTGTTCAAGCCATCTGGATTCGTCAAAAAACATGGCTGCCAGGGGGCGGAGCTTATTTTTCCTACATGTATATATCTATATGGAAAACTTTTAAAAGCTTCTTGTCAGAAACACTGGGCCGATTTCAATATAATTTTACAGAAAGATTCCTTTAGTAATCCTCTACCAAGATTGTTCAAGCCATTTGGATTCCTCAAAAAACATGGCCACCAGAGGGCGGGGCTTATTTTCCCTATATATCTATACAGAAAAGTTTAAAAATCTTCTTGTCAGAAACCACTGGACCGATTTCAATATAACACGGCAGGAATGTTTCTTTTGTAACTTTCTACCAAGATTGTTCAAGCCGTCATGATACGTCAAAAACCATGGCCGCCAGGGGGGTGGGACTTTTTTTTTTTTAACTCACCTGACCTCTGCTCAGGATGAGCTATAGTGATCACTTTTCCTCCGTCCATTAACATTTTCAAATGACTTCTCCTCTGAAGCCGCTGAGCCAATTTTGCTCAGATTTCATGTGGAGCCTCCTTAGGGTGGGGGAACGAAAGATTGCTAAAATGGTCATGGTCCGTTGACCCAAGATGGCCTCCATGCACATATATGGTAAAAACCTTTAAAAATCTTCTCCATAACCGAGGATGCCTTGGGGCTGAATCTTTGCAAGAATCATCAGGGACAAGAGGTCTACCAAAGTTGTTATAAGATTTGTCGTACGTTGGCATTTGACCTTTTTACGGCAAGGTCAAGTTTGCTTCCCTATGCTTTTGTATGGGAAAAACCTTTAAAAATCTTCTTCTCCAAAACCGAGCATGCCTTGTGGCTGAATCTTTGCACATATCATCGGGAATGGGAGGGCTACCAAAGTTGCTAAAATAATGGTTGTACATTGACATTTGACCTTTTTGCGGTAAGGTCAATTTTGCTTCCTTATGCATTTATATGGGAAAAATGTTCAGAATTTCAAATAACATCTCCTCTGGAGCCTCTAGGCCAAATTTGCTCAAATTTCATATTGAGCCTCCTTAGGTTGGGGGAACAAAAGATTGCTAAAATGGTCGCAGTTCGTTAACCAAGATGGCCGCCATGCCCATATATGGTAAAAACATTTAAAAATCTTCTTCTCCAGAACCGAGGATGCTTTGGGGCTGAATCTTTGCATAATTCATCGGGGACGGAGGGTCTACCAAAGTTGCTAAAATTTGACCTTTTTACGGCAAGGTCGTTTGCTTCCCTATGCATTTATATGGGAAAAAAAACATTTAAAAATGTTATTCTCCAAAATCGAGGATGGCATGTGGCTGAATGTTTGCATATATCATCGGGAACAGGCGGTCTACCAAGGTTGCTAAAATAATTGTCATACATTGACATTTAACCTTTTTACGGCGAGGTTAAGTTTGCTTCTGTATGCATTTGTATGGGCCCCATACATTTGTATGGAAAAAATGTTGATAATTTCAAATGACTTTTCCTCTGAAGCCTCCTGGCCAGTGTTGCTCAAATTTCATGCAGAGCCTCCTTGGGCAGGAGAATGAAAGATTGCTAAAATGGGCATGGTCCATTGATCAAAATGGCTGCCATGCCCATATAATGGTAAAAAAAAATTTACAAATCTTCTTCTCCATAACCAAATAAGCCCTGGGCCCTTATCTTTGCATAAATTATGGGGGACAGGAGAGCTACCAAAATTACTAAAATGATGGTTCTATGTTGACGTTTGACCTTTTTACCTCCAAGGTCAAATTTGCTTCCCCATGCATTTGTATGGGCCATATACATTTATATTGAAAGTATTCAAGTGAATTGTAGATCAACAGTAGTTAAAATTGTTCTGATTGGAAATCTTAGATGGCCATCATCTTGTTTATATTTATTATATTTCTCTGCCACTGCGCTGTTTACATGTATAAAATCATGATTCTTCAGAATCCACTTAGCCAATTTCCACCAAATTTCACATTGATCCTACTGTTGAAATGTGATTGATGGTTTATTCAAATGATCATGCTCCATTGACTGTCAGGCCCATATATTCTTCTTCAAAACTAAGAACTGCTCAAATGATGATCTTTTCATTAGTTGTGATGATAGGATTGGAAAAATGTTGCATAACATCTGCATGTCTGCAGTGACTCAGGTGAGCGAGCCGTGGCCCGTGGGCCTCTTGTTTCCCTATATATCTATATAGAAAACTTTAAAAATCTTCATGTTAGAAAGCACTGGACCGATTTCTATATAACTAGGCAAAAATGTTTCCTTGGTGATCCTCTACCAAGATTGTCCAAGCCGTCATGATTTGTCAAAAAACATAGCAGCTAGGGGGCGGGGCTTATTTTCCCTATATATATAGAAAACTTTAAAAATCTTCTTGTCAGAAACCACTGGACCGATTTCATTAACCCTTCTCCTGCTGAATTGATTTTGCCTAATGTAGTCTCACTGCTGAATTGTTTTATGTAATTGTGAAAGAATGTAATTATAAGCAAGATGGTACAGTAAAATTGTTATTTTTGGAGAACTTCCAATCAGAGTATCCTGAAATTTGGTACACTGACAAGATATGATTTTTCCTTCGAAATCACAGTAACTTCTATCCGCTATTAATATTGGTTGCCATGGTAACCATGGCAGTAACCGTAAGTTTAACTGAATTTATATGAGAACAAGATCAAAGGAGCCCCTCTCCATAACTATCATAGGGTTCTGTTTGAAATTTGCCAGGAGTACTTCCCAGTGATCAATCGTCATATTTCTTTAATTTCATACCAAACGTCCTTTTACTTTGGTTGTCATGACAACTGTAAAGTACGAATGTAAAATGTTCAAAATATATGTATGATTGCTTTTGATGTTATCAAGTTGGATTCTGTGTACTTTTGCAGGAACAAGCTTTAGCTCACTTTGGTATTCTGATGTACTTTAATTATTATCAAAGTCAAAAGGAGTCACATCAGGTTTTAAATTAGTTTCCATGGCAACCATAACTGTGAAGGAACAAATTAAGGGAAAATAATAAAATACTATCTCCTTCAAAAGCACAAACAAAAGTTTAATGTTAAGAATACATGTATTTGCAGTGTTCTCTGGCTACACCTCTACCATATACTAGCAGCTAAATTTCTTTTATTTACTTTAGTTGCCATGGCAATGATAGATATTGAGCTGGAAAACATTTAGATGACACCATCTAGAAGCCCACCATCTAGAAAGCCACTGAAACGTTTTCGTTGATTTTTACATGCATGTGTCTTCAGTGTCCTTGACATACCAAGTCAGTTTTCAATTTTCTTATAAGTTACAGTCTGGTCTGTTCTCCATTTACATTTGTTGTCATGGCAACAGTCATTTTCCATAGACATACAAACAAAATGACAAAAATATTTAGTACTCAAAAAAACACTGAAGAGATTTGAATGGAAAAAAGTAAAAAAAAAATGGAACTTTAACAGTAACGCTCGTGTGTTGATTTTCTGCCGTACTACAGTATTCATCATAACTCTAGATAATTGAAATGGATGAGTATTTCTCATTTCTTCTCAAAAATGTGTTATGGGTGCTCATTACAAGACTGACTTCTGAGTATAGCGATGAGAGAATATTTGATGAGTCTTAAATATTTTGGGACTAGACCAAGCCAGGGGCAAGAAGGCATGATGAATGGAAACATCAAGGACCCAGGATGAATTTCGGCTTCGTTATGTTTTAAAAAGGCAGCCGAGGACAGACCAAAATAGAGAGAAACAATCTCTCTCTAAAGTTATCAGTGGTGCCTCAGTGATGTATGGTTACGGGGCTGAAATGAAGTGACGTATATAAGCACAGAAAGTTGCCACCCACAGGACTGTTAATGCAAGTTATGCAGACAAAATTCTAGAAAGCAACTTTAGCTATATTTATCAGTCTATCTATTCAATGTGATTTGGTTGGTTTGGAGTTTATCAGCCCAGTCAACACTATTAAGGTCATGTCAAGTTGGTCAATTTACCTAACCACACTTTTCATGGGCAGGCTTAATCCTCTAGGGGGCTAACCAGTACTTGTGCACATTCTTTCCCATAAACTGACCCTTCTTGAATCAGTGTGAGAGAATGACTGTAGAAACTATTTCATTAACAGTCTCTGTGAAAGAATGTTACCGGACCTTTAGGATTGAACCTGCGACCTCCTGGTCACTAGTCCCAACATGCATCTGACAAAGTCACTGAGGCACCAGCTCTACTTTATATGAAGTGACTTTATTTGTTTATAAATCAAAACGCAACAAGATTTGCACAAGAATATCTAACTTTTTTCCTAGATTTTAGTTTAAATTTGTAATTTTTGTTACCTCATTCAAAGAACAATGAGCTGCCATTTTAAACACATCTGTACTATGTCACACGGTAAGTTACTGTTATTCTTTGGTGAGGCTTGAGAAAGCTCAGATATTAGGCCAACTCAGATATCCATCATATGATTCATCTAGCGCTTCTTTAATTTAATCATCATGATACTTTTTTTTTTTTTGAATAAACTGAAAGGTATACCGATGTAAATAAACAGAGAAAGCATTTATCATTAAAAGCACAAACAGCACCTACTTTGCATAAATTGTGATTCTGATTCAGACTGCATTTTATTGCCAAATGTCTAGAATTACGTCAGACACTGCAAAAATAAACCGGAAACTACCCAGGAGTAGTCAGGGAACATACATGTTCATTTCCAAAAACAGAAAGAACAACTGAAGAGCTGGCCAGCAGCAAAACCCTTTGGGTTCAAATCAGGCCCCATGGATGTTGTTCTAAATCCAGATAAAGCTCAACAACACACAACAACCCCCATGGTACCCATAGTTCCTAGCAAGCAGATTCCTATCATATTTATTTACCCTAAGTATTTGCCATTCAGACATATTTAACTCCTAACCATACTTACCCTAAAAATTGTCCATTTGGTGAAAATAAAAAAAATTGTTTGCCCTCTCCCTACCTGCCCAAAGAAAAGCTGCTGCCTCAATAAATTTTATTGGAATTCTAGAGTGCCATTTCTTTTTCTTTTTCAATCATTTCAAAAGTAAAGAAGTTCTGAATAAAGTTTTGAGTATAATGCTCTCCATACATTATGGCAGGCATGCTGCTTTTAATATTGCTATTTTAGACAGATATATTAAATTTATGTAAAAAGCTGTTAATTTTCATTTAAACATGTTTTTCGATTCTGGCATTTTCTGGCAGATTTTATACAATAAATTTTCAAGAAAAAAAAAAATACCGGTACTTACCTCCCCAAAAATATCTGAGTTGGGAGAGGGCAAACAGAAATAATTTTAAATGCGGCCTTTTACTACCAAACTTGCTGTGGATAACAATGCTGACCTTGATCTGGCACTGTGTGCTGCTGTGTCTGACCTTGAACTACACTGTCTGATTGAGACTTTCTGTCTGAATACCTAGCATCAATTCATTGGAAAAAATAAAGCTTGCTTCTTACACTTCACTCAGTCTAAATCAAAGCTGCAAGACCACAAAAGTTTTCTCATTTCAATCATGATGCTTGTCAGGTCTGTCAGCCTGGTTAGCTCAGCCCAGCAGGGTATCAGCTTTACAGGTAGGAGGCTGTGGGTTCAAGTCCTCAATTGAGTACAGTGTCCCTAAATCCTTATAAAATTAAATGTGCCCAATGTAAATAATACATGGGCTTGTGATGTCATGATTTTTCAAAATAAAGAATTTTTTTTTGTTTTATTTCATTTGTGTGTGTGTGTGTGTGTGTGTGTGTGTGTGTGTGTGTGTGTGTGTGTGTGTGACTCAGATACAAGTAGGGACCCATATCACTGCAAGTGTAAATTGTCAAGTTTTAATGCAGTAAACATAAAACTGTTAGTCTAAAATTTGATGCCTGGCTAAGAGTGGAGATCTTGTTAAAATGTTGTATTCTGAAGTGTCTGATCTAGATCTACACTGTTTACACAGACCTGTCTTTCCATATACATAGGGTAAATACAGTGGCCACTGAAAAAAAAACCAAAAAAAACTGATGTGCTCACACTGGTGCTAATTAATGAAGAAAATGTTAGTTTGTATATATAACTGCTAATATCTGGCTATCAAAAGATAGATGGGGAAGAAGTTTGGTAATCATTTGGATTGGCTATTCTGTGAGTGTAATCAGGGTGATTAAGTAACTGTAGAGCATCTGATTTGCAAGCAAGAGGTCATGGGTTTGAATCATACAATGGGAATGAATGGGTGCACACTTTATCTCTTATTTTTACTTTAACATCATTGTAGGGCCAAGTTCCTGCACTTTGTTTAGCGGCACGTAGTTTATTATTGCAGCGACACACAGCAACATTATGATCTAAGCTTCTTTCAAATGTGCTGGACATCTTTATCTCTTATTAAAATTCGGTCGCAACATTTTTGGAAAGCCTTACTTGTACATCGGACCTGAGCGAAAGCATCTATTCGGTACAACTTTGCATTCGTTTCAAAGTCCAGAAAAGAGAAAAGAAAAACAATCATATGAGCGAAAAGACTGAAAATAAATTTTCTCTAAAATAAACTGTACTGAAATTACTTCGGAGGCGTGTGTAAGGAGATATTTGTTCGGATCGTTAAAAGCGCATCAACACGTGTGGACGAAATGCGTCCTTCACAAAAGTGTGGGAGAACGGTGCCGACTTTTGCAACAGCAAATAAATAAATGGCAGCTCTCTTTGAATTTCAAACAGCACTACGTTTGTATATGGAAAAACACAAGCAGAACCATCGCAAATCAACTAAATTTTGACTTTCTTTTCGTCTTTTCCGCGCTGATAAACAGCGCATCCGGAACGAGGCTACGTATTTAGAAACGGGTTTTCCGAAAATTATGATGAAAAACTAAACTATATTTCTGTTATCTTTTCATGCAAAAATGCTTTTGTTTGTGTGATAGCAGCGTTAGAAAGATAAAAATAAGCCTATAAGGTCGAATAAATTTCAATATGCGTTTAGTGAAAGTTATTTATTTATAGAATTACTCCCGGTAACTTCCGGAAGTGGTGAGGCTTTTTCAGACGACACTCGGCAAAGCAGCAAAATAAATAAAATGAATTAATAATTAATGATTTTTAAGACCTGAATATTATAAAAAGTAATGAATTTATATACTTTTTATTGTTTTCTCACAACTATCTTTTATGTCAACACTTCTTTTGATGTTTATTTCTGAGTTTTAATTTATCTATTTTTAGAATCGGAAAATCCGCTCATCCAAGTTTAGCTCAGCTGCGCTTCTGGTAATTTTTTTAATAAAAATGACTTTTTAAACCCATCTTATTGATAAAATGTTCCGCTAAATATATAATTAAATTCATATCTTATGCATTCTTCGTGTGTTCGTTAGGTTTTGGAACCACTTTAGCTGTCATGACGTTTTAGAAAAAATGACGTCAGAGTGCAACCTGGAAATTCCCACTGACCGAAAATTTTCGGGTTCAGCAGTCAACGTTTTGCACGCGCTACCGAATATATTCGGGTGCCGCAGGAGAAGGGTTAATACTTGGCAGAAATCTTTCCTTTTGACCCTTAACCAAGATTGTTCAAGTTATCATGATTTGTCAAAAAAACATTGCCGCCGGGTGGTGGGTGGGGAGGGAGGCTTAATTTCCCTATATATCTATATAGAAAAGTTTAAAAATCTTCTTGTCAGAAACCAATGGACCAATTTCAATATAGCTTGGCAGGAATGTTGCTTTGGTGACCTGCTACCAAGATTGTTCAAGCAGTCATGATTCGTCTAAAAAAAATTCTGCCAGGGGGTGGGGCTTATTTTCCCTATATATCTCTATAGAAAACTTTAAAAATCTTCTTGTCAGAAACCACTGGACCGATTTCATTATAACTTGGTAGAAATCTTTCCTTGTTGACCCTCTACCAAGATTGTTCAAGTTATCATGATTCGTCAAAAAACAATGGCCGCCACTGGGAGGGGCTTATTTTCCAAATATATCTATATAGAAAAGTTTAAAAATCTTCTTCTCAGAAACCAATGGACCGATTTCAATATAACTTGGCAGGAATGTTTCTTTGGTGACCCTCTACCAAGATTGTTCAAGCCGTTATGATTCATCAAAAAACATGGCGGCTAGGGGGCAGAGCATATTTTCCCTATATAGAAAACTTTAAAAATCTTCTCGTAAGAAACCGTTGGATTGAGTTCAATGTAACTTGACAGGAATGTGCTTTGGTGACCTTCTACTAAGATTGTGCCCTCATGATACGTCAAAAAACATGGCCTTCATGGGGCGGGGCTTATTTTCCGTATATATCTGTATAGAAAACTTTAAAATTCATCTTGTCAGAAACCACCTGACTGATTTTAATATTACTTGCCAGGAATGTTGCTTTGGTGACCCCCTATCAAGATTGTTCAAGCAATCATGATTCGTCAAAAAACATGGTTGCTAGGGGTGGGGCTTATTTTCCCTATATATCTAAATAGAAAACTTTAAAAATCTTCTTGTCAGAAACCACTGAACCGATTTCAATATGACTTGGCAGGACTTTTCCTTTGGTGACCCTCTACCAAGTTTGTTCAAGCTGTCATGATTTGTCAAAAAACATGGCCGTTAGGGGGTGGGGCTTAATTTCCCTATATATCTATATAAGACATTTTAAAAATCTATTTGTCAGAAACCACTGGACCAATTTCAATATAACAGCAGAATTGTTCCTTTGGTGATCCTCTTTCACTATTCAGTTCAAGCCATCATGATGGATGAAAAAAACATGGCCACTGGGGTGCAGGGTTATAAAATTTATACAAAAATTTTAGAGCAGTAAACTTGGCTGAAACTTCAACAGTAAGTATGCAAAGCTGTTTGCTCAGGTGAGCGATATAGGACCATCATGGTCCTCTTGCTTTTTTTTTTTTCCCCCATTGGACCTAGCATGCCAGTTATGCCTGTTTTTGAATCTATTCTGTTCTAAATATTCCCCCCCCCCCCCTCCCCACACACACACCCTTGGATGGGGACGCCAGTGCTGATAAGATCTGCACCAAAAGAAATATACCCCCTCCCGCTTGAGCTAGGATTCTGATATTTATGTCTCCTCCCTTTAGGGTAGGGAGATGTGTATTGTTTTTTCCCTCGGGCGTCTGTCACAAAATCTTGTCCACTCTGTAACTTGAAAATGGTTCATGCTGTCTCCACATAACTTCATATAAATATCAATCAACATTATCTTACATGCAGAGCACAAGAACCATACGTCTTGCATTTATACTTTATGAGTTATTTCACTTGGAACTTTATGCGTCACAAAATCGTGTCCGCTCTGTAACTTGAAACCTGTTCAAGATATCTTCAAGAAAGGTCATGTAAATATCAATCAGCATTAGACAACATGCAGCGCGCAAGAACCATAACTCTTGCATTTATACTTTTTTGAGTTATTATACACCTGTTTGAAAAACGGGACATATTATTTTACGGGGTATGACGTCCGTCAGAAAACTTTTTCGTTTCTGGCTAACGCCTCCTACAGTTTACATCCGATTAAAATGAAACTTGGTATATAGCTAGACCATGATGTGAAGCAGCACATATTGTTTTTGGGCTACAGACCACCAATTATTAGCAGAGCTATGCCCCTTCGAAAATTTCAGAAAACACTTCGTTTCTGGTTAACTCCTACACTTTACATCTGATCAAGCTGAAACTTCATTTATAGTTAGACCATGATGTGGAACAGTGCATATTGTTTTGAGGTTACAGTCCACTTAATATCAGCAGAGTTATAGCCCTTTGAAAATTCCTTTAAACTTTTCGTTTCCGGATAACTGCTCCTACAATTTACATCTGATCAAGCTGAAACTTCATTTATAGTTAGACCAAGATGTGGGGGCAGTGCATATTGTTTCTAGGTCACAGTCCACCAAATATTAGCAGAGTTATGTCCCTTTTAAAATTTCATCAAACTTTTCGTTTCCGGCTAACTCCTCCTACAATTTACATCCGATCAAGCTGAAACTTCATTTATAGCTAGACCATGATGTGGAGCAGCACATATTGTTTCAAGGTTACAGTCCACTAAATATTAGCAGAGTTAAGCCCCATTGAAAATTTCTTTAAACCTAGTTTCTGGTTAACTCCTACAATTTATATCCGATCAAGCTGAAACTTCATTTATGCTATAGTTAGACCAAGATGTAGAGAAGGGCGTATTGTTTTGAGGTTACAGTCCACCAAATATTAGCTGAGTTACGCCTAGTGGTGGGACCATTCATCGATGCATTGGTGCATCCCGATACGCTTCATGTATCGATACACATGATGGAGTATCGATATGATGAACGTTTCTATTCAGATTCGCTTCTTTGTGTTCGTTACATTCTTTAATCCGGTCTACAAAGTGACATTTTCAGAGCGCGATTTTGATTGGATGACGCTTGACTGATAGCCAATTGCATTTTGCTTTATTCTCATTATGATGGCAGACGAAACTGTGGTTGGAATTTATTCGCCACCCAGCGGTAAAAATACTAGTTCTGTATGGGAATGTTTCGGCCATCCTATTCTTACTTTTGAAGTTAGCCATTTTTAGTGTTTCAGTATTATGGACAATGCATGTTTAAGGGAAACCATATAGTTGGGGTCATAGTGTTGTTCAAACACATGTTCTAGTTCATTATAATTTCAACACAAAAACATGTCGGAACTTATTAGAAGGTCATTCATTGGTAGGGCTCTTTTAGTGAATATCCACAACATATATTCCTTAAGAAAAATAAGAAACATGCCAGTTTGAGTAATTTTTATTCAAAAAGTGTGTTATCTAACTGATAATACAGGTAAATAATAACGTTACTTTACGCATGTTAAAGTTAAATAAAAGTGTAGTTAAAAGAGATTCAGAACCACCACTGAGTAATGTACATCCAGTATAGCAACTGTAGTTACTCTGAATTGTTCAGAAGGCGGTGTCGCGAAAAAAGGCATTAACTTAATTACATAATTAGATTTATATGATTTGATGGACCTGGATTTTGCTCTATATCCATATTTTCACACTTTCTTACAACCAGTGGCTTCATCCAATATTAAATTTACATTCAGAGACAAGGCTTTGTGAGAAAATTTACTATTCCTTGAAAAACAACCAACATGAACACTTTGTACTACATGCTTTCACTATCAATTTAATTTCTCAAAATCAGTCAGATGGAAATGCATTCTACTTCTTTTATTGTATAAATAAGAATGGGTCTTTACTGAGGCATCTGTGTAAAACAGATATACATAAATAATCTAACCATGTACTGAAACACTAAATACAATTATTTCTCTTCTGTTTTGTTTCTTTCTTCACAAAAAAAATCCATTTTATTATCTGCATATATAAGCCAATGCAGTGATTGGAGTAATGAACCTCTTTATTTTCCAATGAAGTTTACCACCTGATTATTCCAAATGAGTGTATCTCCAGCAGCAATTTCCAATTTCTAGAATTATCAAAGTTCAAGCCTAGATATGCTCCAGTTCATACATATTCAACACCTGATGTAGCTCCACGATTATTCTGGTGCAATTTTATAAATTTATCTTTATCAACTTATTATGAAGACGAGCAGATTAAATAAATTTGAAATGGCTATGTTCAACCCAGATTAGCTTTAATAACTGATTGTCATTTGATAGTGCTTCACCTAAGCATCAACAGATTAGCCCGACCAGCTATGCCTACCCTTTTCTGTTTTCAAGAGATTTTCCGATGTCCACAAAAGAAGGGTCATAACGTATAAATGGGCCAGCAGTCGTCAGACAACTCCGTGTCACTGAGGTGTGAATAAAGTAATTTCATGTAGGAGGAATGAATTAAATGCCTGATGTCTTACTATATTCAATATCGAATAAGTAGATTCTGATACTTTCTTTTCGTTCAGCTTCCGTTGCTAAGCACAACATCAAAGATGGCGTGGGGTGATTGACAAAAGTAGCGCGTGTATTACTACACCGAATTTTGAAGTCTATGTTTCAAATTGCACTATCTAAATCGATTTCAGTTACAGTTATGTTAGCGAAATAGAAAAGCTATAAAAAATTCCCCTGCTTCACATTCAGTTCGCCGTAATAGTGCCGCATTGCGTCTGATTAAGAAGTAGTGCGCGTATGAATATAGCGGTGATGAAAATCCGCTTGTGACGTAGTAAAAAAACCCATGCGATTGCATAGAGCCTGCTAGCTGTCGCTAGCAGACTCAATAAAAATGATTGTTCTCCGTTTCTCAATTTCTGAGTTACTTCCCTTTGATGAAATCTTTGACTGACCTTGTGCGTACCATAAGTAAGTCGCCGTATGGAATATCATGATGAAACTTTATAGCAATGTGTTTGAGGCTAGGACGGTGTGTCGCGTACAAAAAAAAAAAACCCTCTCCATTTCTTAGTTTCTGAGTTACTCCTCTTTGATTATTTTTTTCACACTGTCCTTATGCATGCCATAACTAGGTAAACCATATAGAATATCTTAATGAAACTTTATAGCAATTAGTATGAGGTCAAGACTGCGTATCGCGTACAAAAATATTGCTCTCCCTTTCTTAGTTTTTGAGTTAGTTTCCTTTGATTAGGCTTTTTTTTCTCTTTTTTTTTTCAGTCTATCCTTGTGTGCACCATAACTCGGTAACCGTATGGAATATCTGGATAAAACTTCATAGCAATGTGTATGAGGTCAAGACGGCGTGTCACATGCGAAAATGATTGCTATCCCTTTCTTACTTTCTGAGTAACTACCCTTTGATTAAATTTTGACTGACCTTATGTGTACCAAAAGTGAGTTACCGTATTCATTATCTTGACGAAACTTTAGCAATGTGTATGAGGTTCAGAGGATGTGTCGCGTACAAAAAAGGTTGCTCTCCCTTTTTCAATTTCTGAGGTGCTTCCCTTTGATTAGATTTTTTTTCACACTATCCTTATGCGTGCCATAACTAGGTAACCATATGGAATATCTTGATGAAACTTTATAGCAAAGTGTATGAGGTAAAGACAGTGTGTCTCTCTTTCTCAGTTTCTGATTTACTTCCATTTGATTTTTTTCCACACTATCCTTATTTGTGCCACAACTAGGTTACCATATGGAATATCTTGATGAAACATAGCAATGTGTATGATATTAAGAAAGTGTGTCGCCCACAAAAATATTGCTCTCCCTTTCTCAGTTTCTGAGTTACTTCCCTTTGACTATTTTTAAGACCATCCTCCTTCACTGATAACAGTGACAACATAACAAGCCTACATTTGTAAAAGTCCACATATTTTACGCCTTTGTACAGCTTTATAGATGGCGTACCTTTGTAAAATGGTAAACGGGCGTATATTGCCCTGTTTTGCGGTGCTCTAGTTGTATTTGTTCTTTTCTGTATCGCCAAAAACAGAAACGAACAAATACAAACAAGAGCACCGCAAAACAGGGCAATATACGCCCGTTTACCATTTTACAAGGGTACGCCATCTATAAAGCTGTACAAAGGCGTAAAATATGTGGACTTTTACAAATGTAGGCTTGTTATGTTGTCACTGTTTCTGTATCGCCAACGGCGCCCCTCTACCAAGATTGTTCAAGCCGTCATGATTCGTCAAAAAACATGGCTGCTTGGGGGCGGGGCTTATTTTCCCTATAAGTCTTTATAGAAAACTTAAATTTTTTTCTTGTCAGAAACCACTGGACAGAGTACAATGTAACTTGGCAGGAATGTTGCTTTGGTGACCTTCTACCAAGATTGTATAGCTGTTATCCGAATCTGTGTAGCAATATCTAGGGTAGATGGAGCTCTCAAGCCCTGTTCGGCAATCCATCTAGGAATTGGCAACTCCAAACAAAAACCTGCATATCTGGATTTGCCTGTTCCAGTTATGTAAAGTCTGCTTCGGCAGCTGGGGCGGAGGAAATCATTACAGTGATTCAACGGCACAAACGGCGATGCAGCAGCATGTTGTGAAGCATGGAGAGCATGACAAGGCACAACAGAAGTCATGGTCATCCACTGCACCCGGGCTTAGCTCCAGATGTCCTGACACTGTCTTGCCTCTGGCAGAGGTCAGGACGAGAAAGTGAGGTTGACTCTGCGCACCTCTCCCTCACTACAATCCAATGCACAGCGCATGTCATCTTAATCAGCAACACACATTCACAGCACGCACCCATATGCAAGTCGTACAAAAACCCTGTGGCGATGAACGAGCGGCGAAGCAGCAGGTGAGGAAACACTGGAAGCTGTAGTTGCGGACCTGTACACAGGCGGCTTGGTTCTATATGGTCGCTCTCCTTAAGAGCGAAGCAGTATGGGGAATTCGGCAGCCGAACTGAGCGACTGAGCAGACCTTTTTAGGATCGTACTGCTCATCCCCGTAGCATGGGGAAGGGCTAGAAAATGTGCCCTAAACACTTGCCTGCTTCAAAACTCCTGGCCGGTTAACCGCGATCAGCAGGAATCCCACTTAGCGGTCGAACAAGAAAAAAGAAGATGAAGGTGATACCTTTAACCATCGGCGCTTGGAATGTGCGCACCCTAATGGACATTCTGGTTCTTACAGACCTCAGCGAAGAACAGCTCTAGTTGGTAGAGAACTTGACCGATACAAAGTTGAATTTGCAGCTCTGAGTGAGACTCGCCCTTGTAGAGGAAGGGCTTTTAAAAGAAGTTGGTGCTGGTTACACTTTCTTCTGGAGTGGACGCAAGAAAGAAGAGCGGCGTGAAGCAGGAGTAGGATTCGCCATCAAGTCACACCTCGTCAGCAAGCTCTCAGGACTTCAAAAAGGCATAAATGACCGCCTGATTTCGCTGAAACTTCCCTTATCTGGCAAGAGGCATGCAACAATTGTAAGTGCCTATGCACCCACAATGACCAACCCAGATGAGGTTAAAGACAAGTTCTATGATGATCTGGATTCTGTGATATCTGCAGCACCCCGGACAGACAAACTCATCCTCCTCGGGGACTTCAATGCCAGAGTGGGCACAGAAGGAGTAAATGGATCTGAAGGTGTAGAGAAGTACAACAGCAATGGACTCCTCCTTTTAAGGAAGTGTGCAGAGCATAAATTACTGATCACCAACAAAGTCTTCCGTCTATCAGCTCGCACAAAATCATCATGGTTGCACCCTCGCTCCAAACACTGGCATCTCATTGACTATGTTATAGTGCGAAGGAAGGAAAGACAGGATATCAGAGTGACAAAGACTATGTATAGTGCAGACTGTTGGGCAGATCACAGGCTTGTTATCAGCAAACTCAACCTGCGCATTTAGCCTGTACGACGACCACAAGGCAAGAAGATGCCAAAGAAATTGGATGACTCCAAGCTGAAACAAAACAGCAAGAGGCAGACATTCGTTAACGATCTCTGCAGCCGTTTAGATGCACTGGAACACAGTTCAGAAGATGTAGATGAGAGCTGGACAGACTTCAGAGACACCGTTCACTCTTCAGCAATGGATTCCCTAGGACTAGTATCTCGCAAACACCAAGATTGGTTTGATGAGAATGACAAAGAAATCCAAGGACTCCTTGAAGAGAAACACGAAAAACACAAGGCTTACCTCAGAAATACCAGCTCAGTATCTAGTAAGACTGCCTATTCAAATACATGGAAGACAGTACAGACTAGGCTCAGAGACATGCAAGACTCCTGGCTGAGCAAACAGGCTGATGAAATCCAGTCCTTTGCAGACAGAAAGGATATGAAGAAGTTCTTTGATGCACTCAAGACAATATATGGTCCCCAGAGCTCAGAAACCACCCCACTCCTTAGTGCAGATGGAACTAATCTTCTGACTGACAAAGAAGCTATCTTGAAAAGATGGGCTGAACACTTTGATGGTGTCCTTAATCGGCCATCATCTATCAATGATGAAGCTATCAACAGACTACCACAGGTGGAATGTAATCCGCTGTTTGATGAGTTCCCAACCATCCCTGAAACAGTGAAAGCAATAAAACTCCTGTCATCTGGCAAGGCTCCCGGATCAGAAGCAATACCTGCAGAGATCTACAAAGCAGGAGGTCCTCCAGTTGCAGAGAAACTGACAGAGTTATTTCACATTATGTGGAGAAAAGAAGCCATCCCTCAAGAATTCAAGGATGCAACAATTATCCACCTATTCAAAAGGAAGAGGATTTCCTTTCCTTTCCTAAGTCTGTGACAATCATCGAGGCATCTCTTTATTGTCAATTTCTGGGAAGATCCTTGCTAGGGTCCTACTGAATCGATTGAATGAACACCTTCAACAGTCAGGACTTCTACCAGAAAGCCAGTGTTGATTTAGGAAAATCTGAGGAACAATAGACATGATTTTTACAGCACGACAGCTTCAAGAAAAGGCCAGGAACAGAATGTGGACCTCTACGTGACCTTTGTCGATCTTACCAAAGCATTTGACACAGTCAGTCGTGAGGGACTTTGGAAAATTATGACCAAGTTTGGCTGTCCTGTCAAATTCATAGCAATGGTGCGGCAGTTCCATGACGGTATGCTTGCAAGGGTCCAAAATGATGGCGAGTTTTCTGATCCATTCCCTGTGACAAATGGAGTTAAGCAAGGCTGTGTACTAGTTTCGGCATGATGTTTTCTGCCATGCTTACAGATGCTTTCTAGGATGGTGACAATGGTATACCTATCAGGTATCGCTTTGAAGGGAAACTTCAACCTAAGAAGGTTGCAAGCTAAATCCAAGGTGCAGACAGAGGTGCTAGATGAGTTCCTCTTTGCTGGTGACATGGCAAAGGTGCACCAACAGAAGAGAACATGCAAAAAGGTGTGGATCAAGTATCCGATTCATGTGACAGCTATGATCTCACAATCAGCATAAAAAAGATTGAGGTAGTATATCAGCCAGCACCTGGAAAGCCTTACAAGGAGCCTACCATCACAGTGAAAGGTCAACGACTGCAAGTGGTAGACAAGTTCACCTACCTTGGAATTACATTGTCAAGAGTTGTGCACATTGATGATGAAGTCAATGCCAGGATTGCCAAAGCTAGTGCAGCATTTGGCCGACTATGTGGAAGTATTTGGGACCGAAATGGAATCAGGCTGAACACAAAGCTGAAAGTATACAGATCGGTGGTGCTGCCAACACTATTATACGCATGCGAAACTTGGACAGTTTACCAACGGCATGCCAAAATCCATACTAGCTGTCTAAGAAAACTTCTAAAGATCAAGTGGCAAGACATGATTCCAGACACAGAAGTCCTGAAAAGGGCAGGGATGCAGAGTGTACATACTCTTCTGAAATTTGCACCGTTAAGATGGACAGGCCATGTTACCAGAATGCCTGATGAGCGTTTGCCAAAGAAAATCCTCTATGGAGAACTACAAGTTGGAAAACGCTCCCATGGTGGTCAGAAGAAGCGATACAAGGACACCCTCAAAGTCTCCCTTAAAGACTTCAACATACCAACAGAGTCGTGGGAAGAGATTGCATAGGATCGAACAAAGTGGCGAGGCCTCATAAGAAGGGGTGCTGGTGAATACGAAGCAAAAAGAATCAGCGAAGCCGAGCAGAAACGTACACAGCGGAAAGCCAGAGATAAGGCATCACCAACAGAGCTTTCTTCCTCAGATCTCTCTTGTTCTATCTGCAACAGGCAGTTTAGAGCTAAGATTGGTCTCATCAGCCATCTTAGAACACACAAATAATAACACATCACACAGTTGATTAGGATTGGTCATTGTCAGTAATGACAGACGAACGAACATCGCCAAAGGCTCTTTAAATAGTAACTGGGTTTCAACAAGGCAGAAACTATTTTATTTCATGGAAAGTATAGCAGGTTTATTTATTTAGAGATGAATGTGTGAAAAACTACCACAATCTTGCTCTACTTTGTTTCAGATGAATATGGGAAGAACTGAACCACTCTAATTGTTAGGTCAATCCCGTCAAAAGTTGCAAACAGTCATGCCAAAATACCTTCCTAGGGAAGTGAAGATTTTAACTTTTTCATCCCCGAGTTTCTGAAGGAGACTATTCCATCTTTAATTTGGGTACGTCCATTCTAAATATGGGATTTAGTCAAAACATAAACAGGATGGTAAACAGTGTAGATCCTGATGAGGCGTCTCGTTATGAACCGTATCATCCGGATCTACACTATTTGTATAGTTATCAGTCTACAGTGTTCGAAAGAGTTAAAGCGAGCCTTGTTTACGGTGAATGTGGGAAGGACTCCTGCGTCTAAACTGAGATTAACATACCATTGCCTGTTTGTATAATGATAAGACATGATGCCAAAGCTTTATCAGACATCCAGCTTTTACATATTCACAGAGGACAAGGATTTCTGCCGTCAGTGCTTCAAGACATATTCCATTTGAAATTTGCTTTTCTACTACGATAATTATTTTCTGAGAAAATAGTTTCATTACTTGTGGTAATTAAGTCTCAATAACGAAGATAATAATTCACGGAAAACATATATTTATTTAGAGGTGAATTAAACGGAAAATAATTAAGGTCTTTAAAATGGACCCTTTTATGTTTTAATAACGTATCGAGACTTTAATATACCTAAATAAATTATACAGGAAATGTAATAATGCGTTTCCATGGAAATATAATAACACACTGTCATATCACAAAAGCTTATTACTATCAAGGTATATGGCTGTAGGGATCGAAAAGATGCGCAGACATTTCTGATTATAGTAATTAATTCTTTTTGTACCGTGAGTAACGGGACAAATAGGCTTGCGCAGAGTACACCCGGATCAGACGCCGCGGTGTCTGCTCGTGCAAACAGAGTACACCCGGATCAGACGCCGCGGCGTCTGCTCGTGGTCTACACTGTTTGCTACCCATCCAGTAGTTTAAGACCCATTAGCAGGTATTCAAATGGACTTGCTATAACCTTAGGGCAAGTATAGTAAGTAACCCGATAATCCGAATATTTAGGGTAATAGATACAAGGAAAGGAACCATCGAATAAAGGTTGAAAGGGATATTGTAAACGCCTCCGTCCGTCTGTCCGTCTGTCCTGTCACGCTTTTTCCTCCTAAACCACTGGGCATTATTTAACCAAATGCTTTATGGCTTCCCCTCATGGTAAGGGTGTGCGAGAGCAACATTATTTTTCCGTCCGTCCGTCACACTTTTAGCAACATTAGCGTGGAGCGTGGGGATTTTGTGATGACGTGCCATCAACTGTGCAATCTTGTTGTATTTTGGTCTTGTTCTTTTAATAATCAATGTACTAACGGATAAACCGACGCATGGGTTTAGCTGGGGAGTTGAACATACATTTTATATGACAAATATTGCTGCCCAATTCGACAATGGAATATTTACAGTTGATCTCGAGGACTGTTCCAATACTTTGGTATATATTTCAACAGATACCGGAGCATAGTCTGATGTAGATCAGGGCTTCTTAGGTTGCTTGTATAAAGGTGAAGAAAACATAAAAAAAAGGTTTATTGAAGTAAGGCTGATCGAGTCGAAAGAGTCAGTAAATCGCATAAAAACTCCTTCGATCCATTGCCGAAATGTAATATAAAAACAAGAATAAATATGACTGTAAACTGTCACAACAGTGACTCGACTGATTTCAGATAATAAAAAAAAAAAAAACAAAAAAACAAAAAAAAAAAAAAAAAAAAAAAAACAAAAAAACATTGGATCAAACATTCATAGAGAATGGAACAGTCACATTTACACGATAACGTGCTAGGCTGAAACAGTCAATGCAACCGTGAATTATGGAAATAAAAAACAATAGTGACTAAGATATTAACCAAAACCACTGGACTGTGAAATGGGAGCCAAAATGAGCAACACCTCATATGTATAAATTTGCCACAAGTTTATTTTATTATATTTTATATTACAATTTATATTTCTATAACAAACATATTCACAAATGAAAGTTACCTTGTAATGTCATTTAGAATAGCCATTTTTCCGTGCACTGTTTTGGCTACCAAAGTACTCATTAGCATAAGTAATATTCATAACCGAGTGGTGCAGTAGTGCTAAAGTTATAAAACGAGAAAGAAACATTTTTTATATTTATTCTGCTTATACGTATCAAAAACATAAGTACTACAATGATTATTTCTACATTCAATACTTTATTGGAGCAAATAGACAATCACGTCACCAGCGCACTACTTTTTTACATAGTGCACTACTTCTGACAAGAACATTTGCACGACATATATATATATATATATATATATATATATATATATATATATATATATATATATATATATATATATATATATATATATATATATATATAATTCTTTTTTCAACCTTAGGCAGTCACCTCTTTTAAAGCACCCTTAGGCAGACCAAGACCAGACTTTGCATTTCAGTGAGAAACATTGCAGCTGCAATTAAACAATTCTTTAAATATGCTCAGAAAAAAAGTTGTTCTCGTATCAAAGTCATGCGGCTAATAGTAATAGACATACATTTTTTTAGTCTGCCTAAATTTTGGAACATACAATTAAGCCATTAAGCAGACCATCATTATGAGGACTGTATACATATATCATTCAGTCTACTTAATGAGGATCTTTAATAACAACTTCAGGGATGTTGTTTGATTTAAGCCCAGCACGTTTAAAAATGTTGTTGGTCAACAGGGCCATTGCTATATGCTGGCAGGTTTCAGCTATGGTGAGCTAAACATGTATTTTTGTGTGATCCCTTCATGATGTTGGGAATTTGTCAGAAGAGGTTCATAAGTTCATAATATGAAAAAGTAAGAATTTATAAATAGAGAAATCAATTGATTTTTAATTTAACTTGAACACTACTGCAGTCATAGTGTCCCAAGATTAAAAAGATCACATTTAAATTCCTTCCGATTACATAAAAAATCACTGCTTTCTGCTGGTTTTATGGATATTGAAAACCTGGGGAAAACAGTAAAGTCCATAGATATTGCGCCAAGCCTGGTGGCTCGGATGGATGCACATTGGACTGGAGATCAGGATATGGGTTTGATCCCACGGTCCAGCACATACTTTCGTAGAAACAAATTTCAGTTGTCATGAAATTTCCTTTGGCTGATGCAAGTGGCGGAAAAATGAGCACTTAATATTGGAAAGTTTTAAATGAAACGGATCATGTCTATAACAGACTATTCCATGGATATCAACAAGAATAAACTCGTGCTATCAGTACTATGCATTATCTATCATGTTAATAGAATCTAAGCTGATATCATCACAAACTCAAAACTGCAGCAATTTATAGCAATTTTGTAACTTTTATACTAGAGTTGACAATGCATGCATGGAGGAAGTCATAGTGCCAGCTGTGTATATATCTATTTCTTTGGTGCATGCATTATTACTCGGGTCTTCTGCTTGAACATATTTCTCAAGGAATGTAATAAACAAAGGACATATTTCTTTAACAAGGCTATTCTCCCTAGAGCCCGTTTTGGCAGGAGTCGAAATTTTGAATTGTGCTTATATATTGGAATTTTGCAAATGCTCAAATAAATTGTATTAACTCCGAACGGACAAACATTGTTTTACTATAAATTGGTGTAACAAAGAGAAAACAAGCATTTTTCAAGAGCACCCATTTTCAAACCTCTCGGACCTTGGGTAGTTTCAATCAATATTGTCAGTGCTATATTCGAAAGTCAGCACACATTTTTATGCCAATTTGTTGCTAATATAAACGCACCAAATAATTTATTTTTGGAATGGCTGTAATTGCGCATGCTCATTTTATATAAGGCAATTAGTTGAATTCAAGGAAATTTATCAAATTTTACGTCCTACTTAATTTAGAGGCTTGTTCCCCGACCTCCCCCCGCTCCTCCCCCCCCCCGCCCCCTCCCACCCCCCTCCACATTAACCAAGAAGCCAGTTGGACAGAAAATGTGTATAACTGATGTCTACAATAAATTGAAGCGGCATTCTGGTTAATGCGGCGGTGCGCGGGTGGCGGGGTGGGGGGGGGGGGGTTAGGGTCAGTCAAGCGAAAATGTGTCAGGAAAATGGACATTTGCTCATTATGTCACTGAACCAGACAGCATAGACCATATTCTGAGCATCAACTGTATAAAAATACCCATTCACTGTCATATATATTGTCAAACCTGTATCAGGACAGTATAAATATCTATTTCAGTTAATACACTTCTAAACTTAGAACCTACAGTGCGTTTCCAAAATCACATCAGTTTATATTGAGAATAAGTGGTGTTTCAAAATTTGGAAACGAAAAACAAAACAGGCAGAAAAAAAAAATCAGGAAAATAAGGGGAAATTACGGGTTCGATGTTTGATATCATTTTGGTCATACATAAGGCGTATTTTCATCACAAATCGGTGCAAAAATCGTGTCTAGGGAAATCTCGTGGACAATCGAAATATGTCCTTTTTCGAAGGAAAGTGATCAATTGACTTCAGTCAAAAAGTTAAATTTATTTTGTACTCTTAAATAGCTACTGACACATAATTATTAACATCCTTATAACACAGTTCATTATAGCCTGAGGGTTGAGGTAGAGAAAAGCCACCAGAAAAATTGATTTATACATACTGCATTTGATGCGCAAAACAGAAAAAGGTCCCTTAAGGGGTGATAAATGGTAAATTTATTAAAATTAATTAAGTATTTTTGTATTGTCAAACACAGAGGCCTCAATGAATACCGGGACATGTGAACGTTTTGGATTATTGCCTTTTATAGAGTGTTTAATGTATTAAAATCAATCCAGTAACGTTTGATGTTATGCCATGTCATAACGTATGCCTCTATGGATTCCGGGACAAGTGCTTCGCGATACAAGGATTTTGACATCATCCTGCAACATAAGCAGCAAACTTTTTTTTAATATCTTTATGTTGTAGACTATTGCCTTTAATTTGGTGTTTTAATTATTAAAATCGAACAAGTACTTTTGATGTTATGCTGTGTCAAACACATAGTCCTCCTTGAATACCGAAACATGGATACCGGTAATACCGTAGATTAGCATGCGCCGCTGCCGTGTCAATAGCCGCAGCCAATGTCGTAAGCGATGTATTTATATTGGATACAAAGAAAACCAAATGGAAAATTAGCTTTCTAAGACCTAATTTAAATACGTGAAGGGTCTGATAAGGTTATACATGTATCTGATTGTACAGTCAGTGGATATTCGCCACCTGCAGACTTCTTTTCAACAGTTTGTATTTTACTTTCTTACTTCCTGCTGGAAATAATTATTGTCGAAATTAGGTACCATGTGAAATTACTGTGCTTTCAACATCTTTCAGAAAGTCAATTTTTGCTTGACGCTTTACACAGAAGAAGTAAATTTGCAAATTTGTGTCATGATTTAATGCAAAACCATTTGTCGTAGCTACCTATGTACAAAATATTTTATTCTAGTCATTGTTTTTTTTAAAAATCAAATATTTTCACTTTTTCCAATTTAGTAAAAATGAAGCCAAATCATGCAGAAATCTATACTCCCTTCATGTAATTTCGCGTTAAATTCAATGTCGCTTTAAATTGATTTCTCCATGAAAATAAATGGCAGCGCCACCTACCTGCTGGATATTTTAGATACAAAGGCACGCTCTAGTTAGCAAGGTTTGTTTTGAGAAATACACTGTTGTTTTGTGATTTACGCCTAGAAAAGAAATATCTTGACAAAAGTGATAACAGTCCTTAATGAAATTACACCTATATCTATTAAATCGACTTTTACAGATAAGACTAACTTAGTTTTTTTACGAAAATGTCAAATCTAAGGCATCGGTACTTTGTATTTAAAAATGGCCAAAAATTGCAAAGATCACATGACAATCACATGATAATTTCCCGCCGAAATCTTAATTAACGCGAAGTCACATGACTTTTGGTTCAAAATGGCGTCGATATGGTTGGCTTGTTTACACAAATGCGTTCACAAAACAAATCCACAGAACTACATTATTTATACTGTTACGACCGAGCACTCCTACCTTCGATTATCTGCCTTGGCAGATTACGCATAGCTTCTATGTATATATTCAATCTCTGACAACTGCGTCAGGGAGTCGACTCTTTGGCTCAGTGGTTAGAGCATTGGATTTTTATCCGGGAGGACCCGGGTTCGATTCCCACGAAAGGCGGAATATTTTTTCAGCTATGCTTCATTCTTTTGTTACGACTTGCATGTCGTAAGATGAGGGCTCGTCCGGGATTGGACTTTATACGCCTAAAATGGCTTCAAGTCATCATAAATGATGACTTCCTTGAAAAGGGGGAGTGTTATGACAGAGCACTAATACCTTCGATTATCTGCCTTGGCAGATTACGCATAGCTTCTAAGTATATATTCAATCTCTGACAGCTGCGTCAGAGAGTCGACTCTTTGGCTTAGTGGTTAGAGCATTGGATTTTTAACCGGGAGGACCGGGTTCGAATCCCAGGAAAGACGGGATATTTTTTCAGCTATGCTTCATTCCTGTGTTGCGACTTTCATGTCGTAAGATGGGGACTCGTCCAAAATTGGACTTTATTTCGCCGAAAATGGCTTCACGTCATCATAAATGATGACTTCCTTGAAGAGGGGGAGTGTTACGACCGAGCACTCCTACCTTCGATTATCTGCCTTGGCAGATTACGCATAGCTTCTATGTATATATTCAATCTCTGACAACTGCGTCAGGGAGTCAACTCTTTGGCTCAGTGGTTAGAGCATTGGATTTTTATCCGGGAGGACCCGGGTTCGAATCCCACGAAAGGCGGAATATTTTTTCAGCTATGCTTCATTCCTTTGTTACGACTTGCATGTCGTAAGAATACATAAAATAAATGCTCAGATAATAATTTAGATGACTTCAGGATTATTTTCAGCATTTGTCTCTGTAAGTAGATATGCTGAAACTGTTTACCGTTAGTAACACGAAAATACATGAAACCGGGCTATAGGGCAGGTAACTTGGAGCCAAGTTTTCAACAAGTTCGACTTGTTCAATTTTTCTGAAATTTTCACAATATTGTTGTAAAACATCAATAATTCAAATTCATCAAAGAAAAGTAAAAAATATTTTCTTAGACAAAAATTTAAAAAAATCACTTTACTATAGAAATTGCATAGGTCAGACCAATTTTTGGCTGTTACTTTAATTTTTGTGTAAATATTTGAGTACAAAACACAGAAACATCAAAGACAAATGGTTTATGATAAGATATGGTTAATCAGAACAAAATGTATTCATTTAAAATAAAACGCCAAGCAAAAAAAGTCTTTCCAAGAGATGTCGAAAGGACAGTATCCTCTGTCGGCCAGTTCTGCGCACCTTAGCTACTGTGCAGGTCATGATATTTTTAATCTAATTCTGAGCACCTGGAGAAAATCCTGCCCTTATTTTATAATAATGCTATGAACTGATTCATCAAATACATGTGAGAGTAGACAAGGGCAGTTAATGAAATGTGAATAATAAAAGGAAGTGGCTATTATAATTGACAGCCGGCTGTCTCAGTGATTTATTTACAGTTTGGTTCTACTGAGTTTGTGAGATTCACATAGTTGAAATTCATTGAGTTCCATATTGAAATCACAAGTCCCTGGCTTATTTTAAGGGATACTGGACAACTTGGCCCCTAACAAACTCGGCCCCTAACCAACTCAGCCCCCACAAACTCGGCCCCTAACAAACTCGGCCCCTAATAATTATTAATGATTATTAATGATGTTTAAACATGAACATATTATCAGTCTGCATATTTTAAATATAATACATGTCTCTCTGTCTGTTTTCAGTGTTATAAAGTTATTTTAAGTTAATCTTATATGAGTTATTGAGTGTCATCGAAGACTCCTGATAGACTGCGCTGAAGTACAGGCTGATCTGAGTCTTTGCTTGGCGCATATCTAATTAAATTTTATTTTCATTTTTTTAATATTATTTTTTTTTTTTTTCATTAACACAGCCACATTTTTATACGCCCGTTTGAAAAACGGGACGTATTATGTTACGGGGTATGGCGTCCGTCCGTAAACTTTTTCGTTTCTGGCTAACTCCTCCTACAGTTTACATCCGATCAAGCTGAAACTTGGTATATAGTTAGACCATGATGTGGCTCAGTGCATATTGTTTCGGGGTTACAGTCCACCAAATGTTTGCAGAGTTATGCCCCTTAGAAAATTTCTGTAAACTTTTCATTTCCGGTTAACTCCTCCTACATTTTACATCCGATCAAGCTGAAACTTCATGTATAGTTAGACCATGATGTGGAGCAGCGCATATTGTTTCGAGGTTACAGTCCACCAAATATTAGCAGAGTTATGCCTCTTTGAAAATTTCAGTTGACTTTTTGTTTCCGGCTAACTCCTCCTACAGTTTACATCCGATCAAGCTGAAACTTCAAGTATAGTTAGACCATGATGTGGGAGCAGCGCATATTATTTCACGGTTACAGTCCACCAAATATTAGCAGAGTTATACTGCTTTGAAAATTTTGATTAATTTTTAGTTTATGGCTAAATCCTCCTACAGTTTACATCCAGTCAAGCTGAAACTTCATGTACAGTTAGACCATGATGTGGAGCAGCGCGTATTGTTTTGAGGTTACAGTCCACCAAATATTAGCAGAGTTAAACCCCTTCGAAAATGTCTATTAATTTTTTGTTTCCGGCTAAATCCTCCTACAGTTTACATCCGATCAAGCTGAAACTTGATTTGTAGTAAGACCATGATGTGGAGCAGCGCATATTATTTCAAGGTTACAGTCCACCAAATATTAGCAGAGTTAAGTACCTTTGAATATTTCTATTAATTTTTTGTTTCCGGCTAAATCCTCCTACAGTTTACATCCGATCAAGCTGAAACTTCATAAATACTTACATGATGATGTGGAGCAGCACATATTATTTTTAGGTTACAGTGCACCAAATATTTGCAGATTTATGCCCCTTTGAAAGTTTTTGTAAACTTTTCACAGCATATTATTTAGAGGTAATAGTGTGCCAAAGGCTCATATGGGCTTATAATATAGCCATGCTTCTGTGGTGTGTCCTCCGTCAGAAAGCACTTCTCCCTAGAAGCAGCAAACTTCTCCCTTAATTTCTTGGCCAGCTTGGACCCTTAGGTTACAGTTCACCAAATATCAGCAGAGATTATGCCCCAATGAATTTTATTAAATTTTTTTTTTTTTGTAATTCCATTTACAGTTTATATCCGGAGCACTGAATTATACAGGAGCCAGTTAATGTGCTGCATCTTATTACTTGCCACGGGCGTATAATGCCCCACTTGGCGGAGCTCTTGTTATTGTATGGACATGCGCAGCCGCTTAATTGTGTCTTTGCAGGTGCAGTTGAATGTATTTCCTTAAAACGTGCATTTGTTCTTTTTTTACTTGTGCTGCATTGTCATGAAAAGTGTGTATTTTGTTCTTTTTTATTATTATTATTACCGTATTATTATTATTATTGCATATGCTGCATTGTCATAAAATGAGTGCATTATTTGTTCTTTCAAAGCCTTGCATTGCCATGAAACCTATGCATTATTTGAGCCAGCACATGGGATAATGGTACTTATTATAGCATATGCAAACTGCGAAGGCTCAGGTGCGCCTGCGCATCCGCGCAGTCTCACCAGAGCCCTTGCACATATATAGTAAAGAAAGAGACGAAGGTTTACACCAAGAATTAGACATCTAACTCCACTGTATGGCTGGGCATGCGCATTTGAAGACGAAAAGTACCATTATCTTGTGTTACAGCTCATTTGTTCTTTTCTTACATGTGCTGCATTGTTGGAATAAAGTCATGGTTGTTATATTGTTGCTTTCTTTTGTAATAAATCCATTATTCAATACACAGTTTGTTTTCTCTTTATAAATACCATTATGGTAAACACAAAACAAACATAAAATAGATATGTTTATCTGGAAATCTGAACGATCTCTCTGCTCAGTGAATAACCTTTAATACTAACCCACAGCCTCTGCCAACCTACAAAGCATCTCTTTACAAGTTTATGATATGAACACCCATGTAAATCCCACTTTATACTGGGGAAAAGTGAAATTTACCGGGGTAAACGACTTTCTTATTTCTGTTCTGAAACATATATTGTGTGTGCTTGTTAAAACAGTATTCATCAAATTTTTCATCTGAAAATCGCCATTTTTACAGCCTCAAAAATAGCATTGCAGTTTACAAGCATATTATTATAATGTACATTAAGTTGTTTTTTTTGGCATATGAAACATGGCAACAAAAATGTTCATTGCTGTTAATGTACTGGGTAAACACAACTATTTAATTTCACCAATTACCGTAGATCACCGTATTAGACCAATGCGCAGACCTATCTGCTGTCTAAAAGAGCCATCCATTCTAGCTCCACCCCACTATTGTCTCAGTCAATGAAAGGATTGGAAGACACAATCTCACCTATAGAAAAACATGTAATATGCCTATTACATAAATTGTTAGTTTCCTAATACAATTTACAGTTGATTACAGACATTTTGGACTATGATCATTGCATGTTCTGGGGACAAGGTCAAATGAAAAACAGACAAAAATATTTTGTGTTTAAATACCATGCAGCTATCCACCAAATGAAACAATATTTTTAGGGGCCGAGTTGGTCAGGGGCCGAGTTTGTTAGGGGCCAAGTTTGCTAGGGGCCAAGTTTGTTAGGGGCCGAGATGTCCCGGAATCATTTTAAGCAATTTTCTACTCACAAAAATTTGTGAGTCCCAGAGAAAAAATATGAGTATATGAAGCAGGACTCACAGGTAAAAAAATCACTGCTGTCTCCAGCAAAAGTTCACTGGTGACAGCCAGCAAAAATATATAGATAGTTTATTGACCAGCAACAAATAATAAAGTCATATATTGATTTTTCTTTTATTTATATAACTTTTATTAATATCTTGATTTAGAATATTGTGACAGCCAGCAAAAATATTAAAGCAGGCTCATCAGAGCTGAAAAGATAATCAATTATCAATCCTGCCATTGTGATCGATAACCAATTAGTTAGTTATCACTGAAGATATGGTCATAATTTTACCTGTCTGTCTGAGCATGACTCTTACCATGATATTATACTTGACTGTATGTATTTGGTCCAGCATGCCTGAGCAAACAGTGTAGACCCAGATGAGACATCGTAAAATGTGGCATTTCATCACAGTCAACACTGTTTGCTACTCATCCAGCTATTTTTAGACACAACATTGGATGGTAAATTGTACTTGTTCAAATTTAAGATAAAGTATGGTAAGGAGGTGATGTGTCTGGATACTAAGGGTAAATACAGTAAACTAATAGACACAGAAATCAAATGATCGATTATTAGCAAGTCTGTAACAATAATTTTTTTTTTTAATTTATTGATCACTTAATCAATTATCTGATTAATTGTGTCAGCCTTAAAAATATATATAGATGGTTTATTGACGAGCGACAAATAATAAAATCATTTATTGACTTTTCTTTTATTTATGTAACCTTTATTTATATCTTAATTTAGAATATATTGTGGTTATTAAAATTAATTTATCGTTTTAAAACAGTGTATTAGTATTATAGGCATGTACATCATGGTTATTTATGATGATTATTGAATTATATCTTTGCTCATGTCTCTAATATATATATATGTATTTATTTTCTTTCTTTTTTTATGTCTGTTGTACAAATTGGCATAATTTAGACCTTTTGTTCAGACACATGAATGTTTGCACTTAATAGCTATATTATCAAGACCCTTTAATGAATTTCATGTATATTTGGCATGATGGAAGATATAGGTCTAGAGCTTAACTCAACTCGATCTTCACCCCTGGATATGACCTTGAGGTCAAGGTCACAGACTTTTAATATAAAAGTCAAAATGTTTGCATTTAAGTTTACATAGCTACTATATCATCAAGACCTTTTCATGAATTTCATTTATATTTGGCATGACGGTAGAGATAGATTGAAAGTTTTACTCAGAGAAATTCAGGGTAAAACCCTTTAATGAATTTCATGTACATTTGGCATGATGATAGATATAGGTCTAGAATTTTACTCAGCATGATCCCCACTCCTGAGTGTGACCTTGTGATCAAGGTCACAGACTTAGAATTTTCATATAAAAGTCAAAATGTTTGCATTTAAGTTTATCAGCTACATCATCATATTGCAAGATCTTTTGATGAATTTCATTTATATTTGGCATGATCTTGATGATGGTAGATATAGATTGAAAGTTTTACTCAGAGAAATTCAGGGCAAAACCTTGAGGACTAGGTCATAGAATTTTATATAAAAGTCAAACTTTTTGTGTTAAGTTTACATAGCTATATTATCAAGACCCTTTGACTTCATTAATATTTGGCATGATGGTATACACATGTATAACCTTTTTCTCAGCACCATCCCTAAGCTGGGGCATGGCTTTGAGGTCAAGGTCACAGACTTTGAGTTTTCATACAAATGTCAAAGTTTTTGCTTAAATTATAAAGACTCTGATTGATTTCACTGGTACATGTATTTGTTATGGTGATAGTTATAGGTCTAAAGTTTTATTTAGCATGATCCCTGCATCCTTGCCTTACCTTTGAGGTGAAGTTCATGGGCTTCACATAATGTATGACTAAATTCTTTCAATGTTGTATTAATATTGCATATAACTGCCATCTCCAGAGTCAAAGCTACATACCTTGCACTTTTTAAAAAGAGGTGGTAGCACTGGTTGGGGGTATACGTGCCCCCACTGGGCACTTTGTATAGTAGTCAACTCGGAATGCATATCGAACAGAAATCTTCATTATTCACCTTTTCTTTATGTTTTTTTTTTTTTTTTTTTTCCCAAGTGAGGTGTTCATAATGCTGAACTTTTTGATGTTGATCATGAAATATTTTCTATGATCATTCTCTCCCTTCCGCTGATTCAAGAAGGGCAGTTGTCAGTTTCTGGCGAAAGAATGTGCACAATACTGGTTAACTGCTTAGAGGACTAAGCCTGCCCAGTAAACGTGTGGTTAGGTAAACTGACCGCGCTCGACATGACCCCATTGGGTTGACTGGGCCGTAAAACCTCAACACAAACAAACAAAATACTTAGACAAGCAATGATCAGGAACTGATACAATCAGATATAAACCCTGCCCTCAACATTAAAAGGGAAAGAAGGAATACACATATGACAAAAATGTATGATAAAAAGAAATCGGCTCTTTCCTAGATAGGTGTTGTTTCAGTAACCTGAACTTTACCTAATAATTGTCACACATAGTAGGAAAAGGTAATCATAACACAGACGAACAAACAGAGCAACAAAGAACCACAACAGAAGCACCTTTTTTTGGAATAATCAGTTAAATAACTGGTGGGCATGAGCATACTTCACTGTATCCAAACCTAACACGGCTAAAATTTTGTTTAGTTGTTGCTTAACACCACCTCATACAGTGCAGTCAAATGCTCTTTCGAATAAGGTACATGGCCCTCAACAAGAATTCAGTACACACAGTATACCCAATCCATTATACGTCACTTTCAGCAGTCTTTCAGTCTCTAGCATAGATCTGCACAAGAAGAGATACTAAGTGTTCACTTTAAAATACAACTCTCAAAGACTCCAAACATCAACAGTATATCACCTTTAATAATTACTTCAGAATGATTAGACCCACCTCTACCCTATGTGGCAAAAATTAATAATGTTTTTTCTTGAATTCTTGCCAACAAACACTTATTTAAAATGAGTGACAGAAAATGACACAAAAAGAAAATGAATATACACACGAACAAAAATGCCATCTTATAATTCAGTTATCAAAAATAACTAATACAAACATTTAAAAATGATAAAATTCATGTTTTAATATTCAAAAACATATAAATATTTATTCTTAAATGTATCAATAAAATAAAAATCAGTACATTAATTAAATATTTATTTTTTTGTCAATATACCGTCCATATATTTTAGCCTGGCTGTCAATAGCGATGGCCATAATAAAATTCATATTGTCTTGTGAAGGTCTTGTTGAAAATTATGCTTTTTGTGCAACCCCGTTTTATTTTTCACATAAACTCATTTTTTTCATAATCATTGTGTACATATATTGAGTTTGCCATTTGAAAATGATTTTCACTTTCATTCAAGCAGTTTGTCAACAATATGTGTTCAAAACTATTTGAATGAGCAGGATTAGCCATTGCTAATGGCTGTACATGTATATAATAGATAGAAGACTGTAGTTTGAAGCTGTCAAACTGCTAATATCTGCTTGTTGTCCTTGCAGGTGAGTGGCAAATGGATGTTGCAGTATAGAAAGTTAGATATTTTATGGAATTGAGTAAATATGAAAGCAATATTACTGGAATAATTATTACCATAAAAATCTGCTTAAAAGACAGAGATTTTATGCAAAAATGACTCAGAAAATTCAGATCTGTCTTATAAACAAGGTCTTTGACCATATCTGTATTTTTAGCAAAGTCCGCTTGTGCCAATCATCAATGTCGGTAGAAAGCTAAAATGATGTTTACCTTCGAAACCTCCTCCATTTCCTTGACAGAAATTTACTAATCCAGACTTATTAGAATCACAATAGGAAGTTAAAAAGTAGTTCTAAAATATTATCCATCCCCGAAGATTCAACACTAAAACATGAATATGTATTGAAAAGATGTTTTTTTCCTTACAATGTACACCGGATATATTTACACAGACTTTTCAAATTGATCCATTAGGTTAAACCAGGAAGGCAGTTAGATGAAAGAAATGCATTTCACGCTTAGCAGTCTGGGTAAAGTAACAGCAGTCAACTCAGTCTGTAACCAACCCGGCCCCAGAGAACTTGGCCAGGTCAACTCAACCTGTTTTGAATTTTAACAGATATGTTCATGATTGCTTTCTTTTAGGTTATCGTCAATATGTCTGGACACAAACATCTATACTTACATACACACAAACAGGCCAAGTTGAACTGGTCAAGCTGACCTGGGCCAATTTGACCCAGGGCAAGTTGACCTGAATTCATAACAACACCAATAATTTTATTTGATGACTAATTACTGATATTATATATAGTGACACCAGAAGCAACAACCACAGGTCTGAATTAAGCAAAGATGGACAGGGAAGATGAACCCACTGTAAGGATTCAGCATTCCCTTATATCCAAGTAAAAAAATCATACTCCCAGCAATCAATTTCTGATTGTATGTTTTTGAAAGATTTCATATTGATATAAGTGGAAAGTTGGCCTTAATTTTGAATATATGGACCTGCATTCATCGTGTTGACAGGGTACAGAAACAGCAAAATCTTGGATTGAGCAGTACAAGACTAGGTCTACACAAAACATGCACTAATGTCAGAGGTGATGAGAATAATACAAGTAAAATATTCATTTTTCCTCCCGATGCTGAAAACCACATTCTAATGGTATAGTGTATTGCTTTCTTACCTGTTGAAAACATTCAGCCATCACCTTGGTTTTTTGTACACTATTGATCGTTTGGGTGTACAGATTCAGGCCACTGTACGGTTATACACTGTGATTCCTAGCTTCTGTCACTGAGTTACTTATCGAGGCTGAATTTATAATAGAATAGAATCATAATGTTAAATAGGACAGTTTATTAGGGACCCATTTAAAGTCTTGTAACTGGCCTTCTGTAAGGCCTTGTCTGAAGTACAGGTCAACTTACTCATTTGACCATAATCCTGATTTGGGTTTTTCTTTCTCAGTTTTATTTAGACCATAATGTGTGGCTATTTGGCACCAGAGACTAAGATGCAGTCTTAGATAAGTAACTGTAGCTCTTTAGTGATATCTTTTTATATATAAGAGGGTTCAGCCAAGAGTAAAATTTTTGTTGTTGAAACATTCTGAATGGACTGGGCTGGCCATCATATTCAAAAATCAGAGTAGCATGAAAGCTTCAGTTTTTTTTTTTTGCTTTACAAGGTCATTGAAATGACATTTATACAGGTGTGAGTTTCTGATGTATAACTATTGCAACATTGGCATGGGAGATGTTATTATATTGATCATTGACCAATCAATCTAACAGTATGGTTTTCAAGATGATGCATTTGTACAAACAACCTTAGCAAAAGTGGAATCAAATCATCACAACAGTCTTTAACGTTCAGGAAAGACCTATTCTTATAATTACTTAGATCAAATCATCACAACAGTTTTCAACATTCAGGAAAGACCTATTCTTATAATTACTTAGATCAAATCATCACAACAGTTTTTAACATTCAGGAAAGACCTATTCTTATAATTACCGTATTCGACCTAATTCTGCACATGCTCTTATAAGCGCACAATCAGGCAATTTAATAGTCTTTTGATTACATTACAGCCTGTGTACTTTTATCTACTTCTTTTGTCCTTTTATCTACTTCTTTTGTCCTTTTATCTACTTCTTTATAAAACATATGTTGTGGGAACTCATATGAATTGCCTCAACAAGTCGAAGCAATTCAAACGAGTACAACATATGCTTTTATATAGAAGGTCATAAAATAATATCTTGCAAGTGCCTTATGAACTCCTCTGTGGATCTTTCTTTGAAGTGTGCCCTTATTAGGTGAATATTTAACTACAAGTTTTTTCAGTAATTTTGAAAAATCTAAGCGCACTGTGTGGTAATTAGGTCGAATACGGTACTCAGATCAAATCATCACAACAGTCTTTAACATTCAGGAAAGACCTATTCTTATAATTATTTGCTAGTGCCACACTGCCTGTCACTGTGTTTTCTGTCATGTGACCAAATCTCCAGGTGACCAGATGGTCTTCAAAAGTTAGTTGAATGGACTAATACTTATTGGATGAAATTTACCATTAATTTAACATATAGTGTATAAAGAGACATAAATTAGAAATTGAAATAAAGCTGCTGTTCTGATGAAAAACAACAAATAACAAATGACAATAACAGAGTGCTGATGCAGGGTTCTCACTAGGATTTTAAAAATAGGAGTCCGGGACTCGCCTTCTATAAAAAGTAGGAGTCCCAGCCGAAAAGAAGGATCAAGTCCCACTCCTATAAAATAGGAGTCCCGTTTCTTCTTCATGACTCTTCTTTTTCATTGTTTTTCAGTTGAATTCAGTACCCCACCCCATAAAAGATTGTTGCTGTCTGTATTAAGTGATCGTGAGTGTTATGGATGTTAAGTGAAACATATTTTAATCAAAACTAATTAAAGCTTTCTTACGTGCTATGGCAAACTTATATATGAAATATATCTGCACATTCTGATCATGGACATCTCTGTTGAGCTTCCCGCAAAACCTTATTTTAATGTTCATCTTTGCACTGTGCTGTGATCAATACACGCTACAAAAAACATCCGGAACTTGTTTACCTGCTGAAATTGATCTACACATGTACTGCTTTGATTTGCGGAAAAAGTCTTGGTAATTTAGTTCTGTTTTTAATATGTGTCTGTTTTATATGCATTTCAGACAAGAAAATACTCTCCAATCCAACATGGTAATAGTTCGTTTTTCTCCCAAAACAGTTTCCTGCCATACTACCATATGACGTTACCATTATGAGCATGCGCTTTTTTCATGTGGGAATAAAATAACTTATACTAAATACGCGAACAGCCCAAAATTGTGTATCGTCATCCTGGGTGCATCTGAGTAGTCCCATTAGATTCTAGGGTTTATGTGATAGATTCGGTGGTACAAAACTATTTTTAGTGGCCAGCAGGTATAACCATTTTGATGTGCAGACTGATATGTTGCAAAGGGATTAGGTACTATTTTGCTTGGGCAGCTTGTAGTCTTTCATGACACCTGCTTGTGCATTTTCGATGAATCAGTTGGTCAGTAGAGGAAATATAAATTGAGGGAAGGGATGCATAACAGTGGATGCATAACAGTGTCAGTTAGGGAAGGGATGCATAACAGTGGATGCATAACAGTGTCAGTTACTCCTTGCATAACCGTGTCAGTTACTTGCTTTAATTGCTCGACCAGTTAACAATTGCTGAAGTGTTAACTGCCAACACCTGTTTAATTACAGCTTGCTTAGCAAGATAATGGGGTACTGTTGCAAGTGTGAAAAACATGCGGCGGATTATTCTTTTAAGCTGCTACCGATGGCTCAGAGACCGATGGTACATATAAACAGGTGGCAGACTTCAGTCAAATAACCCGATCATAATTAGTTGTAGTCCCACGAGAAAAAACATGCGTCCGGCGGACTCGGCTTTGGAGTCTGGACCTGGATTTATGCATCCCTGGACGCAGGATTCTGCATCCCCAAGCACCCTGCTGATGGTGGGAGGTGTGTTGCCTGAATTTTTGAACTGATTAGGATTTATGTTGAAATAAAGAAAAGCAATACATAAACAGTACTCAATAATGGCAACCCTTTTGGGGTTTTACCAATTTAATGCAGATATCTGCATTTCAAATACAGATATCTCTTTTAATAAATACAGATATCTGTAATTTTTGGAATTGCAGATAGCTTTAAATGAACTGCAGATATCTGTAATTGAAATAGAGATATATCTAACTGAAATGCATATATTAGTATTTGAATTACAGACATCTCTATTTTCAATCATAATATAATTATCTGTATTTCAATTAGAGATATCTACATTTAAAAATATAGATATTTGCATTTCAGTAAGAGATATCTCTAATTAAGCTGAATTCTGGATATCTACATTTAAAATACAGGTATCTTTAATTGAAATGCTTATATCTGTATTTGAAATCAGATATCAGAATTTCTAAATTAAATACATATATCTGTATTTCAATTAGAGATATCTGCATTTCAGTAAGAGATATCTGTATTTATGGTTGAATTAGAGATATCCCTATTCACTCCACTTATGGGAAACTGATACCTAGTGCGCACTGTTCGCCAGTTACAAATACCAATGTGACGCAATTGGCCCCCTTACAGGCAACACAAAGAAACCAGTTAAAGATGCTCAAGATTTCACATCATCTCTTTACAGTCAAACCCATTGCTATAAACATTCCCATATATTTGGTTACAAACAAGCATACATAAACCTCATAATGGGCTGTTTAAGCTGGGTACGGCCTGTTTGTACTACTGCTGACCATGGATTACATTTGTTACTGGAGAAATATTAAAATTTGTGATGATTCTTGCTATTGGTTGAGGTATTACAGCTTTAGATAGAACCATTGTGTCAACACAGTGGACAGCTTTCTGTTTTTCTTTTGTCTTTGCTTTATTAGCTGACCTGGAGCTTTGCTCCAGGTCAGCTTATGCCATGGCCTGTTGTCTGCCGTCCGTCCATCGTCCGTCGTTAGCTATTCACATTTTAGACATCTCCTCCAGAACCAAAAGTTGGATTGAGCTGAAAGTTAGTGGGAGGCATTGTGGCAACATGGAGATTCAGAATTGCTAAAATTGTTCCATTCCGATATCCAAGATGGCCGCCATCTTGAAATTCTTCAAACGACATCTCCTCCCAAACCATAAGTTAGATTGAGCCGAAACTTGATGGGAGGCATGGGAGCGACATAGAGATTCAGAATTGCTAAAATCGTTCCGTTCCCATATACAAGATGGCGGCCATCTTGAAATTCTTCGAACGACATCTCCTGCCAAACCCTAAGTCCGATTGAGCCAAAACTTCATGGGAGGTATCACAGTGACATAGAGATTCAGAATTGCTAAAATCATTCCATTCTGATATCCAAGGTAGCCGCCAGGGTGGCCATCTTGAAATTCTTTGAACGACATCTCAACCCGTAAGTCCAATTGAGCTGAAACTTGATGGGAGGCATCACAGTAACATAGAGATTCAGAATTGCCATGGTGGCCATCTTGAAATTCTTAAAACGACATTTCCTCCCAAACCGTAAGTTGGATTGAGCCAAAACTTGATGGGATGCATCTGAGCGCCAAAGAGAGTCAAAATTGTTAAAATGGCTCCGTTCTGATGTCCAAGATGGCTGCCATGGTGGCCATCTTGAAATACTTCAAACAACATCTCCTCCTAAACTGTAAGTTGGATTGAACCGAAACTTCATGGGAAGCATCAGAGCGACATAGAGATTCAGAATTGCTAAAATCATTACGTTCGGCTATCCAAGATGGCCGCCTGGGTGGCCATCTTGAAAATCTTGAAACCACATCTGCTCCGGAACCCTAAGTCAGATTGAGCCCAAACTTGGTGGGTGGCATTGGGGCCATATGGAGGCTTAGAATTGTTAACTCACCTGGAGCCTTGCTCCAGGTCAGCTTATGCCTTTGCCTGTTGTCTGTCATCCATCTATCCATTGTCCGTAGTTAGCTTTTCACATTTTTGACATCTCCTCCAGACTCGCAAGTCAGATTGAACTTAGATGGGAGGCATTGTCGCAACATGGAGATTCAGAATTACTAAAATCGTTCCGTTTCGATATCCAAGATGGCCGTCACAGCAGCCATCTTGAAATTCTTCAAACAACATCCCCTCTCAAACCATAAGTTGGATTGAGCCAAAACTTGATGGGAGGCATGGGAGTGTTATAGAGATTCAGAATTGCTTAAATCGTTTAGTTCCGATGTCCAAGATGGCCGCCATCTCCTCCCAAACTGTATGTGGGATTGAGCCGAAACTTGATAGGAGGCATTGGAGTGACATAGAAATTCAGAATTGCTAAAATTGTTCCATTCCAATATTCAAGATGGCTGCCATCTCGAAATTCTTCAAACAACGTTTTTTCCCAAGCCGTAAGTCAGATTGAGCTGAAACTTGGTGGGAGGCATCAGAGCAACATAATGATTCGTCCGACTGGAGACCAGGAGGTCGTGGGTTCAACCCCCGCCGAGGTCGGCAACATTCTTTCATGGAGATTGATCATGAAATATTTTCTACGGTCATTCTCTCCCTTCCGCTGATTCAAGAAGGGCAGTTGTCTGTTTCTGGCGAAAGAATGTGCACAATACTGGTTAACAGCTTAGAGGACTAAGCCTGCCCAGTAAACGTGTGGTTAGGTAAACTGACCGCGCTCGACATGACCCCATTGGGTTGACTGGGCCGTAAAACCTCAACACAAACAAACAAACATAATGATTCAGAATTGCTAAAATTGTTCCGTTCCAATATCCAAGATGGCGGCCATGGCAGCCACCTTGAAATTCTTCAAATAACATCTCCTCCCGAACCATGATGGGAGGCATCTCAGTAACATAGATATTCAGAATTGCCAAAATCGTTTCATTCCGATATCTAAGAATGGCAGCCATCTTGAAATTCTTCAAACGACATCCACTCCCAAACTATGCACATTTTTGTTACATGGTCTGAAGATGTGCATGTGGTTTTGGGGTTATCCTCCCATTATATGGATTTAAACTCACAACCCTTTACTAAAAAAGCCAGTCAATGTCCGTCGTCCATCGTCCGTTGTGCGTCATCCGTCGTGCGTCGTCAACAATTGCTTTAAAAGCCTACTCCCCAATACCACTGGGCCATTTGACGCGATACTTGGTAGGAAGCATCGGGGTGACTTGTAGATAAAAATTAGCTAAATCGTTCCAATCGGAAATCCAAGATGGTCGCCATCTTGAAAATCTATTTTTCGCTTCTTCTCCTGAACCGAAAGGCCAGTTGACTCCAAACTTGCTTAGAGGCATCAGGGTGACTGGTAGATCAAAAATAGCTAAAATCGTGCCGATCAGAAATCCAAGATGGCCCCCATGGCGGCCATCTTGAAAATCTATTATTTGCTTCTTCTCCTGAACCGAAAGGCCAATTGACTCCAAACTTGCTAAGAAGCATTGTGCTGACTTGTAGATCAAAAATAGCTAAAATCGTGCCGATCGAAAATCCAAGATGGCCGCCATGGCAGCCATCTTGAAAATCTATTTTTTGCTTCTTCTCCTAAACCGAAAGGCCAATTGACTCCAAACTTGCTAGGAAGCACCGGGGTGACTGGTGATCAAAAATAGCTAAAATCATGCCAATTGTAAATCCAAGATGGCCCCCATGACGGCAATCTTGAAAATCTATTTTTTGCTTCTTCTCCTGAACCCAAAAGCCAATTGACTCCAAACATGGTAGGAAGCATTGGGGTGACTTATACATCAAAAATAGCTAAAATCGTTCCGATCGGAAATCCAAGATGGCCGCCATGGCAGCCATCTTGAAAATCTATTTTTTGCTTCTTCTTCTGAACAGAAAGGCCAATTGACTCCAAACTTGCTAGGAAGCATCAGTGTGACTTGTAGATCAAAAATAGCTAAAATCGCGGCGATCATAATTCCAAGATGGCCGCCATGGCAGCCATCTTGAAGATTCTATTTTTTGCTTCTTCTCCTAACCCAAAATGCCAATTGATTGACTTGAAACTTGGTAGGAAGCATCGGGGTGACTTGTAGATCAAAAGTAGCTAAAATCGTTCCAATCGGAAATCCAAGATGGCCGCCATGGCTGCCATCTTGAAAATCTATTTTTCGCTTCTTCTCCTGAGCCGAAAGGCCACTTGACTCCAAACTTGTTAGGAAACATCAGGGTGACTTGTAGATCAAAAGTAGCTAAAATCATGCTGATCGGAAATCCAAGATGGCCATCTTGAAAATCGTTTTTTCGCTTCTTCTCCTAAACCCAAAAGCCAATTGAACTGAAACTTGGTAGGAAGCATCGGGGTGACTTATAGATTGAAATTGACTAAAATCGTTCCGATTGGAAATCCAAGATGGCCGCATCTTGAAAATCTATTTTTCACTTCTTCTCCTGAACCGAAAGGCTTATTGTCCTCTGCCTTTTCAAAGAAAAGCGAGGGGACATAGTATTCGACTTTCCGTGGTGCATGGTGTGTGGTGCGAGGTGCCGAGTTTATAGTAGGTACTTTGTGAGCACAACTCCTACAGTTTTTAACCAATCCTTCTAAACTTTTACAGGTGTATTCATCATGGTCTGAGGATGTGCATGTGCTTTTTACAGAATCCTTAAATTATTTTTTATTTACTTTTTTCACATTTTTAACTTAGACTTTTTTCATGCTTCAATACTATGAAAGTGTATATGTAGTAGGTACCTTGTGAGCGCACTCCTCCCACAGTTTTGGACTGTTCCTTTTGAAACTTTACAGATGTTTTAATCATGGTCTGAAGATTTGCATATGCTTTTTATAGAATCCTTAAATTATTTTTTTTTACTTTTTTCACATTTTTAACTTAGACGTTTTTTTGGCATAGTTCTGAGTTTGTAGTAGGGACCTTGTGAGCGCAACTCCTCCTACAGTTTTTAACCAATCCTGAAGAAATTTTACAGGTGCCTTCATCATGGTCTGAAGATATGCATGTGTTTTTTACAGAATCCTTAAATTATTTTTTTTTTCATTTTTTTTCACATTTTTAACTTAGACTTTTTTCATGCTTCAGTACTATGAAAGTGTATATGTAGTAGGTACCTTGTGAGCGCAACTCCTCCCACAGTTTTGGACTGATCCTTTTGAAACTTTACAGGTGTTTTAATCATAGTCTGAAGATTTCAATGTGCTTTTTACAGAATCCTTAAATTATTTTTTTTTTCTTATTTCACATTTTGTACTTAGACATTTTTTTGCATGGTTCCAAGTTTGTAGTGGGGACCTTGTGAGCGCAACTCCTCCTACAGTTTTTAACCAATCCTTCTGAAATTTTACAGGTGTCTTCATCATGGTCTGAAGATATGTATGTGCTTTTTACAGAATCCTTTAAATTATTTTTTTTACTTTTTTCACATTTTTAACTTAGACTTTTTTCATGCTTCAATACTATGAAAGTGTATATGTAATAGGTACCTTGAGAGGGCAACTCCTCCAACAGTTTTGGACCGATCCTTTTTAAACTTTTCAGGTGTTTTAATCATGGTCTGAAGATTTGCATGTGCTTTTTACAGAATCCTTAACTTATTTTTTTTTACTTTTTTCACATTTTTAACTTAGACTTTTTTTGGCATGGTTCCAAGTTTGTAGTGGGGACCTTGTGAGCGCAACTCCTCCTACAGTTTTATACCGATCCTTCTGAAACTTCACAGGTATCTTAATCATGGTCTGAAAATATGCATGTGCTTTTTACAGAATCTTGATATAATATTTTTTAATTTTTTTCACATTTTTAACTTTGACTTTTTTTCATGCTTCAATACTATGAAAGTGTATATGTAGTAGGCACCTTGTGAGTGCAACTCCTCCTACAGTTATATACCATTCCCACTGAAACTATACAGATCTTTTAACCATAGACTGAAGATATGCATATGCTTTTTACAGAATCTTGAAGTTACTTTTTTTTTACTTTTTCACATTTTTAAATTTTAACATAGACTTTTTTCATGCTTCAGTACTATGAAAGTGCATATAGTAGTAGGTACCTTGTGAGCACAACTCCTCCCACATCTTTAAGCAAATGATTCTGAAACTTTACAGGCATTTTGCTTGTGGTCTGAGGATATACATGTTGCTCTTGGAATCTTGAAATTATGTTGTTTTTTTTAATTTATTCTTTTCATTTTTTCCACATTTTTAGCTTCTGTTTTTTTTTCTGCTTCAATACTTAGGTAAGTGATACAGGACCAATGGTCCTCTGGTTAACTTACTTATTTTTAACAGCTCAAATAAAGATAAGGCAGGGGGACATAAATTCCCTATGGAATTTGCTTCTTGACTTTAAACTAGGTAGGAAGCATCAGGGTGACCTGTAGATCAAAAATAGCTAAAATCATCCCTATCAGAAATGCAAGATGGCCGCCATGACAGCCATCTTGAAAATCTATTTTTCGCTTCTCCTGAACTGAAAGGCCATTTGACTCAAAACTTGGTAGGAAGCATTCGGGTGACTTGTAGATCTGAAATAGCTTAAATTGTTTAGATCGGAAATCCAAGATGGCCGTCATGGCTGCCATCTTGAAACTCTTTTTTTTCACTTATTTTCCTGAACCAAAGGGCCAGTTGATTTGAAAATTGGTAGGAAGGATTGGGATGACTTGTAGGTATAAAAATAGCTAAAATTGTTCCGATAGGAAATCAAAGATGGCGGCCATCTTGAAAAGCTATTTTTCCCTTCTTCTTCTGAACTGAAAGGCCAATTGACTCGAAACTTGGTAGGAAGCATTGGGGTGACTTATAGAACAAAAATAGCTCTAATGGTTGCGATAGGAAATCCCAAATTGCAGCTGTGGTGGCCATCTTGAAAATCTTGTTTTGAACTTTTTCTCCTGAACCGAAAGGGCAATTGACATAAAGTTCATTGGAAGTATCAAGGTGACTTGTAGATCAACAGTAGCTAAAATCATTCTAATTGGAAATCCAAGATGGCTGCCATCTTGTTTCACTGTGCTGTTTACATGTATAAAATCATGATTCTTCAGAAACCACTTAGCCAATTGCTTCCAAATTTCACATTGATCCTACTGTTGAAATGTGATTGAGAGTTTGTTCAAACGATCACGCTGCATTGACTGTCATGCCATATATAATATTCTTTTTCAAAATTAAGAACTGCTTAAAGGATGATTTTTCATTAGTTGCGATGACAGGATTAGAAAAATGTTGCATAACATCTGCATATCTGCAGTGGCTATGTCACTCAGGTGAGCGACCTATGGCCCGTGGGCCTCTTGTTTTTTTTTTTTTTTTTTTTTTTTTAATTATTGTTACATGTATTTTTGTTCTTAATTCCATCCAGATGCACACTGTATTCTTGTTTTAAACAATATGTTTATCTGATTTCTGTTTGCGTTCCTTGCATGTGCACACTTCGTTTTAAGTTGTCTTTTTGTTTTTAGCTCACCTGGAGCTTTGCGCCAGGTCAGCTTATGCCATGGCCTGTTGTCCATCGTCCGTTGTCTGTCGTCTGTAGTTAGCTTTTCACATTTTCGACATCTCCTCCAGAACCATATGTTGAATTGAGCTAAAACTTAGTGGGAGGCATTGTGGCAACATGGAGATTTAGAATTGCTTAAATAGTTCTGTTCAGATATTCAAGATGGCCACCATGGTAGCCATTTTGAAATTCTTTAAACAATATCTCCTCCCAAACCATAAGTCAGATTCAGCCGAAACTTGATGGGAGGCATTGGAGTGACATAGAGATTCAGAATTGTTAAAATCCTTCCGTTTGGATATCCAAGATGGCCACCATTTTGAAATTCTTCAAACAACATCACCTCCCAAACCGTAAGTCAGATTGAGCTGAAACTTGATGAGAGGCATCGGAGCAACATAGAGATTCAAAATTGCTAGAATCGGTCCATTCCAATATCCAAGATAGCCACAGCAGTGGCCATTTTGAAAATCTTCAAACCTTGTCTGCTCCTGAACTGTCAGTCCGATTGAGCCCAAACTTGGTGGGAGGCATTGGAGTGACATGGAGATTTAGAATTGCTAAATTAGTTCCGTTCCACTATCTAAAATGGCTGCCATGGTGAACAACTTGAAAATTTTGAAAGGACTTGTGCTCCCGAAGGGTAATTCGGATTAAGCTGAAACTTGGTGGGAGGCATTGGGGAGACATGGAGATTCAGAACTGCTAAATTTGTTCCATTCCTACATTGAAGCTGGCCGTCTTGAAATTTTTAAGTAACATCGCCTCCCAAACTGAAATACAAATTGAGCCCAAACTTAATGGGAGGCATCGGAGTGACATAGAGATTCAGAATTGTTAAAATCGTTCTGTTCCAATATCTAAGATGGCCCCCAAGGTGGCCATCTTGAAAATCTTCAAACCTTATCTGCTCCCGAATGGTAAGTCAGATTGTGCCAAAACTTAGTGGGAGACATTGGGGTGACATGGAGATTCAGAATTGCTAAATCGATATCCACAATGGCTGTTACATCAGCCATCTTGAAGATCTTCAGTTGTCACTTATGCCATGGTCTGTTGACCATGGTCCGTCCCGCATCTGTATGCCCATCAGTATTTTTCACATTTTTGACATCTCCATCAGAATCATATCCATGATGGTAACCATGGCAGCCGTCTTGAAAGTCTTTAATTGTTATCTGCTCCTGAACCATAAATTCGATGGAGCGGAAACTCGGTGGAAAGCATCGGGGCAGCATGGAGATTTAGAACTGCTAGAATGGTTCCATTCAGCCATCTTGAAAATCTTCAAATCACATTCTGTGTCCCATACATTTGTATGGTAAAAATGTTGAGAATTTCAAACAACTTCTCCTCTGAAGCCTCTTGGCCAATGTTGCTCAAATTTCATGTGGAGCCTCCTTGGCGCTGGGGAACGAAAGATTGCTAAAATGGTTGCGGTCCATTGACCAAGATGGCTGCCATGCCCATATATGTTAAAAACCTTTAAAAATCATCTTCTCAAGAAACAAATAAGCCCTGGGGCCTAATCTTTGCACAAATCACCTTGTTGAGCTTTACTCGTACATAGGTGGGAGTGGCAACATGCAATTGAAAGACCTCTTCTCCCAACATTTCCTTACTTATTCAATAAAGATGAGTGCTTTGCAAGTCCCTGCTTTCTGGCCAAGATAAATAGATTATAATAATAATAATAATAAGGGTTATCTTCCCTTGCCCCTATGCTGTATACATGTATAAAATCATGATATTGTTGAACACTTTCTCTTCAGAAGTCAGTTTGCCAATTTCCACCAAGGTTCATGTTGGTCCTACTGTTGAAACGGGATTAAGAGTTTGTTCAAACAGTTATGCTCCATTGACTGTTATGCCCATATATGGTAAAATAATGATAATAAAAAAAAAACATTCTTCTTCAAAACCAAGAACGTCTCAAATGATGATTCTTTCATTAGTCGCAATGACAGGATTGGAAAAATGTTGCATATCATCTGCAGTTGCATATCTGCAGTGGCTGTTTCACTCAGGTGAGCGAGCCATAGCCTGTGGGCCTCTTGTTTTATATACTTTGTTGTTTTTGTTCTTTGTTTCACTTTAGGACCTGGTAATTATCCTTTTCCTTTCTGCATATTTTGCACAAATAAATGTTCTATTTTTAATTAAGAATGGCTGATTTGCATATACTTTCCTATAATACGAGGGATGTTCGAAATGAATTGCTTATTTCTATCTGGAGACTTCAAATTTCAAGTTAGCCCAAAAGTACTCATTTCATGCCCTCGAAGTACTCCCCGTGGCTAGAAATGCAAAGTTTCAGCCGATGTATCCACTTCTTGAAGGCGTCACGGTACGCTGATTTGGGCACAGTAATAGGTACTGATGAATGGCAGATCCAAGTGCCTGTCGGGACTGGTATTTCCGCCCAGCAAGGAATGCTTTCAATTTCGGAAACAAAAAGAAATCACATGGGGCAAGGTCTGGGGAATACAGGGGGTGAGGCAAAACAGTTACTTTTTCTTTCTTCAAAAACGCCGTAACTATTGCGGAGGTATGAGCTGGGGCATTGTCATGTAGAAGACGGACATGTTTAAAACCAGTGGAGGGGCGTCATTTCTGATAATACTTTTTCAGTTTCTTCAGTACTACGTCTTTGTAGTACTTTCTGGTGATGCTTTTGCCCTTTTTCACTGGCACTTTTATTGCGACTCCTTCACCATAGAAGAAGATTGCATACAAAACCTTCTTTGTACTCAAAGAACGTTTGGCAATTATTGGGCGTTTGCTGTGTTTAGTGGCCCAGATCTTATTGCTAACCTTTCTGACGGCCTCAAAATAATGGACCCAGGTTTCATCACCTGTGACGACATTGGCAAACTGCTTTTTGTCATATTTTGGAAACATTTGAAGCAGCTTTTTGGCCACTTTAACCCGTTGCCTCTTTTGCTCGTCAGTCAACAGATGTGGCACCCATCTAGCAGAAATCTTTCTGACTTTCAAATGCTTCTTCAAAATAAGGTGAACCGTTGAAAGTGATATGCCTACCGTTCGTGCAATATCACGAACTGTAAATCTGGCATTTCCTTCAATGATTTCCTTTATTTTGGAAACGATTTCTTTACGAGATGCAGATTTTGGCCTACCTGATTTCGGTGCATTTTTGATGGACTCTACACCAGACTCAAATTTCTTTTTCCACCGCTGAACTGTGTCATAAGACACACAAGAAGGTCCAAAAGCAGTAGAAATTTCAGTCATCAGCTTCTTCAAAGAACAACCAAGTTTTGAGCGAGCTTTGATGTAAGCCCGTATTTCATCTTTTTTGTCGACGCTTCTACCAACCATTTTTACTGCAGTGTTTAATGACTGCGTGTATTCAAATGGCAAATTTTATGTCTTACACTTAGTCTAACATGTACATTTATACACCATTGTGTAGATATTGAATAACCCTATACAGGTATGTATTGGTTTTTATCGTGCCCCACGTGGATATCGAGCTAGAGGACAATAAGCAATTCATTTCGAACATCCCTCGTACACAAGGCCTACAGGGTATTGAAAATCTTCAAACCTTGACATTTTTGAATATTTGAAAAACATGAGACAAGATATTTACACTCATTTTATAAAAGAAAATGAAATAAACTTAATAAATCAGTAGGGTAACAGTAACTGCATATTTAGTAATTTCAAGTCTAATGCCTGTGGTGTGGCAATATTTTTTAACAAAGATCTTGATTATATAATACATAGAAAAATAATTGATGATAAAGGAAATTTTTATTATTTTTGATCTAAATGTACATAACCAAAGATTTATCCTTGAGCAATCTATCAAATCAAATTTGGGGAAGACAGTCTTTAACACCTTTAGGAAAAATAACTGTAATAAAGACATTCATGATTTCAATATTTATTCACTTGTTTATATCCTTGCCAAATCCAAGTCAGACAATTATAGATTATATAAATAACAATATTCAGTTTCTTATGGAACAGTAAGACAATCAGAATTAAACAGTCAGTGATAATTAAACAATATTGTGAAGGTGGGTTGAAAATGATTAATATAAAAATAAATGGCAATATTTTATAAGAGCTAATATTGAAATGGATAAACTACAAGCCTGTGGCTTAAAATATGTTAGTGAAAAAATGATATATATACATAACAATTTTTGGAAAGACGTGTTACAAGCATTCATAAACACTGACAAGAAGATAAAAATAAATGAAAGATCTGTATTAAAAACTCCAATATTTTATAATGAAAATATAAAGATAGGTAACTCATATATTTTTTACAGTCATGGTGCATGGTTTAAGAAAAATAATAAGATTTATAAATGATTTGGTTAAAGGCAATGGTGAATTTTTCACACGGCAAATTTAGGGATAACGTGTCAGGGGTCCAAACTAATAGCCTACAATATTATGGAATAATCAGGGCTATTAAAGTGTATCTAAAAGAAATTAAAAAAAAATGTCTTCATAAACAAAATAACCCCTTTATTCCAATACATATACTTCCTTTTGTTCAACAACAAAAAGGAACTAAAATCATGTATAATGTTTTAAGTCAAAATAAAGATGTTCCAACTGGTAAAATAACTTGGAACTAGAACAAGAGGATGGCGAGCCTTCGCATATCCCCGCGCCAGCGCCATCGTATATCTCCATGCACATCAAATTCCAAATGCATTCCTCCAGTCCTCATCCATAGGGCTATCGCCTGTGAAAGTTTTAAGATTCTAGCTTAAATGGTCTAGGAGCAATGGTGTGACATTACACCATCCGTCGGTGGTGGGGGGAGGGGAAGGGGGGTATAACAATATCCCCACTTTTTTTCAAAAAGCATGGGGATAACAAAGTATACAATATAACTGATGAAGATTGGAATCACATATTTCTATTCCCTTTCAATATTACCAAATACCCAGCTGTCATCATATGGTTTCAGGTGAGTATTAAACATAATTTTCTAGTTACAAACAAACTTTTGTACAAAAAGAAAATGAGAAGAGAACAGTTTATTACAGATTTATTGCAGTGGTTATCAAACTATAATATAGATTGTGACATTTCTGAAGAAGTTTTCATGTTTGGCTTTCATAAGGAACAAAAATTGCCAAAACATTTGAATTTCATGTTGTTGTATGCAAAGTTCTTTATATACTTGTCAAGCTGTAAAAAACAGCCTCTGAACTAGAATGTATTTAAAATCAAATTCAAGTACATGAATAAAGTACAAGCTCATATAGCTACTTAACAGAATGATGAGGAAAAATTTCAACATGAATCAGTCATTACTTAATGATAGTATATAACATAATATAGTAAGCCCAATCAATGATCAATGGTAAAACAATCATAAATCAAAAAAAAAAAAAAAAAAAAAGAACAAAAATCACATGATAGTGTAACACTGTGCAAAATATCCATAACCTCCTTCTTAATTGATACCTGTGGAAGGAAAAATGGAAACACAAAAAGCTTACATGTTACGTATATATGCCTCCTCTGTATGAGCATGGATGCATGTGTGTGTGTGCGCGCACGCTTGTGTTTGTAAATATATACATGCATGAGTTGTGCACATATATAAGCAGGTATGCATTTATGGATAACCTAAGCAAAAGGCCCATGAAGGAGGCTCATACAAAACAGAGGCCTTTAGGTAGAAAACCTTGGTGGTCAAGAATAATTTCTAAGGTTATGTTTTTCTTAACCTAAATAATTTTTTAAAAAGTGTGAGTGACAGTGAGGAAGGTGCACTATCATAGAAAATAAATACTTTTACATTTTATACATGTTGACAGACTCCAGGCTGTCAGGGCAGTAGAGAGAATGATTGAGTAATGCAAATTTCAAATGTGAAATACACAGAGTGAAAGAACTGGGGAAACTTTCATGATTACCTTGATCTTGTATATTTGTAAGGGGTCTATTGAAAATAAAAGTGGTCTGTTTGAAAAAAAAAACAAAAAAACTTTATTCAAGTAGGCCGCCATCTTTATTGTGCCAAAAGACAGCTTGGGAATAGCCCTTCTCTGTCCTTTTGCTGTGGTTAGTAGAACTGCAGCTAGGGTAACTTTTTTTCAGAGATTACTATAGAGGGTGGGATTTGCAAGGATTCCTGATGGCCTCTCACAGTTTAATGTACTGGATGGGGGTGTGCTTCAGCAAAAAAAAAAAAAAAAAAAAAAATGATGATTTCTGCAATTTTCTATGCGATTTTCATTTTTTCTGGACCAAAAATATTTAAGAAGTTGTTTTTTGTTCATTTTTCTCTGACATGAAAGCAAGGTATCAAATAATGATAAAAGTCCCACAAATAAATGAGACTTACCTTGGTAAAGTTGATGTTTGGTTGGGATTCTATGTAGTCATACACACTGGGAGGGATCAAATGAGATGCGCGCACAAATCAGTCGTTATAATCAGTCTGTAAAGCCTAAAAACTTTCAGAAATACAACTTCAAATTTCAAACAAAAACATCTCTACACATTAAGGGAGGGTTATACCGGGAGGGCATTTGATCCCTCCCAGTGTGTATGACTACATAGAATCCCAACCAAACATCATTTTACCAAGGTAAGTCTCTTTTAGTAGGATTCTATTATGTCATACCACACTTGGTGGTAACAAATGAGATTTCAAAGCATTTCTGAAAGGTTTATTGCAAGTGTTGCCCAAATAAAATCAGATTCATTCCGTAAATATTTGAATAGAATAAATAGTTTATGTTGTTTTTTATAAGTGTTAATTTTCCAGCACTGCATTGCTGAAGCTCAAGGAGTGTACTGGCTTGTTATAGAAAGTAGCAAAAGTTTTCGAGTTTGACCAACCTGCTGTCTTCAGAATATCATCAATAGGCACAAATTTTTGTTTCGCCTTTGAAGTCGATGCACTTCTTGTACTGTGGGATTTGAACCTTTCAGTGTCAATGCCTGCATTATGCATAGTCATGCGTAACCATCTGCTTATAGTGTCTTTTGTAACTGCTCCATGTGGCTTAATGTAACTTATGAACAAGCATGTTTTACCATTCCTAATAATCTTAGTTCTCTTCTTCAAATTCCTTTAACACAAACACAACACAAAGTCTCCTATCTGGAGGATAAGCCTTCAGTTCAGCAACAGGATTACTTAATCCTGGTCTACATTGTTTTAACAACCCACTATAATACAAAATATATGAGGAATAACTTTTCCTTATATTAGCTATATCATGCTATCAGCATACAATGCTATCAGCATACAAAGTTTCAAGGTCAGTAGTTTTAGTGACAGTTCCCTAAGTGATGACAATATCCTAAGATACTGTATCACTTTTGAACATCCCATGTTTCAGAATTCTTTGCAGTTGTTGGTCGAAGGTTGAAAACAATTTTCATATATCTTATGACTACAGGATGTGCTCCAACTGAAAATCCATCTTTCACTAATCCAATGGCTGATAAGGCACCATGTGCAGTATTCAGGGCACTGTAACCACAACCGTTTTCAAAAAGTGAAGTCAGAAAATTCAACACTACATTTACATCTGTTTAAACTGAATCAACCTGTTTTTCTCTATTTTAATTTAATCCATCGATTGGTATAAGAGACATATTGTTTCTTAGTACCTTTCCGCCACAAAGCAAGGCTGATGTTGGTAGATTTGAAACTTTCTTACTTTGGTAGCACTTCCTGATAGGCGACAAGCTATCAGCTGTAATTTCTTCATTAACAGATGAATTTTGTTGGGGTTTGTTAGAGACTATATGTTCCCTCCTGACAGCTTCACCGGGTTGTCTATCAAAAGTTTCATTAACACTGGATACCAATTCTGTGTGCGCTAATTTGGGACTACTATAATACACTCTGCTTCATCCTGCAGTACCTTCTGCAAACATCTGCCAATCAACCTGAAAGGTGGGAATGCATAAAAATAAGTGTTAGACCAACTTTTTGAGAAAGCATCAATGAATACAGCCTCTGGATCTGGTTTCCAAGAAGCATACCTTTTTAACTGTGCATTATTTCTTGGTGCAAACAAATCTATCTCTGATTTTGGCCAGAATTTTAAGATTTTCTTAAACACTGACCTATCTAACATTCATTCTAAATTGTCATTGAATTTTCTATCCCTGGAACAAAAGCCGCCGACAACCAAATGTTTTTATCTATACACCATAACCAAATAGATTTGGCTAATTCATTCAAGTCTGAAGATTTTACACACCCCATTGAGTTGATATATGCAATAGCACTTGTGTTGTCAAACTTAATTTGTACATGTACATTGCTTTGATCCTTACAAAATGCCTTTAATGCAAATTCTACTGCTTTAAGTTCCAGGTAATTAATACATGTATGTTTCATAGATTCATGAGAAAACCATCTACCACCTATTTCCTGTTCACTACAAACTGCTCCCCATCCCAGTTTGGATGAGTCTGTTGTTATAACAATATCAGAAATATCTCTTTTTTTGTTCAGGCAATTTTTCAATCCACCAAGTTAAGTCCTTTTTATACTTCCTGAAACAACCATTTTGCATTCAAAATTGTCTTTAGATTTTTTCAATGCCATTATCTTTTCTTTTTCAATATTTCTATAGAATAATGGACCATACTGAACAGCTGAAAATGTTGAGACCATAAGGCCTAACACACGGGCTACTTTCCTGATGCTACTTTCATTTTTGTTAAATAAGAGTGAACAAGCATGCACAATTTCTTGTACTTTACGTTTGGGTAGTTTCACTATCATTTCTACAGAGTCTATATCATTGCCCAGAAAGGAGATAGTTTGAGTTGGAATCAAGACCGACTTTTTATCAGGTTTTATGAAGCCTAAATTTTCTACAAGATCAACAGTATCTTTCATGTTTCTTTTACATGCTTTGAAACTATCTCCTACCAATATGGAATCATCAATATAGCCAGAATTTTTATGACCATGCATTCTCAGATTTGCATATACTGGTTTGAGTAATTTTGTGAATAGACGCTGAGCACAGCTGATTCCATTTGGAAGGCATAAATAAGCATATAACACATTACGCCAAATGAATTTCAAACATTTTTGCTGCTCTTGTGCTGTAGGTACTGAGTAATATACATGACGTATATTGAGTGATGCCATCCAGCAGTTTTTAGTTATGAGTGTCAGTGCCGACTCAAAAGTATCCATTTTAAAATGGTAATTTTTGATGTGTTTGTTTAATCTTTTTCTCTGTAACCATGAGGCCCACAACTTATATATTTAGTATATAGCAATGTTTAGTGGTCCCCTACAAAAAGCCTGCCAATCAAGCCCTGGAGTCCAAATTGGCCATGCCCCGGGGGTCATTAGCTCCCATACTTGTAATGGAAAAACTTAAAAAATCTTCTTCTCTGAAACCATGAGGCCCACAGCTTACATATTTAGTATGTAGTAATATTTAGTGGTCCCCTACTTAAATCCTGCCAATCAAGCCTCTGGGGCTCAAACTGGCCACGCCCCGGGGGTCATTAGCTCCCATAGACTTATAATGGGAAAAACTTAAAAAATGTTCTTCTCTGACACCATGAGGCCCACAGCTTACATATTCAGTATGTAGCAATGTTTAGTGGCCCCTACATAAATCCTGCCAATCAAGCCCCTGGGGCCCAAACTGGCCATGCCCCGGGGGTCATTACATAGCTCCCATAGACTTACAATGGGAAAAAAAAATCTTCTCTGAAACCATGAGGGCCACAGCTTATATATTTAGTATGTAGCAATGTTTAGTGGTCCCCAACATAAATCCTGCCAATCAAGCCCCTGGGGTCCAAACTGGCCATGCCCCGGGGGTCATTAGCTCCCATAGACTTATAATGGGAAAAAATTAAAAAATCTTCTTCTCTGAAACCATGAGGCCCAGAGCTTACATATTTAGTATGTAGCAATGTTTAGTGGTCCCCTACATAAATCCTGCCAATCAAGCCCCTGGGGTCCAAACTGGCCATGCCCCGGGGGTCATTAGCTCCCATAGACTTATAATGGAAAAAAAGTTAAAATAATCTTCTCTGAAACCATGAGGCCCAGAGCTTACATATTTATGTAGCAATATTTAGTGGTCCCTTACATAAATCCTGCCAATCAAGCCCCTGGGGCCCAAACTGGCCACGCCCCGGGGGTCATTAACTTCCATGGAAAAACTTAAAAAAAATTTTTTCGCTGAAACCATGATGCCCAGAGCTTATATATTTAGTATAGACAATGTGTAGTTGTCCCCTACATAAATCCTGCCAATCAAGCCCTTGGAGTTCAAATTGGCCAGGCCTCAGGAGTCATATGCTTATATAGAGCTATATAGCTAAAGAACCTTCAAAAATCTTCATCTCTGAAACCATGAGTCAGAGAGCTAATAGATTAAGTATGAAGTGATGTTAAGTGGTCTCCTACATAAATCCTGCCAACCATGCCCCTGGGGTCGAAACTGGCCACACCTCATTGGTCATTAGCTCCCATAGACTTATAATGGGAAAAACTTAAAGTAATCTTCTTGTCTGAAACCATGAGGCCCAGAGCTTATATATTTAGTATGTAGCAATGTGTAGTGGTCCCTTATATAAATCCTGCCAATGAAGCCCCTGGGGCCCAAACTGGCCATGCCCCAGGGGGTCCTGAACTCCCATAGACTTTTAATGGGAAAAACTTAAAAAATCTTCTTCTCTGAAACAATGAGATCCAGAACTTATATATTTAGTTTATAGCAATGTTTAGTGGTCCCCTATATAAATCCTGCCAATCAAGCCCCTGGGGTCCAAGCTAGCCATGCCCCAGGGGGTCCTGAACTCCCATAGACTTATAAGGGGAAAAACTTAAAAAATTCTTCTCTGAAACAATGAGATCCAGAGCTTATATATTTAGTTTATAGCACTGTTTAGTGGTCCCCTATATAAATCCTGCCAATCAAGCCCCTGGGGTCTAAACTGGCCACGCCCCGGGGTCATTAGCTCCCATAGACTTATAATGAAAAAAAAATTAAAAAATCTTCTTCTCTGAAACTATGAGGCCCACAGTTTACATATTTAGTATGTAGCAATGTTTAGTAGTCCCCTACATAAATCCTGCCAATCAAGCCCCTGGGGCCCAAACTGGCCATGACCTGGGGGTCATTAGCTCCCATAGACTTATAATGGGAAAAACTTTAAAAAAAAATTCTTCGCTGAAACCATGAGGCCCTCAGCTTACATATTTAGTATATAGCAACGTTTAGTGGTCCCCTACATAGCTCCTGCCAATTAAGCCCCTTAACTGGCATGTCCCGGGGGTCATTAGCTCCTATAGACTTACAATGGGGAAAATCGTAAAAAATCTTCTTCTCTGAAACCATGAGGCCCAGTGCTCATATTTTTTGTTTTTAGCAATGTTTAGTGGTCCCCTACATAAATCCTGCCATCAAGCCCCTGGGGTCCAGAAGAGGCTACACCGCAAGAGTTATTAGCTCCCATAGACTTATAATGGGAAAAAAAAATCTTCTTCTCTGAAACCATGAGGCCTACACCTTATATATTTAGTATGTAGCAATGTTTAGTGGTCCCCTACATAAATCCTGCCAGTCAAGCCCCTGGGGTCTAAACTGGCCACACTCTGGGATCATTATCTCCCATAGACTTATAATCGGAAAAACTTAAAACATCTTCTTCTCTGAAACCGTGAGGCCCACAGCTTATATATATTTAGTATGTAGCAATGTTTAGTGGTCTCCTACATAAATCCTGCCAATCAAGCCCCTGGGGCCCAAAATGGCCACGCCCAGGGGATTATTAGCTCCCATAGACTTATAATGGGAAAAACTTAAAAAATCTGCTTGTCTGAAACCATGAGGCCCAGAGCTTATATATTTAGTATATAGCAATGTTTGGTGGTCCCCTACATAAATCCTGCCAATCAAGCCCCTGGGGTCCAAACTGGCCATGTTCCGGGGGTCATTAGCTCCCATAGACTTATAATGGGAAAAACTTAAAAAAATCTTCTTCTCTTCCATGAGGCCCACAGCTTATATATTTAGTATGTATCAATGTGTAGTGGTCCTCTACATAAATCCTGCCAATTAAGCCCCCTGGGGGGCAGTTATCTCAGGTGAGCATTGTGGCCCATGGGCCTCCTGTTCTGTTCTGATATCCGAGATGGCCACCATGATTCAGAATTGCTAAAATGCTTTCGTTCTGATATCCAAGAATAGAAGATGGGGCAAAAGTCCCTCTTACCGTATCTTGTGCACTACACCCTCTTTTCTGCACCAACATCACCTCCTGAATCCTAAGTTGGATTGAGCTGTTCAGAAACTTAATGAGAGGCATCAAGGCAACATGCAGATTCAGAATTGCTAAACGCAATCTGTTCTGATAGCGAAGATGGCCACTGTGGCACAATGTAACATATCAGAATCAGCTTTATCCAGGTGAGCCCTTTCTGGCCTTTTTGGGCCTCTGGTTTTTGTATGCCTTGTGAATGATACAATCATGTCACAAGTATATTTTTTCTTGTTTCAGTTAGTGTGAGAGGTGAGATGTTTAGTCGCTTAAACAGAACCATAGAACAATGGCTGGTCAGATGTGGGATTTGGCTGCGGTAAATAATCTTTGAATTCTTTTTTATACACAGTAGGGGTTGACAAGAGCTTATCATGACAATGATAATTGAATTTTTTATGCTTGCTTTCTTACTTTTGGAGTTATCTCCCATTGTTTTGTTTGAAATAGATTTCTTGTCTGCTCTGTAAGTGGAATATCCTTCAGAATATTTTGATGGTACCTGGTAAAATTGTAGAATAGGATAAGACGACATGTTACATACAAGAATGACAACTCTGCCTTTCTTACTTTTGCCGTTATCTCCCTTTGTTTATTTTCTTTGTTCCACAGAAAGGAACTGACACATGTTCAAAAGAGCGGGAAGAATAACTGCCTAAGGGACCTTCTGGATTAAGACCTTTTAAGACGACTGTACTTTTGTTTGACAGTGATTATGCATTGATTTTGTGTCTGCTCTGTAACTCAAATACCCTTTGGAATATTTTGATGGTACTTGGTAGAACAGGACGAGACGACGTGTTGCGCATAAGAATGGCAACTCTGCCTCTTTTTGACTTCTGGCATTATCTCCTTTTGTTATATTTGACAGTGATTATGCTTTGCGCTCTGTAATTTGAATACTCGTCAGAACATTTTGATGATACTTGGTAGAAATGCAGAACAGGACAAGATGACACATCACATATAAGGGTGACAACAATGGCTTTCTTTCTTTTGGACTTATCTCCCTCTGTTTTGTTTTTGAAATTGATTTTGTGTCAGCTCTGTAACTCGTATACCCTTTGGAATATTTTGATGGCATTTGGTAGTAACAGGATGAGATGACATGTCATGTAAAAGAATAACAACTCTGCCTGTCTTACTTTTGGTATTATCTCCCTTTATTATTTGACAGTGATTGTGCACTGATTTCGTGTCTGCTGCTTAAGTCGAATACCCTTTTGAATATTTTGATGATAATGTAGTAATGAAGAACAGGACCAGATGACATGACACATACAAGAATGACAACTTTGGCTTTTTTTTTAACTTTTGGAGTTATCTCCCCTTCTTGTGTTTGAATTTGGATTCTTGTCTCTGCTTTGTAACACAAATATATTTTGATGATACTTGGTAGAAATGTAGAACAGGTTGAGATGACAACTCTGGTGGGATTGAAGGGAGAACATTTGGGTTTTTTTTTTCTAAAAAACCTTTTCTAGTTATTTCTAGAGTTATGTTGATAAATGTTGTTAAAGATCGGTTTCTATGCTATTGCTACATAGGTTTGTCTGAGCCTTTGTACTTCACGTATTGCATGTTATTAACAACTTGTGTTGATACACAGATTCCTTTGTGATGGAAGTTAAGGGAGTGGGGAGGAGCACAGTGTGAAAGGTAGTGGTGCTCAAAGAAAAGTTTTGATTTTAACTGCACAATATATTAACCTATAGATAATGTGCTATTCTATTCTATATTTCAAACCTTCCACAGAAAAACGACAGTACAGTCATCTTAAAAGGTCTTAATCCAGAAGGTCCCTTAGGCAGTTATTCTTCCCGCTCTTTTGAACATGTGTCAGTTCCTTTCTGTGGAACAAAGAAAATAAACAGGATTTTTTACCGGGTGATAAAAAATCTTAATTTTCCTTTCTTTTCTCCAGTCTATTTTCTTAGTTCCTGTTTTTCTTATGTTCCTTTCTCATTTCTTTCACTGACGATTTTATTAATATCATTAAATTGATTTTCAATATCTTGTTATTTTTTATCAACGATTTGTGTCATACGTTTTCAAGACTCTCGTATTCATCGGCACAACTCTCATGTTCGGTTTGGAAGTCGTGCATAATAATTCAAATATTTTACTTGTTCTTTTTGTTCCAGGTTAGTTATTAATGTGCTCTGTAATAACTGGACTAGTATTGGTATTTTGCAGACAACGACAACTTGGCTGAAGATTTCTGTGGTGGAGAAGCTGATTAGTAAAGAACTTGCCAACCCTTTTTGGGTTATATGACAATTCTTTACTGATGGGAGCACCACCCCACAGGGCTAGACTGCCGAGGTAGGACCCATCTGGGTGGCATGGGTATTATAGGCACTCAATAAAGTCTAAATCCACCGGGCCCCAGTCACCAGTCATCGGTCAACCAGTCACTGGTCATTCTTCATCAGCTTCTCCAGACACCAGTCAGCCAGACACTGGGCTACCAGGCACCAGTCAACCAGGCACCAGGCAGCCAGTTACCGGTTATCCAGTCACCAGTCATCCAGGCACCGGTCAACCAGGCACCGGGCAACTATTCAGCAGGCAAAATCACCGGGCAAAAAAAACATCACCAGGCATCTAATCACCAGGCACCGGTCACCGTGTACCAATCACCGGTCACTGGGCAAAATCACTGGGCAATTAATCACCAGGCACCTATCACCTGGTACCAGTCACCGGTCATTGAGGTACCGGTCATTATGCCGGGTTACTAGTGACTGGATACTAGTCTCCGGACAACTAGTTTCTACTCACAGATACTGGGTAGCCATTTATATCAAGGAATTCTGTGTAGTCATTATCGAATAAGACTTAGAATCCTAGATATTTTTATTATAATTATAATTGAATCAGAACTATCAGTTATGAACGAATTTCTGAATTCAATGAATAATAATAATAAAGAAGGTTAATTTCCACGAACTACTACTTTAGTTTTGTCATTAAACATCGAACAATACTTAATAGGCTTGTTCATCTTTACACGCACTGAAAGAGATTAACACTCTTTATGGATTCCCATCCCATTAAGCTTATGGATGTTCCATAATTTTATTACTTTATACAGAGAAAGGAAGATATAATTGCACTTTTATTCATCTTCCTATTCTTCTTCAGTTTATTTGCTCTCTTTGGCAACAGTATAGAGACAAATAAATTAACATACGTATAAGAAAAGAAGTATTCGATATTTCTTCTTTTCTTGAAAATTTTATTACCATAAACAGTTTAATAGATCTAAACAAAGGACAGTCTATGAAATAGATGTCTGATCCTTCTATAATTGAAATATGAAATCTTACAAAATTTACCAAACATGTGTCCAAAATTTTTTCCGAAGATCATGTCCTCTGTTAATTCTATTAGGAATTGAACTGTTAAGGATCACATGAAATTTCCTTATTAATTCTCCCTATCTAATTTATAGAATACTTCCAAGTATATCCAGAAGTATAAAGGATAGACTTGGTCAAACATACACATCAGTAGTCAAAATTTGACTTCTAGTATGTGTTATATAAATAATAATAAAGTTATTTTAATAGCTTCCTCTCTAGTTTCTAACCATTAGCATAGATTCTAGTAGAGGTAAATATTCTACTTCATAGAATATAGGAAACAGTCTACAATTGGCTATTATTCCCATATTAAGTTGGTTTATTCACAATTACTAATACTTCTAACAAGAGTCCATGTCAGTCATGTATTGTCCAGACTCTTGCAAAAGGTAAATAATTAATTAGAGATATTTATTTTAAGGCATTTATTAAGTCGATATGTTCTTATTGTTTTGCCTTACCTAATTTCTGGAACATTTTAGTCTAGAGGAGAAATGTTCCAGTTACATGTAATTCTATTCTCAAATTAAGAAGTTATAAATCTATTGCAAAGTTTGGTAATATAGATTTTCACTTTTTTGAGAAAAATAAATCAACATTTTTGTCTGCAGGAATGTTTAGATCCCATACAGCCAATAAATTTAGACCTAATCAAGCATATAGTATAGGTCTATAATTAATCCTTAGTCTGAAACTTTTGATAATTTCTATGAGGAATATTAAAGCAATGAGTAGCTTTACTTCCTCGATTATTGGTAACGGTATCAAGAGTCCATGTCGATCATGTCTTGTCCAGACTCTTGGAGTACGTAAATAATTAGTATATATATATATATATATATATATATATATATATATATATATATATATATATATATATATATATATATATATATCTATATATCGTTTTTCATTTCTAAATATTATATCGGAGGAACCATGTCTAACATCTGGCTACAACTCGTATGATAAATGGTTTTCAAGTGTGGCACTATAACCAGTCAATGAAGCATAATGTCGAAACAGTAAATTCACGTGCAGCCACATGTACACTAAAGTTTACATTGAAAGAAGATATTGACATTATTGCCAGTGTACTTGGGGTTAAAAAAAACACAATTTCTTAGTTTTGTGATCAATGGTTAAAATGCCGCGGCTGTCAAAAAATGACAGAAAATGTGCAATTGGCATGCTTGAAAGTGAACGTTACCAAATTGACATCATGCGGAGATTTGGTGTTCATCGAACGACAATAGCTCGGTTGTGGGATCATTTTACCACCACTGGATCAACTGATGACCGTCCCCGACCGGGTCAGTGTCGAGTAATGACCCCCACGTCAAGAGCGCTATATTAGACATATACATAGGCATGAAGGCTTTTGATTTGCCTGAATAACTGCACGGACACTTTCTGCACAAACAATTCGAAACCGATTGTGATCGATGGGACTTTGAGCAAAGTGTCCGTTCAGAAGACAAACTCTCACTGCCAGTCATAAGCAAAGACGTTTAAATTAGGCACACAATCACATAAGTTGATGTCGAAATCAATGGAATAATATTTTATTCACGGACAAATCGCGATTTATGCTGAATGAAGTCGACGGAAGGCATTTCGTATACCGCAGAACAGGTGAACGTTATCTTGATGCTTGTGTTGAACATAAAGATGCTTACGGCAGCGGTAGCATAATGATATGGGCAGGGATTACTCCGAGACACAAAACAGATGTAGTGTTCATAGACTGTAGGCTAATGGGTGTTAGATGTCGCGACGAAATTCTACGACGCCATGTTGTTCCATTTATTCGACATAACGGTGGAGTATTTCAGCAGAATAACACTCGACTCCACATTGCTTGTGTGTGTACTGAATTCTTACAGCACCACAATATCAATGGTCTTCCTTGGCCTGTTTTCTCTGCAGACATGTCGCCCATAGAACATCTGTGGGATATGTTAGGTGGACGTGTGCGTCAACGACGTCAACAGCCACAGACGCTTAACCATCTTCAGCAAGCTCTAGCCATTGAGTGGCAACGCCTTCCTCAACGCTTGGTAAGACAACTGGTTGGTTCTGTGCGTCGCCGTTGTGTAGCTCTTATTGCGGCAGGTGGAGGTTAGATTCCTTACTGAATTGACATGCTCAATTTTATGAACCCTTAGGTGTTGCAACCCTTGTTGCACAACTGTGTGGGCTTTGACAGAAACTGACTAAAGTGCAGATAATAGCCAATGGTTGAAATTATCATGTGTTGTAAAATGTGTTTCAATGTAATAAAATTTAAGGTCGATATTTGAGTTAAAAACTGAGTGTAGCGTTATCACTTTTGTTCACTGTATATATATATATATATTTAGGCATTAATAAATTTGATAGAAATTATTTTCAAGAAGTTACAAAATCTAATTCCGAATATAGAATTTGGCTTCTTTTGAAACTAATTAATTATATTAGGTTACGGAACCATTTCGAAGCCTACATAACCTATAATATCCAGACCTAAACAAATGTATGGTATAGATATAACATCATTATTCCTTTAGTTTGATAAAAAGAAATTTCTAGAATGAGTAGTTTTTTCCTCCTCTAAACATCAATGACAATTATTAGTCATTCAACTAAATATTCCGTCTGTCTGTCAACAGATATCACAATGGGAGAAGATTAGTATAATTACAAAAAATGAGGATAATAAGTCCTTTACATTATTCAATAATATTTTAGGACTAAATACTTCTATATTTCTCATCTATTGCATGTTCCGATAATGGGAACCAATTTTCCTCATGTTATTGGGAGAATACAATGTTTCCGTTAATGAGTAATGGAAACCGTACAAATCCGGATTTCTCCGGGATATACTGTTCTCTTAAAATAACTTTGTTATATAACAATTTGTATTGTTTATTATTATATACAACCCTTAGAGTTATATATATATTCATAACCAGTTTCTCTGGATGATTTAACTGTAACGATGAATCATTTATCCATAAACTGGGACATCTTATTGGTTATAATTAACCAAATTGTCTGTTTAATTAGATAAATTAGTTACGATAAATGATTTATCCATAACAGGAATATTATATTATTGTTTATATATAAATATATTATCAATGATAATATAAGATATTTTCACTATTCCAGTTATATACATGCAGAATAGTTAATTGCACCTCTGAACCTCTACGATCTGGGCCGGCCTTGGTGGCTCAGTTGGATGCTCCATCCGACTGGAGACCAGTTCACGGGTTCAACCCCCACCAAGGTCGGCAACATTCTTTCATGGAGATTGATCATGTCATTCTCTCCCTTCTGCTGATTCAAGAAGGGCAGTTGTCAGTTTCTGGTGAAAGAATATGCACAATACTGGTTAACCGCTTAGAGGACTAAGCCTGACCAGTAAACGTGTGGTTAGGTAAACCGACCGCGCTCGACATGACCCAGTTGGATTGACTGGGCTGTAAAACCTCAACACAAACAAAATCTACAATCTAGGTTATCAGAGATACTAAAAATTAGTAATATTTGACTCAACATGTTTAGCTACAAACTATACCGTTATTAGTAGAAGTTTGCATAATAAACTCCCCAATTTTCGTCTTATGGGGAAAGTTTTAAGCAGTAGTGGAGTCAAATTTGATATATCATAGCTATCTCATAAAAGAAGGTTGAATCGATAATGACTTCTTTTTATGTCAAAGTCAAATTATTGATATACCTTCGGATTTGACTAAGAATTATCTAGGATTTTAGATCCATGATATGTAATATTTAGATCTGGTAATAGAATCGATTCTAGCCAGTTCTTTCTAAGTTAGTTAGATCTTATCAATATTGTAAGATCTTCTTCTAAAAGTTCGGAGACTGTTATACAGTACGCTATATTGTCAGCCTTTCCTCTTATTAAAATTTTTTTATGCTGCCAAACTCTATGTGATGATGTTAGCAGTCCTTCATATTTTTTGTTATCTTTTACCAAGGATACGAAACATTTCCTAAATCTCCTCTGGTAGAAGTTTAATGTTAAAATTTATTCAGGTTGTTCATCTTCATGTGCAGAAGTAGACAAGCTTTTCTAGTATCATTGCCGTGACTAAGATACACGTTAACACAGTCAGCCTGGCAATAGATTATCAATCATATGTTCGCTATTATTTATGGATAAACTGGTTATTTGGCAGGAATTAGATTAGTTCATTTACCCAGATTATTAGCATTCCCTTTTAGCTTGAAAGGGAATAATTTATAAAGTCCTACGGTCATTTAACATTTATGAATTGGTTATAGGAAACAGTCAGATTGGTCCAATTAATCAGATTCTAATTATATCATATTAATAAATAGTTTAGACTATTTACTAATTAAATCATCTTTACATGTCTAGGATTTATATGAAAATCTCGAGAGCTGTAGGTTATCTATCAGAGAGACATTTCCTTATTGAATAATTCACCTCTCAAAGATAGATAGCTATCTGTCGAGACATCTGTTTGACAAGTTTGGGCTCAAACACATTATCAAACAGTATTCTTAAAATTGCATTTTAAAGGGCAAATATGGAGATTATGTCTCAATGACTCATTTTTTTTTTGAGGCCAGCTGTTGTTACTTAAAAAAGAAGTGGGGTGGGGGGCAGGAATTAGGCCTCTGAGGCTTGAGAAACTTGCAGCCCCCAGAGTCTACTATTAACATATAAGGTATTAACACCTTAAAGATATGTTATTAGTGAACCTAGATCATTCTACGGTAAATGTCCTAAAATTTCGAACACTCTAAAATTTCGAACACCTAATATTTTTGCCCGAAATAATTTCTGGAAATGTCCTAAAATCTTGAACAGTAGCAGTTTTGCAAAAAGGGGATTTCTAAAATTTCGAACACAGCTTTCTTCAAGTAATTTTTTATCAACACATTCTAATTTCGGTAACGTTTTTTTCCATTACAGAACCGGGAACTAAAGTAGTAATGTTGAAAGCCACCGCAAAACGTAAATGCACACAGCAGTGTCATAACGAATTTTATGTACATAAATGGCATGGGAACCGTATTTTAATTTTATACACGCCCAGGAGATACTGACTGAAAATTCACAAGAAAAAAAAAAAAAAAAGGAAAAAGACTTCCATCACAATGTTAGCCATTTCCACACGACAGTCACGTGGATGTCCGCATGATAAGGGTTAGATTATGCGCAGGCGATCTAGAACTGTTGTTACCTTGTGGCAGACATGATAAATATTCCGGTTGAAAAATGAAGGCCAGGATAAATCTATGGCTCCGTGCTGTACGATCTGACTATTTGCTGTTTGTTCGTGTATGTCACCACTACTTTGTATGTCTTATTGCTATACCTATGTGGATTTTCATGGGTCTGCTAAGATACGCCACCGGGCGACGAAACGCGGTTCTAGGACAGTCTCATTTCCAGTATAATATATATGTGAAAGTACAGAAAATGCAACAGTCACATTCCCTTGCCCCGCATGAAGAAACTGCGTGCTCGAACGGTAATGTCACGAGAAATCGTGGCGGAAACCGCTTAGAGGGAAAACACACACTTATGTTCGTTAAATTATAGAGCATTTATTCGTCAGAAATGCATATGAAACTGGCAGGTATTAAAATAGAACCTAAGTATTGGGACAGATAGGCCTGTGCAAACTGTAGACTCAGATCAGACGCCGCAGAGAAAGAGGGAATGAAACTAGTAAGGGAGAAGAGGGAACATGGAAAATACTTTTAGGACAATAAGACGTGCGACCAGTGAAGACTCAGATCATCTTCCGATGCAAGGGCAGTCAGATTTTGCCATTTGTGGTAGCAAACAGGCATGTAAACTCCAGTTCTTGGAGAGATTACAAATCTTTGGTTAAATATATCAGTTTCAGTGAAGGTTTAAATGCGTTTTGCGGCGTCTGATCTGGGTCTACACTGTTTGCTCAGGTCTGTCTGTCCAAATACATAGAGTAAGTACGGAAATTCGATATCCTGGATCCGCCCTTTATTCAAAAAAAAATAAAAAAAATGCTGGGTCAACTCGTAAAATTCATTATCAAGGTGTATGCAATTAGCTCCCTTTAAACAGTAAAACCTAAAGAGTGAGGACCTTACTCCGCATTTACCAAAGTATAAATAAATATAAGTACTGTTATTCTTTTACATTATGTATATATTGAGAACATTATAATTATTAAAATACCCAGAAAATGAACAGTCACAAAGCAACATTTCCCTTGCCTCGCATTAAGAAACCACGTGCTCTTAGCGGTGCGTCACGTGAAATCGTGGCGGGAGAAAAACAAACTTATTTTATAGAGCCTTTTCTCGTCAGAAATGCATACGAAACTGGCATGTATTAAATATTTAAAGAACCTAAATATTGGAACAGATAGGCCTATGCAACAGTGTAGACCCAGATCAGACGCCGCAGAGAACAAGGGAATGAAACTTATTTGGGGGAATAGGGGAATTGGCCTCTGGGCTTTTCAAGATCGTCCTCCGAGTATATTCGTTTCTTAATTAAAGCCAGTATTGGTGTCTTCACATGTATTCCTGTATTTTTCACGGGTATTCCTGTATTTCGGTAGTATTCCGGTATTTGGGTAAGTCGTGTGACCGCTATACCAGAATTTCTAAGTTGATTTGATCATTTTTGCAATGCATGACGCACATGCGATAGTAAGAAAGAGCTACACACGAAATTGTAAATTAGCATGTGCATCCGCGCATTCTGATCTGGGTTGTTCCTGCTCATCCGTACACTGTGTCCTTTGATAATATCTGCCGCTAATATTTAAGTTTAGCGTGCTAAAGGTTTCAATAAGCACGCCGAAAATGTTTTTGTCGTGGGGATTAACGCCTCCAGCAAAATATTTCCTGTCTGACCGCGTGATTGTCATGATGCTCAGTGCATTCTATTTGAACAGGTAATGGTCCCAACAGAGATGATAGGTCCCAACAAGCCAAAATGAACCTAATCATTTGTTACAAATGTGATCAGTCTGTGCACTTGCTGGAGACTGCGAGTCATGTATTACAGTGTTTTATACCAAAGACCTAATCAGCAATTTGAGTGGACACCATCATGCACTAGACTGCATCTCGCACTCTGATCTGACTTACAAAAATGCACAAAGGGACATTTTCGCCTGAACTAATCGATGACATCTAATTGATGACAGATAATTCTTGCAATAAGTTCCGTTACCGAATTTTAAACGACAATACATTTTTCTTAAAGAAAGAAATATTGCTAAAAACGATATTGGCAGTTCACAGGTTTGGCATACGTAGTTCAGTTTGGTGTAGAGCTAAAATCTTTGATCTTGATCAGGCTGCATTCAGATCTGGTTGTCCCCACTGTTCGTTTATGTATGAGTCCTTTCCAATAGAAATGACCTTATGACATTTGAGACCAGCATAGACAAAATCAACATGCGCATCCGCGCAGTCTATGTTTCGGGGCGGTCTGATCTGGGTCTACGCATATCGCCAACAGAATGCAGTGTGAGATAACGGCGGAGATTCTGATCAGTCTGTGCTTTTCACATTTAAACTCCGTACACTTCACCTTTGAGGAAAGGGACTTTTATGTTTCTGTAGTGGCTCAAACAAGAACAAACTTGCGGTAACCTTTTGAAGTATTTTTTGGTCAGCTTGTGTATCTCAGTGCGGTAAAGTGAAGAGGGTTGTTTCATAAGAAGACATTGGACTAAGCCAGCCTATTTTAAGAAAGTGGCACCTTCCCGGAGTGCCGAACAAACGTATCTTGCGATTAATTAGTGTACCGGATAATTAATTGTTTTGTTATGAGAAACATTATTCGACATAGAATTAATCGGATGGAATTGAAAACAAACATCAGTGTGGTAATTATTTATTTGTTCATACAATTTCACATTCAGTTTACCAATCACACATAGCAAATTAGAAAACTGTTTCGTAGTGTTGGTCCTTTTTTGTCATTTCGGGCGTCCGATAGCCAGGTCAATTTTGGCTGTAAATATATCTGTCCTAAAATTTCGAACAGTATATTTTTTTGCAAATCATAATTTCTAAAATTTCGAACAGCAAGAACTGAAATTATTTAATTTTGTTCGAAATTTTAGGACATTTACCATAACTCTTATATATAGAAATAGAATGTATCTGATTCCTTAGAGTTTCCTGAGTCTTAATCTAGAGGTATAGGGATTCTATATATTATCTGTGTTAGAACTAGGAGAGCTCCTCCCTCCTAATCTGCAAATTCTAGCACATTATCTATAGGTTAATGTATTGTGCAGTTATAATGAAGTTTTTAAAAGTAAAACATATTTTAACTAACAATACTTAACCTATAGATAAGAGAATTCCTCCTCCCGCCCAGCGTAGCTCAATTATAGGCAGTTATACTTCAAGAAACTGACATGTTATCAAAAGAGCAGGAAGAATGACATCACACAGGTAACTGCCTAAAGGACCTTTTGGATTTAGACTTTTTAAGATGACTAAACTGTCATTTTTCTGTGGAAGGTTTAAAATATAGAATAGAATAGCACATTATCTATAGGTTAAGTATTGCTAGTTAAAATATGTTTGACTTTTAAAAACTTCATTTTAACTGCACATTTTAACTGCATGTTTCAGTGATTGAGTAAAGGGAGCCTCTATGCAGAAAAAGGTAAGAGAAAAGTCCAGGGAGTGCCGCAGTCACAAACCGCAGCCCTTCCCAGACCCCAAGAGGAAGAGGAAACCGACAAATCTAAACAAGCACAAACAGAACAAACATACGAAAAGCACTAAGATTAGCTCTCTCTTCCCCAAGCGAGGTAATCGCAATACTAAAAGGACTGAAAAACACAAGAACAAAATGACACACGGAAAGACATACAACAATTCGCCTCGTAGAATAAACCACAAAGCAACAAAGAGTAAGACTAACACCGGGACCACCGCCTTAGAACGGTCAGTAGAGCAAACCACCGGGGGGTTTAAAGCACTTTTACAGCTAGCTAACTTCACCTTGGGTCCCAATGCTACTCTTAATACAGAAATTCATAAAAATTTGGTTCGCATAAAGGCTCCCAACTCAGTCAATGCATCAAAGCAAAAACATAAAAATCAAAGTAATCACTATAATAAACAAAGACAAGTACTCATGGCTAATTCTACTGTATGCCAGAGTAAATGAAAACCAATAGTTGAACCACGGCGGGCCAAGCCAAAGACATCGTCAAGCCCCAACCCACTGGTTAAAGTTTTACGAAGAGGCCGTCATTGAGTCTGAGGCCCGAACCGCCATCGTGCAATTAAAGAGTGAAGCATAGCCATCAACAATGATTGGGTTGACAACTAGGCATGCAGTCTGCCGCATAATATCCAGGCTATAGCCAATTCTTTTATAACGGTTAATAAGTTTTCTTAATTGCTCTGAAAAGTTAGATTTACCTACAATTTTTCTAAATCTGTACACTAAGTCACCGTAAAATTCGGGTTCCGATATACCTTGTTGAAGAAGTGTTTTCAGACTGACGCTATATTTTTCTGACAAGGCACTGTGTCTGCAATAAAATTTCGAAAACGCCTTACGAAGTTTAAAATAACGATATCCCTGCCTAAGAAGTTTGGCAGTAAGGGCTTTATTACGGTAGTTAAAGTCATTAAGATTTGAAGAAGCTCTGGCGAATCTTATAAGTTGAGATATGTATACCCCATATGAGGTACGCCGGGGGACATCGCCATCCAGAAAAGGGAAATTGACTATAACAAAATTAAAAATCGTCCCGTTTATCATAAATTTTGGTGGAAACTGTACCATTAGATATACATAGATTCAAATCCAAAAAAGGTGCCTCGGTATCGGAAGAATTTGCTCTATTTAATTGGAGTTCTGTAGGGTATATCCGGTCCACCATATGGTCAAAGTAAATATTGTCAATATTTAATAAATCATGCCTCTATGCAAGCCAAACAGTTGTTGTGTGTTTTTTACAACATTTGAACCTAGGGGAAGATTTGGTGCCAGTAAATTTGATTTTAACTTCGTAATACATTAACCTATAGATAATGTGCTATTCTCCTCTGTTTTCACACCTTCCACAGAAAAAACGACCTTTCAGTCGTCAATTAAAATCTTAAACCAGAAGGTCCTTTAGGTAGTTACCTGTGTGACGTAACTCTTCCCGCTCAATTGATCACGTGTCAGTTTCTTTTCTGTGGACAAAGAAATTCAACAAGGATTATTTACCTGTGAAAGAAATTTGGATTATTTCTTTTCCTCACGGATAAATTTCTGTATTCTTGTGTTTCTTTTGTTTATCTATCACTCCTTTCACTTTCTATGTTATTATTTAAAATTTTCAATTTTCGATTTCACGTATTTTTTGACTGGCCTTTCCTTGAATTACACTTTCGCGACTCTCGCTATTCGGCACAACGCTCGTGCACGGTCGTTTCGGAAGTCGTGTTTATATATGCAGAATATTTTTTGTTCTTTTCGTTCCAGGTTATTCAACGTTTACAATATGATTTTCCTGGACTTTTATTTGCAGAGATCTTCAGTTGGCTAAAGATTCTCATGGTGGAGAAGCTGATTGTAAAGAACTTGTCAACCCTTGATGGGTTATAAGACAATTCTTTACTGATGGGAGCCCCACCCCATATGGCTATACTGCCAGGGTAAGACCCATCAAGGTGGCATCTTTGGGTACTTAGTATCCGATAAAGTCTAAGTCCACCAGTCACCGGTCAACCAGTCACCAGTCAACCAGTCACCAGTCAATCAGCTTCACCAGTCACCAGTCAACCAGGCACCAGTCAACCAGTCACCAGTCAACCAGTCACCAGTTGCCGGTCAACCAGGCACCAGTCAACTAGTCTCCAGTCAATAATTTAATTATTTTCTGGAAAGACTTAGTTTTTTGACATATTTCACCAGTCAAAATAGTCACCTATACTAACTTCCGGTCATTATGTCTAATTATTAAAAAAAAATTTTCACCGGGCAAAGTATCAGTAATATTTCTGATACTTATACCCGGTCATTTTATCATATTATTTCTGATTTTTCACCAGGCAAACTTTTACAGAAAAGTGTCTGGTCAATTTTGCCTAATAATTAATTATCACCGGGAAAAAGTTTCGAATACTTGTGCTCGGTCAATTTCATATATAATCTCTTTTTTTCAACAGACTAGAGTTACGAATACTACTATCCGATCAATTTGTCTAATTATTTGTAACTTTACCGGGCAACAGTTACGAATACTAGTTTCAGGTCATTATGTCGGGTAACTAGTGTCAAAATAGTGATCACTAATACCCGAACAATCTATTATCTATAGTGGAGCGCTGTGGTGCAGTGGTAAAGCGTCGGACTAGAGATCAATAGGTACCGGGTTCGATCCCCACTAACAGCAAGTGTTGTTTCCTTGAGCAAGGGACTTTATCCACATTGCTTAGTACTGGTTTCTACCCAGGAAAAAAGAGGGCCACATGGAAGATTAGTACTAGATTACTAAATGTGTTACCCTCTATAAATAAGGTCGATTATTATTATTATTATTATTATTATGGTTCATAGTGTTCCATACACATTTAAGTCAGTGGATAAAGGTTAATAAGTGAAATACATAGTAACCTTTTATACATAAAATTCTGTACAGTCTTTCCCGAATCAGACTAGAATCTTTAATATTCCATTGACTTATTATAGGAGTGTAATTCCATTAATATTTTAAATTAACTTATGTTTTATCTCTTTCATCCGCTAGAAAGAGTTAAACTTCCGACTATAACAAAATTTTTACCCGGCAGCAGTTCGTAGACTAGTGCCAGGTCATTCAAATTATGTTTTATCTCTTTCATTCACTAGAAAGAGGTTAACTTCCGACTCTAACGAAAATTTCACCGGGCGGCAGTTCGTAGACTAGTGCCAGGTCATTCTAACGAAATTCCACCGGGCAGTAGTTTTGTAGACTAGTGTCACATTGTGTCAGATTACTAGTGACCGAGTAGTAGTCACTGGTACTCGCTCAACATATTTTTATTTATTAAGCACTATAGACATGTATAGTCTTGGGTTATAGGTTATAGAATGACAGCGATGGGTTCTAATACCTAGTAGCCCCTTATATTGTTGAAGTCTGTCCAATCATTTTTGAACTAGACTTAAAATTCTATATATATATTTATTCTTGAAAATGAATTAAGAATTATCGGTTAAGATCAAATTCGCAATTCATTCACTAAGTGTAGAAGATACTTCCACCTATAATTATATCTCTTTTTATTCGCTACAAAGAGATTAACATCTTACACATTCACCTTATTTGGCTCTAAGGCAAAGGTGAACTCTATAAAACTATCGTTATTTATAAGAAGAAGAATAATATACACGAAATCTAAAAATCTTTCTTCTTTCCTCCCCTTTTTTTTTTCTACATGCTCCGATATGTAATCAGCATGTAATCTAAGGAGTAAATTGACAAGAAAGTAGCAATCGATCCTTTCTACTTTCTATTAATATTTCATTCATAAGGTATCAGAAATCTACACGAATCAGATAAATAAATTAAGAGTTTATTTATTTATCTGCTACCTCTCTAGTTTTCTACGATTAAAAAAATTCTAGTCGAGGTACATATTTCCTTTTGCCTTTGTATATGGAAAATAGTTGATTCTATTTTATACTATCTTTGATTAATTATAAGAGTCTAGGTCAGTCATGATCTGTCTAAACTCTACTATAAAATAAAAAATAAGAAGAAAATTTTATATTTAGGCATATATATAATTCGATAATTCGATATGTTCTTTACTTTGCCTTTTTTATTTTTCTTCTGGATCTTTTAAGACTACGATAACAATATACCAGAAAATTTTGTCTCAGTTAGAATCTATTACGCTGAAGATTCTTATTCTGGGAATAATAATTTTATGATTACGACTAGAAATCATTTAGGAAGGTTAAAAACTTATAATCCCTAGACCCAATTTATTCACGTATATTATAGGTCTACCTTATTCTTATTGAGGAATAGCCTTGCTTCGATTAGCTCTATACCTCTAATATTTTACTTATAACTAGAGTCCATGTCAATAAAAATTTTCTCGCCCCCCCTTGGTATTGACAATGGATACATATTTAGTAAAGGCTTTAATTATTCGGTACGTGACCGATTATTATTGCCTAAATTAAGTATTATATACAATACTTTTCCTTTTAAATTTCTTATTGACTTTGTAACTATTCAGAAACTGCCAAAGTCAATCTTTTCCTTCCTCTAAATTTACCGAAGCCTTAGATTATGTTTATATATATATATATTTTTAATATATGCTTAGAGGTTAATTTACGGTAGTTTACCTCATAATAGCAGATATTATCATTTTCATTTTAATCATCCTTTTCTTCTACTATGTGCATTCTAGGTTTAGAAAAGAGGGAAAACATCCTTATTTACGAGTCGGTAAAAATTAAGATACACTTCTTTATCTCTTTACCCCTTTTTTATGTTTACATTTGTTAAAGGGATCATACTCCTTCTCGCTAAGAGTTCGAGTTCAGTTTGCAAGTAATGCAAAGGTTAGTATCTTGATTTTCAGTTCGCATCAAAAATGGTCTATATACATAGATAAATATCCTTTCCGAAACTGGATATTTATTGTCCCCCACCTTTTCGAAGAAAAGTGGAGGGACACTGTTTTTGGTTTTCCGTGGGGCGTGGTGCGTGGCGCGTGGTGCGTGGCGCGTGGTGCGTGGTTCCGAGTTTTTAGTAGGTACTTTGTCCCCTTAACTCCTCCCACAGTTTCTGTCCGATCCTTTTGAAACTTTACAGATGTATTAAGGATGGTCTGAAGATATGCATGTGGTTTTTTCAGAATCCTGAAATAATTTTTTATCACTTTTTCCGCATTTTTAACTTAGACATTTTTTGAGTTCTAATATTACAGAAGTCTATAGGGAGTAGGTACCTTGTCCCCTTAACTCCTCCCACAGTTTTTGGCCGATCCTTTTGAAACTTTACGTGGGCTTTTAGAATGGCCTGAAGATATGCATGTGGTTTTTCCAGAATCCTGAAATAATTTTTTATCACTTTTTTTGCATTTTTAACTTAGACATTTTTTGAGTTCTAATACTACAGAAGTGTATAGGGAGTAGGTACCTTGTCCCCTTAACTCCTCCCACAGTTTTTGGCCGATCCTTTTGAAACTTTACATGGGCTTTTAGGATGGCCTGAAGATATGCATGTGGTTTTTTCAGAATCCTGAAATAATTTTTTATCACTTTTTCTGCATTTTTAACTTAGACATTTTTTGAGTTCTAATACTACAGAAGTGTATAGGGAGCAGGTACCTTGTCCCCTTAACTCCTCCCACAGTTTTTGGCCAATTCTTTTGAAACTTTACAGGTGTTTTAAGGATGGTCTGAAAATGTGCATGTGGTTTTTTCAGAATCCTGAAATTAATTTTTATTACTTTTTAGACATTTTGAACATAGACATTTTTTTTAATTCTAATATTACAGAAGCGTATAGGGAGTAGGTACCTTGTCCTCTGAACTCCTCACACAGTTTTTGGCCGATCCTTTTGAAACTTTACATGGGCTTTTAGGATGGCCTGAAGATATGCATGTGTTTTTTTCAGAATCCTGAAATAATTTTTTATCACTTTTTTCGCATTTTTAACTTAGACATTTTTTGAGTTCTAATACTACAGGAGTATATAGGGAGCAAGTACCTTGTCCCCTTAACTCCTCCCACAGTTTTTGGCCGATCCTTTTGAAACTTTACAGGTGCTTTAAGGATGGTCTGAAAATATGCATGTGGTTTATCCAGAATCCTGAAATTATTTTTTATTACTTTTTACACATTTTGAACTTAGACATTTTTTGAGTTCTAATATTACAGAAGTCTATAGGGAGTAGGTACCTTGTCCCCTTAACTCCTCCCACAGTTTTTGGCCGATCCTTTTGAAACTTTACGTGGGCTTTTAGGATGGCCTGAAAATATGCAGGTTGATTTTTCAGAATCCTGAAATATTTTTTTATTACTTTTTCCGCATTTTTAACTTAGACATTTTTTGAGTTCTAATATTGCAGAAGTGTATAGGGTGCAGGTACCTTGTCCCCTTAACTCCTCCAACAGTTTTTGTCCGATCCTTTTGAAACTTTACAAGGGCTTTTAGGATGGCCTGAAGATATGCATGAGCTTTTTTTAGAATCCTGAAATAATTTTTTACCACTTTTTTTGCATTTTTAACTTAGACATTTTTTGTGTTCTAATACTACAGAAGCGTATAGGGAGTAGGTACCTTGACCCCGTAACTCCTACCACAGTTTTAAGCCGATCCTTTGAAACTTTACAGGTGCTTTAAGGATGGTCTGAAGATATGCATGTGGTGTTTTTTTAGAATCTTGAAATTATTTTTTATCACTGGTTTCCTGCTTCAATACTTAGGTAATTGATACAGGACCAATGGTCCTCTGGTTAACTTTACCATTTTTAACACCTCAAATAAAAATAAGGCGGGGGACATAAATTCCCCATGGAATTTGCTTGTTCTTTCCATAAAATAAGTCATTTCAACACTTTTCGATGATTTTGAAATGCACTACCTCAATTCATAATATAGAAATTTTTATATATAAACCTCACAACGTAGTAAGTGCTGCACCTACGTTCCTGGTCAAATCTTACTTTTTGTGATACTTTTTCGAACATTCTTAATGTTTTTTCCTATTATACGCTTTTAAACATTTAGATTATTTGATAATAGTTGGAGATAATATATTATACCGATAGTTATATATCTATCTTCATTATTTATCTTTCTCAACTTATTTTTAAGTTAGATTGACCTTCTCGCTGCATTCCAGGTCTAAATCTAGCTAACATTATAGACTAGTCACTTTTTTGTTACAGATAAAATTTTTCCTAAACAATATTTTATAGTTTTCTCAGTATTCAGAGCGTAACGACTTCATGAATACTTGAAAATAATTCAATTCTACGCTTGTTAAGCTAAGCCTAAAACAAGCTCTAGTTTTTTCGAATGGATATTATTCTCCGATTCAGTTCATGAAGATACATCCATTTAGATCCCATTATCTCTATTTCAATCATACAAAATTCTGGTGACTAAGTACTCTTTTTCTACGTACTAATACAGTAACAAGTCACCGTTGATGCATATTGGTTAAAGATTAAACGAATTTTATCTTAAACCCATATGACGTTAAATTAATAATTATTCGTATTATTTCATATTTATACATGCTTTTACCCTGCTTCAGGGATTGTGGTAATAATATTATTCCGTTACTCTCTATGGTTTACGCATAGATCTTGAAAGTATATATATATATATATATTATATATATTTTCTTCCTGATTTTCATTTGCGAGTACGTAATTTGATATGTCAGGAATTACCAAATATGTAGAAATAGATTTTATTATACTAATATTCAGTTCTAAAAATTTAATTGAATATTTATCTATAAAATTCCAGGCAGTAATTTTATATCAAGTTATATGTTTAATAATACCTTGCTTAATAAATAGTTACGCTTAACTTTTTATTTATAGCAGGAATTTGTCCCGTAGTATAATTTTAATTTAGTATTCATATTTTTCTTACTATTCTTAAATATGTGTATAGAATAGTAATACTATCTCTTAACTTATAAATTAAGTGTTTTAGAGATTATTAATCAGTACTATTGTATAATCTTTCTTTATAGATTATTACACTTTTACATTTTTCTCTGAGTCCTTCTCTTTTTCCGAACATCTGATTCGTCATTACTAAATGGACTCTTATCATTTCTTGATTTCCATGATTATTTACATAGGAATACTTTTCATGGCTATCTTCTGGCATAGAAAGATTCTATCCAGTTTATTTATTTTTGCTTAATCTTAGCAATACGGTAAGATTTAGCCAAAATATGGCCATCTTACAGTTAGCTGCGATCAGTCTTATTCTTATCTCTTTAGTGTCTGTCAAACTCTAAGTTATGATGTTGACAGTCTCTTCTTTATTATTTTGTCAGGACATCAAACACTTTTATATGTCCATGACAAAACTTATTATCAATGATTTAGGTTGCTTTTCTTCCCAGCAGTCTTACGCAAACTCTGTATTATCTTATTTCTTGACTAAAAATTCGTAATACAGTTAGTCTAGCAATAATTTTAACCATTATTTTTGTGTATACCTTTTTCTTCTGATGGATAACTGAGCTACAGTTAAGTTAACTTCATCTACCTTTATTTTTCTCCCCTTCTTTAATTTGATCAAAGGGGAATAATTATACAACATTATGGTTATTTTAAGTCCATGTCTGTTCATTGGAAATGGTCCTATCGCTCCAATTAACAGAATCTAATTACTTTATAATTCTAATAGCTTAGACTATTACAATTAGATAGCTTCACATATCTAGAATTTTATCCAAAATAGCTACATATGTCTGTTATCTATAGGAAACTCCATCTAGTAGACATTTCCTTTATTAATTCAAGACCCTAGATAGACTACTTATGGTCTTGGCCTTTGTTTTACAAATTTTATTTCGAAAATATTATCTCTATAATTCTAGCTTACTTTGCAATGGAATATTTAGGTTATGTCTCAATGACTCCTTTTTCTTTTTGGAGCCAATTGTTGTTTCCCAAAAAGAAAAAAAGGGGGGTGGGGGGGGGCAATGTTAGGTCTCTGAGACTTAAGAACTGGATTCCTCTAGAGTCTACTATTATATATAAGGTTGTTAGATCATAACACCTTAAAGATATGCTATATTGTGAATCTAGATCATTCTTTCTATTAAATATAGAATTAGAATGTATCTGATTCCTTAGAGTTTCCTGAGTCTTTAACCAGAAGTGGTGAGATATTATTTATTGATGTTAGAATTAGGAGAGCACCTCCCTCCTATTCTGCAAATTCTAGCACATTATCTATTGGTTAATGTATTACGAAGTTAAAATGAAGTTTTTTAAAAGTAAAACGTATTTTAACGAGTAATACTTAACCTATAGATAATCAATTATCTCCCTCCCCCCACCCTCACTTATCTCTCCTAATTGTGTCTATTGTTTTACACATAAAAGAAACTGACACGTGATCAATTGAGCGGGAAGAGTTATGTCACACAGGTAACTACCTAAGGGACCTTCTGGTTTAAGATTTTAATTGACAACTGAAAGGTCGTTTTTTTCTGTGGAAGGTGTGAAAACAGAAGCGAATAGCACATTATCTATAGGTTAAGTATTACTCGTTAAAATACGTTTTTCTTTTAAAAAACTTCATTTTACCCCTTAAATTATTTCCCCACAAAGTAAGACAGAATATAATAACAATTTTGTTTTATTTTAGACTCCTATAGGAGAGGCAATCAAGGCTGGAGATGTGAACAGAGTGAATGAATTGATAAAACAGGGAGAAGATGTGTACTTTAAAGATAGGGTGAGTATCATATTGTAGCTCCAGGTAGTTGTGGGCTTGGGGAGGGCAGGTATCACTGGAGTGAGTGCATATTGAAAAAATGCAGTAATCATAGCTTTTATTATGCTTGTGTTTGTCCATTATACCCAGTATAACCAAAGTAGTGGGACAGACCAAACTGTCTAGACCCGGATCAGATGGCATAGAATGTTGCATTGATCAGGATTTGCAATGACGACCACTCATACAGCAGTTTTAGACATGTCAAAAGGTATTAAAATGGACTTTTTCAAGTTTTAGAAAAAGGAATATACAGATGACAAGCAAATGATCTGTATGCCAGTACTCAGTTTTAAGGGAGATCTACTTTTTATACCCCACCACACAATTCGGGTTACAGAACACCAAAGTTTGGTGGTGTTATTACACTTTCTAAAGATTTTTCAGACTTGAACTTGTTTCCTGATTAGATAACTCCACCTACAGATTTTATTGGGTCACACTGAATTTTGATGGACAGTTAGCGCATATTGTTTTGAGGTTATGGTACAACAAATTTTGATAAAGTTATTACACTTTTTAAAGACTTTTCAGACTTGACTTTGTTTCCGGATAACTCCTCCAACAGTTTTCATTCGATTGGGTTGAAACATGGTGGACAGTTAAACTAGGAGGTGATGCAGTGCATATTGTTTGGAGGTTACAGTACACTAGATTTTCATTAGAGTTATAGCTCTTTATAGCCCCACTTTAAAAAGTAGGGCTATACTGGATTTGCCATGTCCTTCCGTGATTCCGTAATTCCGTGACTGCAAAATTAAAATGCATTTTGCTTAATAACTTTGATGTTTATGGTCCTACTTCAATGAAACTTATACTACACTTGGTCTCTGAGGTAAGTAAGGTGCAGTCGCAGAATAGTGGCCAAGGGCCCATTACTCTTGGTAGGTTTGTGGTACTACTTCAATGAAACTAATACTACACGGTCTCTGAGGTAAGGAAGGTGTAGTGGCAGAATGGTGGCCAAGGGCCCATAACTCTTGGAGTTCTGTCCCTTGATAGGTTTTCAAATTTTGCCATCTTTATTTGGGATTTATGAATTAGTATGATCCAACAGTTGACTTAAAAGTAAATGTCCGGCCTCGGTGGCTTAGTTGGCTGCCTTTCCGACTGGAGACCAGGAGGTCGCGGGTTCGACCCCCGCCGAGGTCAGCAACATTCTTTCATGGAGATTGATCACGAAATATTTTCTATGGTCATTCTCTCCCTTCCGCTGATTCAAGAAGGGCAGTTGTCAGTTTCTGGTGAAAGAATTTGCACAATACTGGTTAACTGCTTAGAGGACTAAGCCTGCCCAGTAAACGTATGGTTAGGTAAACTGACCGGGTTTGACATGACCCCATTGGGTTGACTGGGCCATAAAATCTCAACACAAACAATAAAAGTAAATGTAGGTCACTGTGACCTACATTTCATGGTCCAGTGATTTTATGTTACATCTTGAAGACAATTTGATGTATCATATTTTGGGATTATGTGACCTATATTTCATAGCCCTGTGATTTTGTCTTATGTCTCACACTGTTTGATACCTAAATGTCATATTTACATATAATGACACAGTGTGACCCAAACTTTCACCTCAAAAGTCATTATAAATCAGTATAACCTATATTTCATGGTCTAGTGATTTTGCTTAAAGGCCTGAATTCAGCAGGGCCGATTTGTAGTTAAACTTTTTAGCATATAGCAGACAATGGTATTAGCCTATCACTGGTCTTAGCAGGACTCCATTCCAAAGGTGTTCACTTCATTACCTACCACTTCTTGTGCATATGGAATCCAACATGTGGATCTGATGCATAATCAATATTAGTGTCATTCAGATAACATCATATTTAGCCTAGGTACAGTGCAGATCCAGATCAAACATGGTCATAAAAATGAAGAAAACATTTTTTTCTCCCATTTTTCTTCCTTTTGATGAATATTAAAGTGAACAAGTGTTGGTTTGTAGACTGTTTCTAGCTGTGATATGTCTGTATTGGAATAGCATACTTTGTCAAAAGAATCAGTTTTAGATATCACAATTTCAATTTCGTCAATCATGTTTATATCACATCAACTTGATCAATATTTGATATGATATGAAAAAAAAAAAGATCAAATTTATGATGTAACAAAGGCGTAAAAAATAGCCGTGTTTGCACAAACATACTGAAAAAAAATTGGTCAGTAGGTAGAAGAGACCTTTTTTTTCTTCATTTTTTCTATTTAAAAAACAGGGTCAGGCCTGTAATTCTATGAATATACAAGTATATTGTTGAGGGTAGGTGCTTGACTTTTTTTAATTTGCAGTTTTACTGATAAAAAATAGCAGAGTAGGTTGTTTGACACAGGATCTGTTGGGTTAGTGGAAACACAGCTACTATTTTTTAGGCCAAATATTTGTGTTACCTAAAATGAATTTAATGATCTTACATATAGTTCAAAGAACAAAGGTCTTGAACTGGCATATTGAGTGCAAAGGTACACATCATCCTGTGCATCCATTGAATCTGTGCAGGTTTGAGTCTTACCTGGTCACGCCGGGTTACATGTCTCATTTTTAATTTTGTGGTATCGCAAGTTCAATCTTATATTTCAAACTCAAATTTGTGTATTTATTCCCATGGTTTTTTTTGTTTGTTTTTTTTAAAGTGATGGGGATTTGTGAACGCCTCCGTCCGTCCATCTGTCCATCACACTATATCCAGCTAAACCACTGGGCAGATTGTAATAACTTAACTTGCTACATGACTTCCCCTCATGGTAAGGGTGTGTGAGAGCAACATTATGTTTTCATGCATCCGTGTGTCTGATGTCTGTCCATCTGTCTGTCTGCTATCTTCTCCATAACCACTGGACGGAATTCAACCAAACTTGCTACATAGCCTCCCCTCATTGTAAGAGTGTGTGAGATTAACATTATTTTACCTTGCATCCATCCGTCCATCTGTCCATCACGCTATCTCCTTCTAAACTACTAGGTGGTAATTACCCAAACTCGCTACATTACCTCTCCATGAGAGCAACATTATTTTACCATTTGTCCGGTGTCCGTCTGTCTGTCTATCTGTGCTATCATTTCCCAACTGGGCGGAATTTAACCAAACTTGCTGGAGGACTTCTTTACAGGGTTAAGGTGTGCGAGAGTGAGTCCGTCTGTCTGTCCGTCTGTCAGTCATGCTATTAGCAACAAACGTTGGGATTTGCAATGACATGCCTTTGACTGCACATTCTAGCATTGTGTTTTACTCCTTTTTGTCTGTGGTAAATCATCTATAAGGTGAAACCGGAAGTTCATCCCCCCAAAATTTAATTTCACATGTTTTTAATGTAACCCTCCAGATATTAGGTTTTATCCCACAAAGTTAACTAAGAATCTTTCCCCATAAGGTATGATGTTTGATTTTCTATGTTTGCTTTAATTGTATAACTACAAAATTGACATTGCACACTACTGGAAAAAAATTATTGTATTTATCAAGGTAAAAATAGAAATATGGAGAATCACATTTCTGAAATGTTTAAATCATTTTGAATGGACTTCTGATTTTTGTACAATAGACAATTTACCTGTTGCGCACTGAGAGTCTGAGATGAGACATGTATTTCAGATGAAGGAATAACTGAGGTCCTCTCAGGCCTATTGGACCCCTGCTGATTTTGTAAAATGAATAATCATGGTAGTTATTACAAAAATATGACAGAAGTACAGTATGGATAGATGAGTTAGAGGATTTAGGTCTCGTTCAATAGTTTTTAAACCATGTCGAAATGATAAGAGTGAACATGAAATGCTCTGCACAATTAAAGGATATTTAGCTTCCTACCCCAGCTGGGACTAACCACTTGGCCACTTCAAAAGATGTTTAGGTTCAAATCTCACCTCCAGCGGGATTTGAACCCAAATCAGGGTTAACCACTTGAACATGTGTGTACTTTGACAGACACATAGTAAATGATCAATTATTTACGTATTCAGCTTGTTTAGTGTCACCATATCCTACTTTAAATACATTATTTGAAATGAGCTGATCTATGTGTGTACTTGTTTGTGTTGAGGTTTTACGGCCCAGTCAACCCAATGGGGTCATGTCAAGCATGGTCAGTTTACCTAACCACACATTTACTGGGCAGGATTAGTCCTCTAAGCGGTTTACCAGTATCGTGCACATTCTTTCGCCAGAAACTGACAACTGCCCTTCTTGAATCAGCGGAAGGGAGAGAATGACCATAGAAAATATTTCATGATCAATCTCCACGAAAGAATGTTGCACGCGACCCGCGACCTCCTGGTCTCCAGTTGGACGGCGCATCCAACTGAGCCACTGAGGCCTGCTCTATGTGTGTATAATAGCAATCATTTTGAGGAAAAATAAATGTAGTATTTCAAAACAAATAATTATTTTTATCTGTTTCTCAGCATTTGTCTCTTGACAAATCTAACATGTCTTTAAATGAGAAAAAAAGCCTTTGCAAAAAAATTAAAAAAAAAAAAAAAAAAAAAGAATGCACAAAGATATAAATAAATAAATAAAATTAAGATGAAAAATAATAATAAAATAAAAACAAATAAAAAAAAAATCTTGTTGATTACAAAAAAAAAAAAAAAAATGGGGATAAATCAAATTTTTTTCAAAGCTTTGAACTTAAACTCTCTCTGCTTTTAAGTCATATTAAAAATTGTCCATGAAAACATATTTTACTTTGATTTAATATTCTTAGATGTGTTTTACAATCATCCCCACATTTCATCCTTTGTTCAATACTGTCTTGGCCACATAGTAATGCTGGAAGTTTTATATCTGGAGCTAATTATATAGCTGTTATATGTTTATTTGTGCCTTTGTCTGAATGGCTGATAATTTATGCATAGTCCAGCAACCACATTTGTTAATTAAGATGAATCAACTTGAGCCAAATTAATGGACTTTCTCTGATTATGCTACTTTATGAACACCTATTAGCTATCTTGCCCTGAATTTATGCCTTTAATATCTTTTAGATTATTTAATGGATTAACATCATAGTTGGTATAATGCATCAGTGTGACCATCAGATTAATTTCTCAAGTATATGTAGGTCAGTGACCTATATTTTATGGCCCAGCAAATTTGCTTCATGTCTTGAAGACTATTTACTCCAGGAAAGTTGTACTTGGGATGAAAGATCAGTGTCACTCAGAAACTGACATTGTAAACTATATCTTGCCTTATATCATTGTCATTAACTTTAAAATATTTTATAGTTAAGAAAAGGCGCCGACCAGGGGTATTCGTGACCCTCTGGGCACTTGCTCTAGTTTTCTTTGCGAGGAACACACCTTTTTACCGGAAGTGCTACATGGTTCATGTAAAACTGATAACGAATCTTTCGACAAAATAGTTTCTTCCACTAAATATATTGGAGGGTTTTCCATCTGAAATGAAGCCTCCGCCATGACTAATATATTGAAATAAATAAATTCAAAGATAAGTCAAAAAATATTTCTCAATGTGCTCTGAACATAAAAGAGCTGAATGCGAGAAACAATCCGAACTGTTTGGCGCCGGAAATAAAACTGAGGTGGTATACCTGTAACCAAGCATCTTCGTGTGAAGTCACGTGATGAGTATATAGAGGCTTGATAAATTTTTGCGGATTATTTGAACTTGAAGGGGAAATAATCCTATCATACTTTCATAACATGTAAGTATAAAATTTATGAAATAAAATCAGACTATTTTGGATTTAATTTCAGTGTCTGCATCACAAAACCAATAAGCCCCAGATTCTGGTCCAATTTTCAATCTAAACAAGACCCCTCCATCACAAGAAATCATGGTTAGTGTCGCTTTTGGTCAGCTGTATAACACTTATGTTGCTTGATGGTCAAAAGACAGATTTTTTTTTCAGCAGCAATACTTTTATGTTTACACCTCTTGTAAGCATTTAGGAATACATGTATTTGCTGTTAATTTTATGTATTTTCTGGGAATATAGTTTATATTTCTCTTGATCAGATTTGCCAATACAGAATTGCTAATGAAAGAGCATTTTCGGACTTCATGCCATACCGTTGTTATAAAAACAAACAAACAAAAAAACAAACAAACAACAAAACATTTAAACCTAATGGAATCTTCAGTCCCCATTTATTGGATGAGAACATTGGTCATTTTAGGATTGCATGGTTTATCATATTTTATCATATTGACCAAAATTGGTGTATCTTTTGAGTAAACAGTGAAGACCCTGATCAGAAGCCGAATTATTATGAGTAATTGCAAATGCCCTTGGCTGCATTCAGAAGTGCAAGTTCCTCATGAGTGTTTTGACCCCTGCTCCTATTTGTGCTCATCATTAGGTACAGGGATCCAGGGCAAAATGTTCACTGACACTTTGCAGTACTATAGGGCTGCGTTCAGTTAACTGAAACAGTTACTCACAAAACAAAAGCAAAGGTTCTGTTCATTTGTGCCAGTTTTTGTGCCAGTTTTTGGTGGAGGCATGCAAACATCCCCAAACTATTCTCAAGCTGTCTTTTGGCACAACCAAGATGGCGGCCAGTGTGAATAAAATTTATGTATGCTTTTTTGTATCCAAAAATATGAGAATGTTTAATTCTTTGATAATATTTATTTGAGTCTGTATTAAATGATTAATTATTTATATGATTCATTCAATCTAACATCAAGTCCCATATACAAGAATAATGGCTATTCTCTAATTGGAGGTCACATGAGATGGCTTTATAATAATCCTTCAGAAGATGCAAAATAGTTTTTGAAAAACACTCTCCAGTGTTTCACTTTACTGAACAGAGCCCAGAATTAGGCATTTGACCAGTATACCATGTACATTTCACATGACAGTTTCTAAAATAGCTTTACGTTATTTCAGCAGACCAATTGAAACCATGTATAAATGACCTTTGTACCGCTTACCTCGACTGTAATATGGGTTTAAAAATTGGGTTGGTGATTTTGCAACAGTAGAAACATATGGCATGATGCTTCGCACATTGCTGTTTGCACACATTATTGATGTCCGGGAAACATGTGAGAGGTGTAAGAGCCTATGGTCAATACCAAGCAGACATCTGAGTGGCATTAGTAGGACTTCGCTAACTGACCCAGCTGACTTGTCTAAGGCTGTAGTTTAGAGACTTTCTAGTGCCATTTAACCAGAGACTTCTAAATATAAATATGTACATACTGAGGTATTTGAGCTAAAAGGTTGTATCTTCATTTTTTTACACTTTTGAGATATGAGCATTTAAAGATGTAGCCTTCCTGCATAAATAAACTTATTATTGTGTATATTCTGTTTACATGTTATCTGATGCATTAGGCCACTTTGTTATTTACAAGTAAATTTTAGCAATCTAAATCTTTGCAAAGAGGAGATAACTCACAATGTGCACTTACTGCATTATGATACTGACAAACTTCAACCAAATGAAATGCAACAATTTTGTATCTTAATAGTAAAGTGACATTGTGGCACTAAAATCTTTGCTCAAAGGCCTATTTACATAAATTGCAACAATGTTTTATGTGAAGATGCAACAGTGTTACCCTATAAATCTTAAAATATTGCAATGACAGGAAGTTGCATTCTGGAACTGATTTTCAGAGTCTAATGTCACAGGTCTCTCATAAAATTGAGCAAATGTCCTTTCACCTTCCCAACCAGCTACTTTAAGAATGTCTTGTATAGGTACCCCAACAGTTTTTGCTTTTGATGTTAAAGCTCCTCAAATACTATGCGATTTAAACTTAGTAATGTCTATACCAGACAAATATAAAACACTTTTAAGTCATCTACTTATAGTAGCTGAAGAAACTAACTTATAGGGACAAATGTAACTAATAAACAGTCTAGTTTCGTGTCTCCTTAGACTTTTTGTATGCTGAATATATTCTTCTAGTGTATTAACTACACATATTCTTTTATCCAAATTGTGTTTTCATAATTTCAGCAAAGGGTTACTTCTTCCACGCCTGCTTTGCTTTAACAAACTACTATAATACAGTGTATAAGAATCTGAATCTTTAACTAATCCTGTTAAAGTGAAACTTAACGTCAAACTTAAAGATTGTGACCGAGTCAAAGCAATTAACATTGCCAGTTTATAACTTAACATTTTTAAAGAAATATCTTCAACTGGTGGCAACGTTTTTAAATAACTCAGAACTTTTGATATATCAAATGATTCAGAATATTTTGGCTGCAATGGATGCAAATTAAATGCGCAGGTCATGAATTTAACAAGTAATGGGTGTGAACCTATAGAATATCCTTCCTCTGTATAACCTATCGATGATAAAACACTACGAGCCGTATTTAAACTATAGTAACTATAACCTGCAGTGAACATCTCTGTAAGAAATTCAATAACACTGTCTACAGAGGGATAAAATCTATCAATTTTCCTTTTATCACAGAACTGAAGTGGCATACTGTTTTTGAGTGGAGAGTCTCCTTGATGCCATAATGATGGCTGTAGCTTCATTCGAAAATTTTTGCTTTTGAAAGGATTGCCTGATATACGACAAACCATCAGATGTAGTTTGTTCAAAAGAGGATGACATTTCCCCCCTTGAGGACTTAATAGTGTATCGTCTCTGACTTTGAGGATCCTTGGATTGTCTATTAACAGCTCCAATACAGCTGGGTACCAATTCTGTGTAATCCAAACTGGTGCCACCAGTATCATCTCTGCCATATCCTGTCATACTTTCTGTATTGTTCGACCAATCAAACTGAAAGGAACAAAGGCATAAATTAATTTATAATCTGACGAATTCAAAGAAAAAGCATCAATGGCCACTGCATCAGGATCCGGTCGCCATGATACAAAGCACTCAATCTGCTTGTTTAGACGAGATGCAAACATGTCTATGTCAGGCATTCCCCGTGAGAAATTTTTTAGAAGAAGCTCTTATTTAGTTTCCATTCAACATTTTCATTGAAATTTCTTGACTCAAAATTGGCCTCGTTATCAATCCAGGAACATGTGTGGCTGACAGCCAGATATTTTTTTCTATACACCAATGCCAAATTGCCTTAGCAAGCTCATTACACTTTTCGGATTTTATTCCACCCATGTTATTAATATAAGCAACTGTGCACGAGTTGTCTGACTTGATTTGAACATGCAAATCTTCATTAAACTTGCAAAAGGCCTTCAAAGCGTGGCTGACAGCCAAAAGTTCCAGGTAATTGATATGATTGATGGACTCCTGGCCATTCCAATGACCACCTATTTTAGAGCTTTTACAAATAGCGCCCCATCCAATAGTACTTGCATCAGTCATAATAACTAAACCTGGTAAATCTTTCTTTTCTGAACTGATAGATTTTCAATCCACCACTTTAACTCTAGCCAGATTTTATCAGTGATTTGCATGGCTGAATCATAATCTCCACAGTTTCTTTTTAAGGCCAAAATTTTCTCTTTCTCAATATCTCTATAGAATAAAGAGCCAGACTACACTGCAGAGAAACTGGAAACCATAAGACCCAAAATTCTAGCAACCTGTCTGTATAGTTGATGATGCCTTTGCATGTAAAATTCTGCATTCTTGGACAATCAAATTCTTTTTAGATTCTGGTAAAGACATGGTCCTTTCCTCAGAATCTATATTATTTCCGAGAAAAGTAATTGTCTTTGTAGGAATCAACACAGATTTTTCCTCATGTATAAGAAAACCAAGATCTGTCATGAGACTAACTGTGTCTTCCACATTTTTCTGGCACTCAGAAAAAGTCTCTTCTACTAACAAAGAATCATCCATTTAGCTTGAATTCGTATGGCCAAGCATGCGAAGAGAGGCAAAGACAGGCTTCATCAACTTTGTATAAATTCTTGGGGCACAAGCTACACCATTTGCTAAGCACCCGTACCTGAAATGTCCGCAACAGGTCTGGCATATGCTGCGGACATATGCGGACTTCCGCGTAAATCATTGCGGAAGTTGGCGTATGTCCGCAGATGTCCGCTACAAATCCGCAGATGTCTGTGCCTCTGTAAAAGCCTGCGGACTTTTGCGGACATTTTTCCGTATCAGCTGGGGCTATCTTTTTGCGGACGTCCGCAGCTCTATGCAAGTTAGCCTGCGGACGTCCGCAAAAGCTTGTGTAAAATTCTGACTTTGTATTTTTTTGTTGCGGACTTGTGCGGACATTTTGGACTTAGAAAAGATTAGGCATTGAAGAAAACTGCATATGTCCGCAAAAATTCTTGCGGACATCTGCGGACTTCTGAAATATTGTCATACCCATTTTGAACAATAAATGGGTAAGAATGTCAGGCAATGTACACACAGTAACCTTACACACACACAAAATAGTACCATTTTAAATTGTAAACAATTAACCAACAGTAATGAAATTTAGGCCTGCACTTTTATTTGGTTCAAATTAATTTACCAGAAAAGCGTTATGGTACACAAATGTAACATTGTTTTGACTCAGTTTCATAAATTGCAAAAAATGTATCAATACACTATAAAATTTGAAATTAGGATTCCAAACACTGTGACAGTCAGGATGTATTTTGAAAGCAAAGTAAGTTGGTTTTGTTTTTTTCTTAATTGTAAAAATAAACTCACTACTTGTAAAAGACATTGATTGATAAAATGTACATTATTAAAAAAGAAGAATAATGGTAGAATATCCTGCTTTATTATTCTTACAGTTTCAATGAATTCATTCAGCTATTTTGACTTATATGCAAGTGGCTATAGTACACACACTGGCTATAATACACCAAATCTTTCTTATCCAACCAAACTTTAACTGCACCAAATCTTAATTGTACTGCATCATTATTCAAATTTTGGGACCCTTCCCAGTAACTTGAACCACATACAAAATGATCAGTTGTATTTGCTTGGAAATCTGTTAAGTTTATAAACAACTAATTATTACATGAAGTCAGAGATGTCTTCAGCAGTAAATCTTAATTGCATTTTCTAATTTTGTGAACAGCTATAGTTTTTGCATAATGAATAATTATGTAGAGCAAACATTAAAAACTAAGTCACATGGCATATGATCATGTAATACCACATATGATCAACAGATTATTACACAGCAGGGGGAGCAACTCTAACAGATCCTCTGGCCCTGCGGATGTCTGCACCCATCCATCGGACGTCCGCAGACATCCGCACCCATCCATGCGGACGTCCGCACCAATCCATGCGGACGTCCGCACCAATCCATGCGGACGTCCGCACCAATCCATACGGACATCCGCATAGACGTCCGCAAAGATGTCCGCAGATGTCCGCACTGATGTCCGCAGACTTCTGCGGACCTCTCTGCGGACAACTGCGGACCTGCATATGGAAATATTGCGGATGTCCGCACAGAAAAAATTTCCAGCTTGCGTAGACTTGCGGACAAAGCGTCCCAATACTCCGCAAACCTCCGCAGGTAAATGTCCGCAATTTTCCATGCAGAATATAACCTTCTTTGCGGACATTTCAGGTACGGGTTAAACAGTACTGATATATTTTACCTGCTCTATGAAATTTCAACTTCACTTGAGATTCTTCTGCTATTGGTACAGAATAGTAAGCATGTCTAATGTCTATAGATGCAACATAACAGTTTGGTTTAACTAATTTTAGAGCAGATTCAAAAGTTTCCATTTTAAAATGATGGTATGGTATATTTTTATTAAGCTCTTTCAGATTTAATATCATTCTATATTCTCCGTTCTTTTTAGGTACCATGAAAATTGGAGAAATATATTCATTTTTATCATGCTGAACTTCCTTGATAACACCCATAGCCAATAATTTTGAAATTTCCTGGTCAGTAATTTTACTTTCTTCACCTGAAAAATGATCTGTATAACAATTGCTATTGACTGGGTTTATTCCGTCAAAAAATTCAGTTTGAAAATTTTGAACAATATTCAAAATATTTTGATCATTTGTGGTTTTTCTCCAATTTTCAACATAGTACTGCAACCTGCCAGCTTGAAATTCTGAACCTACCTCAGAACCTATTTCTTGTGCCCCACTCTCTGGTTTTTTGGGGTTGCCCCAGGCTGAGTGACACTCTGACTTGTAGAATGTTCAAACGAACGTGGAAGCCATCTTCCATGGGCTCTACCTCGCCGAAAAGGACAACGTCCCCTGTAGCTACCTCTGGAATAGCCTTTTCCGATGTTTCTTCCAATACGATTGAGGTCATTAATCTCTCTTACGTTCTTGTTTATGTCGCAATTGTCATCATACAAATGTTCAGTAAATGGCAGTGATGAAGAAGCCAGATAATGATATTTCGGATCAAGGTCTGATTTATGCATATCTTTACGTCGACTGTTTATTTATTTATTTGCCTGTCCTAACAGGGCTAATGCACTAGTGCCCCAATCAATATCTTGGGAATCCAATGACTCCCCACCTTTATCCAGAAGTTTAACAATAGAGGCAGACACCTTCACAACAAGATTTTGAATACACTGCATTTTTGAGTCTTCCATCTGAGTTTGGGGTTTTAACAAATGTCAAATACCTTGATTGACTCTTATTTTCACTAGTCTGTCACAATTAACAGGGCGATGAATATTTTTTAGCATATCATTCTGTTTCTCTTCACTGATGCCATTATGAAATGCATTATTGACAAAAGAAGCTAAGTTCTCATTAACTTCAGCATCTAGTGATTCAGTGCTTTGAAATTTTTCAGTCAATGTCTTAAAAACTGATCCATCAACAGTTCTAGACCTCTTTACTGGGGGTTCTTCCACTTCACAAACAGGTATTTCCTGAGAATAGTCACCAGTTTCAATGCAACTATCAGGGCCCAAGTTTTCACTATCATCATAGTAATACATAGAATTGAGTTTCTGGGATATTTTTTCTATGCGGGTGTTTTGTGCCTCAACTTTTTCATTTTGCTTATTCATGTTATTGTTCAAGTCTCAAAGAATCAACAGGACTTCCTTGTCGATATTTGAAACGACCCCCAAAGTCGAATCAGACACTATACTTGGCTGATTTTTCGTCGATTTACCAGTGTTTTTAACTTGTTTATTTGGTTCAGGAGCCACTGCTCCTTCTGCAGCTTTTTCTTTATCCATGCTATCACTCCTTCTTGGAGTTTTTGACGAAGCTTGGACCGTTAACATGGCCTCCGCCATGTTTATGAAATCGAAACTAGAAATAATCTCAAAACCGAATAGTCTCAAAGCCCTATTCATATTAACTCAATAAATCTAAAATTTATAATAAATTGTCAATATGAATTGACAAATATTTAAACCACGACCTCGTCGTAGTCTCAAAAGTGCAAATAAACCAAATTTTATTTGCATGTACGCTTACACCGAGTAGGTGTAAATTACGGTCTGAACTGAAAGACCACGTCTGTTCAGCTCGACAACTGAAAGCGCACTGATTGAAAAGGTCATGCTTCTGCGCATATCTCATTTGAGACCGGAAGTTGTATGACGTAATAGAATTCTATATTAATGTTTTTCCTCTTGACATTCTGATGCTTGTCTTTCATATTACTATGGCTCTAAAGGCTTCTTAGAAGCTTGTCTTATAATATAGTGTATCTGGAGAATTACGTGTGACTCTAAGCCTTGTAATGTCTAGCCAATTTATCTGATTTCCTGAAATGTCTGTTTTGAAATCAACATTGTAATTATCATTTGCTAACTTCTTGAAATCTTTGAAGTCCCAGAATTTCAAAGGCACAACAAAATATGGTTGTGTGTGTCTAGCCATTTGTAAAATGGTGTCCAACTGACTAGGAATGTATGTATTTGTATTCCGCTTGGCATGCTCACATGCAGCATGCATAGAATCTACCTCCATATATGTATGGCTGGTTTCTAAAAGTTTATGATCAATTATATAAAAATTAACACCACTCTTTTCACACAAAGAATACAGTAAAGCTAGTGCCATATATTTATTTCTGTTTTAATTGTCCTATGCAACTATCAGAATATAAGCACACATGTTTTATGTTAACTGATAAGGACTTTAAGTGCAGATTAGTACAAGTAGCAATTTCACATCTGTCCTTCATTCCCTCTGTTTCAATCCAAATATAGCCAGTTCCTGCATTATTTGAAAGTGAATAATCTGTAAAATTGTAGCAATTCAGCCTTCTTTTGTAATAAACCAGGCTAACTCTTGAACAAGTGGCACAGTATTATGCTCTATCAGTTTCTGAATGTCTTTTTATCTTTATGTTTTTCTTCCCTTGCAAGCATTTTGTTTTGTTGATGCAATTGAAAGGTTTCTTCATCCCCAGTGTTCAATTTGTGCTCAACTGTTGCTTGATTATATTTGTTACACTTTGAAGACTGGTCTGTTTTGGGAACATGGAAAGAATAATTGCAGTTATTGCAGAATTCCTTCCTATATATTCCTTTTGACATGTACAGGCTTTTCGCCCTTTGCAGCACACATTTCTTTGTATAATTAAGTGATACATTTTGTTTATAGATAAGTCATTGCCAAGAAAATGTTGATTAGAATCTTTCCTTGTGTAATGTGGATCTAAAAGTAGAAACGACTCTATATGTTCTTTCCCAGAATCTTAATTTGTATTCTGGTGTTTTATTTTTTGGGGTGTGCTTACCCCTTTGATCACTGGAAGTAAACATTCCATGCTCCTGGTTACTAAGAGTGTGGTACAGGAGTCTTTGTCCAATGTCTAATGTTCGCAAGAAAAAGTTTTTACAGACTCTATGTCGCATTTCAGAACAGGCAAAAGTAAATGTATGAGCTACTGTCTTCTTTCCAGATCCCTGTCTTGCTTGCTTTTCAATGACATTTTGACATAAAGAGTCTTTCTGATGTTGTACACTTTTTGGCACCAGTAGTTATTAAAATATTCATTCTATTCTCTTCACTGAATTTAGAAGGGCACTTGTATCTTAGGGGTGTAACGATATATAGAAATATTGATGCCTCATGATAGTGACTGCCATGATAGTGCTATTGTGATAGTGTTTTTAACTCTTGATAGCTATTGCTGATAGTCTCTTCAGCTATTGATAGTTTTGATAGTTTTTGTTCCTGTACATTTTCTCCTTCTGTTATACCATTCTGAAGCTTTTTTGTCCAAATTAACAAAATGTGAGAACAGAAAAAACTTCTGCTTTGCAAAAAATGTTTGTTAAAATGGTGGCAAAGCAGATATTTCAGTAATGTTAGGTATCTTTACAGGCAGTCCAGTCTTTATAAAATCAACTAAATTCATTTGATTTGGAAATGCTGATAGTATCGTGATGCTTCGTAATATTAGACCCTTGATAGTAATAGTATCATGATAGGGGTTTCTCTGATAGTGATACATAGTATCATTAAAGTCATAATTTGGCATGATAGTCAACCCTATTGTACCTACACTTTCAACAATTATGAGGCTTCATCTGCCTTGCTTAATAGTTTTACCACGTCTACTAATATACTCCTTTCCTTCCAGTCTTAGATGTTTTCGAACATTTTTCTTCCAGCGATGAGGCATTGTAATTTTTTTTTCTTGAGCTTGGTTTTCTCTTCGGACTATCAAATGCAGCAGATTGTCTTGGTGTTACTTGATTGCATTCATGTCTTTCATCCTCTTCACTGCTTTGAAAAGTTTGTGACTGGTTGTTTTTCTCTTCATTTGACATTGCTGTACTAGTATTAGTATTGCGAAGAAAAAAAATCTTTTGGCATGCATCATAATATTCACGCCCAAGCATAGCCAAGTAAGAATAAACAATTTGGCTTCTCGCAGTATCTTGTTGCTCAGTCAATGTTGGATTTATGACAATTACTGCTTGTCCTAGCTTACTGGAGTATATTGTCAGCTGACATTTCAGTGTATTAGCTATTGCCAGTGATATGACATCTCCCGATATATTGTTCCATTGTCCATTTTGCTTTAGTTCTTTCAAGGATTTCCGAAAATCACGTTCTGTAAACGAACGATAGTAATCACTGTTTTCTTCAATATGCTTATATACCTTGTTTCATATGTTAATGATAGCAGCCTTTGCATTTCAACTACATTCATCTCGATCACCTGAATAGGTGTTGTTTCAACCAAACAGTTACCATCTGCTTTAACTGGAATGATCTGAAAGCCATTACTTTTCACTAAAGTCTGAATTAAACTTTCGTTTATGTAGGTGGGATCTATTTCTTTTAAGCTTGCTTCTTTAGCACTTTTTTGCTTAATCAACTCGATATCAGTATCTGTATGGTCCTGTTCTTTCTCTTTTACTTGAGTTGTTGATATATCTACAACTCTGATTTTCTTTTTTACAAATGTCTTGAACTTCCACTCATTACTTGGATGTGTTTCCATCCTTTAGTACTAATACTTAGTAACTAACGTGATACTTCTCCACCAGAACTTGACTCCTGTGTCTGTGCCTTCTCAGGAATGTAGTTGGAATCTTTCAATGAATCATTTCACATGCTTGAAGAACTGCCATTTGTCTTTTCATAATTAGTAAGAATGACAACTTTGGCTTTTTTAGCTCACCTGGGCTATTGTGATCACCCACCGTCCGTCGTCGTCGTCGTCCATCTGTCCGTCCGTTCACAATCTTTAAACAACATCTCCTCCTAAACCACTGATTGGAATTTGACCAAACTTCACACGAATGATCCTCGGTTGGTCCTCTTTCAAAGTTGTTCAAATGGTTCCGGTCCATTGCATATCTAGGTCACAGGAGCTAAAAATAGATTTTTTAACTAAAAAACTTAAAAAATCTTCTTGTCAGAAACCACCAGACCAATTTCAATATAATTTTGCAGAAATGTTTCTTTGGTGATCCTCTACCAAGATTGTTCAAGCCATGTGGATTCGTCAAAAAACATGGCCGCCAGGGGGAAGGGCTTATTTTCCCTTTATATCTATATAGAAAACTTTAAAAATCATCTTGTCAGAAACCACTGGACTGATTTCAATATAATTTTGCAGAAATGTTCCTCTGGTCATCCTCTACGACGATTGTTCAAGCCATTTGGATTCGTCGAAAAACATGGCCGCCAGGGGGCGGGGCTTATTTTCCCTATATATCTATATAGAAAACTTTAAAAATCTTCTTGTCAGAAACCACTGGACCGATTTCCATACTATTTTGCAGAAATGTTCCTTTGGTGATCCTCATCCTCTACCAAGATTGTTCAAGCCATTTGGATTCGTCAAAAAACATGGCCGCCAGGGGGCGTGGCTTATTTTCCCTATATATCTATATAGAAAACTTAAAAAATCTTCTTGTCAGAAACCACTGGACCGATTTCCATATAATTTTGCAGAAATGTTCCTTTGGTGATCGTCTACCAAGATTGTTCAAGCCATTTGGATTCATCAAAAAATATGGCCACCAGGAGGCGGGGCTTATTTTCCCTATATATCTATATAGAAAACTTAAAAAACTCTTCTTGTCAGAAACCACTGGACTGATTTCAATATAATTTTGCAGAAATGTTCCTTTGGTGATCCTCTACCAATATTGTTCAAGCCATTTGGATTCGTCAAAAAACATGGCCACCAGGGGGCAGGACTTATTTTCCCTATATATCTTTATAGAAAACTTGAAAAATCTTCTTGTCAGAAACCACAGGACTGATTTCATTATAACTTGGCAAAAATGTTTCCTTGGTGACCCTCTATCAAGATTGTTCAAGTAATCGTGATTCGTCAAAAAACATGGCAGCTAGGGGGTGGAGCTTATTTTCCCTATATATCTATATAGAAAACTTGAAAAAATCTTCTTGTCAGAAACCACTGGACAGATTTCAATATAACTTGGCAGAAATGATTCCTTGGTGACCCTTTACCAAGATTGTTCAAGCCATCATGATTTGTCAAAAAACATGGCTGCTAGGGGGGCGGAGCTAAGACTTAATATTTTCCCTATATATCTGTATAGAAAGCTTGAAAAAATCTTTTTGTCAGAAACCACTGGACTGATTTCAATATAACTTGGCAGAAATGTTTCCTTGGTGACCCTTTACCAAGATTGTTCAAGCTGTTATGATTTGTCAAGAAACATGGCCGCTAGGGGGCAGGGCTTATTTTCCCTATATATCTATATAAAAAACTTTAAAAATCTTCTTGTAAGAAACCGTTGGACCGAGTTCAATGTAACTTACATTAACCTATAGATAATGTGCTAGAATTCGCAGATTAGGTGGGAAGGAGCTCCCAATTCTAACACAATAAATTTAAAATCCTATTCCTTTTGGATTAAGGCTGAGGAAACTCCTAGAACAAGCCCAGTCTTGGTAACATCCCTAGAATAGGCTTATTCCACATATATAAGATATTAATTACCTTATTATATGCACTGTAGTGTTTTGGAGGCTGTAAAACTTTCTAGGCATCCAAGGCACTCTTGACTTGGCCCCCCACCACTTTTTGGGCCGCCACAATTGGTCCCAAATCTTGTAGATTGTGTAGTTGTTGAGACATATCCCTTAGATAGAACTTAGCAAAAGTGGAAGATTGGTTCCATACTGCTGCATTAAGTATTTCATGAGTGGAACTTTATCAAAAAAGGCCCAAGAGGAAGATAGAGCCCTAACTTCATGGGCTTTGATTTTTAAGAAGGGAAAGTCTTTACGGGTGAGTTTCCTATAGGCAAGCTTAATAGTATAAGATATCCATCTCGAGACAGAGGATTTAGAAATATCTTGATTGTCTTTAATAGGTAGAAAAAGTCTAGTTCTATTTCGACGGTAAGGTTTAGTCGTTTTAAGATAGAATTTCAAGGCTCTAATCGGGCATCCCTGTTAGATATACAGGCTAAATTAGGGATCATGATAGGATCTGGGCAAATGGATGGAAGTTGATTCTTAGCCAGAAACCCAGGTTGGACCATGAGAGATACAGATCCGTCAGATTGATTAAACCTTAAATGCTCTGAATCCATTGCCAAGGCGTGAATTTCGCTACACCTCTTGGCAGTAGCTAGGGCTAGGAGAAAAACTGTCTTAAGCGTAACGTGGAGTTTAGAGGCTTTATGTAAGGGTTCATATGGGGCTTTCTGTAGACAGATTAAGATCCAAGATAAATCCCATTTAGGAGTAAGAGATCTTTGTACAGGGCATTGTAATTCAAAAGATCTTATTAATTCCGACAAGACAGGGTTAGATCCGATTCTATTACCATGCAGTCTTAAATTTGAGAGTATTAGCAATCATAGACCTATATCCTTTAATAGTACTAATTTGATACTTTTTCTCAGAGAAAAGGTAAATTAGGAAGGCGGCTATTACAGTAATAGGGGCCGAGACCGGATTAACCTTCTTTCTATGACACCAACGGGTATAAACGATCCATTTCGCATCATATACTTTCTGAGTTGATGTTCGTCTTGATTTGGAGACAAAATCCGCAACGTTTTTCGAAAATTTTTTATCTCTAACTTATTGTTTGATAACTCCCATGTGTGAAGATTGAGAGCTGGGAGGTTCTGATGTTGGAGTTTTCCCTGACTTAATAAGTTTGGAACAAGAGGAAGATGACAAGTAGTTGTAGAACCTCTGAGAGCCAAGCTTGTTGTGGCCAAAGAGGGGCTGTCAGAACTATTCTGCACTGAGATTGGCGAATCTTATTCAGGACAGAAGGAATCAGTATTGTTGGGGGATAACACAACTGTGGATTAATAGGGTAAGTGATGCTTTAATTTAAACTGCAAAATATATATTGGCGTAACTTTGCTATATAGTGCAATTATATGATCTGCTTTATAACCTATACTAGCTACAGTCTGTTTCTGCTTAAATCTTAATATGTAATACTTTTGCGGTGTTATAATCTCAAACACCTATCTACCTGATAATATATATATATATATTCCTACTCTCTACTATTGCCTACATACTTGTTCCTTCCTATGCTACACCCATAAAATGCACCTACCTGATACTTGCTTTATTTCCTAAACTGACTACATCATCTACCCCCCCCCCCCCCCTCCGCCAACCCTGCCCACGTATCACCTCTACCCCTACCCCACCCCTCCCTGAACAGCTCAGCCTTCCTACCCACTTGTTAAGCTAGACCTTTTACACTACCTAATCTCATTTACATTTCGATTTGATTCCTTTGATGTTCTAAAATAAATAATAAATAAATTAAATTGCATACTATCATAAGGATCCTAAGTTTCAGACCCCCCAACAGTTGGTGTATTTAATTTCAGAATTTATTTATTAGCGTTATTATATACATTCATTAGGACCCGACAGGATGACAAGGCAGTGAGAACCCTGATCAGACAGCTCCTAGAGGGCAGTCGGAACTGGTTTCTACACCGTTTTACATTATATGTCTGAAAACTTTGGATGATTGAGATATACAAAAGGATGCCACTCTAACTACCACATATGTGGTATTTGACCAGGCTCTACTATACATTGGCAATTTTTGCCTGGTGTCTAGAAAATACAGAGCGTTGACCTAGATCAGATGTTGCTTGCAGCATCTAATTTGGATCTGCACTGGCTGCTTAAGATAATGAATATACCACAATCTCACCTTTTTGAACACTATTGTTGGGATCCAAAACAGGTTGGTTAAACAACCTTATTAACCTCAAATAAAAATGTATAGATTATGTAGAGAATGACCATTTATGGTAATTTTTTCCTATATGATCTGTACATTTTTTTTTTTTTTTTTTCCATCCCTGAACTGTGGTTCATCCAAAATTGTGGTATAACATCCAAAATTGTGGTATAACAAAATGTGTTATGGAGATGTTAATGTGTGTAAAGAAAAGGTTTAATCACTGCAGACCCAGGTCGGACTGATTTGAGTTTCATAGTACTGTGCTTACACTAGGCAGTCTGAATGTTGGGCAATGGTTTTAGGTAATTTTTATAGGCGGTCAGGGGAAAACCTGTTCTGTGACATGTGAACAAATGCATTAATCAGACAACAGTCTGATGGGTGCCTTTTTTCATGAGCTGCTTAAACCGCTCAATAGACAGAAATCAAAACTATTAAGTTGATACTGAGACTGAACAGGCAGGGTCTTTACCTTGCCATGTCAGACACCAAAGATATATATTCTTGTGGTATGGCTTATATGTGCCCTGGCATTCCCCTGACTGGGTCAGTTTTTGTTTTGCCAGACTGAGCATGTAATGTTTTTGGTCTGCTTGTTACAACAACTGGACAATTGTGTTTGAGGTTTGAGGTTTACAGTTAAAAGCTATAGAAATACAGGTCACATCAGGGGGAAAACCCATTTATAAGTAGGCTGCATGAATTAGCAAATGCTAGTGATGGTTATATATGGGTTTTGCCATGATGTACACAACAACCATTTTTTGACACGGAGCAGATAAACCATGTTACTTTTTAAATAATCATGTTATATCTGAACAAAAATGTGTGTATTGGGCAGAAGAATACCAGTTATGGTAATTTTTCTGTGTAATCTTCACATTTTTTGGAGCCATCTTTGAACCTTGTTATATTAAAAACTTTGTTATAACACCGTGCTATAGAGGGGTTTCATGTATACAAGAGGAATCCTAAAAATATGGACACATACAAAAACATATATGACACGTGCCAGGGTGTCTAGATGGTATCATTGTAGACATGTGTTAAATCATGAACTGAATGGCAAGTAGTATAGATCCAGATCAGACTACTCCTTCAGGAGCAAACTGAATGGGGTCTGAAATATTTTGTCTGGATGAAACTGTTTTTGAACATTTGGACTCAAAAGGGTAGTAAATTTATATAAGTTCTGTAATATTATGAACTAAACGTTTATATGGTTTAAGACAAACTGGTGTAAGGCACAGTCAATATGCCTTCCTATTATATATACATGTATATATATTTGTAGGCCCTGGTAATGTTGCATTACAAAATGGTTTTAACTTGATGGTAAAAAGGAAAAAAACAACAAAAAAAAAACTGATTTTGAAAAGATACATATGGCACACATTGAACTGTCGTTATGACCTTCACATGCTCATTGCACACTTTTTGAGTTTGAACCACTATATTACTGAAAAGTATTACTGTTACAAATTAAGCTGCTAGCATTTTCCTGTTTTACCAGGTCCCCGAGGCTGTGGCACCTTTTTTTTTTTTTTTTTTTTTTTTTTTTTTTTTAATGCTTGACTCGATGGAGCATGAAGTCTGCTCCAGTGCATTGGTGTTAGAATGCCAACTATTGTTCGCATTTTGGCATTTGTGAGCTGGATAAATGATTGGCTTGGGCGATTTGAGCATAAAAAATTCCATTGATTCTGACAGTTTTTAATATTTATGAAAAGATAAAATTCTTTGCTCATTTTAGTTGAGATCGGAAGGATTTTTTACAGCCATGGGGTCAGATGTTTAGTGGCGTGAATAGCCATGAGTTTTTAGGGTCAATGTGACAGTTCAAGGTGAGCCTGTAATAAAAATGTGCGAAATGAAATACACCATGCTCAAAGAAAAAGGCAAAATTCTTACAAAACGAAAAAGCAAAATGGGTGCAATGTACAAATAAAAGCGGATAAGTATAAAATTTATCCAAGATTTAATTGGTTATATCTAAGAATATGTTTAATCATCAGAAAAGTTTTTTTTAAGTATAAATCCAAGAGATTCAATATCCCTATTTCCTTATGTTTGTATTTTGTTTGTTTTCTTATTGTGATCATATATATTTTACTTTGTTCCAATGTGCTGGCCTGGCGGGATTTTATTGGAAAAATGATGAATTAAGTGTTTCTGTGTATAAACATGGCTGAATTAAAAATATTGTCCTACAATGTTCAGGGTTTAGGGGATATCAGTAAAAGAACAGATGTTTTTGATTTCTTAAAAAACACAAATTTTGACATTTACTGTCTACAGGAAACACATTTTACTGATAGAGAGGAAAAATTAATACTGAATTTATGGAATGGCGAATGTCTTTTCAACAACTACAGATCAAATGCTAGGGGAGTTGCAATTTTGTTTGGTAAAAATATGGAATATAAAGTTCACAAAAAGATAACAGATAATGAAGGAAACTTTCTTGTTGTAGATATAACAGCACAAAGCAAAAGATTCACTTTAATTAACATTTATGGCCCAAATACCGATAGTCCTACCTTTTACCAGAAAATATTTCAACATATTGAAGAGATAGATAATAGTGAATATATTATATGTGGTGATTTCAATTTAGTACTTGACCCATATATGGATTGCTCGAATTACAAAAACATAAATAATCCTAAAGCCAGAGACACCCTTTTAGAATATATGGAAATTAATGACATTATTGATACATTTCGTGAACTCCATCCACAATTTAAACGTTATACTTGGAGGAAAAGAAGTCCACTAAAACAGGCAAGATTAGATTTTTTTTTAACCTCTGAGGGTATGTATCAGTACGTTAAACATAATAAAGTAGGAACAAGCTATAGATCAGATCATTCACTGGTAACATTGGAATTAAGTTTTAATGACATAAATCATGGGAAATCCTACTGGAAGCATAACAATTCTTTGCTTACTGATCTCGAATATTTAAAAACTATGAACACAAAAATTACAGAAGTTAAGAAACAGTATGCCTTACCAGTATACAATATTGATGAAATAGAAAGAACTCCGGACATGGATTTACAGTTTAACATAAATGATCAATTGTTTTTAGATGTGCTATTGATGGAATTAAGAGGACAGTCAATCTCCTATGCCAGTTATAAAAATAAACAAAAAAATAACTTAGAAAAGGAACTTATAAATAAAATCACACTACTAGAAAATAACTTAAATGAAAATAAGATATTAGAACTTGATATATTAAAAACAGATCTCTACGAGCTAAGACAAGAAAAATTAAAAGGTAATTTGATAAGATCACGGGCTGAATATATAGACAAAGGTGAAAGACCAACCAAATACTTTTGTGGTCTAGAAAAACATAATTATGTTATAAAAACAATGCAGCAATTACAGAAAGATGACGGAACAGTTTTAATAGACCAGGAAATCATTTTAAAAGAAACAGAATTATTTTATAAGAATTTGTACTCCAGCAGGGAGACAGAGTTAGAAAATATAAACTTAAACAAATATGTAGGGCATAGTATGAAAAAAATTACTGATGAGCAAGCAGAAAAACTAGAAGGTCTTTTAACACTACATGAAATTTCAAATACACTGAAAAACATGAAAAATGGTAAAAGTCCAGGTTTAAGTGGATTTTCAGCTGAATTTTTTAAAGTTTTTTGGAAACAGCTAGGGACATTTATACTGAGATCTTTAAACTATGGCTATAAAATAGGGGAATTGTCAATAACACAAAAGCAAGGCATTATTACCTGCATTCCAAAAGACAATAAACCAAAAATATTTTTGAAAAACTGGCGACCATTAACACTTTTGGACACAGTGTATAAACTTGCATCTGGGGCCATTGCCAATCGAATTAAAACAGTTTTAGACTTAATAATAAACAACGATCAAACTGGCTTTATAAAAGGTAGATCTATTGTAGAAAACATACGAGTGATATATGATACAATGAAATTCACTGAGGATCACCATATTCCAGGATTATTATTACTTATAGATTTTGAAAAGGCTTTTGATTCTTTATCATGGGATTTCCTATATAAAGCACTGGAACATCTAAATTTTGGCGAATCAATCAGGAAATGGGTTAAAGTTTTTTATAATAATATTACATCTGCAGTAATTCTGTCAGGACATTTATCTTCTTTTTTCAACATAGAGCGCGGCTGTCGTCAAGGGGACCCACTCTCCCCTTACCTGTTTGTAATTTGTGCAGAGTTCCTTGCAACAAAGATAAGGAAAAATGAAAACATAAAAGGCATAAATATCAATAATGTAGAACTTAAGATTTCACAGTATGCAGATGACACATCAGCTATCTTAGATGGTACAGAAACATCGCTTAACCAAACACTGGAGGAACTTTTAAAGTTTTCAAAAATATCAGGTTTAAATATCAACTTAGATAAGACACAGTTAGTTTGGATTGGTTCAGAAAAATTTAGTACACGATCAATAAAAACAAAATGGAAACTATTATGGGGTAATAATAAATTCAAATTATTAGGAATTCACTTTAATACAGATTTAGGAAAAATGATGAAAGAAAACTATATTCCAAAAATAACACAAATGGAAAAAGTACTGAAACAATGGAACAGACGGAGCTTATCGCCTATAGGAAAAATTACAGTTATTAAAACACTAATTATACCGATATTTAATCTTCTGTTTATATCTTTACCAAATCCAGATGCCATTACAAGTGAAAAAATCAATAACACTCTTTATGACTTCTTATGGAATAACAATCCAAAAATTAAAAAATCGGTTATTGTAAAACAGTATGCAGAAGGAGGACTCAAAATGACTAATCTTAATGCTTTTGTAAAAGCATTAAAATCTACATGGATAAGAAGACTTCTTTTAAGCGAAAATAAATGGCAAGAGTCAATAAAATTACATATTAATTTGGAGAAGTTGACAACATGTAACATAGAATACATTACAGATATTTACAATACAATTAAAAATCAGTTTTGGAAAGATGTATTAAAAGCGGTTATTGATATAAACTATAAAATGGAAAAAGATGAAGAACACATTTTGAAAAGTCCAATATTTTATAATAAAAATATTACAGTAGGCAAAAAGCATGTTTTTCATAAAACTCTACACAATAAAGGTATCAGATTTGTCAATGACTTAGTAAATGAAAATGGAAAGTTCTACAGTTATCAGGAAATCAGGATACATACGGGAAGTCATTTGAACTTTTTGGAATATCAAGGAATAATAGATTCAGTAAAATCTTATTTAATAAGGTTAAATATGAGAATAACAAGAAAATTAGAAAACCCATTCATACCAAGTCATATCCAAATCTTCCTCCAGCAAAAATCAGGGGCGCAAGCAATGTATAATATGCTGAATAAAAATTCAGAACAACCAACAGGCAAGAAAACATGGAATGAGAAGTATAAGTTTACAGATCAAGAATGGGAGAAAATATACAATTACCCATTTAGTATAATAAAATATCCTGCTATACAATGGTTTCAGACAAGCATTAATCATAATATTTTGGTGACAAATACGCTTTTAGTTAAAATGAAGCTTAAAAATGATTCACAATGTTATTACTGCCATTCTCACGATGAAACAATACATCATCTTTTCTGGACCTGTGAAAAGATCCAGTTATTTCTTAATAAATTGTCACAGTGGCTGAAAAATAAAGGCATACAATGCAACATAGAGGAAGAATTGTTTATGTTTGGTCTAGACAGAAACAACCACATTCCAAAGCCACTTAATATAATTTTTCTCTATTCCAAATACTTTATATACATTACTCGCTGTAACAAGCGACAACTGCACCTTGAAGTATTTAAGAAGAAATTACTTTTATTGTATAAAACGCTTATGGAAATTTCTCTGTCAAAAAATGAGTTAACTGAATTCCAAAAAGACTGGTATCCATATCAAATGCTACTGAATGATATAGGTAAAATAGAAACTTAAATATTTGCCAACCCAACAGTCCATACAGTCAAAGCCTGACCCATCTGTGATGGTTGTTCAGAATACTGAAATCATTTGCAATAATTAAAAGCCTGACAGCATACATATTCAAAAACCAGGAATGCTTGGACTCTACACACTAAACCCCTTTACCCCAGTGTTTTAACAGTTAAATATACAGATAACTTAATTACTGGTTCTGTAAAATGTATGCCAGGACAGTCCTTTGGAACACAGTAAAGTATATTCACCCAAAAAAGTCTTGTTCCCTATTTGTCTATAGTATTATGGATAAATGTGTATATATATGCCACTATCACAGCTAATTTTTGTGTGAGAGGTAATTGTGAGAGAAAGGAGCACCCTTATATTTTACACATAAATTTATTATATATGTATAACATGTACGACAGGATCCAGACTGTCAGGGAGAATGCTGCTGAAGGGTGCTCATTATGTTAAGACAATATGTTAAGACAGAGTGGTTGTCTGGAAAATACCTTTGGAAATGCCTGGTTTCCAGAGGTTATATGTAACAGGCATAATACAGAATAAATTGAACAAGATTAAAAAAAAAAAAAAAAAAAAAAAAAAAAAAAAAAAAAAAACTTTTGAAGAAAAAAAAAAAAAAAAGGATCTGGGCAAATGGATGGAAGTTGATTCTTAGCCAGAAACCCAGGTTGGACCATGAGAGATACAGATCCGTCAGATTGATTAAACCTTAAATGCTCTGAATCCATTGCCAAGGCGTGAATTTCGCTACACCTCTTGGCAGTAGCTAGGGCTAGGAGAAAAACTGTCTTAAGCGTAACGTGGAGTTTAGAGGCTTTATGTAAGGGTTCATATGGGGCTTTCTGTAGACAGATTAAGATCCAAGATAAATCCCATTTAGGAGTAAGAGATCTTTGTACAGGGCATTGTAATTCAAAAGATCTTATTAATTCCGACAAGACAGGGTTAGATCCGATTCTATTACCATGCAGTCTTAAATTTGAGAGTATTAGCAATCATAGACCTATATCCTTTAATAGTACTAATTTGATACTTTTTCTCAGAGAAAAGGTAAATTAGGAAGGCGGCTATTACAGTAATAGGGGCCGAGACCGGATTAACCTTCTTTCTATGACACCAACGGGTATAAACGATCCATTTCGCATCATATACTTTCTGAGTTGATGTTCGTCTTGATTTGGAGACAAAATCCGCAACGTTTTTCGAAAATTTTTTATCTCTAACTTATTGTTTGATAACTCCCATGTGTGAAGATTGAGAGCTGGGAGGTTCTGATGTTGGAGTTTTCCCTGACTTAATAAGTTTGGAACAAGAGGAAGATGACAAGTAGTTGTAGAACCTCTGAGAGCCAAGCTTGTTGTGGCCAAAGAGGGGCTGTCAGAACTATTCTGCACTGAGATTGGCGAATCTTATTCAGGACAGAAGGAATCAGTATTGTTGGGGGAAAGGCGTAAGCATGAATATGATTCCAGTTAATGGAAAAAGCGTCTATTGCGAAGGCCTGATTGTCCAGAACTGGGGATACATACAGTGGTAGTTTGTGATTGAAACAAGTCGCAAACAGATCCAGATTGGGATAATTGAACATTTGGAAAATTGAATTCGCTATCGATTGATCCAATGCCCACTCTGTTTTGACTACTTTGTCTATTCTCGATAACTTGTCTGCCAAAACATTGACTCTGTCTGGGATATGACGAATCCTGACGACAATTTGATGTTTCAGGCACCGTAGGAGAATTTTCCATACCTGTACGCATAGCCCCCTTACTTGTTGATATATGAGACCACTGTTGTGTTGTCGGTGGATATCATGACACAAGAATGGCGAATATATTTCAAGGTTTTTATCAGTGCGAAACGAATGGTCATTATTACCAACATGTTGATATGGAGTCGTGATTGGTCTTCCGACCAGCGACCATGAAAGGATACTCATCGGTTCTAGATGAGCTCCCCAACCGAAATGACTGGCATCCGTGTAAAGGTAAATTTGGGGGTCTGGAGGGTGAATGGGTATTCCCTGAACAAATTGATTGGAGTTCATCCACCATTTTAAATGAAATCTGATCATCCTGGTGATCGTAATTGGATGATCTAGAGGCAGTTTGTGAGGTTTCCAGACCGATAATAGGCACATTTGCAGGGGTCGTAAATGCAATCTTCCCAGAAGAATTAAGTCTGCTGCTGCACTTAGTTTGCCCAAAAGAGAAAGGAAAGTCCGTGCCGATACCTGAGTTTGTGAGAGAATTGTTTTGATGGTCAGAATAAGAGCTTTTACTCGATCCGCTGGAACTCTGACTATTTTTTGTTGAGTTAGATATTCCATACCTATAAATGTGAATTGTTGTGTTGGAATTAAATCTGACTTCTTTAGATTTGGAATGAAGCCTAGATTCTGAACCATTTGAAGAGTAGATCTGGTGTGAGCTATAAGTCAATTGCGCATCAGATCTCTTATCAGCCAATCGTCTAGGTATGGAAATAGAGATACTGCACGTAGACGTAAATATGTTGCTATGACGTTCATTAGCTTCATGAAAACCCATGGACTTAGGGACATTCCGAACGGTAAGGCCGTGAACTGAAATACCTGGTGGTCGTAAACGAACCGTAGGTACTTCCTGGAAGTCGGATGTATCGGAACGTGAAGATATGCATCCGTTAGATCTATGGAGACAGCCCAGTCGTTGTACATAATCGATTGTCTTACCGACTTGACTGTCTTCATTTTGAAGTGTTGTTTGTGTATATAATGGTTTAGTAAGGATAGGTCTATTACGGGATGTAACTTTCCATTCTTTTTGGGTACCAGGAATAGCTGGGAATAAAAACCGGGAGTTCCCGGATTCTGAACCCTTTCCACTGCCCGTTTTTTGAGAAGTTCCACGGTTTCTTCTCGTAACAACGGGGAGGAAGATTGACTCAAATTTATCAGAACAACAGATAAGAGAGGAACTGACTTGAATGGGATCTTGAACCCGTTTTGGACGATAGAGAGGACCCACTTGTTGTTTGTCAGTTCTTACCATTGTTCCACAAAATGGGCCAACCTTCCTCCCACTGGAACATCTGGATGTGGCAGGACTGGCAGTGGAAAGGGTTGGACTTCAAAATTTTGTGGAAGATGAGGCTTGCTTAGAGGAGGGGAACTGCTTTTGATTCCCGCTTCTCTTTCCTATTTGATGGGTATGACTTTGTTTGACCTTTAGGCCTGAACGATGAAGATTGTTGAGGCCTAGAGGGTTTAGACGGCTGCTTCGGCCTCTAAAAGGCCGAAGGAGCCGGGTATGTCACTTTCTGCTGTTATATTGTAGAGGCAGCTGAGGAAGTTGCCAGGAACTTTTGCTGCTGAGCCTCAAAGTTGGTCCTGGCAACTTCCTTAATCCTATTGGAAAACAGTCTTAGAGTTTATTGGACAGTTCCGCAATTCGCAATTCTCCAATAGCACTTTTGATGAATCTAGAACCGCATCGCGTCTGGCTTGTAGAATTTCCGTAGCCAATATCATAGACATGGCAGTAGCATGTCTTATCGATTTGGCTACGGCTTCCAAAAGTCTTGACAGTGCTTGTGTAGACATTGTCTGCTGCTGCATACATAAGTATGCAGCAGAGGAAAAAAGGTCCACATGTGAATTAATAGCCACAAGTTTACAGGCTCTTTTTTCCCAATTTTCCAGATTCCTCATTGGAATGGAGCATTTTCCTTTATTGGAAAGATCCAACAGGGAAGCTTCCGATTCCAACTGAGGAATGTTGTCTGTTGGAAAGAATTGGCTGTGACTTTTATAGTATTTAGTCTGAGTTAAGGCTGAGACTAAATTAGGAGGACATACCCATCCTTTACCACATTTCTCCGAGTTAATTCTGTCTTGGAGAAATTTGGTTGTATTTTCTATTAATTTTGATTGTGGTAAGATCATTAAAGGAGTTGACTGTGACTCCATTAATAACTCAATACCAGATAAGGGCTTTGCCGGAGCATGCTCCTCGGTTTGCCTTGGGCATAGCTCCGGCAGTAGAAGCCTAAAAACCTTGTTAATTGCCCTATCAAAGGACCAGGTTTCTGATTCATTGTCAGAACCTGAATCCCTTGAGGGGCGAGATATGACCTGCTCCGGTGTCATAGTCTGGATATTAGGTACCTCTTCAGGCTGTGGAACTTGCGGGTCCTGTACAGCCTGAGGACTGTATCTATTTCTCTGGTATCTGCCATAGTCACAAATTCGACTATGGGATACTGACGAATTTTTACTCTTTTTATGGGAATGTTTCGATCTCCTAGACTTTCTCTTTGGAGAGTCAGGAGATGAATAGGATGAGAAGGATGATGAAGAGGACGATCTTCGTCTCCTCCTCTTCTTATGTCTATTTCTTTCTTTAGACTGATCCCTCCTGGATCTCCGACCAGAGAGAGATGTCTGATATTGTCCGATGTTGTCCAACCTCCAGTTATTGCTTGGTGGTTCTATCACAACACTGGGGTCGGACATGTTACTGAAGTCCGGTTCCAGGGGAAGAAGTACCCTAGGTGTACTTTGTTGTTTGCTAGTGAACTCAACACCAAAGGTGTGAGAATCACGAGCAATATTCTGAGTTATATTCTGCTGTCCGGTGCCCGGTGGACGGTTGCTCGGTGACCGGGCATGCCCGGTGGATGGTGATTCTTGAATTTCCCTTGAATTCAGCCTATCTAGTTCCAATGATCGGAGACTGGATGGTCGGTTCCCGGTGATTGGTAGGCTGGAAGTCTCTTTCTCGCCCATTTGCACGGTGGATGGTGACCGTCCGGTGGCTGGTGCCCAGTGACCGGGCATGCCTATTGTCCGGTGACTGGGCATGCCCAGTCGGCCGGATGTGTCTTCTTCTCCATTGGGCGACTGGCCGGCGGTCGGTCATGGGAAGCCCGGTGACCATTGCCCGGTGGCCTGTGGCCGGTGAACTTGTACTCCCTTGGGTACAAGTACCCAGGGAGTTGCCACCAATATGGGTCTTTCCCCGGCTAGTACCGCCATGTGGGGCAGTGCTCCCATGTTTATTTTTCCTCTCCTCCGAGGAAATAGAAGGACCTTGAGACTTCTTCCTCGCCGTCATAGCTTTCTTTTTGGCTGCTAAAATTCTTCTATTTTCTGCTAGAATCCAGACAGAATTGGACCAGCTGCTGCATGTAGAACAGGTGGATTTCCTAGAACAACGAGAGCAATCAATACATTTGTTGTGATTATCCCAGTGCGCTTTGATATGACCACAATCACCGCGATGAATAGTCATGAAAGTCCCGAAAGCTCATTACGACAAATGAGTGAAATAATTTCAAGAAATAGCACGGTTCGAACTTCAAAATTTTTGCATGAAAAGTGGAAGGTATGATAGAGGATCAAAAGAAAGAATAAATAATAATAATAATAATAATAATAATCGACTTTATTTATAGAGGGTAACACATTTAGTAATCTAGTACTAATCTTCCATGTGGCCCTCTTTTTTTTCCTGGGTAGAAACCAGTACTAAGCAATGTGGATAAAGTCTCTTGCTCAAGGAAACAACACTTGCAGTTAGTGGGGATCGAACCCGGTACCTCTCGATCTCGAGTCCGACGCTTTACCACTGCACCACAGCGCTCCACTATAAAGAATTAAATTTCAACTGGAGGAAAAGGAAGAAAAAGAATTTTTTCACCCGGAGAAAAAATCCATGTTTACTTTCTTTGTTCCACAGAAAAGAAACTGACACGTGACCCAAAGAGCGGGAATGACGTCACACAGGTGACTGCCTAAGGGAAATTTGGATTAAGACTGTATGGGACAACGTTTCTGTCATTTTTTCTGTGGAAGGTATGGGCAGAATAGAATATAGCACATTATCTATAGGTTAATGTATTGTGCAGTTAAAATGCAATGGACCGGAACCATTTGAACAACTTTGAAAGAAGATCAACCAAGGATCATTCCTGTGAAGTTTAGTCAAAATCCAATCAGTGGTTTAGCTAGGAGGAGATGCTGTTTAAAGATTGTGAACGGACGGATAGATAGACGGACGACGATGACGACGACGGACGGTGAGTGACCTTCAGCTCAGGTGAGCTAAAAATGGCAGATTTGATGTCAATGTTGACTGTCCAAAATGTCTTACAGACAATTTAACTCTTTGTCTCTAAAGATTAACTAGAAAAGGTTTTTTAGAAAAAAAAAAAAAATGCCCCCCCCCCCACCCCGCAATCCCACCAGAGTTGTCATTCTTGTACACAACAAGTCATCTCATCCTGTTCTACATTTGTACCAAGCATCATCAAAATATTCCGTAGGGTTAATTTGTTACAGAGCAGAGTCAAGAATTCAAATTCAAACACAGGAAGGGGAGATAACTCCAAAAGTAAAACAAGAGGACCATGATGGTCCTATATCGCTCACCTGAGCACCAACCCCACTCCTCCCCCCCCCCCCCCCTCCCACCCCCAGCAGCCATGTTTTTTCCTTTTAACGCATCAAGACGACTTGACTTAATCTTGAAAGAGGGTCACCAAAGAAACATTTCTGCCAAGTTATACTGAAATTGGCCCAGTGGTTCCTGACAAAAAGATTTTTAAAGTGTTTTATATCGCTATAAAGCCCTACCCCCTAACGCCCATTTTTTTTTTTTTTTTTTTTTTTTTTTTTGACAAATCATGACAGCTTGAGTAAACTTGGTAGAGGGTAACCAAAGGAACATTCCTGCCAAGTTAAATTGAAATCAGTTCAGTGGTTTCTGACAAGAAGATTTTTAAAGTTTTCTATTTAGATCTAAAGGGAAAGTAAGCCCCACCCCCTTGCAGCCATGTTTTTTGACAAATCAGGATTGCTTGAACATTCTTAGTAGAGGGTCACCAAAGCATTATTGAAATCAGTCAGGAGGTATTTGACAAAAAGAATTTTAAAGTTTTCTATACAGATATATACGGAAAATAAGGCCCCGCCCCCTGGGGGCCATGTTTTTTGACGTATCATAATGGCTTGAACAATCTTGGTAGAGGGTCACCAAAGCAACAAAGCAACCAAACCACTGGACCGATTTCAATATAATTTTGCAGAAATGTTCCTTTGGTGATCCTCTACCAAGATTGTTCAAGCCATTTGGATTCATCAAAACACATGGCCACCAGGGGGCGGGGCTTATTTTCCCTATATATCTATATAGAAAACTTTAAAAATCTTCTTGTCAGAAACCACTGGACCGATTTCAATATAACACGGCAGGAATGTTTCTTTTGTAACTTTCTCCCATAATTGTTCAAGCCGTCATGATTCGTCAAAAAACATGGCCGCCAGGGGGCAGGGCTTATTTTCCCTAATCTCTACATTGAAAACTTTAAAAATCTTCATGTCCAAAACCACTGGACTGATTTCTATGTAACTTGGCAAAAATGTTTCCTTGGTGATCCTCTACCAAGATTATTCAAGCCGTCATGATTTGTCAAAAAACATGGCCTCTAGGGAGCGGGGCTTATTTTCCCTATATAACTGTATAGAAAATTTTAATGATCGTCTTGTCAGAAACCACTGGACCAATTTCAGTATAACATTGCAGGAATGTTTCTTTTGTAACCCTCTACCAAGATTGTTCAAGTCGTCATGATTCATCAAAAAACATGGCCGCCAGGGGGCGGGGCTTATTTTCCCTATATATCTATATAGTAAAATTTAAAAATCTTCTTGTCAGAAAAGACTGATTAGATTTCAATATAACTTGGCAGAAATGTTTCCTCGGTGATCCTCTACCAAGATTGTTCGAGCCGTCATGATTTGTCAAAAAACATGGCCGCTAGTGGGGCGGGGCTTATTTTCCCTATATATCTATATAGAAAACTTGAAAAATCTTCCTGTCAGAAACCACTGGACCGATTTCAATATAACTTGGCAGAAACGTTTCCTTGATGACCCTCTACCAAGATTGTTCAAGTTATCATGATTCGTCAAAAAACCTGGCCGCCAGGGAGCGGGGCTTATTTTCCCTATATAGCTATATAGAAAAGTTTAAAAATCTTCTTGTCAAAAACCAATGGACCGATTTAAATATTACTTGGCAGGAATGTTTCTTTGGTGACCCTCTACCAAGATTGTTCAAGCCGTCATGATTTTTCAAAAAACATGGCCGCTAGGGGGCGGGGCATATTTTCCCTATATATTTATATAGAAAATTTTAAAAATCTTCTCTAAAGAAAACATTGGATTGAGTTAAATATAACTTGGCAGGAATGTTGCTTTGGTGACCTTCTACCAAGATTGTTCACGCCCTCATGATACATCAAAAAACATGGCCCCCAGGGGGCGGGGGCTTATTTTCCGTATATATCTGTATAGAAAACTTTAAAATTCTTCTTGTCAGAAACAACCAGACTGATTTCAATATTACTTGGCAGGAATGTTGCTTTGGTGACCCTTTACCAAGATTGTTCAAGCAATCATGATTTGTCAAAAAACATGGCCGTCGGGGGGGGGGGGGGGGGGGGGGGTGGTCTTATTTTGCCTATATATCTATATAGAAAACTTTAAAAATCTTCTTGTCAGAAACCACTGGACCGATTTCAATATAATTTTGCAGAAATGTTCCTTTGGTGATCCTCTTCTAAGATTGTTCAAGCCATTTGGATTCGTCAAAAAACATGGCCATCAGGGGGTGGGGCTTATTTTGCCTGTATATCTATATAGAAAACTTTAAAAATCTTCTTGTCAAAAACCACTGGACTGATTTCAATATAATTTTGCAGAAATGTTCCTTTGGTGATCCTCTACTAAGATTGTTCAAGCCATTTGGATTCCTCAAAAAACATGGCCACCAGAGGGTGGGGCTTATTTTCCCTATATATCTATATAGAAAACTTTAGAAATCTTCTTGTCAGAAACCACTGGACCGACTTCAATATAATTTTGCAGAAATGTTCCTTTGGACGACCCTCAACCAAGATTGTTCAAGCCGTCATGATTCGTCAAAAAACATGGCCGCCAGGGGTCTGGGCTTATTTTCCCTATATATCTATATAGTAAAATTTAAAAATCTTCTTGTCAGAAAAGACTGATTAGATTTCAATATAACTTGGCAGAAATGTTTCCTCGGTGATCCTCTACCAAGATTGTTCGAGCCGTCATGATTTGTCAAAAAACATGGCTGCTAGTGGGGCGGGGCTTATTTTCCCTATATATCTATATAGAAAACTTGAAAAATCTTCCTGTCAGAAACCACTGGACCGATTTCAATATAACTTGGCAGATATGTTTCCTTGGTGACCCTTTAACAAGATTGTTCAAGCCGTTATGATTTGTCAATAAACATGGCCGCTAGTGGGCGGGGCTTATTTTCTATATATCTATATAGAAAACTTTAATGATCTTCTTGTCAGAAAATCTTCTTGTCAGAAACCACTGGACAGATTTCATTATAACTTGGCAGAAATGTTTCCTTGGTGACCTACCAAGATTGTTCAAGTAATTGTGATTCGTCAAAAAACATGCCTGCCAGGGGGTGGGGCTTATTTTCCCTATGTATCTATATAGAAAACTTTAAAAATCTTCTTGTCAGAAACCACTGGACTGATTTCAATATAACTTGGCAAGAATGTTTCTTTAATGACCCTCTACCAAGGTTGTTCAAGCTGTCATGATTCGTTAAAAAACATGGCTGCCAGGGGGTGGGGCTTATTTTCCCTATATATCTATATAGAAAACTTTAAAAATCTTCTTGTCAGAAACCACTGGACCGATTTCAATATAACTTGGCAGGAATGTTTCTTTAATGACCCTCTACCAAGGTTGTTCAAGCTGTCATGATTAGTCAAAAAACATGGCCGCTAGTGGGCGGGGCTTATTTTCCCTATATATCTATATAGAAAACTTTAATGATCTTCTTGTCAGAAACTACTGGACCGATTTCAGTATAACATTGCAGGAATGTTTCTTTTGTAACCCTCTATCAAGATGGTTCAAGACGTCATGATTTGTCAAAAAACATGGCCGCTAATGGGGCGGGGCTTATTTTCTATATAGAAAACTTTAAAAATCTTCTTGTCAGAAACCACTGGACAGATTTCATTATAACTTGGCAGAAATGTTTCCTTGGTGACCCTCTACCAAGATTGTTCAAGTAATTGTGATTCGTCAAAAAACATGGCTGCCAGGGGGTGGGGCTTATTTTCCCTATATATCTATATAGAAAACTTTAAAAATCTTCATGTCAGAAACCACTGGACTGATTTCAATATAACTTGGCAGTAATGTTTCTTTAATGACCCTCTACCAAGGTTGTTCAAGCTGTCATGATTCGTTAAAAAACATGGCTGCTAGGGGGTGGGGCTTATTTTCCCTATATATCTATATAGAAAACTTTAAAAATCTTCTCATAAGAAACTGTTGGACCGAGTTCATTGTAACTTGGCAGGAGTGTTGCTTTGGTGACCTTCTACCAAGATTGTTCAAGCCTTCATGATACGTCAAAAAACATGGCCCCCAGGGGGCAGGGCTTATTTTTCGTATATATCTGCATAGAAGACTTTATAATTCTTCTTGTCAAATACCCCCTGACTGATTTCAATATTATTTGGCTGGAATATTGCTTTGGTGACCCTCTACCAAGATTATTCAAGCAATCATGAGTCATCAAAAAACACAGCTACTAGGGGTGGGGCTTATTTCCCTATATATCTAAATAGAAAACTTTAAAAATTTTCTCGCTGAAACCACTGAACCGATTTCAGTATAACTTGGCAGGAATGTTCATTTGGTGACGGGCTCTACCAAGTTTGTTTAAGCTGTCATGATTCATCAAAAAACACGGCCGTTAGGGAGTAGGACTTTATAACTATATAAAACACTTTAATATCTTTTTGTCAGAAACCACTGGACCAATTTCAATATAACTTGGCAGAAATATTCCTTTGGTGACGCTCTTTCAAGACTCAGTTCAAGTCATCATGATGCGTTAAAAAAGCATGGCCACTGGGGGGTGAGTGGGGGGGGGGGCGGGGTGCGGGGGAGAGTCTATAAAATTATACAAATATCTTAGAGCAGTGAACTTGGCTGAAACTTCAACAGTAAGTATGCAAATCTGTTTGCTCAGGTGAGTGATATAGGACCATCATGGTCCTCTTGTTAAAGTTTACTCTTAATTTAAATTGTTGTATCTGAGAAAACAGATATCCGATATTTATCAAAGCCATATATTTTAGGTATGCATCATTTACCTTTCCAATTATTACAGAACATCAGTATTTTCTTTAAGACATTATACAATATTAAATGTCTTGTAAACATGAAAATGCATTTAAGTCTATGAGAAAATATTTTTGTGGAATTACTTTTAGCCTCTGACTGTGCTGTTTGTGTACTGTTTGCTATTTTCCACCATAAATTCAATTTATTACTCCCGCAACATCATTATTGACTGAAAGGGATAGTCACCAGTCAGTGTACTATTGTGTCCAAGTAAAACAAAATATCAGCATATTTAACTTTTCTACTAAGCTAAATAATACTTTAAACAACTGAGCCCTGAGATATGGAATCACTTTCAGCATTCCCATGTATCCTCTGCAGAGGATTTTTACCCTCAAAATCTGTCTTGTAGCCCTAAAATTGAAGAAAGTCTCTATATGCTGCTATAAATTTTGGGTACAAAAATAAGAAAATAGAACAGTTTTATCTCCAGTTTCAAAATGCAGTGGGAACCCTGACTTTTAACGACTGAGCCCTGGAGATATGGACTAACTTTAAGCAACTGGGCCCTGGAGATATGGACCTATTTTCACTATATGGATTACGATCTTTTATAACTCTTTTAAGTGACAGAACTGGTTGGGTGTATGTGAGCTCTGCAAAGTTGCTTTATTTTTCCTTTCCTAAATACTGTTCATAGACATAGACTCTCTGTTTTCAGAAAAAGAATACATACCTTCACTATGTGTGCACCATGTACAGACCAAGTGTCTTTTATGCCTTAGTTGCTGCAGGGGTAGAAGTTAGTGCCCAAAACAGAGTAAGTATATCAGATTCAGTGACAATTAATAAGGATGCTCATTTATAGCTTACCTGCACATGTTTATTGAAGAAAACTAGTATAAACATGTTCAGGAAGACTTACAATCGGAGAACATAGCCTACCGATGATACCTAAACCTGTATCATATGTCCCTGTAATAAGACAGTTACACTACAATACTGCAGTAAAATTCCCCCAACTAAACGATACTTACCTTGGTTAAGTTGATGTTTAGTTGGGATTATTTGTAGTCACACAACCACTTGAGATGAGATGCACGCTTCAGTAGAGCCAAGAGTCTTTGTTTGTTTAACGCTTACAGAAGTTTGGTAAACTTGTTTAAATCATGTCAAACCCTGTATGTGATTTCACTACTACATGCAGATTTCTAATCTTCAAATCATCAAGGTAGGGCTTCCAGTGGTTGTGTGACTACAAAAAATCCCAATCAAACATCAACTTAACCAAGGTCAATATTGTTTAGTTAGGGGGATTGTTTTATGTCACACCACTTCCGGTCAGGTATGAGACTTCAAAGCTGACATTTTGTCAGACTTCAATCAATAACGAAGTACCATTAACCCACCATTTATTATGCATAAACAGCAATCCATATTTGAAAACACCACAATCTGATACACAGTTGTCTGTTAACTTGTCATTAGATGTCATAATGCACAGTATACATCAATCTAATAAATGCGCGAAACATGGGTTCATGTATTAATGCTACAAACCCAAAATAACATCACTAAACGTATTCTTTTCTACAGTAACAGGTTTATCATAATAAGTCGCAAATGTCTTATATTTGACCAGCCTACTACTGTCATGATTTTATCCACAGGGACAAATTTTAGTTTTGATTTTGAGGTTGAAGCACTTCTGATGTTATGTGTTTTAAATATATCACAGTCTATACCTGCATTACTCATAACAGTTCTAAGCCAATGGCTTACTGTATCCCTTGATACAGCATTATGTGGTTTGATATAACTTATAAATAAACATGGTCTATATTTCCAAATACTTTCTGTTTGTTTGAGATATTCTTTCAAAACAAATATTACCCACAATCTTCTTTCGGCTGGATCACTTTTAGTATGGCCACTGGGTTAGATTTCCCTGGTCTAGTCTATTTTAATAAGTCACTATAATAAGGACTTATTTGTGGTAGTCATTTTTAGTATTTGAAATAGTTAATAAGTGAATTCTCTGAGTTCTGCTGGCAAAGGTAAGAGCAATTAACTTAGCCAATTTTAAGGTTAACATTTTTAAAGGTAATTCTCTAACAGGGGAAAGCTTTTGTAAATAAATCACACTTTTGAGACATCCTGTGTTTTACAATAACATGTACTAGTAGGTATTAAATTAAAAATTCCTTTCATAAACCTTATCACAATGGGATGTTTGTTTGTGTTGAGGTTTTACAGCCCAGTCAACCCAGTGGGGTCATGTCGAGCGCGGTCAGTTTACCTAACCACATGTTTACTGAACAGGCTTAGTCCTCTAAGTGGTTAAGGGGGATAATCAGTACAATAGTCCAAACTGGATGAAATAGACAGTTGTAACAAAGGGGTTTGGATATATGTATAAAGTCAAATTGTTGGACATATCATATTATTTCAACATAAAGTTCCATACTTAAATCACCATATACAACTGAAAGAAGAAGATATTTGAAGGTGTAAATGTGCTGTTGAAGCCTTTAAAAAACTGGCAATTTATTTTGCAAATTTCTTGATCTGTGATGAATAAATTTGCTTGAAATCATTTTTTCTATGTTGAAACATCTTCGCACTAGGGAAGAGGTATTTTGATTTCATCATTCTCAGCACAGAACTAAAGATATCAATTTTTTAACAAAGGCACCTAAACTGCTCCCTGTCTAAATTCAATGTCACCCATTGTTTTCATCAATACACACCAAAAGTAGTTCTCTGCAGTACATGTGCAGCACTAAAAATAGCCCACAACAATGTATGGAGAGATAATCTTATCTTTAGTGAGTAAAAATTATCTATACATGTAGTATTTATTTTCCACTTGAATGAATATACCTGTATAGTATACTACTTCAAAAAAAGAAAGGTACAGTTATTAAAAATTGTAACATTACGTGTTCAAGTTTCATACTTTATTCAAAACAGTTTAATCCCTTGTAGAATGAAATACTTGTAAAATCAAGAAAATACATATAAATATGACCTAACATGGAACACATATGGGCCATCACTAAGCAAAACCAATCAATGTGGTTGGTCTGTGTGCCATCAAAGACTCAGATCAGCTTGGGCATTAACCCAGTCTGCCAGAATGTTCAATGTACACTTAATAGCAGTTAAGGATCGTAACTTAACTACATGTATTCACTACTGAGGTAACAGTTCATGAAGTTATGATGTAATTTAATTTGAACTTGGGCAAAGGTTGAATAGCTATGGCATTATGAAAGCACACCTGTCGAATATAATGGAATTTTTATGGCTATAAAAATTACAATTTGAGAAGAAAATAAAGACATTTTCTTTTTTTTTTCCTCAAAGCATAGCCTTTGAGTACTCATAAAAACTACAGTATTGAGTTTCTAACAAGTAGCCACAATATATGTTTTAGAGCAGTAATAAGAAAAATATCTTTTATTAACTGAAAAAACAATGAATATGAATTGAAGAAGTTATGCTGCTGACATTTTTAGGTCCAAATCAGCCTGTTTTCAGCAATCATGGGGACATAACTGTATGAGTAATAGCCTGACACTACCAGTCATCCGCTCTTTTATCCCTGGCCTTCTTATATCCTTCCGACAGCGGTAGCATATTTATACGTAATTGCTGTCCAACACTTTTTGAACAACCCTTAGGGCGAGATTAATACAAGCAATCTTCCAGTTCCAGTATCATTTAATACGGCAGTATGCGGGTGATAATAGTATCAACACGAGCTCTCTAGCAGGTAAAGAAAGGGCGCGAAAGGCTTCCGAAGTAACAAAAAATGGTCAAATTTTCGAAGCAAAATGTTTGGTCTACCGTTGTACCTTTCGTTGTAATGCAGTCCCATCAACACTAATCAAGCGCGGCTCAAATGGCCCAGCATACAAAATGCGCAAGAGAAGGCAAAAGAAAAGGGAGAGAAAGAGAGAGAGAAAGGAGGAAAAAATGCGGGATCAAATCGCAAAAAAGACAAAAACAAAAAACCTCCATGCGCATACATTTTCCCACCGTGCCTCTGCGCCATGACGTGAGTGTAAAAAATTGGCAGTGCTTGATTGTAAAGAATAGCATATCTACTTTCGTGTTCAAGTAAGCTGTGTTTGATGAGTTTCTTAGGTAAATATCCAACCCTACTCTCACTTTGGGTGCACTTTTCAAAAGCCTTGGCCGATATGTATGTTTCAGGAAGATCCCATTTAAAATTAAAGACTATTTGATCAAAACTTATGGTGATAAAAAGATAATAAAAAAATGCAATTTCAGCAATCAAGGGGATATAACCTTATGACAGATATGCCCAGCTAGCCAGTTTTCAAACTCAGCAGAGCTTTTAATCCCTAACATACTTATATGTGTCAGGGTTCTTACTATTATTTTGAAAATTGAAGTAAAAAAAGCTGTCTTCCAGAAAAAGTTGGAGTTTACTTTTCTACTTTCCAAAAAGCTGGAGTCAGAGATAAAAAGTTGGAGTAAAATACTCCAAATTCAAAGTTAAACATTTATATTAGTTTCATGAAGACCCTGGTGAAACTCAGGATTTATGGTTATGACTGTACAAGGTAGCAAACAGTATCTCTTTAAACTGTTATTAGGATAAGCTCAGGATGAGCTATTGTGATCACTTTTCGTCCGTCATCCATCCGTCCGTGCGTCCGTCTGTGCATCCGTCCGTTAACATTTTCAAACGACTTCTCCTCTGAAGCCGCTGAGCCAATTTTGCTAAAATTTTATATGGAGCCTCTTTAGGGTGGGGGAATGAAAAATTGCTAAAATGGTCGCGGTCCGTTGAGCAGGATGGCCGCCACGCCCATATATGGTAAAAACCTTTAAAAATCTTCTTCTCCAGAATCGAGAATGCCTTGGGGCTGAACCTTTGCAGGAATCATTGGGGACGGGAGGTCTGCCAAAATTGCTAAAAGAATTGTCGTACGTTGATGTTTGACCTTTTTACGGCAAGGTCAAGATTGCTTCCCTGTGCATTTGTATGGGTAAGTCATCAAAATTCCATTCATTAATAAAGGTAATGAATTCATAGATTTACCTAGCATATTTCGAGATAATAATGTTATATCAGCTATACCTTCATATTTCGAAAACACGGAATCTCCTATTATTTGTTATAAATATAAATATAACAAACCTATCCGTAATACTATACTTAATTTCAAGCTAGTTCCCCTGATTCTTGAGATTGTAAAGATTCTAAATTTTGTTATCAACCAGCGGGTCATATTGTCACTGGTAACATGAAGATTATAACTGATTCACGAATCCGTTCAGTTATTTCAAAAGGACCCAAATATAGATTCTCAGCCCACATTGATTTCAATAAATGTCAGGAAACAATTGCCAGTGCTTTAAATGATTATTGTATGCGTTGGTGTAAACGAGAGCATGTTGAGTCTAATGCTTTAAATAATTGGAAATTATAGATTTTAAGATCATTGATGAATGTGTGTTATTTTACTCTAATAACTTTGATCTTCTCCCTCCTAAGCCTAAATTATCTTTTCGATATTTGAAACAAGGTATCCAAGAATTTCATAGGAAGTATGTTTTGGCTCAAGCTGATAAAGCTGCTAATAATGTTGTTGTTGTTGTTGTGTGACGACTTTATTATATCAGTACTCTAATACAAGAACTTGGTAGTACCAAAACATATGAACGGATTTCTACTGACAAGAGATCTATTGTCAATACCCATTCTATCGATATTACTGCTAAGTTTGCAGTGAGTATTAAAGAAAAGCAAGACAGACTTCCTACGTTATATTGGTTACCGAAACTTCATAAACGACCTTATAAAGCAAGTTTCATTGCTAATTCTAGTTCATGTACGACTACTGTTTTGTCCAAACTGCTAACTTCATGCCTTACTGCTGTTAGAAAACATTGGATTAGATACTATGATACTGTTTAAGAAAGGGACGGAATTAACTATTTTTGGTCAATTAAAAATTCTAATGATGTTCTCAATTAATTTAAATCTAAAAACCTTCAGGCTTCTAAATTGTCTACATATGATTTTTCTACACTGTATACTACGTTACCTCATCATCTTATAAAAGATAAACTTATTGATTTAATTAACCGAACGTTTATTCGGGAGAATACCCAATATTTGGCTTGCAACAAAGAATGTGCTTTTTTCACTTCTGATGTATATAATAATCACAATTTATGGTCGTGTCAAAAAGTCTGTGATGCCCTTGTTTATCTTTTGGATAATATTTTTATTAGATTTGGAACTAAACTTTATAGGCAAACTATTGGTATTCCGATGGGAACTAATTGTGCTCCTCTTGTTGCAGATTTGTTTCTTTTTTGTTATGAGAGAGATTTCATGAAGTCTCTCTCACGTGAAAATCAGGCTGACATTATTGAGGCTTTCAATTCAACTTCAAGATACCTTGATGATTTATTAAATATTGACAATATTTACTTTGACCATATGGTGGACCGGATATACCCTACAGAACTCCAATTAAATAGAGCAAATTCTTCCGATACCGAGGCACCTTTTTTGGATTTGAATCTATGTATATCTAATGGTACAGTTTCCACCAAAATTTATGATAAACGGGACGATTTTGATTTTGATATAGTCAATTTCCCTTTTCTGGATGGCGATGTCCCCCGGCGTACCTCATATGGAGTTTCATATCTCAACTTATTAGATTTGCCAGAGCTTCTTCAAATCTTGATGACTTTAACTACTGTAATAAAGCCCTTACTGCCAAACTTCTTAGGCAGGGCTGTCATTATTTTAAACTTCGTAAGGCTTTTTCGAAATTTTATCGCAGACACAGTGCCTTGTTAGAAAAATATAGCGTCAGTCTGAAAACACTTCTGCAACAAGGTATATCGGAACCCGAATTTTACGGTGACTTAGTGTACAGATTTAGAAAAATTGTAGGTAAATCTAACTTTTCGGAGCAATTCAGAAGACTTATTAACCGTTATAAAAGAATTGGTTATAGCCTGGATATTATGCAGCAGACTGCATGCCTAGTTGTCAACCCAATCATTGATGATGGCTATGCTTCACTCTTTAATTGCGGTTCGGGCCTCAGACGCAATGACGGCCTCTTCGTAAAACTTTAACCAGTGGGTTTGGGCTTGACGATATGTCTTTGGCTTGGCCCGCCATGGTTCAACTATTGGTTTTCATTTACTCTGGCTTACAGTAGAATTAGCCATGAGTACTTGTCTTTGTTTATTATAGTGATTAATTTGATTTTTATGTTTTCGCTTTGATGCATTGACTGAGTTGGGAGCCTTTATGCGAACCGAATTTTAATGTGTTTCTGTATTAAGAGTAGCATTGGGACCCAGGTTGAAGTTAGCTAGCTGTAAAAGTGCTTTAACCCCCCAAGTGGTTTACTCTACTGACCGTTCTAAGGCGGTGGTCCCGGTGTTGGTCTTACTCTTTCTTGCTTTGTGGTTTATTCTACGAGGCGATTTGTTGTATGTCTTTCCATGTGTCATTTTGTTCTTGTGTTTTTAAGTCCTTTTAGTATTGCAATTACCTCGCTTTGGGAAGAGAGAGCTAATCTTAGTGCTTTTCGTACATTTGTTCAATTTGTGCTTGTTTGGATTTGTCGGTTTCCTCTTCCTCTTGGGGTCTGGGAAGGGCTGCGTTTTGTGATTGTGGCACTCCCTGGACTTTTCTCTTACCTTTTTTTTTTTTACATGGGCTTTTAGGATGGCCTGAAGATATGCATGTGGTTTTTTCAGAATCCTGAAATAATTTTTTATCACTTTTTCCGCATTTTTAACTTAAGACATTTTTTGTCACCCGCCTTTTCGAAGAAAAGCGGAGGGACACTGTTTTCGGCTTTCCGTGGTGCGTGGCGCGTGGTGCATGGCACGTGGTTTTAGTAGGTACCTTGTCCCCTTAACTCTTCCCATAGTTTTTGTCATATCCTTTTGAAACTTTACAGGTGCTTTAAGGATGGTCTGAAGATATGCATGTGGTTTCTTCAGAATCCTGAAATTATTTTTTATTACTTTTTACACATTTTGAACTTAGACATTTTTTGAGTTCTAATATTACAGAAGTCTATAGGGAGTAGATACCTTGTCCCCTAAATTCCTCCCACAGTTTTTGGCCGATTCTTTTGAAACTTTACATGGTTTTTTAGGATGGCCTGAAGATATGCATGTGGATTTTTCAGAATCCTGAAATAATTTTTTATCACTTTTTCTGCATTTTTAACTTAGACATTTTTTGAGTTCTAATATTACAGGTGTATAGGGAGTAGGTACCTTGTCCCCTTAACTTCTCCCACAGTTTTGAGCCGATCCTTTTGAAACTTTACATGGGCTTTTAGGATGGCCTGAAGATATGCATGTGGATTTTTCAGAATCCTGAAGTAATTTTTATACCCCGCCACACAATAGTGGCGGGGTATTATGGTTTCACGTTGGTCGTCCGTGAGTCGGTCCGTCCGTCTGTCCATCCACACTCACGTCCGGCTACTTAGGGGGCCAAAAATTTGGATATTTTGCCACTTAAGTAGTCATTCATGAGTGCATGTGGGATTTATTCCGTAAATTTGACATTTGAGTGGCAAAAATTTGCTCTTACGTGGCTTGCAGCTTAAGAGAATTTGCCACTTATGTAGTCATTATGCGAACGCCTAGCCCCCTAAATGTCCATTCGTAAGTCCGTCCGTCCGTTTTTCGTTTCCGGATGATAACTTGGGTAAACATCAATGGTTTTCACCAAACTTAGTATGTGCATTGATATTGTGGAGATCTGGTTTGGGATTGCTACTGGGCAAATTTCGTCAATTTTTGACAGAGTTATCTGCCCGAGACATGCCCATATTTTCGTTTCCGGACTATAACTTGAGTAAACATCAATGGTTTTCACCAAACTTGGTATGTGCATTGATATTGTGGAGATCTGGTTTGGGATTGCTAATGGGCAAATTTCGTCAATTTTTGACGGAGTTATCTGCCCGAGACGCGTATATTTTCGTTTCCGGACTATAACTTGAGTAGATAACAAGGGATTTTCACCAAACTTGGTATATGCATTGATATTGTGGAGATCTGGTCTGGGATTGCTAATGGGCAAATTTCATCAATTTTTGGCAGAGTTATCTGCCCGAGACACACCCATATTTTCGTTTCCGGACTATAACTTGAGTAAATAACAAGGGATTTTCACCAAACTTGCTATATGCATTGACATTAAGGAGATCTGGTTTGGGATTGCTAATGGGCAAATTTCGTCAAATTTTTACGGAGTTATCTGCCCGAGACACGCCCATATTTTCGTTTCCGGATCATAACTTAGTAAATAACAAGGGATTTTCATCACACTTGCTATATGCATTGACATTAAGGAGATCTGGTTTGGGATTACTAATGGGCAAATTTCGTCAAATTTTTATGGAGTTATCTGCCCGAGACACGCCCATATTTTCGTTTCCGGATGATAACTTTAGTAAATAACAAGCGATTTTAAACAAACTTGCTATATGTATTGACACGTCCATATTTTCATTTCTGGATGATAACTTCAGTTAATAACAAGGCCTTTTAACCAAACTTGCTATATGCATTGATATTATCAAGATCTGCTTCAGGATTGTTATCTGTCCATTGATATTATCAAGATCTGGTTTAGGATTGTTATCTGTCCCTCGATCATTTTCTTTCCAGACATTTTCGCAACGATAAGTTTAATACATATACAAATAATTGCTATGGCAGGGTATTATGCTTGCGGTGCTTTTATTTATTACTTTTTCAGCATTTTTAACTTAGACATTTTTTGAGTTCTAATATTACAGAAGTGTATAGGGAGTAAGTACCTTGTCCCCTTAACTCCTCCCACAGTTTTTGGCCGATCCTTTTGAAACTTTACGTGGGCTTCTAGGATGGCCTGAAGATATGCATGTGTTTTTTTTTCAGAATCCTGAAATAATTTTTTATTACTTTTTCCGCATTTTTAACTTAGACATTTTTTGAGTTCTAATACTACAGAAGCGTATAGGGAGTAGGTACCTTGTCCGCGTAACTCCTACCACAGTTTTTGGCAGATCCTTTTAAAACTTTACATGGGCTTTTACATGTAGGATGGCCTGAAGATATGCATGTGGTTTTTTTAGAATCCTGAAATAAGTTTTTGTCACTTTTTCCACATTTTTAACTTAGACATTTTTTGAGTTCTAATACTACAGAAGCGTATAGGGAGTAGGTACCTTGTCCCCGTAACTCCTACCACAGTTTTAAGCCGACCCTTTTGAAACTTTACAGGTTCTTTAAGGATGGTCTGAAGATATGCATGTGGTTTTTTCAGAATCCTGAAATTATTTTTTATCACTGGTTTCCTGCTTCAATACTTAGGTAAGTGATATAGGACCAATGGTCCTCTGGTCAACTTACCCATTTTTAACAGCTCAAATAAAAATAAGGCGGGGGACATAAATTCCCTATGGAATTTGCTTGTTAAAAATAGATATATATCAAAATATTCTTATCTGCTTCACCTAGTTTGTAAAACCAGTAATTTATGATTTTATAAAAAGTATGTTCATCACTACCAATATGGCTGGCCATTTATCCTTAACCAGTATTGTGCACATTCTTTCGCCAGTAACTGACAAGTGCCCTTCTTGAATCAGCGGAAGGGAGAGAATGACCATAGAAAATATCAATTTCCACGAAAGAGTGTTGAACAATGGGATGAGCACCAACAGCAATTCCATTTGTAACTATACCCATAGCCGATAATGCACAATGTGCCATATTGATTGAGCTATAACCAGTCATTTTCAAATAACTCAGCCAGAAAATCCAACACCTGATTTACATTTGTATGAACTGAATCAATTTGCTTTTTACCACAGAATAAAAGCCATTTTTTGATATGTGTAACATACTGTTTTAGCTTGCCTGTACGAAAATACAGGAAGAGCTATTGCACTACCCCTGGCGTTGGCACTGGTATTGGCGTTGGTGTTGGCGGTGACGGCGTCAGTGTTTACGTCAAAGTATTTAGACCTCATATTTTCTAAATCCTCAGATGGATTTAGTTTATAGTTGGTATAATTATAGATGTTGGTCCAAAATTTTATTGAGCCTTATCCACACCCCTGCTCATGACCTATGTTAAGGTCACGGAAATTTTATGTTGAAGTTTTGCGTCAAAGTTTTCAAGATCTTTTAATTTCTAAACCCTTGCATGGATTCACTGTATATTTGGTATGATAATAGATATTAATCCAAAATTTTATGTGGCACTACCCCCACCTAAAGGTCAAGGTCACAGACTTAGAAATTTATGTTAAAGTTTTGTGTTAAAGTTTTTAAGATCTCTTAATTTCTAAATCCTTGTATGGATTTACTTTATATTTGACATGGTTATTGATCCAAAATTTTATTCAGCACTATCCCCACCCCTGCTTATGACCTGGAGGTTAAGGTCATGGATTTAGAAATTTTATGTTGAAGTTTTGTGTCAAAATTTTTAAGCTCTCTTAATTTCTAAATCCTTGCATTTATGTATATTTGGTAAGAAAATAGATATCAGTCCAAAATTTTATTTGGCACTATCCCCACCCCTGCTTTTGATCTAAAGGTCAAAGTCACAGACTTAGAAATTTTATGTTAAAGTTTTGCGTCAAAGATTTTAAGATCTCTTAATTTCTAATCCTTGCATGGATTCACTGTATATTTGGTATGATAATAGATATTGGTCCAAAATTTTATTTGGCACTACCCTCACCTCTGCTTTTGACCTAAAGGTCAAGGCCACGGACTTGGAAATTTATGCTAAAGTTTTGTGTTAAAGTTTTTGAGATCTCTTAATTTCTAAATCCTTATATGGATTTACTTTATATCTGGCATGATTATAGATATGGTAAATGTCCTAAAATTTTAAAAACTCTAAAATTTGGAACAGCTATTATTTTTGCCCAAAATAATTTCTGGAAATGTCCTAAAATCTCAAACAGTAGTAGTTTTGCAAAAAAGGGATTACTAAAACTTTGAACACAGCTTTCTTCATGTAATTTTTATCGGCACATTCTAACTTCGGTAACCGTTTTTTTGTTGTTGTTTTTTTTCTGTTACAGAACTGGAAACTAAAGTAGTAGTGTTGAAAGCTACGGAAAAAAATTTAAATGCACACAGCAGTGTCAATACGAATTTTATGTACATAAATGGCACAGGGACCATATTTTAATTTTATACAAACCCAGGTAAAAATTCACAAGAAAAAAAAACACAGACTTCCATCATAATGTTAGCATTTCCATGCGACAGTCACATGGATGTCCGGTTGATAAGGGTTAGATAATGCGCCGGCGATCCACTGTTGTTACCTTATTGAAGTGATGTGAACCATATTTGGGAGTTATGATCATTGGATGATTGTCTACCTAATTTATGTGTTATGACCAGTGATGATTTTGTTTGGTTGCCATGGCAACATTAAGTTTTTTTTAAAAAAAAATAGATACTGCACAAAAACCACGCAGGTTTTTTTTGGGCACGTTTTTTTCTCCGTAACAGAAACAGATGAAACAATTAAAATATATAAGGAATACTCTAAAATGGACTGAAAAAGAATGAAACAAATGAAACAGACCAATAGCAGTTCTCACTGATGGTCTGTTTCATTCGTTTCATTTGTTACGAAACAGGATGAAACAGTTCAAACACCTTGGTCAGTGCTTGTTACGAAACAGGGTGTAACTTAATGTAACAATGAAACGGATACTTTTCTTAGCCAAGCATTTTTTTTTATAAGCCCTTTTTTGTTTTGTAACAAATGAAACGAATAAGATATATAAGAAAACTCTGAAACAGGATGTAACAGACCAAAAGACTTGTTCAAAGCTCATTACGAAACAGGGTGAAACGGAATGAAACAATGAAACATACATCTTTTTTTTATAAACTCATTTCTGTTTCGTAACAAATGAAACAAATAAGATATAGTGGAAAATCTGTGAAACAGGATGAAACAGACCAAAAAATTTGAAATATGCTCGTTACAAAACAGAGTGAAATGGAATGAAACGATGAAACATACTTCCTTTTTTTTTTTAAAAACCCATTTCTGTTTCGTAACAAATGAAACGATTAAGATATATAGGAAAAACTCTGAAACAGGATGTAACAGACCAAAATATTTAAAATAAGCTTGTTACAAAACAGAGTGAAACAAAATGAAACGATGAAACATTCATCTTTTTTTTTTATTAACCCATTTCTGTTTCGTAATAAATGAAACGAATAAGATATAGTGGAAAATCTGTGAAACAGGATGAAACAGACCAAAAAATTTGAAATATGCTCGTTACGAAACAGAGTGAAACGGAATGAAACGATGAAACATACATCTTTTTTTTTTTATAAACCCATTTCTGTTTCATAACAAATGAAACGAATAAGATATAGTGGAAAATCTCTGAAACAGGTTGAAACAGACCAAAAAATTTGAAATATGCTCCTTACGAAACAGAGTGAAACGAAATGAAACGATGAAACATACATCTTTTTTTTTTTATAAACCCATTTCTGTTTCGTAACAAATGAAACAATTAAGATATATAGGGAAAACTCTGAAACAGGATGTAACAGACCAAAAGACTTGTTCAAAGCTCGTTACGAAACAGGGTGAAACGGAATGAAACGATGAAACATACATCTTTTTTTTTTATAAACCCATTTTTGTTTCATAACAAATGAAACGATTAAGATATATAGGAAAAACTCTGAAACAGGAAGAAACAGACCAAAAGACCTGTTCAAAGCTCGTTACGAAACAGGGTGAAATGAAATGTAACAATGAAACATACATCTTTTTTTTTTGTAAACCCATTCCTGTTTCGTAACAAATGAAATTATTAAGATATATAGGAAAAACTCTGAAACAGGATGTACCAGACCAAAAGACTTTTTCAAAGCTCGTTACGAAACGGGGTGAAACGGAATGAAAACATGAAACATCATCTTTTTTTTTTTTTATAAACCCATTTCTGTTTCGTAACAAATGAAACAATTAAAATATATAGGGAAAACTCTGAAACAGGATGAAATAGACCAAAAAATTTAAAATATACTCGTTAGGAAACAGAGTGAAACGAAATAAAATGATGAAACATTCATCTTTTTTTGTATAAACCCATTTCTGTTTCGTAACAAATGAAATGAATAAGATATATAAGAAAAACTCTGAAACAGGATGTAACAGACCAAAAGACTTGTTCAAAGCTCGTTACGAAACAGGGTGAAACGGAATGAAACGATGAAACATACATCTTTTTTTTTTATAAACCCATTTCTGTTTCGTAACAAATGAAACGATTAAGATATATAGGAAAAACTCTGAAACAGGAAAAAACAGACCAAAAGACTTGTTCAAAGCTCGTTTCATTGTTCATTGTTACATTACGTTACACCCTGTTTCGTAACAAGCACTGACCAAGGTGTTTGAACTGTTTCATCCTGTTTCGTAACAAATGAAACGAATGTAACAGACCATTAGTGAGAACTGCTATTGGTCTGTTTCATTTGTTTCATTCTTTTTCAGTCCATTTTAGAGTATTTCTTATATATTTTAATTGTTTCATCTGTTTCTGTTATGGAGAAAAAAACGTGCCCAAAAAAAACCTGCGTGGTTTTTGTGCAGTATATGAAAAAAAATGATTTCTTTAAATGACAGCTCCTCCAAAACCACAGTAAGCAGCGTTGCAAACTTTAGTACTGCTTATATATAGGGTGTTTAATTATCTTAAGCATCATGTTTACTGTTTCCATAAATAGCTTTATTTACTACATTTCCAAAAATAACTTTCTGGAACAACATGTTTACAATATAACATGTTGTTTATGTCCTTGAGTCTGGACTGGGTTATTTTTGGCATATCATAGAAAATTTAGAAGTTTCTTGACTGGAACTGGAAAATAAGAGATGCTTGTAGTAAATTCTTTTTCTAGAACATTCTTTGATATTATATAAGGAGAAAAGATTTTCATATGGGCATCTTTGTATACTTTCACTGGAAAATATTCTATACTGGATTACTTCAATATTTTATTCATTTTGGACTTAAATTCTGAATTCAGGAACTTTAAATTGTGGGATCAGAAACTGTTATTCAAAGGATTTGTTTTATAAATTCTTGTGGATTATTTCTGAGGGACTTTGTGACATAAACTTGAAAGGTACTGTTTACTTACATTATTTTGTTTTGAATCTTGTCTCATTTTTTTTGTGAATAAATATTGTTAATAATTTAAAGCTTGTTGCTGGTTTCACTTTCATTTCTTTCTTGTTATGCCTGGCTCATAACAGAAATTGGGGGCTTGTCCGGGATCGAACATTTTCTTGAGCTAAAACAAGTTTGAGCTTGAAAAAAAAAAAAAAAAAAAAAAATTTGGTTTGTCATAAAAAAGTACTGACTTTTAAAACATATCAGTAAATATAAAAATCTTTATTTGATAAAAAAAACAAGTATTGACTTTCAAAAAATATAAGTAAATAATAACAAAAAAAAACAAACAAAAAAAAACAAATATTGACTTGAAAAATATCAATAAATAAACTCTGATTGATAAATTTACTTGATAAAACCAGCAAAAAGCAATCATGTCATTTGACCTTTAAGCTTTCATAGCTGCGCCTTCGCAGGAGCTGTTAAATTTGGCCAAAAAGTCAGATTTGTTGGACATTGCTGCTCATTATGAATTGACTACCATCAATAAGTCCATGTTAAAACAGGAAATAAAAAATATTTTGGTTCAATTTTTGGTTGATAAGGAAATATTTGATTCTTCTGCTTTGTCTCTTGTTCTCGTAACTCAGACAGGTTTGCAAATGCGAGAGCTTGAAATTCAGAAGCAAATTGAGTTAGAAAAATTAAAATTAGAACAAGACAGACAAATGCAGAAAGAAAGAATGGAAATGGAAGAAAGAATGCAGAAAGGAAGAATGGAAATGGAAGAGAGAGAGAAAGAAAAAGAAAGACAAATGCAGATAGAAAGGGAAAAATTAAAATTTGATACAGAATTAAGAATGAAAGAATTAGAAATGCAAAACATGATGGTAAAACAGCAACCTTTAGACTCTGGTGTTTATTTTGATGTTACCAAACACATCAGATTAGTTCCTCCATTTCAAGAAAAAGAAGTTGACAGATATTTTCTTCATTTTGAAAAAGTAGCAGAAAATTTAAAATGGCCAAAGGAGCATTGGACCTTGCTTTTGCAAAGTGTTATAATTGGGAAGGCTCAAGAAATTTACACTCAGCTGACTGTAGAACAGAGCTCCAGTTATGATATTGTAAAGGAATTAATTCTTAAGGCTTATGAGTTGGTCCCTGAGGCTTACAGGCAAAAATTTAGGAATTGTAAGAAAGAAAATGAGCAGACCCATGTGGCATTTGCTAGAATTAAAGAACAGTTATTTGATAGGTGGTGCTGTTCGAAGAAAATTGGCTCTGATCATGAAAAACTTAGGCAGCTCATGCTTGTAGAGGAGTTCAAAAGGTGCATAAATTCAGACATTAAGTCCTTTTTAGATGAGAAACAAGTTGAAACTTTGGAAGCTGCAGCTCGACTTGCAGACGATTATGCTTTAACACATAAGGTTTCCTTTATTAATAAGTCAAATACCTCTAGAAGACCATTTTTCCCACAATCAGGATCCAAACATTGTCCTAGTAATCCATCTGGCAGTTATGGCCTAACATTTACTCCCAAACCCAAATCTTCTGGTGAAAACAAGGATCAAAATCCCTTATCTCAACCAATTTGCAATTATTGCAAAGACAGGTCATATTATTTCTGAATGCTTACATTTAAAAAGAAAGAAAGAAAAACAAGAGGGGCTTAAACCTACAGGCCTTACCTCTTTACGGTCGAAACCACAGTCATGTGTTAAGGAGGAAGATCCTATCCGGGCCGAAAGGTCTGAGACTTATTCTGTTATGGAGATTTATGAACCATTCTTATCAGATGGTTTTGTGTCACTAAATAGTGACTATGCCCAGTCTACCCCAATTAAAATCTTACGAGATACCGGAGCTTCTCAATCTCTTATTTTAGCAGATACTCTGCCTTTTTCTGAGAAGACTTCTTCTGGGACAAGTGTCCTTATTCAGGGTGTAGAGTGTGGATTTGTTAATATTCCGCTTCATAACATTTATTTATCCTCAGACTTGGTGACTTGTTTAGTGGCTGTTGGTATTCGACCTTCTTTACCTTTTAAAGGTGTTCACTTACTGTTAGGCAATGACTTAGCAGGAGATAAGGTTGTGATAAACCCACTTTTAACTAACATACCTTGTATTGATCAGCGACCTGATCCCATTGAACAGGAAATCCCTGATCTTTACCCATCTTGTGCCATTACAAGGGCCATGGCTAAGAAAGCAAAAAAGAACGATGGGGACATTGATTTAACTGATACCTTTTTGGGTCAGTCTTTTAAACATGAGATTAGAAATTCTCTTTCTCCCAGCCTGTCTGGCAAGCAGACAGACTTAAGTGACAAGTCAGAGTCCAGTCATTACTCTTCAATATTAAATGACCAAGGTGAAGGTCACAACTGTCAACGTCACAACTTTATAAGGAAACTTTATAAGGAAAGCATAATGATCCTGAAATTTTGCCTTTGCTTGAAAGGGCTTTTGACGAGAAAGAAATAGATCAAGTCCCAGTCTGTTTCTATGTCAAAAATGGCATTTTAATGAGAAAATGGCGTCCTCCTGATGTCTCAGCAGAAGACGAGTGGACTGTTAACCACCAAATAGTGGTTACGAGGGTTTATCACCCTGAAATTTTGAACTTGACCCATGACACTCCCATGTCAGGTCATTTAGGTATAAATAAGACCTATCACAAAATTCTTAACCATTTTTACTGGCCAGGGTTAAAATCTGACGTTTCTCAGTTTTGTAAATCTTGCCATACTTGTCAGATGGTAGGAAAACCCAACCAGACAATACCAAAGGCTCACTTACAGCCAATTCCTGCTTTTGATGAACCTTTTAGCAGGATAATTATTGACTGTTGGTCCCTTGCCTAAAACCAAGTCAGGCCATGAGTATCTTCTCACTATAATGTGTGCGTCTACACGTTTCCCAGAAGTCGTTCCACTTAGGAATATTAAAACTAAGAACATTGTTAGGGCTCTTGTAAAATTTTTCACATTTGTAGGCCTCTCAAAGTCTGTTCAATCGGATCAGGGCTAAAATTTTATGTCTGGAATTTTTCAACAGGTTATGCATGAGTTGGCCATTACTCAGTATTTGCTGGACAATGATTTCATTGAACCAAGCCAAAGTGAATGGAATTCACCTTGCATTCTTGTGCCAAAACCTGATGGAACATATCGGATGTGCACCAATTACAGGAAGGTCAATAATTTGAGTAAAACAGATACTTTTCCCATACCAAGAATGGATGACTGTATTGACAAAATTGGAAATTCAAAATATATAACTAAATTTGATCTTCTGAAAGGATTTTGGCAAATTCCTCTCACAGAAAAAGCCAAAGAGATCTCAGCATTTGTTACTCCTGATGGATTATATCACTATAAAGTAATGCCTTTCAGAATGAAAAACTCTCCAGCAACATTCCAATGCTTAATCAACACCATAATAGCTGGAATCGAGCATTGCGAGGCTTACATTGATGATGCCATCATATACAATGATGAGTGGAACCACCATCTGGGGACTATAAGAACATTATTTGACAAACTAAGTGAAGCAAAACTGACAATAAACCTTGCTAAAAGTGAATTCTGTCATGCAACTTTAACATTTCTGGGACATGTTGTGGGACATGGTCAGATTTAACGTATAGATTCCAAAGTTGAAGCTATTTCAGATTTTCCAGTGCCCACATGCAAAAGACAACTGATGAGGTTTCTTGGTATGGCTTGGTAAATTCTGTAATAATTTTTCTGTCATTGCTGAGTCACTGACGTATTTACTTAGTAAAAGAATGAGGTTTAAGTGGATCAGTGATTGTCAGAATGCCTTTGATAAACTAAAAGCCATACTGAGAAGTGAGCCAGTTCTCTTGGCACCAAATTTTAATAAAGAATTTAAGCTAGCTGTATATGCGAGTGATGTTGGTGCGGGTGGTGTATTGCTGCAAGAGGATGACAATGGTGTGGATCATTCAGTTTGTTACTTTTCCAAAAAGTTTAACAAACATCAAAAGAATTATTCTACAGCAAAGAAAGAATGTTTGTCTCTCATTCTTGCTCTTCAACATTTTGAAGTTTATCTGACTTCTTCATCCTCACCTGTTGTTGTTTTCAGCGATCACAATCCACTGACTTTCATCCATAAGATGAAAAACAAGAATCAGAGGTTGCTCAGATGGAGCCTGCTGTTACAGGAATACAATCTTGACATCAGACATATCAAAGGAAAAGATAATACGAGGGCAAGTCAATAAGTAACCAGCCTATCCCATTTCCAATTGACCGAGACACCCAAGATTTTCGTGCCTTAAGCTGTTTCAATACATGTTTTAGGCCTGAGGGCAAAATTGCACCCTTATCATGTCATTCACTCATAAGATATTGAATGTCAAACATGGCTAGCGATGCAAAAGTAAGCTTTTCGTCAAAAGTTGAGTACCATGCTATAATTTGGTGCTTGTATTTGAAAGGGAAAACAGGTCAGGAAATACATTGCGAGTTGACCAATGTTTATGGGTAATCTGCACCATCGTATGCACAAGTTAAATTCTGGGTCGGGGAATTCAAATGCAGTAGAACGTCTTTAGAAGACGAAACCAGGTCTGGACGCCCATCAGATGCCACAGATGAAGAAATGTGTAACAAAGTAAGGGATCTGGTGTACTCTGACAGGCGAATTTAGGTGGAAGAAATAGTGAATGCATTATACATTTCACATGGTAGCGTTTCAATAACTTTACATGATCGCTTGGGTATGCACAAGCTCACAGCCCATTGGGTCCCAAAATCCCTTAGCGACGAGCAAGTGGCAACCAGAGCATCAGTATACAGTGCATTGTTGAAGCAGTTTACGTCAAAGGAAGATGATATCCGTTCACGTCTGGTGACTGTAGATGAGACAAGGGTCCATTATTATGAGCCAGAGAATAAAGCTCAGTCGCCAGAGTGTAGGGCCGGGGTCTCCGAGGCCAAAGAAGTTCAAAACGCAACCCTCTGCTGGCAAGGTGATGGCAACTGTATTTTGAGATGCACAAGGCGTTATTATGTTGGACTTTCTAGCAAAGAAAAGTACAATAACAGGTGCGTATTATGCAAATTTGCTCAACTAACTGAGAATTGTGATCCATGAAAAATGCCGAGGTAAACTCTCCAAAGGGATTCTGCTCCAACAGGACAATGCGAGAGTCCTTACTTGCAAAATTGCAATGGATGCTGTTGAGCGGAATGGGTACAAGCTAATACTGCATCCCACCTATTCTCCGGACTTAGCTCATAGAGACTATTTCCTATTTCCAAACTTGAAAAAGGATATCCGTGGATGTCATTTACAGTCGAACGAAGAAGTCTTGGTGGCAGTTGAGGAGTGGGTCAGAGACAAGGACCCTGGCTTCTTCAGTTCTTGGCTGATGGCACTGGAACACCATTGGTCCAAGTGCATCATTCTAGAGGGCAATTACATCGAAAAAGAAGAGATCAATCTCACCCAGAAATAAGTTAGGCTGGTTTTTTATTGACTTGCCCTCGTATTATTCCTGATGCCTTGTCTAGAGCGTGATGTCTTGATCTGTGGTTTCCTGTAACTTGCTGTATATAAGATAATAATTGCCTATATCAGTGTTTTATTTTATGATAATTTTATGGCAAAAGAAAGCTTTATTACATAAATCTTTCTTTTCCTTGAAGAGGGGAAGTGTTATATATAGGGTGTTTAATTATCTTAAGCATCATGTTTACTATGTTTCCATAAATAGCTTTATTTACTATGTTTCCAAAAATAACTTTCTGGAACAACATGTTTACAATAACATGTTGTTTATGTCCTTGAGTCTGGACTGGGTTATTTTTGGCATGTCATAGAAAATTTAGAAGTTTCTTGACTGGAACTGGAAAATAAGAGATGCTTGTAGTAAATTCTTTTTCTAGAATGTTCTTTGATATTATATAAGGAGAAAAGATTTTCATATGGGCATCTTTGTATACTTTCACTGGAAATTATTCTATACTGGATTACTTTAATATTTTATTCATTTTGGACTTAAATTCTGAATTCAGGAACTTTAAATTGTGGGATCAGAAACTGTTATTCAAAGGATTTGTTTTATAAATTCTTGCGGATTATTTCTGAGGGATTTTGTGACATAAACTTGAAAGGTACTGTTTACTTACATTATTTTGTTTTGAATCTTGTCTCATTTTTTTGTGAATAAATATTGTTAATAATTTAAAGCTTGTTGCTGGTTTCACTTTCATTTCTTTCTCGTTATGCCTGGCTCGTAACATTATCAGGAGTCAATAAAACCGAGACTCCCATTGAGACTGGAAGTGGTGTGTCGTAAAATAACCTACTGTAAGAGGTATCTCTATAAGACAGCCACAATGTAGTGATGTCTGCTGAAAGAGATTCATTTGTAGCATACTCGCATCATTTAAGATTAGCAACTCTACAGTTGCGCATATGATAAGAGCTCTCAGGTGTTGTGGGGAAGTCAGGAATTTAAAATCTTTTTATGTCAAAGAATTTTAGAATTCAAATAGAAATTGCTTTTCTTTTAGACCCACTTTTCTTTCTTGTGTATAGCATAAGTTTAGAACCATGTATGCTAATGTTTTGAACTTTCTTATATGGAATCCTCATGAAAAAATAGGTGACCCATATTTTTTTCTTATCTGAATTGTCTCCCATTTTAGAGATATTTCCCTTTTAATAAAAAAACATTGAACTCTTGTATATTTGTACTGTTGTTAACGTCATGGGCAAGCAGTGTGGGAGTCAAGCAGTGTGAGAGTCAGTCAGTTGGGGGCATAGTGTTTTACAAACACCAGCTCTAGTTCAATATGTATTTAAGACTAATGGCTGAAACTTACAATGTATTATTAAAGTAATAAAACGTTTTAGTTAGGACCAAAATTTTGCCCTCTGTGGGGTATTTGCCCTTGCCTCTGTGCATGAGCCTTTTGTTTAATGATTTGATAGTTTTTTTTCTCATTGTAGCCCATATATTATTTTAATAAGAGATTTTATTTTTCAGCATGGGAACACAGCATTACATGTCACAGCATTACAGCGGGAGTGTTGTCATGTTGGTGACCTAATGACCTGCGGTGTGGACCCGGCGATTAAAAATAAGGTATTATTAAATGATAGTTGTTTCAACCATAAAGTGAAAATTTATGTTAATTATCAAAGTGGAGATCTAGATCAGCATGCCCATCCAGAGAGTTTGATAAAAGCTTTTGCAGATGCATGTGCATTCTACAATATGGCATGTTTCTATAGTTTGTTCAGCAAAGGTAGTGATCAGAGTATACATCTGTGTAGGATGGTCAGAGTGTTTCATTCACTTACCTTATTTACCCTGAGTATTCAACACCATAACTCCTGACATTATCATATTTGTCCTAAAACTTGAACAAGTCCATTGTACTACCAGTTGATATCTCTAAAATGTGCATGATGAGTGGCAAACAGTGTAGACACTGATCAGATGTGGCTGTCTGTCGTGTCTGACCTTGGTCCACACTTTTGCTCAGTCTTGTCTCTGAATACTCAGGGTCAATATGGTAAGACATGTTGGCCTGTTAAGACTGCTCCAGCAAGAAGGACGACCATCAAGAGGTTTCACTTTACTCTATAGTACTCATTTGAAGTGCCTTAGTGAGGTGTCTCTAATGAGTACCCACAACATCTGTTCTACTCAAAACTCTATGGGAATCACTTTATTTTTGATGAATATTTTTACAAAAGGTATCAACAAATATTGCATAAGGTGTATAGAGAAACATTTGACAAAAAAACATTTGTTGTTGTGAAAATGATATGTCATTTATTTCATTCATGCTTAACTTAGACTTAAAAGAAAAGACTGCATTGGCAAAGAATGTAACTGAGATGAAAAAGCTTGACAAACCATGCATTTTGATGCAAATTTGATCAAAATCAGAAGAAGGTAAAAAAATTGATACTGTTGAATAATTCCAAAACCATTGTCAAGGATGTCTCCATTTTAAATATTTGATGGGGTTCTAAACATTTCAATATATTTATTAAAATCTTCTTCCTGGATTTCTAGAAAATGAATAAATTAGTAGAGAAGAATCTATATACACAAATACATAGGTAAACTTGTTTTTGTTGATATTGTTTATTTAGATTTTGAATATTTTATGAAAGGACTTAATAAAACCGAGTCTTCAATTTTTGTTCTTTTGTGTGTTTGTTGTTTCCAAAGGCAACCTTCTAGATTTTTATATTGCTCCACTGCAGCTGGTGTTAAATGCCATATCACGCCTGGTAAACTATCACAGGTACTTCCGGCAGAGGTAATGATTATCGGTTGTGACAGGCGTCCGGAGCTGCCTGTGATGGTCAAAATATAGCCAAAAAAAGGTAGGTGTTCATCATTTTTGACAAAATACAAAATAACCAGCGAGTTGATTAAAAATTGAAAAGTGCTATTTGACCCTTAAAGACATAAAGTTTTGTCACACGTCATATCCCCCAGAACTGTCCATATTTACCAAAGATACGACCTTTGAAGTGGCTTCGAAGTCAGCCCGAAGTACTCGAAACAGAAAAAAATCAATCGTTTTCGGTTCTAAATGCAGGTATCTTGCATACGAATCTGTTTATCTGGGTACACTGATGTAAAGTAAACCTGCTTGCCAGAATACAGATATCGATAAACTCCAAATAAGGCTGGATTCTTCAAAAAACATCTGGAAGTGCCTGTGATGTCATGGAGGTGCCTGTGATGTAAAGAAATATATTGAAAATCTGAAGAGTTATTACAGCTGCAAATATTGATATAATTCATCTCTAGATTACTGCCTGGAAAAAATCATTCATTCAGCATCACAATAAGCTATCATAATGTGTATGTCATGAATTTCCATGTTAAAGTTATAAAACATAATCTCAAAGAATTATTGGCACTTTTGAGTTAGATTGTCATAGAATGCTCACCGAAGTAAGACTTTTTTTCTTGAATGGTGATGACTGTAATCGGGAGGTGCTGCCTGTTAGTCATTCCAACTCATAGAAAATTGTCTTTGCTCAGTATGTCACTCGCCATGCCAGCTACACATATGGTGTACCAAAAGTATAAAAAATGCCGATGCCTGTCACCGTAAATTATGACACAATTTGAGCATTACCGGAACACCTAAAATAGCCTACCTTGTTGACCCTTTTGGTAATTCGTATGCATATCAATAACTTTTGGTAACTCGTATGTTTAATCAATTAAGTACATCCACAGCTGGTTCACTTACTTAACTTTTCATAAATATTATTAATATAAAGTGTAAAACAAGACCTTGGAAATCCTTTCACACCTTAAAGTTTAGGTCAAAACACAACCTTGGAAATTTCACATCTTAAAGTTAAGGTCAAAATATGACCTTGCAAATTTTACACCTTAAAGTTAAGGTCACCTTAACTTTAAGGTGTGAAATTTTCAAGGTCATGTTTTACACTTTATATTAAGAATATTAATAAAAAGTTAAGTAACTGAATCAATTGTGGATGTACTTAATCGATTAAACTAAAAAAAAACAGAGTGGAAATGATTATTACATCCTAGTTTTCATAATACAAAATTACCTCCCTTAAAGTTAAGATGAGCTAAACTTTAAGGAATGATTGTAGTCCTGGGCCAGAAAGTTGACACATACTTGGGGAACAACCTACGTCATGATCACATGATTCTAAAAAAAAAATAATCTCAATACCTGTAAGAAAATGAGTTATATCTCAAGTCTTACAAGGCCGATTTTGATTTTATAAAATGCATGTACCCTGAAGTGGCTTCTGTTTTCAGGGAATGTCAAAGTTAAATGAAAATGTATCAGTTACCCGAATACTTCATAGGAATCGCTGTTTTTGAAGTTTTTTGATAAAACGATGACATTTTCTGAAGACAAGGGATATTGCTACAGGGTTCGTGCATTTTATAAAATTAAAAAAAATTTTTTTTTTTTAAAAATCGGCCTTGTAAAACCTAATTTTCTCTCCGGCATCAAGATTATTTTGTTTCTAAAACTGTACATTTTACCATCGTGACGTAGGTTGTCCACCGTGATATAGCATGCGGCACATTAGTCAGGTTGAACCGACCGATAATTTCAGATCTGGGTATGGGACCTGTCTTTTCCATTGCACCACTTTTGCATGCATGCATTTTTTTAACTGTAGCCAATGTATTTTTATACTTACATGTATTTCCATTTTGGTTTTGAGGGCGGGATGTGAGATCTAATTGTATTAGTTCTTGATCATTGTCTAACAAAAATATGATATTCGCATTCTGATAGATTAGTGTGACATTGAATGAACGAGTCTTTCGAGGCAGTGGTCTACAATAAAAGCATATCAATATGTCTGGCTGCAATAACTCTTCAGATTTTCACTATATTTTCTTACATCACAGGCACCTCCATGCCGTCACAGGCACCTCCAGTTGTTTTTTAGAGAACCCAGCCTAATTTGGAGTTTATCAAAGTTTTTATTTGGGCAAGGAGGTTTATTTTACGACCGTGAGCAGAAATAAACAGATTCTTAAGCAAGAAAACTGCATTTAAGACCTAAAACAACCAATTTTTTTTCTGATTTGAGTACTTTCGGTTGATCTTAACGCCACGTCAGCATTCATAACTTACGTAAATGTTGAAAGTTCTGAGGAATATGACATGTGACAAAACTTTATGCCTATAAGGGTCGAATAGCACTCTTTGATTTTCAGTAAACTCTCTGGTTATTGTGTATTTTATCAAAAAAGAGGAACACCTACCTTTTTATGACCATCACAGGCAGCTCCGGATATCTGTCACAACCATTTAATCAGTACCTCTGATAGCTGTGATAGTTTACCAGGCATGATATGGCAGTCATAAAATGTCTCCCCCTACTTCACCATTGTGCAGATTATATTTCATTTCCTTTGGGATCATTGAACCCATTCTAGTTACTTTGAAAATCAAATACTGCTTAAGCCAGTGCTAAGGGGTGTATGCAGCCTCACAAATGACATTGCTGTATATTAAGAGACTTAATAAAACTGAGTCTTTGATTTTCATTCATTTGTGTGTTCTTTGTTTCCAAAGACCTTGGAGGTTTGGCTTTGTCAATGGCCAAAAAAGGGTAAGAGAAAAATCCAGGGAATGCCACAATCACAAACTGCAGCCCTTCCCAGACACTAAGAGGAAGAGGAAACCGACAAAACCAAACAAGCACAAATTGAACAAATGTACGAAAAGCACTAAGATTAGCTGTCTCTTCCCCAAGTGAGGTAATCGCAATGCTAAAAGGACTGAAAAACACAAGAACAAAATCACACAAGGTAAGACATAAAACAGCTTGAGATCACAGTAGTTTCCCCTTTCCAATACATCCCCCTTACCCTTAAAGGTAGAGGCAGACAATGAAACTCTGCTCCCAGTCAGAGGGTACCTTGCCATTACGAATGATTGCAGCTGTGAGGTCATGGATGATGGAGGCGCCCGTGTCACTGGCTGCTTGTATCATCTCCACCACTATTGGGTCTCTTTGTTTCCAGAGGCAACCTTTTAGAATTTTAATGACAGATTCATCTGTCATTCTTTGCTGGCAGACGCGTTTTCAAGTTGCATCCGACTTTTACTACCTTTCAAATACGTGTCCGCACATAAATGTAGTCTGGCCTATTTTCAGTTTTGCACGCAATTTCACTCAAATTATGTTTACATAACGTATTTGATATATTTTTAACACTTTCTCACGCATGTTTGTATTCATGTATTGGTTTATGTTTAAAAATCTCATGAATGATCAGATGACACGTGCCTTTTTAAAAAATGCAAAATGAATATCCATGAAGCTGAACAAGTATGCTATAAATGAATAAAGCTATTAATATCTTTATAGCGCCGTGCATTTTTAAAGCAGAAGACATTCAGAATTCTCCCTTATTTTGCAGAGAAAACCAGACTAAGCATTTCAAATGAATTATTTGCCAGCAGATGAATCGCATAAAATTCTCTTATAAAATAAGAGAAAAAAATGAAATTGACATCTGCTACAGTCGTAGTATGCAGTTCAAGGGTTAACATATCAACATGCTTGTGTATCAATACGCCTGCGCTCGCTGAATTAAAGACGTGGCGCGAGAAACTAGACCGTAAGCTACTGTTACCAGCAATATAAACACTGTCTATTACTCTCCAAATTTAATATAGATTCTGAAGATTTTTTATGCTTGATAATAAAAGAAAAAAAAAGGCTGTGCTCATAATCATGCTGCAAAGTGTTTTCTTTGATATTAGCTCAGTGCATTAGATAGGTTGTAAGGTGGATCTGCGCAATTTGTTGTTAGCTATTAATAGAACAGGCACTGCCTCATGACCCCTGGACAACTTCAGCAGATATTTTTACCGTAAAACATAATTTGACATTTCATGCAAATCATCTCAAAAGAAGAATCAATTTACATGAAATGTCAAATGCTGTCTCTTGGGAAAATAAAAAAAAAAATCAAAATATGGTATGATAAAAGCACTTGCCCATTTGTTTGACGTGTGTAAAAAATTCAGTACTGTGGGATTAAAGGTACAGGGCTTTAGTCAAACATTACAAGATGTATTTCTCGCTATTGTTGATTTGCTTAACATTAAAATATTTTAGCTGCGGCATTTTAATAAAAAGGATGCTTGGGTTTAAAGTGTAACTATTTCGTCAGCGCAACGTTAACTACTCAAGATACTTCGGTTATTTCCTCTTATTGAATGCTCGATTGTGAAAGTGAAAGTAGACAACAAGTTGGCTTCTTGAAAAAGAACCCAATAAAAGGTCCGCATCTTGTTTTCAATTTGAAGGTTTGCATAGCAAATTTAATGACGTCATTTACAACCAATTTTTAAGTACAGGTATTGAAGAAAATTTGTCACAATTTTAGCTTTATATTGCAGGTGATAACTGGCTTTTTGCAACATTTTGAGATAAAATATTTCTTTTGAAACTTCAAAACATCAAGTGGAACTTCATAGCACTATATATATATACATCTGCAAGCATTTGCTAACTGAACTTGTAGTACTACATTTTTAAACAAATTTGAAACCTTTTTAATGGATCGGTTTTCAAAAATCCGTCCTTTAAAATAGCGAAGTCTGGGTGGGCGTCATCCGGCAGGTTTACCTTTTGGTTAACCTTTCTGATAAACCCGTCCATAATGCCATTAGGCGTTCTTCTTGTAAAGGTTTTATACAAATTAAGATTTTTTGGATGAATTTCTGATAGAATCTGTCATTTCAGTGCCTTTTGCACTGATTATTTATGATGTCATAAAGCCTCATTAATTAAATATTTAATGTGGTGGTGACCAGGGAGACAATTTGCAATGTTCAAACCTTGATAAGTTTATTTTCTATCTGGTTTTAATCATGTTTGTATCAGAATGCATGTTTTTTTTTAATATCTCGCATTCCACCTCCGCTATCCTGTCCGTCAACTAATACATTATATCCTCAGGTGAACTGCGTGAGCTGAAATTGCAGCATATATCCCATGCATACTTGATAGGATTGAGACCCAGTGAGCATGAGGGCTGGTCCATTTGTCTCATGTTGCAGATAGGCAGCTACATTGTGAAAGCAGGTGTTGTCATCCATAAGAATGAACTCTCTCTACAGCATATGGTCTCACAAAACTATCTAATATCTCATTGCAGTACCTATCAGCCATCAATGTCCTGTTTGTAATGGTCCATCTTACCATGGAGACTAATGCTTGCCCAAACAATCATTGATCTTTTATCATTTTCAGCCATGTTCAGCACGAAATGATTCATTTAACATTCTCTAAATTTTCTGACATTTATCCCTCCAGCCTCGGTGGCTCATTTGGATGCGCCTTCCGGAGACTAGGAGGTCGGGGGTTCAACCCCTGCCCAGGTCCGCAACATTCTTTCATGGAGAATGATCATGAAATATTTTCTACAGTCATTCTCTCCCTTCCGCTGATTCAAGATGGGCAGTTGTCAGTTTCTGGCGAGCCGGCCTCGGTGGCTCAGTTGGATGCGCCGTCCGACTGGAGACCAGGAGGTCGCGGGTTCAACCCCCGCCGAAGTCAGCAACATTCTTTCGTGGAGATTGATCATGAAATATTTTCTACGGTCATTCTCTCCCTTCCGCTGATTCAAGAAGGGCAGTTGTCAGTTTCTGGCGAAAGAATGTGCACAATACCGGTTAACCACTTAGAGGACAAAGCCTGCCCAGTAACGTGTGGTTAGGTAAACTGACCGCGTTTGACATGACCCCATTGGGTTGACTGGGCCGTAAAACCTCAACACAAACAAACAGTTTCTGGCGAAAGAATGCACAATACAAGTTAACCGCTTAGAAGACTAAGCCTGCCCAGTAAAGTGTGGTTAGGTAAACTGACAACACTCGACATGACCCCATTGTGTTGACTGGGCCGTAAAACCTCAACACAAACAAAGTTATCCCTCCAAATAGAAACAAACGTCCATCTGGCATGATGGTATTGCACAAAAAGTAATTTTTGAAAATTTTGTAGGGTCAAACATGGTGTGTGGTCAAAAGAACTTGTAGATCTTGTAAAGATCTTTATTACTGTATTTACCTTAACTATTGGGTCTCTTTGTTGGTAGAGTTGATCAGGAAGACGTGGGTTTGATCCCCAGTTGGTTCATACCTAAGACCTTGCAAAATGTTACTAGGTTCTCTTTGTTTTGACCTCCAGTATAGTTGCAAGAAGCATTATGCCTGTTCCATATTTTGTAAACAGCACTTTGAGACACATTCAGGTGGTCTTCTTATAACAAAAACAGTTTGCTGTTTAATTCTTAAAGTGCCAGTCATGATTCAGCAGACAGAATTCTTAGTTTTTATTTTTAGCTCATCTGTACGAAATACAAGGACAGCTATTGTAGTTACCCCGGTCGTCTGTGTGCGCGTTTGCATTTGCGTTCCCCCGTTCTGTCACACTGTGTTAAAGTTTTTCAAATGCTTATATCTCAACAGTCACTTACCACAGACCACATTCATATTTGGAACATGGTTGCTTGGGAGGGTCTGTGATTTCATAAGAAGAGACCTCTGGGTTCATGCCCTAGGGTGGTGCTAGGGTCAAAATCTAGGACACCTTTGTAAAATGCTCTATTACCGTGTTTAAGTTTTTCAAATGCCTATAGCTTAGTAGTCATTTGTCAACAAGCATTCATATTTGGAACATAGGTGCCGTGAAGGGTCCTTTAAGTGTCCATAGGTATCAGCCACTGGGTTCATGTCCTGGGGTGGGGCTAGGGTTCAAAATCTAGGACTCCTCTTGTAAAGTGTTTAGTGCATTTCTGTTATGCTAGCATTGCAAAAACATCGTAGGTAATAAATCAGTCAACCTTATGAAATTAAGTGTCATTAGGTGAAGGCCATGGTGACCTACATTTCACAGTCCAGTGACCTTTATTTCATGGTCCAGTGATTTTGCCTTATTTCTCTAAAACTATTTGATTGAGAAATGTCAATGTGACACAAAGAGTGACCTCAAAATATAATTAGGTCAGTGTGACCTATATTTCATGGTCCATTGATTATGCCTCATATTTCCAAGACTATTTAATAGAGAAATGTCATACCTTGAATATTAGTTTCATGTGACACTAAGAGTGACCTCAAATATATATATGTAGGTCAATTTGACATATAATTCATGGTCCAGTGATTATGCCTTATATCAAAGACTATTTGATAGAGAAATGTCATATTTTGGATATTGATTCCATGTGACACAAAGAATGACCTGAAAATAAATGTAGGTCAATGTAACCATGGACCAGTGATTATGCCTTATAACTCGAAGACTATTTGATACAGAAATGTCATACCTTGGATATTAGTTCCATGTGACATGAAGAGTGACCTCAATATATATGTAGGTCAATATGACCCATATTTCATTGTCCAGTGATTACACCTTATCTCTCAAAGACTATTTGATGGAGAAATGTCATACCTTGGATATTAGTTCTATGTGACACAAACAGTGACCTTAAAATATAATTAGGTCAGTGTGACATATATTTTATGGTCCAGTGATTATGCCTCATATCTGGAAGACTATTTGATAAAGAAATGTCATACCTTGGATATTAGTTCCATGTGACATGAAGAGTGACCTCAAAATCTATGTAGGTCAGTGTGACCTATATTTCATGGTCAAGTGATTATGCCTCATACCTAGAAGACTATTTGATAGAGAAATGCCATACCTTGGATATTAGTTTCATATGACACTAAGAGTTACCTCAAAGTATTTGTAGGTCAATTTGACCTACATTTCATGAGTGATTATGCCTTATATCTTGAGGACTATTTGATAGAGAAATGTCATACCTTGGATATTAGTTCCATGTGACATGAAGAGTCACCTCAGAATATATGTAGGTCAATATGACCTATATTTCATGGACCAGTGATTTTGCCTAATAACTGATAGAGAAATATCATACCTTAGATATTAGTTCCATGTGACATGAAGAGTGACCTCAGTATATGTTCGTTTGTCTGTCATTACTGACAATGACCAATCCTAATCAACTGTGTGATGTTTTATTATTTGTGTGTTCTAAGATGGCTGATGAGACCAATCTAAGCTCTAAACTGCCTGTTGCAGATAGAACAAGAGAGGTCTGAGGAAGAAAGCTTTGTTGGTGATGCCTTAGCTCTGGCTTTCCACTGTGCACATTTCTGCTTGGCCTCGCTGATTCTTTTTGCTTCGTATTCACCAGCATCCCTTCTTATGAGGCCTCACCACTTTGTTCCATCCTGTGCAATCTGTTTCCACGACTCTGTTGGTATGTTGAAGTCTTTAAGGGAGGCTTTGAGGGTGTCCTTGTATCGCTTCTTCTGACCACCATGGGAGCGTAGTTCTCCATAGAGGATAGTAGTTGTCAGGGAATGGGAGTTTGGCACACTTTTCCCGACGAAGCCGCCATATTACTCGTAGATGCCCCCAACACCCTCATTTTTACCCCCCCCCCTCTGGAAGCCACCAAACTGCCCGCGAGGGCCATCATGTAGGCAATCAAACGGCATCTACGTCGAGACAGCTCCGGCGACCGAGCACCGACGGTTCTTTCATTTAGAAAGAAAGGCAACCAATGGTATACTACTACGAATAACATGCCTAAGGGATTCAACACATGCAATTGGCTGACCGTGAGCTCAACGGAGCACTGCGGCAAAAGCTGTCTTTCTGACTTCTGTAAATTCCACCTGGTGAAACTCCGCAGAGGTACGCGCTCTCAGCCCTGTCGTGGCTGTGGTATAGGGGTTACAAACAAGCTGGGGCTCTGTTATCCGTGCGGGTATAGGAGAGAGTGGCGTCATGCAAATAAAGCGATTCAAAGGGAGTTTGCGCGCCTGGCCACCATCGAGATTTTAATCTAACGAGCGTGTCAAATTGGATTTCCATTTAGAGAAAGGCGGTACAAAGGACATTTCCACAGCGATACACAGCACGCACCCACTGGATTTCCATTTAGAGAAAAGTGTATGTAGGGATGAGTGTTCTGGATCTCTCGAAACACCTGATGTACGACTTCTATTACAACGAGCTCCGGAAACAGTACGGGGACCGATGTCTGTGCTCCTTTATACTGACACCGACAGTCTCCTCCTCGAGATCCAAACGGAGGACGTCTACGAAGACATGGCCAAACATCCAGAGCTCTAAGACACCTCGGGTTACCGCCGGATCACCCGGCACCACCAACAAAAAGGTGCTAGGGAAAATGAAGGATGAGTGTGCGGGGCGCCCCATTGCCGAATATGTTGACCTGCGTCCCAAGATGTACTCTATCTTTGAGGCCGGCGGCAAAAACATCAAGAAAGCAAAGGGCGTGAGAAAGAATGTTGTGAAGAAGCGCATCAGGCATGAGCAGTACAAAGAGGCTCTCTTTGAAAAGCAAACCTTCCGCAACAGCATGGACGTCCTGCGGTCAGAGCGCCATTGCATCTATGGGCAACGCCTCCGAAAGGTCTCGCTCTCACCCTTCGACTCCAAGCACTGGATCGCAGAAAACGGAGAAAATAAACTGGCCTATGGTCATCGAAGCGCCCACCCGGCATGACCTGTAGGAAGCTACCGGAGGATATCCATTCGTCGGACAAGGCCTCGCTCTCACCCTCGACACCAGGCGCTGGATCGCAAAAAATGGGGAAGATACACTGGTCATTGAAGCGCCCACCCGGCATGACCTGTAGGAAGCTATCGGAGGATATCCATTCGTCGGACAAGGTCTCGCTCTCATCCTCGACCCCATGTGTTGAATAGCAAAAAATGGGGAAGATACACTGGTCATCGAAGTGCCCACCTGGCATGACCTGTAGGACCAGTCTAATTGGGAATAGGTTGAAAACCTTCAGGCCATACTTGGCATCCCAGGCCCCTATACTTAACATCCCAGGCCCACTGCTTGACATCCCAGGCCCTCTTACTTAGTGTCTGTATAGCAAAGCAAAGCACCTTCCCGGGTCTCCACCCTTTTTCAGGATTTCTCAGGCCCCCCCGAGACGACCGTCCCATCGCTGGCCTGAACGATGTCGTAGTTACCGGTCCGGATCTCCCCGTTTAGGTCCGGAGCGCTAAGGGCGCGATCAATTTCCTTCACCGGCGGGTGTGAGGCGAAGGCTCGCGGAGGTACTACGAGGTGGGTCCATGTGCGGGCATCAATCACGGCCCCGTTGCACTCAGCGCAGAGAGGCGCGTTGATGCGGAGGTTCCGGCGGTCGCAGGAGAGGATGATGCGGCCTACAAAGGAGTCGCGCTCCATCTGGTGGCCTTCGAATTTAACGCGCATGTGCCCGCGCTCGATAACGATCGGGACTTGCTGCGTCTTCTCCCGGGAGGCCCAGCGCTTTCCTCGCGCCTGTTTCTTGCTGGCCATCTGAAAGCCACCCTCGGTGTCCCTCGACGGATGGTCGGGCCTGTGTTCGCTTGGCGGCTCGATGCCGAGCTGGGCATGATGCTGGTCGTGACGCATCCGGATGCCGAGGCCGCTCGTAAAAGAGTAGAGCCACTCGACCAGAGAGGTTTGGGTCTCACCGGTTTCGGTGCGCTCGCGAAGCTCGGTCACAAGAGAGGTAAGGGTGTACTGAAAGACGGGGGGCCGAGATCGGGCGTTCCTACGAGGTGCGATCTTCTTCATGCTGGCTTAGACAGTAAACAAACTATGTCGCAGGCGGTAGTATGTCAGCGTTTGGTGTACCTCTAATATACCCTCGAGGGCATATAAATTTGACTTCTACGTGGAAGCTTTCGCAGTTGATTTGGTGGCGGGTAGCCGAAATCTTGGTAGCCCTAACCACTAAGAGCTCTTAAGTCATCAATGTTAGCTACTATTTTGGCGACAAAATAGTAGCCGAAATCTTGGTAAGCCTGACTAAAAATGTGCTGTCTTCAAACCCTAAGGCCGGCCCGAGGGGCTCTAGCTCGGTCACCGGAGCTGTCTCGACGTAGATGCCGTTTGATTGCCAACATGGTGGCCCTCGTGGGCGGTTTGGTGGCTTCCAGAGGGGGGGTAAAAATGAGGGTGTTGGGGGCGTCTACGAGTAATATGGCGGCTTTCACGCGAAAAGTGTGCCAGAACCCCCATTCCCTATACTAGTAGGATTTTCTTTGGCAAACGTTCATCAGGCATTCTGGTAACATGGCCTGTCCATCTTAACTGTGCCAATTTCAGAAGAGTATGTACACTCTGCATCCCTGCCCTTTCCAGGACTTCTGTGTCTGGAATCCTATCTTGCCACTTGATCTTTAGAAGTTTTCTAAGACAGCTTGTATTGAAGTGGTTCAGTCTTTTGGCATGCCGTCGGTAAACTGTCCAAGTTTTGCATGCGTATAATAGTGCTGGCAGCACCACCGATCTGTATACTTTCAGCTTTGTGTCAAGTCTGATATATGTAGGTCAATGTGACCCATACTTCATGGTCCAGTGATTATGCCTTATAGCTTGATGACTATTTGATGGAGAAATGTCATACCTCTGATATTAGTTCCATATGACATGAAGAGTGACATCAAAATGTATGTAGGTCAGTGTGACCTATATTTCATGGTCCAGTGATTATGCCTTATATCTCAAAGACTGAGAGAGAAATACCTTGGATATTAATTCCATGTGACAAGAAGAGTGACCTCAAAATATATGTAGGTCAGTGTGACCTATATTTTATGGTCCAATGATTATGCCTCATACCTTGAAGACTATTTGAGTATTTGATGGAGAAATGTCATACCTTGGATATTAGTTCCATATGACATGGCTGAGCTCAAAATATATGCATGTCAGTGTGACCTCTATTTCTTGGTGCAGTCATTTTTGCTTATATTTTGAAGAAATATCATACCATGAACATTATTAGTTCCATGTGACACTAAGAGTAACCTGAAAATATATGTAGGTCATTATGACCTACATTTCACAGTCCAGTGATTTTACCTTATATCTATTTGATAGAGAGATGTCAAACCTAGATTTTAACTTCCATGTGACCCGTTGATTGATGTAAAGTATATATCTGGGTCAGTGTGTCTGAGTGTGACCTATATTTCATCATTCAGTGATTTTGTCTTATAACTGGAAGACTGTTTATTTAATTTCATACCAGGAACATTAGTTCCATGTGATGCGATGATTAACCTCAGTGCGATGTCACTGATCTAGGTCAGTGTTCTATGTAACACATAGATTTCATTAAAATTTATAGATGGATGTGTGATTTATATTCAGACTCACAAATTTTATTGTATTTGGAATAGAATCAAATAAAAATACTAAATACACCTTTTGACGTGTTAATGTGAAACAATTGGTAGACAAGGTGTAAGCAGGCGAGCTATGCTGTCATGCGACAGCTCTTGTTCAGAAAATTTGAGGATGTCATCTATGGCAATTTTTGCATGGCTCTCTAGGGGCATAGCTCCAGATAAGGCATATTTTTCAACAAAAAATTGTAGATATTTTTTTAAAATTGTCCAAAGAACCATATGTTGTGGGTACACAACCATAATGTTGTAGGCACTTCTAATGAGTAGCCACAACATAGGTTTTTGTGGAGAAATAAGAAAAATATTTACTTGATACCCTTTCTTAACTGGATCTATGTTAGGGGTTAACATAAGCTTTACTTTTTACTACTACTGTCTTGAAGTTAATACCAGACTGAAAAACAGACGATTATAGTTTATCAGTCAGCAGGTTATGATCTAATTGAAAGTTTTTTCTATATATATATTTTTTTTTCACAGGATGGTAAAACAGCAGCTGAGCTTGGAACACAAAACAAATATTGGTACATGATCTTTGAAAAATATAAGGTAAAAGGTGTATCTTACTTTCACTAGCTTATTTCCTGAATTAAATTTATTTTTTTCTGCTACATAGGTAGAGACACTAGAAAATCATGCTGTGTTCCTGCTTCAGGTGAAATTACTTTAAAGGGACTGGATACCTTTGGTAGATTTTCTGCCAAATTCTACTTGGGAGACAACTTTTGTGACTTCTTGCACACCAGGCGCCTTCTGAAAAGGAGTCTACTCTAAAAGGAATGAATTCGCTTCTTGTAGGAGCAAATGCTTTTCTTTTAGGATGGACTCCATTTCAGAAGGGAAGCAAAAACAATTTGACAGAGTTGCTTATCCTAAATATTGTGACAACTTAACTCCTAAATATACTCCTCCTGAAATTTAAACGTCCAACTGACTTCCTGTTTATGTGTGTTAAGAACTGCTGGATGAGTGGCAAACAGTGTAACCCTGATCAGATGCCACATTCTGATTTAGATCTAGTTCTTACCAAAACAGTGCAGTTTTTAGCATGCCTGCACGAAAGTACAGGGAACTATTTCGGCATCGACATCACACTTTAAAGTTTTATGACAAAGTTTTTTTCATGAAGAACACAGCTGTTATCCAAAAATGCTACTGATTATCCTTATTATAAACCATAAGGTAAAGTTATGTAATGTTAACCAACATCTCTGAGCAGCAGTAGCAAGGTAACAACTTACTCAGCTAAACAGAACTACTTTAATCAATTTAGACTTGCCATAAATATTGACCATACATATTGTTGGATTTCAGTAGAATATCTGATTCATGTCTGTAATTTGTTATTATATTTTTGAGGGAATAAAAAAGACATCTCTGACAAATCATCTCGGAAAATCAGATGAGCAGTCCCGTACAAATCCGAGTTGTTTTTCCCCCAAACCATATCCTCCCCTAGACACTTAGACGTTTCCCCCTAGTGGTTTTGCCCCTAGTCATTCCGTCCCATATACAGTAATTAGATAAAATTTACTAGAAGTTTAGGAAGTATAACATCAACTATCATTTATTTTGTTAATCTTAAAAGACAGTTGGGAGATGAGGCAAATATATTAGGAACATCAATATATATTTTGCGAATGATAACCCCCTTCAGCTACCTTTGTTCTGTAACATCTCAGAAACCTGTCACATACATACATACATACATACATACATACATACAGACAGACAGACAGACAGACAGACAGACAGACACACACACACACACACACACACACACACACACACACAAACACATACTAGGCCGCTGGCCAGCTATGGTTTACCCCCCCCCCCCCCCTCACCCCCACAGGGGGAATTTTATAGACCATGTTTTTCTTATAGTCTGTTATCTTGCAAGTATTTTGCAGCATGTTAGCCATCTGGCGATGGAGGAAGTTACAGAACAGTCCATAAGCTACAAAATGTGATGTTTGAAAATTATTTTTGGCCTTACATGGTGTTACACATGTTACATTTTCTATGGTACCCTTTAGAAATGAGTATTTTAACTTGTAAAGTTCATTTTTGTAGATTGTTTGTTGCCCCTTTGACCTTAATTTTGTAATTTGTGACAGGGTATTTTAATTTCCTTTCCAAAGCTACAAAAGTAATCTCTCTAGCTATTATACTTTGTCAGTTATTGGATGTTAAGCAATGTCACCCCACTGTAAAATGTAACATACAAAAATCATTTTTACATATTATCACACCAAATGCAGCCTAGAAATTGTACAAATAAAGCGAATTCTTATTTGTAGCATTATATTTTAGTAATATGAGATACATAGGTGCATTAAAACCTGTTTCTGCCATATTATTCTGCCCATAGTAACGTAGGTAACATCTGAAATATCTACATATTATGGGCTTTGGTGGTTTTCTGTATGGTATTCTGCATCAGTTTTTAATGCTTCTGTTTTGTATCCTTTTGAAGTTTTTGTAAGCATTTTTTCGAAAACTCCAAATTTAATGCAACAAGTCTTTGTCAGTTATATACATTCATCGGTTATACACATTCAAAAGTGTTGACAGTAAAGTTGCTATCTGCATTATGGCCACTTTTGCATAAAACACTGACTACCACCCAGAAGCTTTTAATGTATGGCAAATGCTTATAATTTCTTTATGTCTAACTAAAATATCTACAGATGAATTATATGTCAGGCCCTCATATGACTTTGCTTAATAATCTATCAATGGTAAATATGTAACACCTACATGTCTTAATTTTAAGGGATTTTTTTGTCTCTGTAAAGGTGTTTATCTATACCTTTATCATTTGAATTAATACTCAATTTTAGAATAATAAAGTTCTATAACTTCTTATTTTCAGAATAAGAAAATAAAAATGCACTTTCGCCTTATTTATTCTGTTACATTATCAGGTGTTTATGTAGGTAAAGCATTTATCTGCAATCTAACTAACCTATGCAAATCAAGAATTTTATTGGTATATTAAGAAGATCCATATTATAGCTTGCTACACTGATTTTTTTTTATGAATTTTGTTTATGACCTTCAAATATATATATTAAAACATTGCACATTATGCAGTTGACCATAAAGTCTTTCTTGACATGTTTAATGTATGTAACATAAAACATTATTTCTGATTAAACAATATTGGTACAAGCATAGTCTTATGCCAAGAAATGCAGGTACCTAATACTAGAGCAGCATATGCTGACTAAAACAAAATGTTCACTATCATGAAAACAAAATGTTCACTTTCAGTGTTCACTACCACAGGACATATAGGGCCTGTGTACACAGTGATGACTGGTCAATGTCTTCCCTGTGTGCTCATGGTCAATGAATAGCAAAGGACCTCAGCTTTCTTCGAGCAGACTGCAAAGACTGATCAGACTGAGCGTTCAACCAGGCTGATACATTAAGATTACACAAAGTAAATCATATAACACTTTGCCTTTACTGTAATATGATTTTCCCCAAAACAAACGGTGTTACTTTATCATTTAAATATACAGAAAACAACTTTCCTAATAGATAAGTGTGTAACTTTAGGCAAATTTAGAAACATACATAGCCCAATGAAATTAAGTATATACCAGAGCAATTCAGTACCTTTAGAGATTAACTCCACTCTTATGTTGAAAACAAAAGTAGTATGCAACCTGATTTTCATCTGTTTCATGTATATATGTGTTCATTTTTCTATTATAACATAAATTACCGATACTTAACTGAAACTCATGATTAAAAACCAGCTCAATATTGTTGGATATAATAAGCTATAGTCAGCATTACATACTTACATATGACTGTGGTTTTAACTCTATGAGAGGACCTAGAAAACGTATTCTCAATGTCAGAATATGCATTCTGAGCAGCAGAATTTGTAGTCTAAGCGCCAAAGAATGTCTCAAATATGATCAGTGTCTGGACAGAAGGAAAAAGTCTTAAAGAACATGGGCCTTTAGTAATAGTAATGAAAATCCATTGTTTGTCTTATTTTGGTAGGGTCTGTCTTTAGAACCACACTAAAAGTTGTAACAGTCAAAGCAAAAATATGCAAGGAGTCTGATTTAGAATAGCAGTCACAGTTGTGTAACATACGTTACCAGACATGTTAGGTAAATGAAAATATTTGGTAATAAACTATTCACCTTAACAGAATCATTGACAATCAGCAGGCACTAGGTCATTTTCATGTCTGAAATTTCAATAGAAATAAAGGTGAGAATTATATACCTTATCTTATCTTGACATTAAAATAATCTAGTAATAGATGGTATATCAGAGGTAGGGACCAAAGAAGTTTTTATATATATATATATATATATATATATATATATATATATATATATATATATATATATATATATATATATATTATATATATATATATATATATATATATATATATATATATATATATATATATATATATATATATATATATATATATATCTCATTATGGATTCTTGGCAGCTAAATCTAATTCAGACTGCCGTAAGGCATATAAGACCCAGAGAAACAACCAGTCTTTTCAGTTATGTTATATTATCCCCATTTATATAAAGCTCAGAGACAAAACCAATCCTATTAGTTATTTCATACTATCACCATTTTGATTATCAGTTACACATTTTTTGAGGTCAATTATAAAGTAACAGAGAGTATGGAAATTGTTAAGATTAATGTTGTTGTGTGTTATTCTCATTACTTATTTCACTAATAAAAATAACAAAACTCTTGTATATCTATAAATGTTTTTTTATCACTTTATAGATGATAAATATGGTATTCATTTTTTTTAATGTCTTAATATTATATAACATATGACTGACCTATATGTGTTGGGTTTTTACAAGGTATTTCATAATAAAGCAGATTTTTTTAAGCAAACTGTCTTCTAGTCAGCATAAAAGGTTTTATTTTATACACTGTGACAACAGATAAGTACCAAAGTGCATATACTATGTATTTGGCTGCATCTTAGAGGTGACTTTAAAATGCAGTATAGTGTTGATATATGTTTGATATTATTATCATTGTGATTACCACTGCATTTTTATGTAAACTTAAATTATGAAATAGTTCTTCTTGAATAATTTATGCCCTCAGAATGTTTGTATTCACTTTATTCATGATTTTGAGTTGGGATTAGGAAAGTGTACAGTATTTTTACTAATGGAGATCTTTCTCCTGCAAACACTGTTTATAGGAAACAATGTTCTGATATCACAGCACTTAAACTGGCATATAACATGTGTAACAGTATTAAGTGTGAAATATTTCTGGCAGTCTAGATGGATTTAAGTTTAAGAATATCAGTTTTATGCATAGAAGATAAGCAATGAGGAGCTAATATAATGTAAATATGTATGAAGGGGATATTTCTGCATTTGTTATAGGGTACATTTTACTATATATTTTAAAGATACAATTATCAATCAACAGAGGATTGGCAAGAGTTTCTTTTTTTCTTTCACTTAATTCACAAAAGTATAAAGGTATCTGAGATATAATTAACTTTGTTTGTTATTAAAAGAATATAGAGCTGATGTCCTTTCACCTTTATGTACAAAGTATCAACAGCCATTTATACAATATAGATAAAGTATCACACAAAAAAGTAACATAAATAACATTAAGAAGTGTATAAAGCATTTATTCAAAGCTTATAACACATTTGTCCAATCATGATAATTAAATATATCAAACTGATTGCAACCACAGACAATTATAAATGTTAAGAAGTTTAAAATAATGATACTTTTCAGATAAGAAGTTTAGGCTGTTTTAAAGAAACTATCATTCCTTATGTCATTTGATTAGTCAAACTGACTTGTTTTCATTTCTTGATGTACAAAGGAGGAGATATAGTGTTTATCTATTGTAAAACAGCATTAGATTAAATGTCTAGCCACTGACTGGTCATAGTCAACCAAAAGAGTGTATCAGGAAACTTATATATGATGTTTTTGACTTTTAGTAACGTATGTAACAGTTTTATCACAAGTAATTGAGAGTCAAACATACTGAGATACATGTCTCTATAAAACCACATGTATTGGTAGCAAATAACATGCCAGTAAGTATAAATATGAATAGTTTAGTATATACACCAAAGTATGTCTGTTGTTTTGAGGGCAACGTTTGGTAACATGGCTGTTACACGTTAACGCCCCCATCGCCAGAGGGCTAACATGTGTCATTTTGTTTCTTATATAATGTAGTTTCAGAAAATTATAGTGTACAAAATTCCCCCTGCGGGTGGGGGGGAGGGGGGTCTATGGCCGGCCCAAGGTCTATGCATACATACATACATACGTACGTACATACATACATACCGCAATCTTACATTAACCGATATATACCTAGCTCATTTTGGGGGAAATTTTTCTAGACTCAGATCAGACGACACAGAAAGTAAAAAACTACTTGAATGTTTGTAAAATACACAATCTATTTTTCTTTTCTTCTTCTGAACTGAAAGGCCAATTGACTCGAAACTTGGTAGGAAGCATCAGGGTGACTTGTAGATCAAAAATAGCTCAAATCGTTGCGATAGGAAATCCCAAATTGCGGCTATAGCGGCCATCTTGAAAATCTGTTTGAACTTTTTCTCCTGAACCGAAAGGGCAATTGATTCAAAGTTCATTGGAAGTATCGATGTGACTTGTAGATCAACAGTAGCTAAAATCATTCTGATTGGAAATCCAAGATGGCTACCATCTTGTTTATGTTTATTATATTTCCCTGCCACTGTGCTGTTTACATGTATAAAATCATGATTCTTCAGAAACCACTTAGGCAATTGCCATCAAATTTCACATTGATCCTATTGTTGAAATGTGATTGGGAGTTTGTTCAAATGATCACGCTCCATTGACTTTCATGCCTTATATAATATTCTTCTTCAAAATTAGGATGATCTTTTCATTAGTTGCGATGACAGGATTGGAAAAATGTTGCGTGACATCTGCATATCTCAGGTGAGCGACCCATGGCCCATGGGCCTCTTGTTTAACACAGACCAAATTAATGGACCTCATCTGATTATGCTGCTTAATTAACACCAATTAGTTATATTACCTGAAATCAGTCCTTTAAAATGTGTAAATAATTTGTAAATGTACAAAAATAGTCTGACACCCCTTAAATTTACAATGAATCTGTCCAAATACAATTTATAGACATTTACAAACAGTGTAGACCCAGATCAGATGCCGCTGAGCCATGATTCAGTCGTAATGAATTTCTTTTCACCAAGTTTCCCCGCGAACGTATTTTTCGTATTATTTGTTAAATTTCTCCATGGACTGCATAATAACCTATGTGTTGCAAAGCAATACTCAGGGTAACGGAAATGTGTGTGTGTTCAAAAAATAGAAGCAATCTAACAGAAATAAGGGAATTAAAGGGGGCATGGGGGTGTGGTGATGGGAATACCAATATTGCATATTTAGATTTTAATTGGAAAATGTGTACATGTCTGTGTGTGCGTGCATGCATGCATGCGTGTGTGTCTGTGTGTGTATGTTTCATCAACAAGATGCAACATTACATGTATGTACAGGCATAACAATCTAAAAATAACAGTTGCTAGGATTTTTGATAAACAAATGTAAATATGGCGAAGACTGACTAGCCAGCAGATTTGTTCATGTTTGCTGGGGAAATTCCGTATATGTGGATGCACTTGCTAATCTGCATCTTTGTATAAGCAGTGCAAATCATCTGCAAACATATTGTCCTGGTAGTTAACGAAAATTTGAAAAACACACTTTTGATTTAATTGCACTTCTGAATGTGCTGCCAGGATGTAAAAGGAAAATGATGTCTCTTCGTAGTAAACGTTAAATCATTTCAACATGAGAAAAATACCCACCCACTGGCCAACGGAATGTGAGATAATGGTCCCAGAAACATTATTGAGAACAGCGAAGGCTCAGATCATGCTGCGCATCCATGCAATCTGATCAAGGTTTTAATTAGACTATGTGGATGAACAAGCTGATCTGGAGTTTCGTTGTCACAATACTGTATATGAGTCATTCTTTTAGAGACATACGACAAACAAACAATTAAAAAAGTGTGTCAGCGTTTAGCACGAGAAAAATATACATGGGTGGCGACATCAGACAAACACTCCTAAGTTGCAAAAGAGAGAATGTCCAGATGAGCATGCACATCCATGCAGTCCATGTATTGCTGGCCAGACGATGCTTCCTTGATTCAAAATTGATCAGCAGTCAGGTAGCATATTTATTAGCTGGAATCATCTAGTTCAGCGTGGAATCACCAAGACAGAATAATGAACGGAGCTCTTGTATTAAAGAGACAATGAATATTTCGGGCCCTATGACTCCTTTTGGTATCCGAAATACTTGGCTACGGTTGAATGACAGACATTGTAGGCAATATGGATCAATATGAACTGCATCTACTGTTCTTTTGATTTGATCTAGGTGTACTCTGTCAGACACGTCTGACCGAATGATAGGGAAAATATGGTCATTTGTGGCTTCCATATTTTCTATCTTATTTATTTTATTTTTTTTTTATTTTTTTTTTTCATATAACCTTGCAATTTCTGCATTATGACATGTTATATACGAAAATGAAGTCTGTGTAAAATTATAGGTGCAGCTTGATCAGAATATACATTGTTTGCACATCATATGCAAATATATATGGGGGTTATCAACAAAATGGCGATATCAGATGTCCTAATTTTGGTCTCATGTGTACCTCGTAGTGTGCAACACATAAATTCGTGATGTCATCAACAAACTCTCCTATTACAAGAAAATGGCGACTGTTTGAACTTGCCTCCAATTGTATTTGTGCGCCGACTTTTTACAGCACATAAAATTCTGCAAAGTACCGCTAAAATAATCTAATATATATGATTAAAATTTAAAAGTATATATTTTATTTGACTTTTATCTTTTATATAATGACAGTATAAGACATTATCTGACCTAAACGAAGTTTCACTTGAGACCTACTTTTTATACCCAGCCACACAATAGTGGCGGGGTATCATGGTTTCACGTTGGACGTCCGTGTGTCCGTCCGTCCCTCCGTCCATCTGTCCCTCCATCGTACTTCTGTCCATCCTTTTTCATTTCCGGATGTAGCTTGAGTAAAAATCAATGGATTTTCACCAAACTTGGTATGCACATTGATATTGTGGATACCTGGTTTGGGATTGCTAATGGGCAAATTTGGTCAAATTTGTATGGAATTATCTGCCCGAGACACGCCCATAATTTCATTTCCGGATGATAACTTGAGTAAATAACAAGGGATTTTAACCAAACTTGCTATATGCATTGACATTGAGGAGATCTGATTTGGGATTGCTAATGGGCAAATTTCGTCAAATTTTTACGTAGTTATTCTGCCCAAGACATGCCCATATTTTCCTTTCTGGATGATAACTTGATTAAATAACAAGGGATTTTAACCAAACTTGCTATATGTATTGGCATTAAGGAGATCTCTTTTGGAATTGCTAATGGGCAAATTTCGTCAAATTTTTATGGAGTTGACTGCCCGAGACATGCCCATATTTTCGTTTCCTGACGATAACGAGTAAATAACAAGGGATTTTAACCAAACTTGCTATAAGCATTGACATTAAGGAGATCTCTTTTGGAATTGCTAATAGGCAAATTTCTTCAAATCTTTACAGAGTTATCTGCCCGAGACGCCCATATTTTCGTTTCCGGATGATAACTTGAGTAAATAACAAGGGATTTTAACCAAACTTGCTATATGCATTGACGTTAAGGAGGTCTCTTTTGGAATTGCTAATGGGCAAATTTCATCAAATTTTTACAGAGTTATCTGCCCAACAGGCCCATATTTTCGTTTATGGATGATAATTTGAGTAAATAACAAGGCCTTTTAACCAAACTTGCTATATGCATTGATATTATCAAGGTTTAGAATTGTTATCTGTCCATTGATATTATCAAGATCTGGTTTAGGATTGTTATCTGTCCCTCCGTCATTTTCTTTCCAGACATTTTCGCAACGATAACTTTAATACATAAACAAATAATTACTGTGGTGGGGTATTATGCTTGCAGTGCTTTTATTATGATTGCGTTTTATAAATATCTTAATCAATAAAGACTAGCAATGAATTAGACCAGTTTTTGCACTCAATCAAATTGACAGATTTCTTTATACTTGACGTAAAAAGACAATTCAAAAACTGAATCCTATTAACTTTTTGTTTTTTATGATATTTTTCAGTCGAAAATATTTTTGAGTGCAAAAAAAACAAAAATAGTGTATTTTAATTAGACTACTGTAATGGGCACATACGAGGGGAGTTCAATAAGTTCGTACAACTCGGTATTTTTCTATACAATTCAAGATTTCTTTTTTCATTTTTGTGCAGTGTAAACCTTTGTCAGTTGAATGATAACAGCCGTTCAGTCATCACGTACATTTTTCGCTCTTACTTTTTGTTTGAAAACCTATATATCCCAAAGGCAAAAATGGAAAGTCAGAATATTGAGTTCAGAGCAGTCATAAAGTTCCTCACTAACAAGGGTGCAAAGGCCAAAGAAATCCATCGGCACATGGCTGATGTGTATGGTGATAGTAGCCCAAAGTATTCCACAGTGGCAAAGTGGTCAGCGGAATTTAAACGTGGGCGAGACTCCTTAGAAGATGACCCAAGGCCAGGTTGCCCTGCTGATGTCATCAGCCAGGAGATGACTGACCGTGTTGATAGACTTGTGCTAAACAATCGCCAAATCAAAGTTGCCTAAGTTGCTTCAGAATGTGGTATTTCTAATGGAAGTGTTTACGCTATAATCCATGAACATTTAGGCATGTCAAAAGTATCTGCCAGGTGGTTACCCAGAAACCTGAACATGCAAGATCGTCAGCAAAGGGTGGAGTCAAGTCAAGAGCTTCTGGAAGTGTACAATGCCAATCCAGAAGACTTTCACACTCATCTTGTAACAGGAGATGAAACTTGGCTTCACCACTGGGACCCAGATACTAAAAAAGAGTCCATGCAATGGAAGTGCCCTGGCTCACCCCCACCTAAGAAATTTTGTACCCAACCATCAGCCAGCAAGGTAATGCCCACGGTGTTTTGGGACTCCAAAGGGATTATATTGATAGATTACAAGCCTGCTGGTACTTCAATTACAGGAGAATACTATGACAATGTCATTAAACAATTAAGGGTTGCTATTAAAGAAAAACGAAGGGGAAAGCTAGCTGCTGGTGTCCTTCTTTTGCATGATAATGCCCCTGCGCACAAGTCCAGAGTTGCACAAGCGGCTATTCGTGAGTGCAAGTTTGAGCAGTTAAATCACCCGCCGTACAGTCCAGACCTTGCCCCAAGTGATTATTATCTGTTTCGTAATTTGAAGTCCCACTTGCGTGGAACGAGATTTCGGGACGATGATGAGCTCAAGGCTGCTACAGAGGCTTGGTTTGAGGACCAAATAGACGACTTTTATTTCAAAGGCATAGACTGCTTAAAAGAAAAGTGGGCCAAATGCATTGAAGTAAAGGGGGATTATATTGAAAAATAATGTTGAAACCATCTTCCAATCTTTGAGTTAAACCCTGAGTTCTACGAACTTATTGAACTCACCTCATATGTTTCATATATCTGCTTACGCAAAGTTTCCTCGCTAGGCCAATGCTTATCGTAAAATCTGACCATTTTCACAGCTGGAGATAGGTCGGGTATAAATTTTATTGCACCCCATTTCATGCCTGAGCAAGTGGGATCGGTCGAGTATAAAAAGATAAGAGCTTGTGTTCAGCATGAAACCTTCAAATCTCAACAACCACTGGCCAGAACCATCATATAATAGCATATCCTTCTAAGTTCTATTCCGTAACAGCACACCCCAGGGTGAAGCCCTGGGTGGGGGTTAGGGATAAAAAAGTACGTCAAACTCACGTTAAAGTTTTACAATCAAGTTTTTTAAACCTTCAAATCTCAACAACCAGTGGCCATATTTAGAATATACTCTGACATGTAATAGTATATTCTTCTATTCTGTAACAGCATACCCCAGGGTGAGTCTCTTGGGTGGGGCTTAGGGGTAAAAAATTAGTTCAAACTCACTTTAAAGTTTTACCTTAAAGCTTTTTAAACATTCATATCTGAGCAACTACTGCCTAGAACCCTGCCATATTTGGAATATAATCATAACATAGCATAACCTTCTGCTGTATTACATCATACTCCAGGGTTAGATCTTGAAGTGGGGCTTAGGGGTAAAAAATTAGGTCACCCTCACTTCAAAGTTTTACAACAAAGTTTTTTTTAAACCTTCAAATCTCATCAACCTCTGGCCAGAACCCATTGATATTGGGAATAACATCATACAGTAGCATATCCTTCTATTCTGTAACAGATACTCCAGGGTGAGGACCTGGGGTGGGGCTTAGTGGTCAAAAATTAGGTCAAACTCACTTTAAAGTTTTTTGACAATTGTTTTTAAACATTCATATCTCAGCAACCACTGCCTAGAACACTTCTATATTTGGAATGTAACCATAGCATAGCATAACCTTCTATTCAATAACATCATATTCCAGAGTAAACCAACGGGGTGGGGCTTAGAGATAAAAAATTAGGTCACACTTTAAAGTTTTACAACAAAGTTTTTTTATCACACATAACTCAGCAACTACTGGGCAGAACCCTTTGATATTTGGAACATAATTATATCAGAGCATAACCTTACATTCTGTAACACCATACCCCAGAGTTTGATCCTGGAGGTGGTCCTAGGGGTAAAAAATTAGGTCACGCTCACTTTAAGTTTTACGGCAAAGTTTTTTTGACATTTATCTCTCAGTAACCACTGGACAGAACCCTTCCATATTTGGAACATAACAATATCATACCATAATCTTACATTCCGTAACACCATACTTCTGGGTCAGACCCAGGAGAGGGTCTTAGAGGTAAAAAATTAGGTCACACTCAACTTTAAAGTTTTACAACAAAGTTTTTAGCTCACCTGAGCACGAAGTGCTCATGGTGAGCTATTGTGGTCAGTCAATGTCCGTCGTCCGTCGTGCGTCGTCCGTCGTCCGTCGTCCGTCGTGCGGCGTCAACAATTGCTTTAAATGCCTACTCCTCCTACACCCCTGGGCCAATTGACTTGATACTTGGTAGGAAGCATCGGGGTGACTTGTAGATCAAAAATAGCTAAAATCGTTCCGATCGGAAATCCAAGATGGCCGCCATGGCCGCCATCTTGAAAATCTATTATTCGCTTCTTCTCCTGAACCAAAAGGCCAATTGACTCCAAACTTGCTAGGAAGCATCAGGGTGACTTGTAGATCAAAAGTAGCTAAAATCGTGCCGATCAGAAATTCAAGATGGCCGCCATGGCCGCCATCTTGAAAATCTATTTTTCGCTTCTTCTCCTGAACCGAAAGGCCAGTTGACTCCAAACTTGCTAGGAAGCATCAGGGTGACTTGTAGATCAAAAATAGCTAAAATTGTGCCGATCGGAAATCCAAGATGGCCGCCATGGCCGCCATCTTGAAAATCTATTTTTCGCTTCTTCTCCTGAACCGAAAGGCCATTTGACTCCAAACTTGCTAGGAAGCATCAGGGTGACTTGTAGATCAAAAGTAGCTAAAATCGTGCCGATCGGAAATCCAAGATGGCCACCATGGCGGCCATCTTGAAAATCTATTTTTTGCTTCTTCTCCTGAACCGAAAGGCCAATTGACTCCAAACATGCTAGAAAGCATCAGGATTACTTGTAAATCAAAAATAGCTAAAATCGTGCAGATCGGAAATCCAAGATGGCCGCCATGGCCGCCATCTTAAAAATCTATTTTTCGCTTAAACTCCTAAACCCAAAAGCCAATTGACCCCAAACTTGGTAGGAGGCATTGGGGTGACTTATAGATCAAAAATAGCAAAAATCGTGCCTATCCGAAATCCAAGATGGCTGCCATGGCAGCCATCTTGAAAATCTAGTTTTCGCTTCTTCTCCTGAACCGAAAGGCCACTTGACTCCACACTTGGTAGGAAGCATTTGGGTGACTTGTAGATCAAAAATAGCTAAAATCATGCCGATCGTAAATCCAAGATGGCCGCCATGGCGTCTATCTTGAAAATCTATTATTCGCTTCTTTTCCTAAATCCAAAAGTCACTTGACTCGAAACTTAGTAGGAAGCATCAGGTTGACTTGTAGGTCAAATGTAGCTAAAATCGTTCTGATCAGAAATCCCAGATGGCCACCATGGCCGCCATCTTGAAAATCTATATTTAGCTGCTTCTCCTGCACAGAAAGGCCAATTGACTCCAAACATCGTAGGAGACATTGGGATGACTTGTAGATCAAAAATAGCTAAAATTGTGCCAATCGGATATTCAAGATGGCCGCCATGGCAGCCGTCTTGAAAATCTATTTTTCGCCTCTTCTCCTGAACTGAAAGGCCAGTTGACTTGAAACTTGGTAGGATGCATGAGGGTGACTCGTAGATCAAAAATAGCTAAAATCGTGCCGATTGTAATTCCAAGCTGGCTGCCATTTAGAGTTTGTTCAAATGATCACCCTCAATTGACTGGCATGCCATATATCTTCTTCAAAATAAAGAACTGCTTAAATGATGATCTTTTCATTAGTTGCGATGACAGGATTGGAAAAATGTTGCATAACATCTGCATATCTGCAGTGACTGTGTCACTCAGGTGAGCGACCCGTGGCCCGTGGGCCTCTTGTTTGAACATCTGTATCTCAGCAACCACTGGACAGAACCCTTACATATTTGGAACATAACCATATCATACCATAACCTTACATTCCATAACACCATACCCCAGGGTCAGACCCTGGAGAGGGTCTTGGGAGTCAAAGATTAGGTCACACTCATTTTTTAAGTTTTATGACAAAGGTTTTTATACGCCCATTTTGAACAAACGGATGTATAATATTATGTCGTTGACCCTCCGGCCAGCCATCCGTCAGGAGTAAACATTTCTTGTGCGCACCATAACTAGGAAACCGTAAGGAATATTTTGATAAAACTTCATAGCAATGTGTATGAGGTCAATATGGCTTGTTGCAGTCAAGAATGATTGCTCTGCCTTTCTTAGTGTCTGAGTTACTGCCCTTTGATTAGTATTTTAAAGACTATCCTTGTGCGCATAATAACTTGGTAACCATATGGAATATCTGAATGAAACTTAATAGCAATGTGAATGAGGTCAAGATGGTGTGTCTTGTGCAAAAATGATTGCTCTCCCTTTCTTATTTTCTGAGTTACTTTCCTTTGATTAGAGGTGTTTTTTTTTTCCATTCTATCCTTGTGCGTGCCATAACAAGGTAACCATATGGAATATCTTGATGAAAATTTATAGCACTGTGTATGAGGTTAAGACTGTGTGTCACATGTAAAAAAATTGCTCTCCTTGTCTCAATTTCTGAGTGGTGTTCCCAGTGTTAGTCTTACTCTTTCTTGCTTTGTGGTCCATTCTACGAGGCGATTTGTTTTAAGTCTTGCCTTGTGTTATTTTGTTCTTGTGTTTTTCAGTCCTTATAGCGTTGCTGTCGCCTTGCTTGGGGATGGGGGTGGGAGCTGGTCTTGGTGCTTTACAATGCGTTTGTTCGGTTTGCGCTTGTTTGGTTTTGTCTGTTTTCTCTTCCTTTTGGTGTCTGGACTTGTGATTGTGGCTCTCCCTGGACTTTTCTCTTGCCTTTTTTACTTCCCTTTAATTAAATTTTAGACTGGCCTTTTGCATACAATAAGTAGCTAACCATATGGAATATCTTGATGAAACTTTATAGCAATGTGTATGAGGTTAAGACGGTGTGTCCTGTACAAAAAAGATTGCTCTCCCTTCCTTAATTTTTGAGTTACTTTCCTTTGATGAAATTTTAGACTGACCTTGTGCATACCATAAGTAGAAAACAGTATGGAATATCTCGATGAACTTTATAGCAATGTGTATGAGGTTAAGACAGTGTGTCACATACAAAAAAGATTGCTCTCCCTTTCTTAGTTTCTGAATTACTTCCCTTTGATGAGTTTTTTTCACACTATCCTTATGCATGCCATAACTAGGTAACAATATGGAATATCTTGATGAAACTTTGTAGCAATATATATATGGTCAAGACGGCGTGTTGCATGTAAAAATGACCGCTCTCCCTGTCTTACTTTCTGAGTTTCTTCCCTTTGATTAAATTTTTGACTGACCTTATGCCTACCATAAGTAAGTTACTGTATGGAATAGCTTGATGAAACTTTAAAGCAATGTGTATGAGGTTAAGACAATGTGTCCCGTACAAAAATGATTGCTCTCTCTTTCTTAGTTTCAGAGTTACTTCCCTTTGATTAGTTTTTTTCAGACTATTTTTGTGCACACCATAATTCGGTAACTATATGATATATCTTGATGAAACTTTATAGCAATGTGTATGACGTCAAGACAGTGTGTTGCATGCAAAAATAATTGCTCTCCCTTTCTTACTTTCTGAGTTATTTTCCTCTAATTAAATTTTTGACTGACCTTATGCGTACCATTAGTAGGTTACTTTATAGAAAATCTTGATGAAACTTTATATAAATATGTATTAGGTTAAGAGGGTGTGTTGTGTACAAAAAAGATTGCTCTCCTTTTCTCAATTTCTGACTTACTTCCTTTTGATGAAATTTTGACTGACCTTGTGGGTACCATAAGTAGGTAACCGTATGGAATATCTTGAAACTTTATAGCAATGTGTATGAGGTTACGACAGTGTGTCACATACAAAAAAAGATTGGTCTCCCTTTCTTTGTTTCCGACTTACTTCCCTTTGATTAGTTTTTTCTCCACACTATCTATATATGTGCCCTAACTAGGTAACCATATGGAATATCTTGATGAAACTTTATAGCAATGTGTATGAGGTTCAGACAATTTGTCACCTACAAAAAGATTGCTTTCCCCTTATTAGTTTTTTCCCTTTGACTAATTTTTTCAGACCATCCTTCTTCACACCATAACTGGTAACAATGGCAACATATCAAGCGTACATTTGTAAAAGCCCACATATTTAACGCATTTGTCCAGCTATATAGATAGGGTACCATTGTAAAATGGGAAAGGCACGTATATTGCCCCGCCTTATATTAATGTTCTTTTTGAAGCAAGCACTGGACAGAACCCTTCCATATTTGGAATGTAATCATGTCAAAGCATAACCTTAGATTCCATAACACCATACCCCAGGGTCAGACTCTGGAGCGGGTCTAAGGGGTTAAAAATTAAGTCACACTCGCTTTAATAAAGTGTTACAACATTGTTTTTAGCTCCCCTGAGTACGAAATGCTCGGTGAGCTATTGTGATCTGTCAATGTCCATCGTGTGGCATATGACATCAACAATTTGCTTTAAAAGCCTACTCCTCCTACACCCCTGGGCCAATGACTTGACACTTGGTAGGAAGCATTGGGGTGACTATAGATCAAAACTAGGTAAATTGTTCCTATCAAACATTCAAGATGGCTGCCATCTTGAAAATCGATTTTTCGCTTCTTCTCCTGAACGGAAAGATCAATGACTTGAAACTTGGTAGGAAGCAGCCGGGTGACTTGTAGATAAAAAAATAGCTAAAATCATTCTGATTGGAAATCCAAAATGGCTGCCATGGCCACCATCTTGAAAATCTATTTTTCCCTTCTTCTCCTGAATGGGAAGGCCAATTGACTTGAAACCTTTAGACATGTGCAGATAATATTTTTGATCAGAAAACATTGATTGGACATGTGTAGACTGTCTTATTGAGTGGAAACATATTGTGTTGGGACATTGTAGTGACTTATTTTTATACACATGTTAGAACAGTGTGTCAGATTGTATCCAATAATCAGTGGTCACTTGTAATCTAGTAAATAATGTTATCCTGTGTTAAATTCTTGCTACTATCATTGATAAGTTATAGATTACAAAATTGGATTTTGTATTCATTTTGGTTCATTTACCCTTTCAGTAAGACTTTTACAGCCACAGACTTTCCACAAAATGACTTTTGTGTGCGGTGCTAATCCAAAGGAGGGTGATTCTGATAAAACATGACTGTTTTTCAATATAAATATCCAATAAAAGTGAAGAAAAACTGTGACATTCCATGCTGTTTGCTCAGTCCTGCCTGTCCCAGTTCTTAGTGAAAGTTCAGTAGTTTTGACAAATTTGGACTACTGCTTAAAAAAGACATATTTGAAAGTAAAGACATGGATCAACCTGCACCAATTAAATGGAATGAAATGCCTCATAGATTTTGCCACAGTTTTGTAAAGGGAGACAACTTTGCCACAATGTTTAAAGGGAGATATCCTTTCAGTTGCTTCCTTAGTATATAAAAAAAAAAACTTTCAAAAATAGTGACTGTTTTTAAAGGAAAGAATTTGTTTCGTAACAAGCTTTGAACAAGTCTTTTGGTCTGTTACATCCTGTTTCAGAGATTTTCCCCTATATCTTATTCGTTTCATTTGTTACGAAACAGAAATGGGTTTATAAAAAAAAAAAAAGATGTATGTTTCATCGTTTCATTTTGTTTCACTCTGTTTCATAACAAGCATATTTCAAATTGTTTGGTCTGTTTCATCCTGTTTCAGAGATTTTCCTCTATATCTTATTCGTTTCATTTGTTACGAAACAGAAATGGGTTTATAAAAAAAAAAGATGTATGTTTCATCATTTCATTTCATTTCATTCTATTTCGTAATGAGCATATTTCAAATTTTTTGGCCTGTTTCATCCTGTTTCAGAGTTTTTTCTATATATCTTATTCATTTCATTTGTTACAAAGCAGAAATGGGTTTAGTAAAAAAAAAAAAAAAGATGTAAGGTTCATCCCGTTTCACTCTGGTGTGTAACGAGCATATTTCAAATTGTTTGGTCTGTTACATCCTGTTTCAGAGATTTTCCTCTATATTTTATTCGTTTCATTTGTTACGAAACAGAAATGGGTTTATAAAAAAAAAGATGTATGTTTCATCGTTTCATTTCATTTCAATCTGTTTCGTAACAAGCATATTTCAAATTGTTTGGTCTGTTACATCGTGTTTCAGAGATTATCCTCTATATCTTATTTGTTTCATTTGTTACGAAACAGAAATGGGTTTATAAAAAAAAAGATGTATGTTTCATCGTTTCATTTCATTTCAATCTGTTTCGTAACAAGCATATTTCAAATTGTTTGGTCTGTTACATTGTGTTTCAGAGATTATCCTCTATATCTTATTCGTTTCATTTGTTACGAAACAGAAATGGGTTTATAAAAAAAAAGATGTATGTTTCATCGTTTCATTTCATTTCAATCTGTTTCGTAACAAGCATATTTCAAATTGTTTGGTCTGTTACATCGTGTTTCAGAGATTATCCTCTATATCTTATTCATTTCATTTGTTACGAAACAGAAATGGGTTTATAAAAAAATAGATGTATGTTTCATTGTTTCATTTTGTTACATTCTGTTACGTAACGAGCATATTTCAAATTTTATGGTCTGTTTCTTCCTGTCTCAAAGTTTTTCCTATATATCTTATTCTTTTCATTTGTTACGAAACAGAAATAGGTTTATAAAAAAAAAAAAAAAGGATGTATGTTTCATCGTTTCATTCCGTTTCATTCTATTTCGTAATGAGCATATTTCAAATTTTTTTTTTATAAACCCATTTCTGTTTCATAACAAGCTTTGAACAAGTCTTTTGGTCTGTTACATCCTGTTTCAGAGATTTTCCATTATATCTTATTCGTTCCATTTGTTACGAAACAGAAATGGGTTTATAAAAAAAAAAGATGTATGTTTCATCGTTTCATTCCGTTTCACTCTGTTTCGTAAACAGCATATTTCAAATTGTTTGGTCTGTTACATCCTGTTTCAGAGATTTTTCTTTATATCTTATTCGTTTCATTTGTTATGAAACAGAAATGGATTTATAAAAAAAAAAATTAAGATGTATGTTTCATCATTTCATTCCATTTCACCCTGTTTAGTAACAAGCTTTGAACGAGTCTTTTGGTCTGTTTCATCCTGTTTCAGAGTTTTTCCTATATATCTTATTCGTTTCATTTGTTACGAAACAGAAATGGGTTTAAAAAAAAAAAAAGAAAAATGTTTCATCGATTCATTCTGTTTCGTAACGAGCATATTTCAAATTGTTTGGTCTGTTTCATCCTGTTTCAGAGATTTTCCTCTATATCTTATTCGTTTTATTTGTAAAGAAACAGAAATGGGTTTATAAAAAAAAAAAAATGATGTATGTTTTCATCCTGTTTCGTAACAAGCTTTGAACAAGTCTTTTGGTCTGTTACATCCTGTTTCAGAGATTTTCCTCTATATCTTATTCATTTCATTTGTTACAAAACAGAAATGGGTTTATAAAAAAAAAAAGATGTATGTTTCATCGTTTCATTTTGTTTCACTCTGTTTCGTAACGAGCATATTTCAAATTGTTAGATCTGTTTCATCCTGTTTCAGAGATTTTCCTCTATTTCTTATTTGTTTCATTTGTTACGAAACAGAAATGGGTTTATAAAAAAAAAAATGTATCTGTTTCATTGTTACATTTCGTTACACCCTGTTTCGTAACAAGCACTGACCAAGGTGTTTGAACTTTTTTTTATCCTGTTTTGTAACAAATGAAACGAATGAAACTGACCTTCAGTGAGAACTGCTATTGGTCTGTTTCATTTGTTTCATTCTTTTTCAGTCCATTTTAGAGTATTCCTTATATATTTTAATTGTTTCATCTGTTTCTGTTACGGAGAAAAAAACGTGCCCAAAAAAAACCTGCGTGGTTTTTGTGCAGTATATATGTTGATAGTGTTTAAGGTCAGCTGACAGCTTATTGCTGCTGCTACTGAACAAAGATCAAGGTCACAGACTTCAAAATTTTGCATATGGTGCTATGGTTGTGGCCTCAGCTGGTGGTATACATTAATTTATCCCCCTGGCCAATTGTTCTAGCTCACCCCATTGAAAAGGGAGGCAAATATTTCCATGTCAGAATGATCGTTCATGGAGGTGTATCCATTCACCTTAATCAGGACAGTGTGTTTATTTTGTTGCAAGCTGTAGCTTTTACATCACCTCATTTTGGCATTTGGAAGTAATTTCTATCATCATCATAATTTAGCCCTTCCAGTTTGAAATGCATCTGTTGATATTTGTGGCCAGCATATATCCAGATCAGACTACATGTCCATGCAGTCTTATCAGGGTGTACACTGTTTGCTAACATATGTTTCAAGGCCATACATTATGTTAGCAATCAGTAAAGAAAATAGTAATAAAGATGTCAAGGACCAGCCACAATCACAGAACATAGCCTACCAATGACATCAAGAGTAAACAAACTACAGTGGACATCACATATGTTATCAGTCAACAAAAAGCAAAGCAGCCAGCTGATTAAACTGCACAAATGCTCAGGCTGATGCGAGTCTGTGCTGATTGCCTCTATCATGTGATTGTTTTCAGTTTAGAGAGGCTGGTTTATTGTTGTCAATGTCTTAATGCTGTTATATAAAACTCATATTACACTAGTAGGAAAACTTTTGATTATGGCACATATTACAGGGTTACATCCATAATAATTACTAGTATCAAAAAGGTGACATTGTCAGTAGAAAAAAGTTTCATAAAACACAATTTGGGATTAAAACAGAATCCATGTTCCTTTCATGTATCAGTATTAAATAGAGGATCTTACATGAGTGGTCATTTAATATGAAATTTATGAAACGAGTTTGGGTAATTTTGGGGTATTTTGCGAGCCTTGGCGAGCAAAATACCGAAATTACCCAAAGAGTTTCATAAATTTCATATTAAATGACCACGTATGTAAGATTTGTTTATCACATGGCCATTCCGATGACAAAAAATGCACAAAATATATTATGATAACGGCTTTCCATAGCTAAGGGGAACAACTCACTACCAAGGATTCAATAGTACTACGCAACAAAAATAGTTCGCATATTATTTGATAAGTACTGAAAATAACTAGAACCAAGATAAATATGCCATTTATTACTTCATTAAACTGTACGAATTAATGATGATTTTTATTTCAGCTAATATATATTTCAATTGAAAAAATGAATTCAAAAATAAATATTCCCTTCAACGTCATTCAGCGAGGCAATATGTCACTGACAATCAGCAGGGAAATCCCCCGAATTCAGCTGTCGTATTTAAAGGACATTGACCTAGATCAATACAGTTTATACGGTGGTTGATACACCCAAGTAAAAGACAGATTTCAAGAACATAAAACATTTTAACTAGTTTGGATTTTTATTTGACACATTTATTGACTATTGGAGATGTTATCCTCCAATGCTTTTTGGAGGAGGATTTTTGTTTCATTAACTGTTTAACGACATCGATGTTGAAAGTGCCTCTAAATATGTTGCCGGAAGACATCAAAATTTGACCGTCATGAATATTTCTGTTAGCTGTGTTATTCATATTGTGATTGTGTTGTGTCTTCTTCTTCCATCGGTCTGACATTTATCGTTCATCTCAAAATTGAAGGCAGGATCTGTTTCAAAAGTGAAAGTTGTATCGGCGAACGCGGACACCATTTTAGTTGCTATCAATAAGCGGAGTAATACGAATATTAATGAGGGTAAATAGGCTAACCAATGGGAAGCCTTGCAGGTGTATAACACGTGTGGTTATATGATTTTTATGACATGGGTTATTTCACTGAATAACTTGATGGTCATGTGATAAATTACTTTGTTAAATTGTTTTAATGGTATGTCTTATTCATGTCAAATCGCTAATTATTTTGACTTACACTATAGATTGGGTTTTCTTGCTTGTTTATGATTATTTCAGAAATAGTATTTAATGCATGTATTGCTTAGCTTTATGCAATGTGTTTTTACCACCAAACCGTGCCTGTTTCAGTTTACTGGCTTCTGAGATGTTAAAGGGAAATACTGCTTTGTCCTGTCTTTCTGTTAATATGGTCTTAAAATTCCATACAAGGAAAGGGCATGAAAAACTTCACATAAATTATTAGATCTTATTGCAAGAACAAATATTCAAGCTAGGACACTGATATTTGGTGTAAATATCTAACTGTGGATCTTTTCTATCAATATATACCTGAATTATTCCCCTTTTGACTTTTTCATGTTCCCTGTGTATTGAACCAAATACAGTCTTATTGTCATAACTTCAGAAAAAATGCTTTGACCTAAGATATTTAATGTAACTTTGTAAGGCAAATTATAGATCAGTTAATTAATATTTTATGTGTGTTCCTTACATATTTGACTCAACTTTATCATTAGCTCACCTGGAGCGAAGCTCCAGGTCAGCTTATGCGATTGCCTGTTGTCCATGGTCCGTGAGTCCGTCCGTCTGTGCCTCCCTCCGTCCATTAGCTTTTCACATTTTCAACAACTCCTCCTGAACCGTTGAACAGATTGATTTGAAACTTGGTAGGAAACATCAGGGTGACTTGTAGATAAAAAATAGCTGAAATCGTTCCAATTGGAAATCTATTTTTCACTTCTCCTCCTGAATGGAAAGGCCAGCTGACTTTAAAGTTGGTAGGAAGCATAGGGGTGACTTGTAGATCAAAAATAGCTAAAATGATTCCAATAGGAAATCCAAGATGGCCGCCATGGTGGCCATCTTGAAAATCTATTTTTTGCTTCTTCTCTTGAAACAAAAGGTCAACTGACATGAAACTTGGTAGGAAGCATCGGGGGGACTTGTTGATCAAACGTAGCTAAAATTGTTCTGATCAGAAATCCAAGACAGCTGCCATGGCGGCCTTCTGGAAAATCCATTTTTTGCTTCTTCTCCTGAATCGAAAGGCCAAGTATCTTGAAACTTGGTAGCAAGCATTGGGGTGACTTGTAGATCAAAAATAGCTAAAATCATTCATGTCTGAAATCCAAGATGGTCACCATGGCAGCCAACTGAAAATCTATTTTTTGCTACTACTCCTGAACCAAGAGGCCATTTGACTTGAAACTTGGTAGGAAGCATCAGGGTGACTTGTTAATCAAAAGTACCTAAAATCATTCCAATCGGAAATCGAAGGTGGCTGCCGTGGTGGCCATCTTGAAACTCTATTTTTCTCTTCTTCTCCTGAACAGAAAGGCCAATTGACTTGAAACTTGATATGAAGCATAGGGGTGACTTGTAGATCTAAAATAACTAAAATCATTCTGATTGGAAATCCAAGATGGCCGCTATGGCAGCCCTCTGGAAAATCTATTTTTCGCATCTTCTCCTGAACCGAAAGGCAAATTGACTTAAAACATAGTAGGAAGCATTGGGGTGACTTGTAGATCATAAATAGCTAAAATCATTCCAGTCTGAAAATCTATAGGTGGCAAAAAAAGTTAGGGATATTTTTATTCTTGAGTGAAATGTATAACAGGTATTAATCCAATCTATTATATTATGGTGTAATACATTTAATAAAGTTTATTCAATAACAATAAATTTTGTAGAACTGAAATCAGTTCACTCTCTTCTACAGAAAAAAAACATGCACAATACAACAGTAGGGTTGAGTGAAAAATGTCACAAATATACAATGCTCAATTTTCACCGTAGAGCTTTGCTCATCACCTGAATTTGAGCACTAATCCTTTCAAAAGTGAACAAATTTCTGGTTAACAAATCTATTGCTTTACTATTGACAACATCTGTTCTACTAGCGATAAAATGCCACAATGTCGACATCTGCCAAATGACACGTGCTTACGTGCTATTGGAATGCTCGAAGCTGGCACGAGGCAAGTCAAAGTTTCTAGACGTTTGGGTGTTTCACAGAGTGTGATCAGCTGTCTACGAACTCCGTTGGCACAAACCAACAGCACGTTAGATCAACGTCGAAGTGGGCGCCCGAGGTCTACGTCGCAAGCCCAGGATCTGTTCCTGCGTACGTCAGCCTTGAGATCACGATCAGTAAGCACCGAACAACTGCGCGAACGTCTCTCAAGAACTGGAACAAGAGCTGGCTGTTCAAACCGTGCGGAATCGACTTCACAGTGCTGGACTTAGAGCTCGGCAACCTTACATTGGGGTGCCACTTGGCAACCTTACATTGGGGTGCCACTTTCCCAGAGACATAGACAAGCCAGGCTAGCATGGACAAGGCAGCATCGTCGATGGACTAACCAACAATGGGCGACTATACTCTTTACCGACGAGTCACGGTTTCTGCTGGATATGCTTGACAGACGACGTCGCATCAGAGGTGAGAGGTACGCGAACTGCGCGATTGTTGAACATGACCGGTATGGAGGAGGAAGTCTTATGGTATGGGGCGGCATATCTGTTCGTTCCCGTACAGAGCTGCTTGTGCTTAACGGAACTCTGACAGGACAGCGCTACATCAGTGAAGTGCTACAACTGGTTGTTCTGCCTTTTGTTCAACAACACCACGTAGTGCTGCAGGATGACAACGCAAGACCTCATCGGGCAAGGATAGTACAGCAGTTCCTGCAGCAGAACAATGTGGATGATCTCGATTGGCCTGCTCGATCCCCTGACTTGTCGCCAATCCAGCATGTTTGGGACATTCTCAGCCTGCGTGTACGACAGAGAGTTCCAAGACCAAGAACGCTCCAAGCTTTGGGCGCAGCCTTGCAGGAGGAGTGGAGGAGGATACCCCAGCTACAGATTGCCAGACTCATCAGGAGTGCGTCGTCGTTGTGTGGCCTGCATAGATGCAACAGGTGGACATATGCGATATTGACAGATTTGTGAGGTTTTATTGGTGACCCTAGTGATCTTTCCTACAAATTGTCTCATTCACATCTAGTGCTACAGACTCCAACGGATGGATTTTTGTCTGTAAATGAAATGATGTAATCAAATATATCGATTTCAGATTTCAGATATGTCTTAGTTTCCTTTTATTTCACCATACATACAAATATCCCTAACTTCTTTTGCCACGTATATATTTTGCTACTACTCCTGAACCAACGCCATTTGACTTGAAACTTGGTAGGAAGCATCGGGGTGACTTATAAATCAAAAGTATTTAAAATCTTTCCGATCCCAAATCCAAGATGGTCACCATGATGGTCATCTTGAAACTCTATTTTTTTCTTCTTCTCCAGAACAGAAAGGCCAATTGACTTGAAACTTGGTCGAAAGCATCGGGGCGACTTGTAGATCAAAAATAGCTAAAATCATTCCGATCTGAAATCCAAGATGGCCGCTATGGTGGCCATCTTGAAAATGTATTTTTCGCTTCTTCTCATGAACCAAATGGCCAATTTACTTGAAACTTGGTTGGAAGCATCAGGGTGACTTGTAGATCAAAAATAGCTAAAATCGGTCCAATCGGAAAATACAAGATGGCCACCTTGGTGGCCATCTTGAAAATTTGTTTTTCTCATCTCCTCCTGAACCAAAATGCTAATTGACTTAAAACTTGGTAGGAAGTATTGGGGTGACTTGTAGATCAAAAGAGGCTAAAATCATTCTGGTCGTTCCAATCGGGAATCCAAGATGACATCTTGAAAATCAGTTTTTCGCTTCTTCTGAACCGAAAAACCAATTGACTTGAAACTTAGTAGAAGGCATCTTTGTGACTTGTAGACCAAAAATAGCTAAAATCATTCCGATCAGAAATCCAAGACGGCCACCATGGCGGCCATCTGGAAAATCTATTTTTCGCTTCTCCTGAACCAAAAAGCAAATTGACTTGAAACTTGGTAAGAAGCATTTGGGTGACTTTTAGGTCAAAAGTAGCTAAAATCATTCCAGTCTGAAATCCAGGATGGCCGCCATGGCAGCCATCTTGAAAATCTTTTTTTCACTACTACTCCTGAACTGAAGGGCCATTTGACTTGAAACTAGGTAGGAAGCATTGCGGTGACTTGTAAATCAAAAGTACCTAAAATCATTCCGATAGGAAATCCAAGATGGCCTCATGTCAGCCATCTTGAAAATCTATTTTTCTCTTCTTCTCCTGAACTGAAAGGCCAATTGACTTGAAACTTAGTAGGAAGCATCAGGGTGACTTGTAGATCAAAAATAGCTAAAATCATTCCAATCTGAAATCCAAGATGGCCGCTATGGTGGCAATCTCGAAAATCGATTTTTAGCTTTTTCACCTGAACCAAATGGCTGATTGACTTGAAACTTGGTTGGAAGCATTGGGGTGACTTGTAGATCAAAAGAGGCTAAAATCATTCTGATCAGGAATCCGAGATGGCCACCATGGTGGCCATCTTGAAAATCTATTTTTCTCTTCTCCTCATGAACCAAAATGCTAACTGGCTTAAAACTTGGTTTAAATTGTTCATTTATATATATATATCGGATTGAACCACCCAAATCTACACTGGTAGGTTTGCCAGGTGCAACCCAATCAAGCATGCAAGTGAGAGAAAACTAAGAAAACCTTTTTGGGACCTAGGATCATATATATTTTGAAAAATTTCTTGAAAAATTTTGTGCATGTGCACACATGTACAAAACCAGCTTCATGCATATAAAGCAGAGACACAATGCCTTATAAATTTTTTTTTGAAATTGTTTGGAAGTATCTGGATGACTTGTACATCAAAAGAGTCTAAAATCATTCCAATCAGGAATCCAAGATGGCCACCATGGCGGACATCTTGAAAATCTATTTTTTGCTTCTTTTCCTAAACAGAAAGGCCAATCGTCTTAAAACTTAGTGAAAGGCCAGTTGTCTTGAAACTTAGTAGGAGGCATCTGTGTGACTTGTAGATCAAAAATAGCTAAAATCATTCCAATCAAAAAATCCAAGATGGCGGCCATGGGGGCCATCTTGAAAATCTGTTTTTGGCTTTCTCTTCTCAACTGAAAGGCAAGTTGACTTGAAACTGGTTGGACACATTGGGGTGACTTGTAGATCAAAAATAGCTAAAATCGGTCCAATCGGAAATCCAAGATGGCTGCCATGGCAGCAGTCTTGAAAATCTATTTTTCTTTTCTCCTCCTGAACAAATGCTAATTGACTTAAAACTTGGTAGGAAGTATCAGGGTGACTTGTAGATCAAAAGAGGCTAAAATTGTTCTATTGGAAACACAAGATGGCCGCCATGGCAGACATCTTGAAAATCTATTTTTCGCTTCTTTTCCTGAACTGAAAGGCCAGTTGACTTGAAACTTGGTAGGAGACATCTGTGTGACTTGTAGATCAAAACGTAGCTAAAATCGTTCCGATCAGAAATCCAAGATAGCGGCCATGGGTGCCATCTTGAAAATCTGTTTTTCACTTTTTCTCCTTAACCTAAAGGCCAATTGATTTGAAACTTGGTAGGAAGCAGCAGGGTGACTTGTAGATCAAAACCAGCTAAAATTGTTCCGATCAGAAATCCAAGATGGCCACCATGGCAGCCATCTTGAAAATCTATTTTTTGCTTCTTCTCCTGAACCGAAGGGCCAGTTGACTTGAAAACTTGGTAGGAAGCACAATGGGGTGACTTATAGATCAAAATAGCTTAAATCATTCAGATCCGAAATCCAAAGTGGCCGCCTTGGCCGCCATCTTGAAAATCTGTTTTGAAATTCTTCTCTTGAACTGAAAGGCGAACTGACTCCCAACTTGCTAGGAAATATTTGGGCCATTTGTACTGTAGATCAAAAAGAGCTAAAATCATTCAGATCCAAAATCCAGGATGGCCACTATGGCCTCCATCTTGAAAATCTATTTTGAACTTCTTTTCTAGAACTGAAAGGCCAGTTGACTTGAAACTTGGTAGGAAGAATCAGGGCATTTACTTGTAGATCAGAACTAGCTGAAATTGTTCTGATTGGAAATCTAAAATGGCCACCTTGTCTCTTGACTTGAAACATGCTAGAAAATACCAGGGCGACTTCTAGATCAAAAATAGCTAAAATTGTTCCCAATTGGAAATCCAAGATGGCTGCCATCTTTAAACTCTTTTTACCTCACCTAAGCACGAAGTGCTCATGGTGAGCTATTGTGGTCAGTCAATGTCCATCGTCCGTCGTCTGTCGCTCGTTGTGCGGCATCAACAATTGCTTTAAAAGCCTACTCCTCCTACACCCCTGGGCCAATTGACTCGATACTTGGTAGGAAGCATGGGGGTGACTTGTAGATCAAAAATAGGTAAAATCATTCTGATCGGAAATCCAAGATGGCTGCCATCATGAAAATCTTTTTTTTGCTTCTTCTCCTGAACCTAAAAGCCGAAAAGCCAATAGGAAGCATCGGGGTGACTTGTAGATCAAAAATAGCTAAAATCGTGCTGGTCGGAAATTCATGATGGCCGCCATGGGGGCCATCTTGAAAATCTATTTTTCGCTTCTTCTCCTGAACCAAAAGGTCAGTTGACTCGATACTTGCTAGGTAGCATCAGGGTGACTTGTAGATCAAAAATAGCTAAAATCATGCCAATCGGAAATTCAAGATGGCCCCCATGGCGGCCATCTTGAAAATCTATTTTTCGCTTCTCCTGAACTGAAAGGCCAATTGTTTCGAAACTTGCTAGGAAGTGTTGGGGTGACTTGTAGATCAAAAATAGCTAAAATCGTGCCGATCGGAAATCCAAGATGGCCGCCATGGTGGCCATCTTGAAAATATATTTTTCGCTTTTTCTCCTGAACCGAAAGGCCAGTTGACTCCAAACTTGCTAGGAAGCATCGGAGTGACTTGTTCAAGCAATCATCATGAATCTTGCTCAAAATGTTTGTCTTGATGATTTCTAGGTCAAGTTCCAAACTGGGTCACCTGGGGTCAAAAACTAGGTCACCTGGCCAAATCAGCAGAAAACCTTGTTATCACTCTAGCCGTCACATTTTTCAAGCAGTCATCATGAATCTTGCTCAAAATGTTTGTCTTGATGATTTTTAGGTCAGGTTCAAAACTGGGTTACTTGGGGTCAAAAACTAGGTCACCTGGCCAAATCAGCTAAAACCTTGGTTAACACTCTAGTGGTCACATTTTTGAAGCAGTCATCATGAATCTTGCTTAAAATGTTTTGTCTTGATGAGTTCTAGGTCAGGTTTGAAACTGGGTCACTTGGGGTCAAAAACTAGGTCACCAGGCCAAATCAGCAGAAAACTTTGTTGACACACTAGCAGTCACATTTTTTAAGCAATCATCATGAATCTTGCACAAAATGTTTGTCTTGATGATTTTTAGGTCAAATTTGAAACTGGGTCACCTTGGGTCAAAAACTAGGTCACCTGGCCAAATCAACGGAAAACCTTGTTAACACTCTAGTGGTCACATTTTTCAAGCAATCATCATGAATCTTACTCAACATGTTTGTCTTGATGATTTCTAGGTCAAGTTTGAAACTGGGTCACGTGGGGTCAAAAACTAGGTCACCAGCCAAATCAGCAGAAAACCTTGTTAACACTCTAGCAGTCACATTTTTGAAGCAATCATCATGAATCATGCTCAAAATGTTTGTCTTGATGAGTTCTAGGTCAAGTTCGAAACTGGGTCACTTGGGGTCAAAAACTAGGTCACCAGGCCAAATCAGCAGAAAATTTTGTTAACACTCTTTTGGTCACATTTTTGAAGCAATCATCATCAATCTTGCTCAAAATGTTTGTCTTGATGATTTCTAGGTCAAGTTTGAAACTGGGTCACATGGGGTCAAAAACTAGGTCACCAGGCCAATTCAGCAGAAAACTGTTAACACTCCAGAGGTCACACTTTTTTAAATAATCATCATAAATATTGCTCAAAATGTTCGCCTTGATGATTTCTAGGTCAAGTTTAAAACTCGGTCACTTGATATCAGAAACTAGGTCACCTGGCCAAATCAAAGGAAAACCTTGTTGATGCTCCAGAGGTCACATTTTTGAAGTGTTCATCATGAATCTTGCTCAAAATGTTTGTCTTGATGATTTCAAGGTGATGTATATTTTTCTATCTAGTGACTTTCTTAAGTTTTTCCACCTAAAGTCAGTTTCTCAGTAATTATTGGTCCTACAGAGTGATATTTGGTACTTGTGAAGGGTTTGTGTTTAGGTCAGTTTCTCAGTAATTATTGCTCCTACAGCCAGTGATACTTAGTGCATGCATACATCTTAGCATGGCCTCTTGAGTGCAGTCATCCAGATTTGAGCTTGACCTTTATTTCACAGTCCATTAGACATGCTACATTGTCTTACTTGTTAATATAATCATTTTGAATTTTGATCAGAATGTTTGCCTTGATCAGTTCTAGATCAGGTTCTCAAAGTGCTATGATGCTCAGGTGAGCTTTACAGGACCATCATGGCCCTCTTGTTTGAACTTCTTCTACTGAACTGAAATGCCAATTGGCTCAAAACTTGGTAGGAAGTATCAGGACAACTTGTTAATCAAAAATTGCTAAAATTGTTCCGATCAGAAGTCCAAGATGGTGGCCACCTCTGCCATCTTAAAAATCTATGTTGAACTACTTCTCCTGAACCCAAAGGCCAATTCACTCAAAACTTGGTAGGGAATATCAGGGTGATTTGTAGATAAAAAATAATGAAAATTGTTCTGATGCAGAATCCAAAATGGTTGCCATGGCCACCATCTTGAAAAGCTGGTTTGAACATCTTCTTAACCAAAAGTCCAGTTGACTCGAAACTTGGTAGGAAGTACCATGGCGACTTGCAGATAAAAATTGCTAAAATTGTTCTGATCCAAAATCCAAGATGGCCGTCTTTTGAAAATCTATTTTGAACTCTTGAATGGAAATGCCAATTGACTCGAAACATGGTAGAAAGTATCAAGGCGGCTTGTAGATCCAAAATAGCTGAAATTGTTTCTATCAGAAATCAATGTTGGCTGCCATGACCGCCAACTTGAAAATCTATTTTGAACTTCTACTCCAGACTGGACACATCATAGAAGGGATTGTGATGACTTGTAGATCAAAATTAGCTAAAATTGTTCAGATTGGAAATCCAAGATGGCTGCCACAGCCACTATCTTGAAAATCTATTTTTGACCTTCTTCTGAACCCAAAGGCTAAGTGACTTAACATTTGATAGGAAGTATCAGGGTGACATGTAGATAAAAAATAACTAAAAATTGTTCTGATGGGGACTTCAAGATGGCATTTGGGCAAGTTGGTCCAGGTGAGCGATTCTTGGCCCTAAGGGCCTCTAGTTTTCTCCATACGCTAAACAAAATGCACTTTTTGCAAGGGTAGGATATTGGTTTTAGCATACTTTTTTGGTTCAAGGGATAGATGAAATCATTAATTCTGGGAATGTGTTCCATAGATATTTTACTGAACTATGCCCTTTTTCAACTTCATCATATTCTCCATGTACAGAGTGCACATCGGCCAAGCTAAGCAATTGTGGGAACCTTCCAGTATGAAGTTTGGCCCAACAATTTTTGAAACATTATTACGGGCCAAATCTGGCAGGTTTTCTTCAGTTCCAGTGTTTTATTTATGCTGTGTTTGAGGAAAAAAACATTTTGGTGATAAACTTATTTTATCATTGAAGATTTTTATTTATTTTATGTGTATTGCCCATTTGCTGACCAAAAAATGAATAATTTTCCACATTTGGGATACTGTTTATTTACACCTTGCCAGGAATGCTTATTCTATCTTTTTAAATCAGACTGTATATTTTCCATTGCTTTCCATTGTTTACAAGGGAACAGAAAAAACAAAGGAAGCAACTCTAATGACCAGTGTTAATGAAACATGTTCAGCATGGGGTCTACAGGACTTATAAAACAATATTTCTTAAGATCTGTATATCGTGAATACATTTAAAGTCTAACATTTTAGATCAGTGTTACATAAGTACTGGTAGAAAGTTTATCCAGTACAAGCCTCACCCCCTCAGTGACCTTCACCTCAACATCACAGACTTAGAAGAAATTTTATAACATGTTTTGGTTGACAAAGTTTTTCTGAAGAATCTGTGTCTCTGTGCTGGACCTGTGCTACATACTTGTTCAAAGTTTTACTCGATACAAGTCCCAGTCTCCCCCAAAGATTATGAGGGCAATGTCATATTTAGAGAAAAGAGATATACCACATAACTTTCATGGAGATTGATCATGAAATATTTTCTACGGCCATTCTCCCCATTCTGCTGAGTCAAGAAAGGCAATTGTCAGTTACTGGTGAAAGCAAGAACTGGTTAACTGCTTAGGACTAAGCCTACCCAGGAAAATTGTAAGTAGGTTAGTTGGCTCTATATTATCTTAACAGTGTTGATTGGACTTTAAAACTCCAACTCAAACAAAGATCCATTCCAGGCTAGGGAAGGGCTAGTCAGTCTTCTAAGCTTTTGCTTTTGAGTTTTCATATTTATTTTTTTCTTCGGTTTAGGAATTGGTTTATGTAAGTTTATCTTTTCACAATGTTTGCATGTGTACTACAGTTGTAGAATTATGTTTCATTAATTTCAGTGTAAGCAATGACAACTAGTTTTTCACTAAGCTGTCTTACATAATTTATCAGTTTTATTGTTTTACCTACTGTGCTTCAGTAGTTAAACCCTGGGTTTTTCAGCTAGGCTTTATGTGACACAGATATTACTTGTGTGCTGTCAGAGAAAATTGAATATGAATATTATCTGTTTACCAAATGCCTACTTTTATGAAGTCAACACAGTAGTATTTCAAATGAAGTGACCCATTATATATCAGCTCTAAACTAAGACCTATTAATTATTTCTGAATTTTTATTGATGTTGTGTATGCAAATGGGCACAATAATTGAACATGTATGCCCTGTGAAGACATTGTGGTCTGCACATCATAGTAGTCTGAACAGTCTTCATTGTGTTCTGGACAGCTAAGGCCACACGGTATCTCTGGGCACCCAGTGAAGACTGATCAGATTGTGGAAGTGCAGGCTGATCTAATACATTGCTCCTTGGCACACAGGTCTGATGTTACATTATTTTATATGCTCAAATCACTGTTCACATAGAGCCTAGTTATTAGTGTTTGTTTCATTTTGAAAAGTATTTTAATTGTTGTCATACTTTCTTTTTGAATCTCATTTGGAAGCATATGACCATGGTAAATAATTACATATGTCCCTATTTTTGTGAAAGTCTCACAGGTAGAAATACATGTTAGAAGAGAGTTTCTTAGTTTTAAGGTGACTAGATACACTTTGTGGATTTTCTGCCATTTTTATTCAAGGGAGACAACTTTTTGTGACTTCCTGTTTGCTTTCCTTCACATGAAACCACTTCTGAAAAGGAGACAACTCTAGAAGGGAATAATTTGTTCCCAATTACTTTTCTTTAAGAGTAGACCCCTTTTCAGAAGGGATAAAAAAGAATTGTGACTGAGTTCTCTCACCTGAAAGTGTACCAGTTCCTCTTAATGAGCCGACCTATTAGAAGTTAGTTGTGGACAGAGTTATAACATTCCTTGTTCTCCTCTTGTTGGTTTATGGTAATTACCAAGACCTTGCCAAATGAAATGGTATTTTTGGGCATATGTTGACAGCAAAGACTCAGATCACTGTGAACATTTATACAGTCTGACCAGGACCATCTCTGCCCCCTTACAGAATCATTGAATACTGTAGATTATACTGATGTACAGCAATGATGTGGAACAAAATGTGCATACTGATCTTGGCCTTCACCCCTAAAACACCATTTCATTTGAAGTGGTCCAGTTTAACTTACTTTAAATGATTGTTTTTTAGTTCATGCCTTGAAGGTGATTAACTGGCTTCATTTTTATACGACCTTTTGAAAAACAGGACGTATTATGTTACAGGGTATGGCGTCCATCCGTCCGTCCATATATATATATATATATATATATATATATATATATATATATATATAATAGTTACATGATGATGTGGAGCAGCACATATTATTTTGAGGTTACAGTGCACCAAATATTTGCAGATTTATGCCCCTTTGAAAATTCTTGTGATCTTTTCGCAGCATATTGTGTAGAGGTAATAGTGTGCAAATTTTATTTTACAATAGGTATATTTTTTGCAAATTCAACTAAAGTTTTGGTCATATGGGCAAGATATTGATTTTTTTTTTTTTTTTTTTTTAGCATCTTCTTTTATTAGATTTGCAAGGAAAGGTTGCAATTATTAAATCTTTATAAATACATAATTCTTTTTGGATTTTTTTTTTTTTTTTTAATACTCGTCTGATTTGGCTCCCTTGAAGAACAAAAATAAAATCAGTATTAAACAAGTTAAAGGTTTACAAAAAAATTTCTTGCAGCATTTTTTTTTTTTTTGGTTGTTTATTTTTGTTTTTGTTTTGTTATTGTTTGGTTCGATATTGAAGTATAGGAAAAACAAATCAGCCAAAGGCTCATATGAGCTTTTAATATAGCCATGCTTCTGTGGTGTGTCCTCCGTCAGAAAGCACTTCTCCCTAGAAGCAGCAAACGTCTCCCTATTTTCCAGGAGGGAGAAGTCACTTCTCCCTTAATTTTTGGGCCAGCTTGGACCCTTAGGTTACAGTTCACCAAATATCAGCAGAGATATGCCCCAATGAAATTTTTAAAAAAAATTTTTTTGTAATTCCACTTACAGTTTATATCCGGAGCACTGAATTATACAGCCAGTTTATGTGCTACATCTTATTACTTGCCACGGGCGTATAATGCCCCGCTTGGCGGAGCTCTTGTCAGTACTCACTTGCATCAAGTCAAGTGTATAAGATAAAACAACTAAGATCTGTATTTAAATATGTTAACTGTAAGGATCAACACTGGTAATATATTTACTATATACGGGTATCTACTTAATATACTGGTAAGTCAACATCTAAACATACTAGTAGCTGGTAATCCTTAAGCCAACACCAGATCATATTATTCAACAGCAGTTTGAATATATATACTTTATTGTTAAACAGAAGTATTCTGTAGTTTAAAAAAGGAAAAAGATCACTGTAGCAGCTGTTGTCAGATAATGTACAAAATATGTATGTCAGAAAAATAATAAATTGTTGAAATTTCTACAAAATATTGATTAAGATACATTATCTTTGAGGATATATATGAAAAATAAAATGGAATATTTTTCTCAACAAATGTGTGTCTTAAATAAAAGAAATCCATGATATTGAACATTCTAAATGATTAACAAATGCTGTGATACATTTCACACCAGTGCAGAATGTATGAGTATTTACTTGGGAGGTTGTTCCTGTACGTAATATATTGTTTGATGTATGCCAGTCTCCTACTCTACAGCAGTTCTTATGACTCATAGCAAGATAAGAGAAGTCAAATCATTGTTGTATGAAGTTCCATATTTCTATTTAAAACAATTCTGCATAAAACATAATTTAAATTGGCCTGTCAGATTTTTCAGTCACAGTGTTTTTGTCCGCCATGTGAGTTGTAGTGACGCCATGGGGTTATCACAGAGTTCACATAAATTGAAATTGGTTTATTGTAATGGGCAGCCAGTTGATTAAAACTTCATAGCTATTTAGAAACAATATGTCACTACGAGGGTTGTGCAAAAAGTTCTGTCACTAATAGGCTTCCTTAGTTTTATCCCAGGTATATTTTAAAATGCTTCACTGCACTTGAATGGTGTGTTGAATAGCTAACGATACCCGTTTATTTTGTGTGAATTGCTTTCCAACTGGCCGAGTTATTTCAAATTGAAATAGATGCAGTCATATACACTGACCAGTTTACTTGTTACATTGGAACATGGACAAGAAGACTGAAATTTGTAGCTATATATTAAATGCCGCATTAGGCTTAATATAGATTCAAAGCAGATATTTAATGAATTGTGTGGTATATATGGACCTCAGAACATTTCAATGCGCATAGTTTTTAGGTGGGTTAAAGCTTTAAAGCTGGAAAATTTTCTGTTGAAGATGATACCCGTCCTGGAAGGCCTAAAACCTCTGTTACCAAGGCTAACATTGCTGCTGTAAAGATTGTGGTCAAACAGGATGCGCAATTGTCAAAGATATAGCTAGTTGTACTGGCATATCAGAAGGCAGTGTGCAAACAATTCTGAAAAAGTGTTTGGACCTGAGAAAGGTTTGCGCTAGGTGGGTACCTCATTTGCTCACTGAGGAGCAAAAGACACAACGCCTTAAATGTGCCCGGGAACTTTTGAAAACATACAAAGGCTGTAATAGTTGGGATATTATGCCCCCAACTTTGAAGAAGTTGGAGGGGCATATTGCTTCTGGGACGTTTGTGCTTGCGTGCGTGCGTGCGTGCGTCTGTCCGTGCATCCGTCTGTTATGCTTTTTGACGCATAGCATAACTTCTGAACCATGCATGCTAGGGTTTTGAAATTTCATATATGGATTCTTTATGAAAAAATAGCTGACCCCTATTTTTTTTCCCATCAGGATTATGCCCTTTTCCTGAGTTATGGCCCTTTGAAAAAATATAGATGAAATCTTGTCAGCAAAATATCTCAAAAGCTATTGAAGCTAGAGCCTTGAAACCTGGTAAATAGTTTGGTATTGATGAGTAGATGACCTGATTAACTTTTGAGTAAATTCTGAAAATGTTTTCAAGAGTTATGGCCCTTTATAACTTTGGGCATTTTTAAAATTGCACACTTTTTGATGCATAGCATAAGTTTTGAACTGTGCATGCTAGGGTTTTGAAATTTCATATATGGATTCCTCATGAAAAAATAGCTGACACGTACTTTTTTTACTTGTGAGGATTATGCCCCTTTCCTGAGTTAAGGCCCTTTGAAAAAATATGGATGAATTCTTGTCAGCAAAATATCTCAAAAGCTATTGAAGCTAGAGCCTTGAAATCTGGTGAATAGATTGGTATTGATGAGTAGATGACCTGATTAACTTTTGAATAAATTCTGAAAATTACTACATGAGTTATGGCCCTTTATAACTTTGGGCATTTTTACATTGCAGACTTTTTGATGCATAGTATAAGTTTTGAACTGTGCATGCTAGGGTTTTGAAATTTCATATATGGATTCCTCATGAAAAAAAAGCTGACACATATTTTTTTTTTTTTTTCTTATTAGGATTATGCCCTTTACCTGAGTTACGGCCCTTTGAAAAAAATAGGATGAAGTCTTGTCAGCAAAATAGCTCAAAAACTATTGAGGCTAGAGCCTTGAAATTTAAGGAATAAATTGGTAGCGATGAGTAGATGACCTGATTAACTTTTGAATAAATTCTGAAAAGTACTTCTTGAGTTATGGCCCTTTGTCATTTATGGCATTTTTACATTGCACACTTTTTTATGCTTAGCATAGGTTTTGAACTGTGCATGCTAGGGTTTTGAAATTTCTTGTATGGATTCCTCATGAAAACATAGCTGACAACATTTTTTTTTTTCCATCAGGATTATGCCCCTTTCCTGAGTTATGGCCCTTTGAAGAAATATGGATGGAATCTTGTCAGCAAAATATCTCAAAAACTATTGAAGCTAGAGCCTTGTTTAAGGAATAGATTGGTAGCGATGAGTAGATGACCTGATTAACTTTTGAATAAAATTCTGAAAAGTACTTCTTGAGTTATGGCCCTTTGTCATTTATGGCATTCTTACATTGCACACTTTTTGATGCATAGCATAAGTTGTGAACTGTGCATGCTAGTTTGAAATTTCATATATGGATTCCTCATGAAAAAGTAGGTGACCCATATTTTTTTTTCCTATCCAAATTATCTCCCATTTTAGAGTTATTTCCCTTTTAATAAAATAACATTGAAATCTTGTATATTTGTACTGTTGTTACCGTCACGGGCAAGCAGTGTTGGAGTCAAGCAGTATTAGAGTCAGGCAGTTGGGGGCATAGTGTTTTACAAACACCAGCTCCAGTTTCTAACTTGCTTACAGGTGATGAAACCTGGGTGCACATGTTTGAGCCACAAAGAAGGGCTGATAATAAGCAATGGAAGCGAAAAGTTCAAAAACGCCCATGTATTGCCAAGAGAACCATAAGTTCGAAAAAGATGTTGTACGCAATTTTCTTAAATTCAAGTGGGCCTGTCGTTCAAGTGCCTTGTCCATCTGGTCATACAGTCACTGGCTGATTCTACAAGAATTCTGTATTGAAGAAAATGAAAGAGTTTTACAATAAGAAACAACCAAGCAAAGGATGGTCAGGAGTCCACCTTTTACATGACAACGCTTCCTCTCATAAGTGTTAAGTCTTTTCTGGCTTCTGAAAAGGTGAAAATTTTAAACCATCCACCTTATTCACCTGACCTGAGTCCCTGTGACTTCTTTTTATTTCCAAGGCTTAAGAAAATGCTTTTTGGAAATAAGTATACGTCTAGAAGTTCTCTTGGCAGCGCTATTTATCAGTGTCTCCAAAAGATACCAAAAGAAGACTATTTATCTGCATTTCGGGACTGGGTAAAAAGGTTACAAAAATGTGTTTCAGTAAAGGGGGAATACTTTGAAGGTTTGTAATAAAAATATGTTTGATAAAACGTAGCACTGAAGTAATCCGAACCCAGTGACGAAACTTTTTCCAGGACCCTCGTAAACGTAAAACTTTGGAACTTTAGTCACAACTTTAAAACCTTGGTAATTGTAACGCAAAAACAAGTTACGATCTACAATGTTCTTCACAGAAAGGCAAATTTACTGTGAATTTCCTATGCTGTGGGGACTCCTAAATTGATCACCGTTTATTATAACTTTAATTTTAGAACAGAATCGAAGATGTGTCCAGTGGGAACAAACATTACACTTAGCCCATTTGACGAAAAATAACTGAAACACAATGTCAGACTGTTTTGGATGGTCATTCAAAATGATTTTCTAAAGTGAAATGGACTCCTCTATACAATAAACATAAAAAAGATTGCCACACTACGGGTTAGAAAATGGGAGTTTCGGTTTTATTGAGGCTCTTCATAAGCAGTAATAAAGTTTGCAATACTGCTTACGCCCTCTAGTGTATACATGACCAGAACTCCATTTTCAAATCAGAATATTGTTAATTAATTGGTTATTGGCTTCCCTCTTTTTGGTATGCTGGGACAGACTTTCCATATATGGTAGTAAAGTGACTCAGTGCGAGTGACTGCTGTTGGACCCTCTCATTTGATCCCATGCAGAAAAATAAAAACAATGACATAACAAGAAATTATAGGAACTTTTGAAGGGCAGAGGGTATACAGAGGCTGCACTAAATAAGTTCACTACAACTTACATATTAATATAGTTTTACTCACCAATATCCTCAATATTTTGTTCAATTTTTTTATCAGTAGTTTGACACTTGGCTTCAAATGTAGCTAATATAAACAACTGACAGAGGGTGTAACTAATATAAACAACTGGCAGAGGGTGTAGCTAATATAAACAACTGACAAAGGGTGTAGCTAATATAAACAACTGACAGAGGGTGTAGCTAATATAAACAACTGACAGAGGGTGTAACACATGAGATATCATGAGATATGCAAATACCACAACAGACTAGGACCTACAAGAAAGTAGGGTATCCATGCATATTTATTTAGGTTTTAAACAATTTACAGGTTTAGTGAGAGGAGGTGTGTTATCTTTGAATTTATACTGTATAAATAATGATATTGTGAAATGTATCTGAATGCTTTTAACCCAGTAAGATTTAACTGCTTTTAAGTCCTTGTGTATGATAACAAAATTTCATTTTAATTGAACTGAGAATTGTGTTAAAATTTAATAAAAAGGCCTCTGATTCTTTTTAAGAGGGATGATGTTGTCATTCAGTTTATTTTCTGCTGAAGATGATAACTCCCATTATGTTAATATGTCTGTATAATGTATCCTGCCATTATATGTAATGAAAATTGGGGTTTGGCAGGGGTATACAGTATTAGGCATTAATCCATAGTTATTTTCTTTTTAATGTCAATTTTTGTGCCATAGTTTGTTTCTGTTTTTGGCGCCACAGTTTGTTTCTTTTTAATGTTAAGTTTGGCGCCATAAGGCTGTAGTTTGACGTTGCGTCCAGGTCAGTTTGTTTATTTCTGTGAGAACAGTAATGGCGACTTCAATGATGTAGTCTTATATCGTGTATTTCAAATTTCTGATGAAGGCCAAGAGCTGAAATATTAAAACAGAGTGAATTCAATTAAATTGTCATAAACTTTTTACTTATTGTAATTTAAATTAATTTCTCATTTATGTTGGCATTGCACATTGTACTTTATGGCCAAATTTTCCTTTTTTCTCTACTGTGTGTAGGAAGCTGATAGCAGATCATATTTCAGACATGATTATTAAACTAATTCCTTTAAGTTCTCTTCTGATCGTTTTGTGAAAAATTTTATTGAAACATTCAGCATACTTAGAGTTACTAAGGTTTGAAGGTTTTGCTTGTTATATTTCATTAATATTCATTGGGAACTAGTTACATAACTGTAAACAAATGATGTAAACAATTAATTATAAAATATTGATGCAGCATATACATAAATAAATACATCCCCTTTATATTTACCTGCAGGGCTCTAATACAGGTATAAAATGCTTTTTCAAATTAAAAATTTAAATAAGTTTAAAGATTAAAATTCATTTAAATTCAGATCATTGACGTTTTTATACAGTTGTCCTTCTGATTATAGTAAAAGATGGGTGGTCTGGGTGGCCTAATGGTTCGTGCTTTCAGCTTACAAGCAGTCCATGGGCCCTGCATGCCTCAGTTATCTTTTCTGTCATTTCCAAGCATGTATGGGCAATTTATGAAAACAAGTCTGTACAAACGCAAGCCCATAATACCTTCAGCATTGCCTACATATTCCTTTGGTGCCTGGTTGCACAACAACAACAACAAATGCTCACTCAGGCATTTTTTTTGTGTAAAGCTATATTCTATCAAAAGACTTAACGTTTTGGCATCTTAAATATTTTTAAGTAAAATTTGAAATAACCAATGGCATCACAGAGAAGTGCATTGTAAGACAGATTAATGGTCTGTAAATAATAACACTGCATGGAATTTTTTATGAACTGTTAAAAATTTGTACATACACTCTTCAAATTTTCTGCTGATAAAACAATGTCTTTATTTGAAACATTTTAAAATAAGATAATTCATCATCTTTGTAGCAAATATTTCTCACCTTGTGAAATAATAAAACAGATTAATTCACAGGTAAAAGTGTTTACATTTCTCTGATATTAGACAGAATCATGGTTGTTTATACGGTCTCCGAAACTGCAGAATACATGATATTAAAAATAATGCCTGTCTCCTGACTGATCCCCAGGAGCTACAATTTTTATTTTCATTCCTACACCTCCAGGAGTCTCTCTAGGTAAGAGAGGTATTATAGATTTTTTTTTTTTTTTCATTTCTCCCCCAAAACATATGTTCTGGCACTCATTAGAAGGGTCTCGCCAATGTGTATCTAATAGAAATAAGAAAACTGCAGAAATGAAATATGAACAATTTTTGGTTGAAAAAGCATCTAGAGCTATGAGTCTGGTTACTACAGCAACAAAGTTTTTAAGCATTATTGGCAAAATGGTGATGACATCTCTGACGAACCAGCTGGAGCAATTTAAAACAGAATAGGAAATTGATAATACTAATGATACTAAACAAGAAAAATGCTAAAATGAAACTACCGTGAATACTGTCATACTCATGTGCAGGGCAAATCTTGGCATTTTGGCCTCATGTTTGTTTTAAGGTGGGTTAAACAAGAAGGAAAGCATGAGAGTCAGCCAGGACATTAACATTTGATAACATGCTGCAAACTACATGTATATTGTTTTATCAGAGGAATAACTGAGCTGTTTATGTACCTATAATATGGACTGCTTTTCAGTGTTATCTGTTTATTGAGTATCTGTATATTAAGAAAGCTTTCTTTTCTGTGCTGGCAATAACTTTTGTTATGTTAACAAGTTAATGCAGACCCCATGTTCTCAACAATATATATAGATTGGAACAATATATAAAGAAAATAGGGGTGTACAGGGGTATAAAGTAAAGTAAAGGCAAACTTTTTAGAATTTTTGGTTGTAAGTTTTGTTCTTTATATCAACCAGTTATACTACACAAGTATGTCTCAATGTATGCAATAACCAAATTATCATCCTTTTCTTCAAAGTAGGTAGTAGCAATGGCATAATCTATGTAGCTCTAGATTTTAGGGATGTCCAGGGAAATAGTCTTCTTATTTCTCCATGAAAACATATGTTTGGAGTACTCATTAGAATGCTTCTAATGAATAACACAACATTTGTTTTTGTGGAGAAATCAGAAAAATATCAATATATTTTGGATGAAAAAAGTGTATATTTTGGTTAAAAAAATGTCCTGTCTATAGTGATGGCTTTGACGTATACATGTCACATAATGTGGAGCCAGTCAGTTTACCTAACCACACTTTTTTGTGGGCAGGCTTAGTCCTCTAAGCATTGAACTTGTGCACATTTATGTACTTGTGCACATTCTTTTGACAGAAAGTGACAGCTGCCCTACATGAATCAAATAATCATTTTGACTGATGAAGCTGAAAAAAGCCTAGCGAAATTGATCATTTTCACAGTAATCTACATTGTATGAATGTGCCATGTGAAAATGTGCCATCAGGACATACTTGGAGAGTAAAGAACAAGATCAGACTTCACCATCCTTTTGAAGAATCACTGGAAACTAGAATGTACCTATGTAAAGAAAATTACATAATAAATATTATTTGAATGTGCTGATTTGATGTCTGATGTGGACCTTTACTGTTCCCTTATATGCCATAAAGACCTTTATCTTGCGGCCATGTGCAACTGCAGAGCAGGACTACCACATTTTAACTTCGTAATACATTGACCTATAGATAATGTGCTATTCTCTTCTGTTTTCACACCTTCCACTGAAAAACAACCTTACAGTCGTCAATTAAAGCCTTAAACCAGAAGGTCCCTTAGGCAGTTACCTGTGTGATGTAGCTCTTCCCGCTCAGTTGATCACATGTCAGTTTCTTTTCTGTGGACAAAGAAAATCAACAAGGTTTTTTACCTGTGAAAGAAATTCGGATTATTTCTTTTCCTCATGGATAAATTTCTGTATCCTTGTGTTTCTTTTGTTTCTTTATCTCTCCTTTAACTAACCATGTTATTATTTAAAATTTTTGATTGTCGATTTCTTGCATTTATTGACTGGCTATTACGACATGCGTTTTCGCGACTCTCGCTATAATCGGCACAACGCTCGTGTGCGGTCGGTTCGGAAGTCGTGTTCTTATATCAAAAATTTTAACTTGTTTCTTTTTGTTCCAGGTTATTCAGCGATGCAACATGCTATACCTGGACTATTACTGGATATCTTGCGAGTTGGCGAAGATTTCTATGGTGGAGAAGCTGATTAGTAAAGAACTTGTCAACCCTTATGGGTTATACGACAATTCTTTGCTGATGGGAGCCCCACCCCATATGGCTATACTGCCGGGGTAAGACCCATCAAGGTGGCATCTTATGGATGCTTAAGTATCCAAAATAAGTCTACCAGTCACCAGTCACTGGTCACCAGTCACCGGTCATTCATTATCAGCTTCACCAGTCACCAGTCACCGGGCATCCAGGCATGGATAAAATCACCGGGCATTCCTTACCAGTCACCGGTCACCAGTTATCCAGTCACCAGGCATCCAGGCAGGGATAAAATCACCGGGCATTTATCATCCAGTCAATTATTCACGGGTACTAGTGTCCGGTCATTGTGACGGATTACTAGTTACTCCTACCGGGCAACAGTTACGAGTACTAGTGTCTGGTCATTGTGTCGCATTATTGACTCCTACCTGAGGCAACAGTTATGAGTACTAGTGTCCGGTCATTGTGTCGCATTATTAGTGACTCCTACCGGGCAACAGTTACGAGTACTAGTGTCTAATAGAAATAAGAAAACTGCAGAAATGAAATATGAACAATTTAGGTTGAAAAAGCATCTAGAGCTATGAGTCTGGTTACTACAGCAACAAAGTTTTTAAGCATTATTGGCAAAATGGTGATGACATCTCTGACGAACCAGCTGGAGCAGTTTAAAACAGAATAGGAAATTGATAATACTAATGATACTAAACAAGAAAAATGCTAAAATGAAACTACCATGAATACTCTGATACTCATGTGCAGGGCAAATCTTGGCATTTTGGCCTCGTGTTTGTTTTAAGGTGGGTTAAACAAGAAGGAAAGCATGAGAGTCAGCCAGGACATTAACATTTGATTGTGTCGAATTATTAGTGACTTCACTGTGCAACAGTTATGAGTACTAGTGTCCGGTCATTGTGTCGAATTATTAGTGACTTCACTGGTCAAACAATTACGAGTACTAGTGTCTGGTCATATGTCCAGTTACTAGTGTATACCACTGGCAAATAGTTATGAGTACTAGTATCCAGTCATTGTATCGGATTACTAGTGACGTCTACTGGGCAATAGTTACAGTCATTGTGTCTGATTACTAGTGATTGGGTAACAGTCACTAGTCCCCGAACAATCTATTATTGTTCTTAGAGCTTTATAGACAAGTCAAGTCAATGGATATAGGTTATAAAATGAAATACATAGTAACCTGTTATATAATAAATTTCTGTACAGTCTTTCCCGAATCAGACTAGAATTCTAAATATTCCATTGACTTATTATAGGAGTGTAATTCTATTAATATTTTAAATTAACTTATGCTCTATCTCTTTCATTTGCTAGAAAGAGGTTAACTTCCAATCTAACGGAATTCCACCGGGCAGTTGTTTCGTAGACTAGTGCCAGGTCATTATGTCGGATTACTAGTGATCGAGTAGTAGTCACTAGTCCTCGAACAATCTATTTTTATTCATTCAGCACCATAGACATGTCTGGTCTTGGGTTATAGGTTATAGAATGACAGCGATGGGTTCTAATACCTAGTAGCCCCTAATATTGTTGAATTCTGTCCAGTCATTTTTGAATTAGACTTAAAATTATATATATATATTTATTCTTGAAAATGAATTAAGAATCATCGGTTACGATCAAATTCGCAATTCAATGAATAAGTGTAGAAGATACTTCCATCCATAATTAAATAATTTATATCTCTCTCTATTCGCTACAGAGAGATTAACTTCTTAGATATTCACCTTATTGGGCTCCAAGTCAAAGGTGAATTCTATAAAACTATCTTTATTTCTAAGAAGAAAAATATACACGAAATCTAAAAATTTTTCTTCTTTCCTCCCCTGTTTTTCTACATGCTCTCGATATGTATCAGCATGTAATCTAAGGAATAAATTGACAAGAAAGTAGCAATCGATCCTCTCTACTTTCTATTAATATTACATTCATAAGGTATCTGAAATCTACACGAATTAGATACTGAATTAATTATTAATTTATTTATCTGCTACCTCTCTAGATTACGATTAAAAACTCTAGTTGAGGTACATATTTCCTTTTGCCTTTGTACATGGATAATAGCTGATCCGGTTAAGCTATGATTCTATATTATACTATCTGTTGATTAATTATATAAGAGTCTAGGTCAGTCGTGCTCTGTCTAAACTCTGCTGTAAAATAATAAATAAGAAGAAAATCTTATATTTAAGCATATATTTTATTCGATACGTTCTTTACCTTGCCCTTTTTATTTTTCTTCCGGATCATTTAAGACTACGATAGTAATATACCAGATAATTTTGTCTCAGTTAGAACTTTACGCTTAAGATTCTTCATCTGGGAATAATAATTTTACTATGATTACGATTGGAAATTATTTAGGAAGGTTTAAAACTTATAATCAACTAGACCTAATCTATGTATATTTTTTAGGTCTACATTATCTTTTTGAGGAATAATTTGCTTCGACTAGCTCTATACCTCTAATATTTCACTTAAAACTAGAGTCCATGTCAATCAAAATTTTCTTGCACTTTTGGTATAGACAATGGATACATATTTAGTAAAGGCATTAATTTATTCAGTATGTGACTGATTATTATTGCCTAAATTAAATATTATATATAATACTTTCCATTTCATTTTTTATTGACTTTGTAACTATTCAGCAACTGCCAAAGTCAATCATTTCCTTCCTCTAAACTTTCTGAAGCCTTAGATTATATTTATATATATTTTTAAAAAATGCTTAGGGGTTAATTAATGATAGTTTACCTCATAATAGCAGATATTTTCATATTCATAGTAATCGTCCCTTTGTTCTACTCTGTACGTTCTAGGCTTAGACGTGAGGGAAAACATCCTTAATTACGAGGGATGTTCGAAATGAATTGCTTATTGTCCTCTAGCTCGATATCCACATGGGGCACGAAAAAAACCAATACATACCTGTATAGGGCTATTCAATATCTACATAATGGTGTATAAATGTACATGTTAGACTAAGTGTAAGACAAAATTTGCCATTTGAATACACGCAATCATTGACCACTGCAGTAAAAATGGTTGGTAGAAGCGTCAACAAAAAAGATGAAATACGGGCTTACATCAAAGCTCGCTCAAAACTTGGTTGTTCTTTGAAGAAGCTGATGACTGAAATTTCTACTGCTTTTGGACCTTCTTGTGTGTCTTATGACACAGTTCGGCAGTGGAAAAAGAAATTTGAGTCTGGTGTAGAGTCCATCAAAAATGCACCGAAATCAGGTAGGCCAAAATCTGCATCTCGTAATGAAATCGTTTCCAAAATAATCATTGAAGGAGATGCCAGATTTACAGTTCGTGATATTGCACGAAAGGTAGGCATATCACTTTCAACGGTTCACCTTTTTTTGAAGAAGCATTTGAAAGTCAGAAAGATTTCTGCTAGATGGGTGCCACATCTGTTGACTGATGAGCAAAAGAGGCAAAGTGGCCAAAAAGCTGCTTCAAATGTTTCCAAAATATGACAAAAAGCAGTTTGCCAATGTCGTCACAGGTGATGAAACCTGGGTCCATTATTTTGAGCCCGTCAGAAAGGTTAGCAATAAGATCTGGGCCACTAAACACAGCAAACGCCCAATAATTGCCAAACTTTCTTTGAGTACAAAGAAGGTTTTGTATGCAATCTTCTTCTCTGGTGAAGGAGTCGCAATAAAAGTGCCAGTGAAAAAGGGCAAAAGCATCACCGGAAAGTATTACAAAGACGTAGTACTGAAGAAACTGAAAAAGTATTATCAGAAACAATGCCCTGCCACTGGTTTTAAACATGTCTGTCTTCTACATAACAATGCCCCAGCTCATACCTCTGCAATAGTTACGGCGTTTTTGAAGAAAGAAAAAGTAACTGTTTTGCCTCACCCTCACTATTCCCCAGACCTTGCCCCATGTGATTTCTTTTTGTTTCTAAAATTGAAAGCATTCCTTGCTAAGCTGAAATACCAGTCCCGACAGGCACTTGGATCTGCCATTCATCAGTACCTTATTACTGTGCCCAAATCAGCGTACCGTGACGCCTTCAAGAAGTGGATACATCGGCTGAAACTTTGCATTTCTAGCCACGGGGAGTGCTTCGAGGGCATGAAATGAGTACTTTTGGGCTAATTTGAAATTTGAAGTCTCCAGATAGAAATAAGCAATTCATTTCGAACATCCCTCGTATGAGTTGGTAAAGAATTAAGATACATTTCATTATCTCTTTACCCCTTTTTTATGTTTACATTCGTTAAAGGGATCATAGTTCTTCTCGCTAAGAGTTCAAGTTCAGTTTGCGAGTAATGCAAAGATTAATATCTTGATTTCCATTTTGCATCAAAAATAGTCTATATATATAGATAAATATCTTTTCCGAAACTGGATATTTATTCTTTCCACACAATAAGTCATTTCAAGACATTTCGATGATTTTGAAATGCACTGTCTCAATTCATAAGATAGAATTTGTTTTTATAAACTTCACAAAGTAGTAAGTGCTGCACCTATGTTTCCGGTCAGATCTTACTTTTTGTGATACGTTTTTGAACATACTGAAAGTTTTCCGATTATACATTCGGTAAATAAACTTTCGAGTAGCATTTACGCTTTTAAACATTCAGATTATTTGATAATGGAGATAATATATTATACCGATATTTATATATCTATCTTCATTATTTATCCTTCTCAACTTATTTTTAAGTTAGATTGACCTTCTTGCTACATTCCAGGTCTAAATCTAACTAACAGATAAAATATTTCCTAAACAATATTTTAACAGTTTTTCTCAGTATTCAGAGGGTAACGACTTCATGAATACTTGGAAATAATTTCAATTCTACGCTTGTTAAACTAAGCCTAAAACAAGCTCTACTTTTCTTTTGAATGGATATTATCCTTCGATTCAGTTCATGGAGATACATCCATTTAGATCCCATTATCTCAATTTCAATCATACAAAATTCTAATGACTAAGAACTCATTTTCTACCTATGAATACAGAATAACTAGTCACCGTTGCTGCTTATTGGTTAAAGATTAAACGAATTTTATCTTAAACCTATATGATGTTAAATTAATAATTACCTATATTATTTCATATTTATACATGTTTTTACCCTTGTGTCAGGGATCGTGGTAATAATATTATTTTTTTACTCTCTATGGTTTCGCATAAATCTCGAGAGTATATATATATATTTTTCTTCCTGAATTCATTTATGAGTACGTAATTTGATATTTCAGGAATTACCAATTATGCAGAAATAGATTTTATACTATTAATATTCAGTTCTAAAAATTTAATTGAATATTTATCAATAAAATTCTGGGCAGTAATTTTATAACAAGTTATATGTTTAATAATTTCTTGCTTAATAAATAGTTACTCTTAACCTTTTATTTATAGCAGGAATTTGTCCCGTAGTATAATTTTAATTTAGTATTTATATATCTCTTACTATTCTTAAATATGCGTATAGAATAGTAATACTATCGCTTAACTTATAAATTAAGTGTTTTAGAGATTATTAATCGGTACTATTGTATAATCTTTCTTCAGAGATTATCACACTACATGTATTACAATTTTCTCGGAGTCCTTCTCTTTTTCTGAACAGTTTGATTCATCATTACAAAGTGGACTTTTTAACATTTTCTTGATTTCAATGATTATTTACTCAGGAGTACTTTTCATGGCAATCTTCTGGCATAGAAATATTCTATCCAGTTTATTTCTTATTGCTTAACCTTAGCAATACGGTAAGATTTAGCCAAAATATGACTGTCTTACAGTTAGCTGCGATCAGCTTTATTCATATCTCTCATATTGTCTGTCAAACTCTACGTTATGATGTTGGCAGTCTCTTCTTTATTATTTTGTCCAGGATAAGTTAGCTGCAATCAGCCTTATTCTTATCTCTCTTATTGTCTGTCAAACTCTATGTTATGATGTTGGCAGTCTCTTCTTTATTATTTGTCCAGGACATCAAATGCTTTTATATGTCCATGACAAAAGTATTTATCAATATTTAGGTTGCTTTTTCCTCCCAGCAGTTTTACGCAACCTCTGTATTATCTTTTTGCTTGACTAAAAATTCGTAATACAATTAGTCTAGCAATTGTTTAACCATTATTTTTATGTATACCTTTTTCTTCTGATGGATAACTGAGTTACAGTTAAGTTAACTCCATCTACTTTTTATTATCTCCCCTTCTTTAATTTGACCAAAGGGGAATAATTATACAACATTATGGTTATTTCAAGTCTATGTCTGTTTATCGGAAACGGTCCTATTGCTCCAGTTAACAGACTCTAATTAGTTTATAATTCTAATAGCTTAGACTATTACAATTAGATAGCTTCACATATCTAGAATTTTATCCAAAATATCTACATATGTCAGTTATCTATAGGAAACTCCACCGAGTAGACATTTCCTTATTTAAATCAAGACCCTAGATAGACTACTTATGGTCTTGGCTTTTGTTTTACAAAATTTGTTTCAAAAATATTATCTCTATATTCCTAGCTTATATTGCAATGGAATATTTAAGTTATGTCTCAATGACTCCCTTTTCCTTTTGGAGCCGATTGTTGTTTCCCAAAAAGAAAAAAAGGGTGGTGGGGGCCAATGTTAGGTCTCTGAGACTTAAGAACTGGTTTCTTTTAGAGTCTACTATTATATATAAGGTTGTTAGATCATAACACCTTAAATTCATGTTATATTGTGAATCTAGATCATTCTTTCTATTAAATATAGAATTAAAATGTATCTGATTCTTTAGAGTTTCCTGAGTCTTTAACCAGAAGTGGAGAGATATTATTTATTGATCCCATGTGGAGACTGGAACGGCCATGTTGGATGTGCAGGCACTGGATACAGGGAAGTGCATGGTGGGATGAGGTATGGCAGGCGGAAACCAGATGTTGAGGGTGAGAGAATCCTAGAGTATGCCTTAGCATTTGACCTGCTTCTTGGGAACACATGTTTCAAGAAGCATGACAGCCATCTCATCACATACAAGTCTGGAAACATAGCCACGCAGGTAGACTTTATCCTTTTCCGTAGGACCATGCCCAAACTTGTCACAGATGTAAAAGTGATCCCTGGTGAGGAAGTAGCTCTGCAACATCAGCTTCTTGTATGTGACATGAGGATTGATGTGCCTCCAAAATCCAAGCGCAAGTTCACCCCTCGCCTCAAAGTTTTGAAGCTTAAAGACCCTCAGACAAGCAATCATTTCCAGGAGGTCTTCAACTTGCATGTGAGCACATCTGCAGGTGTAGCTGATGGGGCCACTGAGGATATCTGGAACAACATCAAGACTGGACTGCTCAAGACAACTGAGGAGGTATGTGGCACAACTCGGTCACACCGTTGGCGTCGTGAAACCTGGTGGTGGAATGAACACGTGGAAAAGGCCATTGCTGCCAAGCGGACAGCTTTCAAAGCCTGGAAGGCTGGTAAAGGCACTAGGGCATCATAAGATGCAGCCAAACGAAATGCCAGACATGCAGTGCACCATGCTCGTCAAGAAGCCGACAAGAAGGTCTACGAGAATATTGACCCCAAGTCTTCAGAAGTCTACAGCCTTGCTAACCAGTTTAGAAGAGAGAACACTGATGTTGTTGGTGACAAACCTGTGAAGAATGATGCAGGAGAGATGTCAATGAGCGAAGACTCAAAGCAGAAGGCCTGGCTAGAGCACTACCAAAGGCTTCTCAACGTTGAGTTTGACTGGGACCCAGACCACCTGTCATATCAACCACCAGTGGAAGGCCCGCCCATCCCAATCACCATTGATATGGTTAAGAAGGCTATCTCACAGATGAAGGCTGGCAAAGTACCGGGCCCATCAGGCATAGTGGTGGAGATGATACGAGCCGCCGGTGACATGGGTGCCTCCATGATCTGTGACCTTGCAGTTGCAATCATTCGTGATGGCAAGGTACCCTCTGACTGGGAGCAGAGTTTCATTGTCTGCCTCTACAAGGGAAAAGGGGATGCATTGGAAAGGGGCAACTACCGCGGTCTCAAGCTGACAGAGCAGGTTATGAAAATCCTGGAGAGGATTGTGGACGGCCTCATCAGACAGTTGGTGTCAATCGACGATTCCCAGTTTGGCTTCGTCCCAGGCAGAGGCACTACAGACGCAATCTTTGTTGTCAGGCAGCTGCAAGAGAAGTATCTAGCTGCCAATAAGAGACTCTACATGGCTTTTGTAGACCTGGAGAAGGCGTTTGATCGAGTACCTCGGAAGGTCATCTGGTGGGCGCTGAGAAAACTTGGTGTGGAGGAGTGGATTATGCAACTGGTGCAGGGGATGTATGCAAATGCACGGAGCCGTGTCCGTGTTGGTGAAGGTTAGTGTTCACCAAGGATCAATACTCAGCCCGCTGCTCTTCATCATTGTGCTTGAAGCCTTATCACGAGAGTTCCGCTCTGGGGTCCCCTGGGAGGACCTCTATGCCGATGACCTTGTTATCATCGCTGAATCGCTTGAGGAATGTGTCAGGAGGCTCTTGACTTGGAAAGAAGCAATGGAGAAGAAAGGACTGAGAGTAAATGCAGGAAAGACAAAGATCATGATCTGCGGTACGGGACTGGACCTCCTGCAGAGTTCAGGCGAGTTTCCATGCGCTGTCTGTCACACTGGAGTGGGCAGCAACAGCATCTTCTGCAATGGCTGCAAGCACTGGGTGCACAAGAAATGCAGTGAGCTCAAGAGCTTGAAAAAGGACCCTGACTACAGATGTACACAGTGCCAGGGAACTGCACGCCCCTTGGATGGCAGACCACAGAAGGAAGTCCAGGTCGGACCTGACAAGCTTGAGGTGGTAGCTTCCTTTTGCTACCTAGGAGACATACTCTCAGCAGCAGGTGGCTGTGAACTTTCAACCACAACACGTGTGAAAACCGCCTGGAAGAAGTTCAAGGATCTGTTACCAGTCCTCTCTTCACGCCACCTCTCTTTCAAAACACGTGGCCGTGTGTACAGCTCTTGTGTGCGGAGCGCAATGCTCCATGCCGGCAAGACTTGGCCATTGACAAAGCCAAACCTCCAGCTTCTGCAGTGAAATGACAGGGCAATGATCAGACAGATCTGCAATGTCAGGCCGCAAGACATTGTCACCACCAGGTCCAATGAGCTACTTGTGCGGCTTGGCATAGAGGATCTGGACCTCATTCTGAAGGAGAGAAGACTCCGATGGTATGGACATGTGGAACGCTCCAATGGTGCAGTCAAGACAGCCTTTGACATACAGGTTGATGGAAAGTGTGGGCCTGGGAGGCCCAAAATGACATGGAAGCAGCTGACAGAGAGGGATTGCAGAGAGTGGAAGCTCTCAGCTATCAACCCTCATGATAGACGTACCTGGAGATCTGGTGTGAGATCTGCCATGCGTGCAGCAAGCCAGCTATCTGGAAGCGGGCCCACTGATGTGGATGTTGCCCCTGTAATCAAAAATCCGATTATGATATGATATGATTATGATGTTAGAATTAGGAGAGCACCTCCCTCCTATTCTTCAAATTCTAGCACATTATCTATAGGTTAATGTATTACTAAGTTAAAATGAAGTTTTTTAAAAGTATAACGTATTTTAACGAGTAATACTTAACCCATAGATAATCAATTATCTCCCTCCTTCCACCCTCACTTATCTCTCCTAATTGTGTCTATTGTTTTACACATAAAAGAAACTGACACGTGATCAATTGAGCGGGAAGGGTTACGTCACACAGGTAACTGCCTAAGGGACCTTCTGGTTTAAGACTTTAATTGACGACTGAAAGGTCGTTTTTCTGTGGAAGGTGTGAAAACAGAAGAGAATAGCACATTATCTATAGGTTAAGTATTACTTGTTAAAATACGTTTTACTTTTAAAAAACTACATTTTAATAAAATTTCTGTCCTACATAACATTAGGCAGACAAATGATTTTTTTTTATTTCTTCATGAGGGAGTGGTTGGGTGAGGCGAAGGTGTCCTGTAGCTTTTGTCACCGGGGAGCCCAACTGATATTGGCTTACAGATGGGCAAGGCCCGCTGTCCTTGCAGCAGGTAAGGGTAGAGGGGGAATGTTGTTATTTCTTCTGTTTCTTCACTTTCTTTCATTTCCCTTTTTTCTTCCCTATCCCTCCCTTTCATCTCCTCTACTATCTCTTTTCTCCCTTTCTCTGGGAGATGTCACAAAATGACCCACAAGGGTTGACGTGTTGTTAAAACCCAACACAATCAATTTATTTCTTCATGAAAAGATAATGCTACATTACTCTTTGAGTTAAAGTTCAATGACTGTACTCAAAGCCTAAGTTAATGAAGCAAGGTTCAGTGAGTATACTGCATTTACTCTAAGTATTCAAGCATCTTAACTCATACTTATCCTGAATTTCAACATCCATTTGATGACTTGATGATGTGTCAGATGATGAGTGTTGAATAGTATAGACCCTGATCAGAAGCTACATTTTGCAGCATCTGCTCTGAGTCTTGTGTTTGTGTCGAGGTTTTATGGCCCAGTCAACCCAGTGGGGTCATGTCGTGGTCAGTTTACCTAATCATACTTTTACTGGGCAGGCTTAGTCCTCATAGGGGTTAATCAGTATTGTGCACATTCTTTCGCCAGAAACTGCTCTGGGTCTACATTGTTTGCTAAGGCCTGTCTGTCAGAATACTTGGGATAAATATGGTGCCCACAGCTTATGATTTTTAGGAGAAATAATAAAAATACTTGGTTGAAAAAACGTCTGCCCTAGAGCTATGTTGACATTCCTATTTACACAAATTGATTCTTCTGTGAGATGGAGGTTTAAAAAATAAACTGAAAAGTAACAGTTCTTAAGACTACATGGACTAATGAAGAATCTCAGCACTTTTTACAATGGGGTTATCAAAAAATGAACTTCAGAAATTTATTCAGTTACTATTTTATATTTCACTATATTTATTTTTAATTAATGTTTATTATTTTGTATTTACAAGGCACTGTTTGGTCCAAATTACAATGCAGTTGGTGTAAGTTTCATTATGGGAACTTCACTTGCCCAGGTTTATCTATCCTTTGTAATAGTAAACTCTGGAAATGGCAGTTGCCTCCTGTATGGGTTGAAAATCTTACTTATGGGTACTGTTTATGAGGTTTTATTTTTTTATTATTATTTATTCATCACAACAGGAATCAGAATGTTATAGGTCCTGTTTCGGATAATTTATATATGAGTGTGTATAAATATTACCCCATTATTAATGGCATGGTGAAGTTCCCATGATGTGTGTAATGATTAATGTGAAGATGGACTTAAAATGACCATTATATTATCCAGATGACAATGTGTTTTTGAAGATTTTATCTTGCACACCTGAATTATAGTGTTTAGTGTTGATTCTCTTTCCACTGATTTGGGATCACTTTTAAACCAGTGAATTATTATCAATGAAATGACTTGATGTAGATGGATAATTTTTTGGTCAGGGCATACTTGTTCAAAGCATTGTTGGCATACATCATTGGAAATACATCTACCTCTTAACATACATTGTATTAAAAAAAAAAACTTAACATGAAAATTAGACACCAGATTAAGAAAGTTATAAATTGTTCAAATTAATTTTATTTTCAAAATAATAAGAAGATGTGAGAATCAGACTGAGAGTAAAATACATTATAAACTTTAGACTAAAATTTAAAAACAACTGTTAGGTGGACAAAAATAGCAACAACTTAATTACTGTAAATATAATACTTTTTGTATCAAATGCAATGAAAATTCACCAGAATTTAGCTCTACAAATGACATTATGTAACAGTTAATTAGCATTTTTATAATTTGGTCAGTTGAATGAAATTTCAAAGTGATTGCCTCCTTGTCAGGCATACGGCAACAGAGAGAGATGTTTGATAGGGCATAAGTATGTTTTAAACTACTTATCCAGTTTCCACCAAATGGCATTGTTTGTTAAGACCTTTCATTTGAAATTCTCCTGAGTTACCAGTGAGTGTTTTCATTTAAGGAAGGAAGCCATTAAGTCTATGTGACTGAATATTTTTGCATAAAAATGTCAAATTGAAAATTGTATGGAAATACGTGATTAGCTTTTGTTGTATGTGGGGAAGCTACTCATATTTTTCCATGAAAAGTGTCATTTAATATAATGTATGCTATATAATGTCTTATTGACATCACTTTCTCATTAAAGTAATGATGCTTTCAACAAGTGGGCCCAAATTAAGTATTTTTTGTTGAATGTTTGAAGACAGGTATTTGCGTTTGGTCTGGGGCACAGGGAAATCTACATTGAGGATCAGGCCTACCTACAAGTCTAGCTACACCATGACAAATATTGCCAAGCATAGCTACACTAGACCTAGCCACACCAGGCCTTGCTACATCAGGTCTGGTCATATCAGTCCTAGCCACACCAAGCACATCTACATGAGGACTAGCAACACTGCACCTAGCTACACCAAATATAGCTACAATAACTAGAGCTAATGTAGCAGGCCTAAACACATCAGGTCTACACACAACAAGCCTAGCCACACCAAGCTCAGCTACATCAGGCCTAGTAACACTGCACTTAGCTACACCAAATATAGCTACAATAACTAGAGCTAATGTAGCAGCCCTAGGCACATCAGATCTAGACACCCTAAGCCTAGCCACACCAAACTCAGCTACATCAGACCTAGCTACACAAGGCCTAGTAATACTGCACCTAGTTGCAATAACCAGACCTAATACAGCAGGCCTAACCACATCAGGCTTAGAAAAGATGTAGATACATGGTCTAGGGTGGATGTTCATAATTGTATATGTAACAATGAAGGGTTCCATGGTCTAGGGTGGATGTTTATATTTGTGTATGTCACAATGAAGGGTTCCATGATCTAGGGTGGATGTTCATATTTGTATATGTCACAATGAAGGGTTCCATGGTCTAGGATGGATGTTCATATTTGTATATGTCACAATGAAAGGTTCCATGGTCTAGGGTGGATGTTTATATTTGTGTATGTCACAATGAAGGGTTCCATGGTCTAGGATGTATGTTCATATTTGTATATGTCACAATGAAGGGTTCCATGGTCTGGGGTGGATGTTCATATTTGTATATGTCACAATGATGGGGTTCCATGGTCTAGGATGGATGTTCATATTTGTATATGTCACAATGAAGGGTTCCATGGTCTAAGTGGATGTTTATATTTGTATATGTCACAATGAAAGGTTCCATGGTCTAGGGTGGATGTTTATATTTGTGTATGTCACATTGAAGGGTTCCATGGTCTAGGGTGGTTGTTCATATTTGTGTATGTCACAATGAAGGGTTCCATGGTCTAGGGTGGATGTTCATATTTGTATATGTCACAATGAAGGGTTCTGTGTCTAGGGTGGATGTTCATATTTGTATATATAACAATGAAGGGTTCCATGGTCTAGGGTGGATGTTTATATTTGTATATGTCACAATGAAGGGTTCCATGGTCTAGGGTGGATGTTCATATTTGTGTATATAACAATGAAGGGTTCCATGGTCTAGGATGGCTGTTCATATTTGTATATGTCACAATGAAAGGTTCCATGGTCTAGGGTGGATGTTCATATTTGTATATGTCACAATGAAGGGTTCCATGGTCTAGGGTGGATGTTCATATTTATATATGTCACAATGAAGGGTTCCATCATCATATTTGTGTATGTAGCAAAGAAGGGTTCCATGGTCAAGGGTGGATGTTCATATTTGTGTATGTAACAATGAAGGGTTCCATGGTCAAGGGTGGATGTTCATATTTATATATGTCACAATGAAGGGTTCCATCATCATATTTGTGTATGTAACAATGAAGGGTTCCATGGTCAAGGGTGGATGTTCATATTTGTGTATGTAACAATGAAGGGTTCCAAGGTCTAGGGTGGATGTTCATATTTGTATATGTCACAATGAAGGGTTCCAAGGTCTAGGGTGGATGTTCATATTTGTATATGTCACAATGAAGGGTTCCATGGTCTAGGGTGGATGTTCATATTTGTATATGTAACAATAAAGGATTCCCTGTTCTCCACCATATTGATTTTCGTAAAGATTTTACTTAATCTGTCTTCATCTGCTTTGTATAGATTTCATGTGGCTAAGAAATTCTTGTTGACCCTGTAAAGTACATGTATTGCTTTGTCACACTTATAACAATGTGAATCAAGATAGCCCTATAAGAAACAGAACATGCCTATGTCATGGAAGTTTGATGAATTCATTTGTTTCACCAATATATATATATATATATATATATATATATATATATATATATATATATATATATATATATAATGTTACAAATAAACATGTCATCAAGAACAATCAGGATGCCAATTCTGCTAGTCAGTGGAACTTCTGACAAATACATAGACAGTAGCACTTTATTGGCTTGAACAAGCTTCGGACCATTAAAGTTAATGCTAGCCAGTTGGAGTCCAGTTATCCAGTTGTTTTTTTTCTGCATAAAATGTGCTGTAGAGACAGAAATTATTTCCAGTTAGCCAAGGTAAATATATCAGAGTTCAAGTTATTTTGAATTTCCAATGCATAAGAGCTTTAGGTCTCACTCTCCAAACACTGTAAGTCAGTTTATAACTACCAATTTTATGTAAAGGCAACATTTTAATAAACTGTTATGCCTTAAAATGGACTGATTTTATTTAATAAGTAAGAAATAAATTTGTCATGTTAGGTGTCATATTTCAGTTTAAACAATTTTAGCAACTTACCTGCTTATCATGTCTCATTGTGAACAAATCAAATGCCAGTATTCAAAATGTATACCCTATCCCAATGGATAGCGCAGAGGTATGTCTCTCGCTTGTCTCCGCTGCGGCCCAGGTTCGATTCCAGGCACTCGCATGTGACAGGGTAGTGGTCAACCATCTATGGTCAGTGGTTTTCTCCGGATACTCTGGTTTCCTCCACCAGGCATGACGACAAAACACTGGTCCGTGCCTTTGAGAACACATTTATAAGTTAGTTGAGCTCTTTGTGCAATCAGAGTAACATAAATAAAGTTTAAGTGTTAACCTTATCCTAAAAAATATATACATTAATTTAAATAAGTCAGCTGTCCGTTACTACGGTGTGTTAGTACTGAAGACAGGGGACATCTGAAGACCTGAAGGTGAACAAGTGCTTGATCTTTATTCACATTGTTAACCTATGCAGTAATCTATGGTGTTTATTAAGTGTTGTATATGTTGTCATGTGTTACATATACATATTTTATGCAGTAAGTAATCAGTGTAGAACCTACAGGTCAGTTTGTGCTACAGTATAATCTTGTGATAATCTTAATGTTTGACCAAAATGATCAGTCCCTGCTACAGTGCATTTTGTAATTGGATCTTGTCTTTGTTACACTCCAATATGATATGGACTTGTGACTGCAGGTAAGTAAGAACTTTTAATATGTCTTGATCTGTACTCTGTCTATACTATATACTGTTTGATGAAGTCGGAACCATTATGCCTTGGAATTATTATGACATCACCTACACTTCAGTCTGTTATGATGTCTGATATAGTAGGACCATTATGTCAAGGCATAATGAGCCCTACTATATCAGGCAGTAGCATAAATACAAGACTAGATCAAGGCATAAAGATCAGTATTTTATCAGTCAGTAGCATAGACTGAAGAGTAGATTGGGACATAAAGATCCTACTATGTCAGGCAATAGCATAGTCTGAAGAGTAGATTAAGGCATAAAGATCCCTACTATATCAGACAGTAGCATTAACTGAAGTCTAGATCTAGGTATAAATATCCATACTATATCAGACAGTAGCATAGACTGAAGAGTAGATTAAGGCATAAAGGTCCATACTATGAAGAGTAGATCAAGGCATAAAGGTCTTTACTATATTAGACAGTAGCATAGATGGAAGACTAGATCAAGGCATAAAGATCCCCACTATAAGCAGTAGCATAGATGGAAAATTAGATCAAGGCATAAAGATCCCTACTCTTATAAACTGAACAGTAGAGCAAAGCATGAATATCCCTACCATATCAGATAGTAGCATAAACTGAAGATTAGATCAAGGCATAATTTTAGATCCCTACTACTGTAAAACATTTAAATTTGGGGGTATCAAATTTGGCATTTTTTGTTTTAGTGGAGGAGCTTTTGGCAGATTTATATTTTGGCAGATTTTTTATTTCTGAAAAAAGAAAAAAATCTGTGATTTCTGACGTAGTGTGTGTCTTATGTATGAGGGTTCTACACAGTGATTTGTAAATCAAACACAGTGATTTTCAACTGTTTTCCACATTGCATTGTTCTTGGTGTGTGAGTGAATACAAATCAGTTCTATTTATATTTGATTACTCAAAAACAAAACAACAAGAAAAAAAAACAACAACAAATTTTGAGTTATCATTAGTTGTAGTTTTCTTTCTTGGTAAAGCTGTTAAACTATTACCAATTATACCCGCAATTTTTGTTTGACAATTTCTGTCAATGTGTATTTGCTTTCATTTATATTTTTATGCAGTAAGTAAACAGTGTAGAACCTACAGGTCAGTCTGTGCTAAAGTACAATGTTGTGATAAACTTCATGTTTGACCAAAATGATCAGTCAAAACTTTTTTCAGTTCTGTTGAGCCGGCTTCATAATGGCTAGATCATTATCTTTCTTTATTTTCATATGCTAAACAAATCCTAAGGAATAAATACACTTTTTCTATTGTCACGAGTAATGCCCTTGACAAATGGCATTTTTGTAATATTTTATTCTGAATAAAATATTCATTTTCATATTGCCCTACTTAATATTTGTGATGTGTATTGGGAATAAATTTCTGCCAGTTCGTTATTTTTTTCTTGCCCTCTCTGATCTGTACTGGTGTTTTTTTTTATTTTGGCAATTTTTCCTTGACTGCCAATAGCACAAAAATAAAATGATCACCAAATACAGGTGTTTTACAGTATATCAGACAGTAGCATAAACTGGTGTAGATAAGGCATAAAGATACCTGTTATTTTGGACAATAGCATAGACTGAAGACTAAATCAAGGCATAAAGATCCCTACTATGAAAAACTGAAGTCTGGATCAAGGCATTAAGATTCCTACTATATCAGACAATTGTATTAACTGAAGAATAGATCATGATCTAAAGAGTCCTACTATATCAGATAATAGTACAGACTGAAGACTAAATCAAGGCAAAAAAAGAAATAAGCAGCAGCATTGACTGAAAAGCCGACTGATCAAGTCATAAAGATCCCTACTATAATACTGAAGTGTAGATCAAGGTTTAAAGATCCCTGCAATATTAGACAGTAGCAAAAAGATCCTTACTATAATAAACTGAATTGTAGATCAAGGCACTAGCATAGATGAAAGACTAGACCAAGGCATAAAGAGCCCTACAATATCAGACAGTAGCATAGACTAAAGAGTAGATCAGGGCATAAAGATCCCTACTATAATAAACTGAACTGTAGATTAAAGCATAAAGATTCCTACTATATCAGACAGTAGCAAAATTAGACTGAAGAGTAGATCAAAGCATAAAGATCTCCACTATATCAGACAGTAGCATAGACAGAAGAGTAGATAAGGCATAAAGATCCCTACTACATGAGACAGTAGCATAGACAGAAGAGTAGATCAAAATGTAAGGACCCCTACTATAATAAACGGATGAGTAGATCAAAGCATAAAGATCCCTTCAATATCAGACAGTAGCATAGATTGAAGAGTAAATCAAAGCATAAAGATCCTAGTGTAACAGACAAAAGCATAGACTGAAGAGTAGATCAAAGCATAAAGGTCCTACTATATCAGGCAGTAGCTTAGACTGAAGAGTAGATCATGGCCTAAAGAGCGGTACTATATCAGAGAGTCGCATAGACTGAAGACTAGATCAGTTCTCGACTAAATCAGAGAGTAGGATAGACTGGAGAGTAGATAAGGCATAAAGATTTATGTTATATCAGACAGTGGCATAGACTGAAAAGTAGATCAAGTCGTAAAGATCCCTACTGTTATAAACTAAAGTATAGATCGAGGCATGAATATCCCTTCTGTATCAGACAGTAGCATAAACTGAGTAATAGGTCACAGCCTAACGAGTTGTACTATATCAGACAGTAGCATAGTCTGAAAAGTAGATCAAGGCATATATATCCTACTGTATCAGGCAGTAGCATAGACTGAAGAGTAGATTATGACCTAAAGAGCTGTACTACATCAGAGAGTAGCATAGACTGAAGACTAGATCATGGTATAAAGGTCCCTACTATATTAGAAAGTAGTGTGGACTGAAGAGTAGATCATGGCATAAAGTTTGCTATTATCTCAGATAGTAACAGAGACTGAAGACTAGATTATGGCATTAAGTTCCCTACTCTATCAGACAGTAGCATAGACTGAAGACTAGATTGTGGCATAAAGTTCCCTACTGTATCAGAGTAGCATAGACTGATGACTAGATAATGACACAAAGTTCCCTACTAATGAGACAGTAGCAATAACTGAAGAGTAGATCATAGCATAAAAAAGATCCTACTATATCAAGCAGTAGAATAGACAAAAGAGTAGATCATGACATAAAAAGATCCTTCTTTATCAGAAAGTAGCATTGTCTGAAGTGTAGATCAAGGCATAAAGATTATACTATGTCAGACAGTATCATCGACAAAAATGTAGATCATGGCATAAAAAGATCCTACTATATCAGGCAGAGCATAGTCTGAAGAGTAGATCAAGGCATAAAGATCCTACTATATAGGACCATAGCATAGACTGAAAAGTAGATAAAGGCATAAAGGTCCTATTACATCAGGCAGTAGCATAGACAAGGGTAGATCAAGGCATAAAGATCCTACTATATCAGACAGTAGCATAGACAAAAGAGTACATTGTGGCATAAAAAGATCCTACTGTATCAGACAGTAGCATAGTCTGAAGAGTAGCTCAAGACATAAAGATCCTACGATATCAGACAGTAGTATAGACTGATGAATAGATCAAGGCATAACAAGCCTACTGTATTGGGCAGTAGCATAGATTAAAGAGCAGATCAAGGCATTAAGGTCCTATTATATCAGACAGTAGCATAAGCTGAAGAGTATATCAAGGCATAAAGATCCTGCTATATCAGGCAGTAGCATAGTATGATGAGAAGTTCAAGGCATAAAGATCCTACTATATCAGGCAGTAGCATAAGCTAAGGAGTAGATCAAGGCCTTAAGATCCTACTATATCAGACAGTAGCATAGACTGAAGAGAAATTCAAGGCATAAAGATCCTACTATATCAGGCAGTAGCATAGGCTAAAGAGTAGATCAAGGCATTAAGATCCTACTATATCAGACAGTAGCATAGACTAAAGAGAAGTTCAAGGCATAAAGATCCTACTATATCAGTCAGTAGCATAGGCTAAAGAGTAGATCAAGGCATTAAGATCCTACTATATCAGACAATAGCATAGGCTGAAGAGTAGATCAAGGCATAAAGACCCTGCTATATCAGGCAGTAGCATAGTATGACGAGAAGTCAAGGCATAAAGATCCTACTATATCAGGCAGTAGCATAGGCTAAAGAGTAGATCAAGGCATTAAGAGCCTACTATATCAGGCAGTAGCATAGGCTAAAGAGTAGATCAAGGCATTAAGATCCTACTATATCAGGCAGTAGCACAAGCTAAAGAGTAGATCAAGGCATAAAGATCCTACTATATCAGACAATAGCATAGACTGAAGTGCAAGTTAAGGCATGAATCTAGGCCTTCCTCAGCTGCATATAGGATGAGGACCTTGTTCTCCACCCTGCAGATAATGTATAGTAAGGGACCATGCCCAGACTGTAGATATAAACTGATTTGTGTCTGTACTGTTGATGTTGTTAAATTGTTCAGGTAATGCTTATTATGTTTCTAGTAACTAAACTAATACTAACTGGATGACATGGAGTGATGGGATATACTTGCAGTAGTTACTAAGTCTAGTGAGTGTTTGAATATGTACTTGTGTGTTTAATGCCTGCAGTGACTGACAATGTAAATGTATGAGCTTAGCCAGTTAGTGTTCTGTTCATACATCAGTTTCTGATCATTTTATCTTGGTGATACATTTCTATATGATCCAAATATAAATATGCATCTCACTGGTTACACATTTCACATGACTTTAGCGAGGAAAAGAATCTAACTGCAGAGGTAACAGATCCTGATAAAATTTTATGGGGACTGGATATATTTGATAGATATTCTGCCATTTTGTGAAAGGGAGACAACTTTTGTGACTTCCTGTTTGCTTTTCTGCACATTAGACCCTTCTGAAAAGATGTCTACCCAAAAAGGAAAAAATTTGCTCCTCTTAGGAGCAAATTCTTCTGTTTTACAGTAGACACCTTTTTAGAAGGGAGGCAGAAATGATTTGACAGAGTTGCTTCCCCTGAAAGTGTATGTATTCCCCTTAAGTTAAGGTAGAGTGATCAAACTAACAAATCAAGTTTCTGCATAAAACCTTCAAATACATTTTTATTCTTAAACTTTTACAGATTTTATAGTCGGTAGATGTTGTTCTTTAAATACCAAATACAGAAATTTTTGGTATCAGGGATGCTTAGAGCCTTACTAACTGATTATTTAATATTAGTTTGTATCTGCTGCAGTTTTTATTGGCACTTTAAGGGTTAGCTTCTAATGTTTTCTGTGAATTTCAGCCAGGTATATTCCAAGCTGTTACAGACCATGATTTACCAAGAATGAAAGAACTGATACAATGTTGGTGTAGAGTGGATTGTTTCAGGGTATGTTACTACTGTTCAGAGAATTGTCTGTAGCAAGTACACCATTTGAAGTCTTATTATTTGCATCCCAACTCAGAAACCAGTGTGAGATAGAGCTTTTCATCATATGCCATTCTGTCTGACTGTCATAATGTTACTACATAAGAAACCTAGTAAATTTTGCTATGGCATATAACAACATCATGTTTACTTATGGCAAAAAGATGACTTAATGTGACAACATCTTGTTTACTTATGGCAAAAAGATGACTTAATGTGAAGATAATGCATATAAAATGCAACTTTTGAACCAGGTAAATATACATTCATGTTCCTTTCATGTGATATTAATTAAATAGATTCTAAAAGGAATGACCCTTGAGATCAATGAACACACACACACACACACACACACACACACACACACACACACACACACACACACACACACACACATACACACACATTGAAGTGTTGAAGTTTTCCAAGCAGACTAGCTAGTTTCAGCAAATTAGGCTTCATCAGTGATCAGAAAATATAAACTACACTATGATGGAATATAGGGGGACTTTTTACAGCTGCCAGTCTTAAATAATTTCAATGTTTTATCACCAAGGCTGCCAAAAGCTTCAAGTTATTAAACCCTCATGTAAATAAACACTCATGATATATAGCCATCAATGACACAATTGTCAATGAAGCATCTACATGGCAGAGTGATTTTAGTGATTCTGACTTAGGAACACAAGGTCCCGGCTCAAATCATGCTAGAGGTGGCATTCAGCTTATGAGTGTACAGGGCTTCATTGCACAGAGCCTTGCTTATCAAGTATGAATATATATTTGTAATTTTGGAGCTGCATCAGAATTAAGGGTGAGGATTTGCATGAGTAAAATTGGTTTAAGCCCCCAGTAGTTTTGCTACTGACCATTCCAAGGCGGGTTCCTCAGTTGCAATTCTTCTTTGCTTGTGGTGGGGGGTGGGGTGTGGTTAGAAAATATCCAGACTTTTCATGCTCCAGTCTTTCCAGGTGCAGCTACATACAAATATAATAATGAGGGAAAATTACTTTTTATTGTCTATAAATTGGTCAGTTTATTTTCAATGAGAAGCGGAACCTAAGCTGGAGGAACTGAGATCTGTAATAAAATACCTACTTTTAGAGGGTGAAAACCTTGCCACATTTTCAAAGGTTGCAGGATTTTTTTTTCTAAAGCCTGCATATCCCATTCAATCTTTTATAGCTGGGTTTAACAGTTTAGGGAGGGCAAGACAAGTGTGAGGGACAAGCCTAGGCCAGAGAGGCCCACTAAGGCAGTGACCCCTACATTGGTGGCAAATGTTAAGGTTTTTGTCAACAAAGATCACAGAGTGTCATTGCAGGAGGGAGCTAATCATTAAAGCTTCAGCACATCAGATTTTACACAAAAAAATAGGTATGAGCAAGGTAAGTGCTAGGTGGGTGCCAAAACAGCTGACAGAAGACCAAAAGGCATCCAGGGTGACCATAACAGAAGAACATTTTGGGCATTTTAACCATGATGAAAATAAGTCTTTGAACTGTATTGTCACTGGGGATGAAATGTAGGTTCATTATGCCGAACCAGAAACAAAAGCTCAGTCAAAGCAGTGGAAATGAACTAGTTCCCCATCTCCCAAGAAGTTTAAACTGTCTCCATCTGCTGGCAAGGTTATCCTGGTTAGTCAATGTCCATCATCCATCATGCGGCATCAACAATTTGCTTTTAAAGTCTACTCCTCCTACATCCCTGGGCCAATTGACTTGAAACTTGGTAGGAAGCGTCAAGGTGACTTGCAGATCAAAAATAGCTAAAATTGTTCCGACTGGAAATCGAAGATGGCCATCATGGCCGCCATCTTGAAAATCTATTTTGTGCTTCTTCTCCTGAATGCGGGGCCCCTACTGGGGAACCTTTAAAACCTTTAAAAACCTTTAATTTTGTTGAAATCCTTTAAAACCTTTAATTTGGCTGAAAAACCTATAAAAACCTTTATTTTTATGAGAAAACCTTTATATTTGGCAATTTGTAAATGCAAGAGAAGGACAGAGTAAATATGAAGCATTTGGTAACAACAAATTATAGTTCTGTTTCTTAGATTCATATGTTTCTAAACAGAAATGCAAGTTAATATTGTCATTACCATTTAAAGATGAAAATATACGATTTTCTCTGCAATTTTTCTCCCTACTTTGCTTGAGAGGCGATAACAGGAGTTCTTTTGCTGGGATCTGCCAAGAAATTTAACCATTAAATGCTCTTTATTTTGTACAAAATTTATCCTGAAAAACCTTTATTTGGCTAAAAATAGCCTTTATAAAAAGCCTTTATTTTTAAGAGAGACTGCTAGGGGGCCTGTGAATGGAAAGGCCAGTTTACTTGAAACTTGGTAGGAAGTATCACGGCAACTTGTAGATCAAAACAGGACAAGTTTGTCTCTTAGAAAAAAAATGGCAAAAAATTTATGCTTGATAATTTAACCAGATGTTTCTAACAAGTCTTAGTTAATACATGTATTTGTTATTATATATACTGTACTTGTCCTTGGCCTATGCTGGGGAGTCCATTGTTATAACAGGGTTTCTTGTGATATCATATAGGGATACAGCAGACTAGTCTGCTGTCTCTGAGCTGTGGAAGTTCCTGATTCCAACAATGTTTAGAATGAATTGCGCATGGACAGACAGAATTACTACACACTTAAGGTGTGTAGTTAGGTCACAACAAAATAGTTTGTTTAACTACAATTTCTAACAGATCTATGTTAATACTCACATGTATTTGTTATTATATTTTAGAGATATTTTTTGTGAAGACTTTCCCGTAGAACACTGTAACACTAAAAATATTATGAACTATGAACACTTGTAACTAAACATGAACATTTACAACTTTTTTACATCTTCATATATTCCTTTTTACTTCTGATTTATGAGTCTAACCCTCTGTGTTGCTCAAAAGGTTGGTGGTAAAACCAAATGGCACCTTTCCATACACATAATGATTCGGGAATACTTCTTTGGTTTTCCATCATCTAACCTTCATTACAGTTTCCGGTATAACACCCTGAGATACTGCTACTGTTGCTCCTGTGGGCCTGAATGACTTTGCGGTAAAACCATCCAAACCAGCTAATTGTATACTTTGTTCCAGAATATTCCCTATCATGTCTGCTGTTATTGCGTTGTAAGGGGCTTTTAAAGATAACAATGGATAATCAGGTCCTTGCCTTAATGATTCTGTTTTTGTAATATACACTTTCAAACACTGCACAGGGTCCATAATTTTATCCTCAGCTGCTGGCACTGTCACTTCGAACCCTTGTCTCTGTGTCTCATTCTTCATGCCCCAAAATACAATCATCATTAAGATCCATCTGAACCAAATGCTTCATTATTGACAGATAATGAAATTGTTCTGACTGACATTGTCTTTGTATCAAACACCGTAGCTTTGGGTGTGAGACCTGAAGGCCTGGTCATGAATACTAATGCCACCAATTTTATTGCCTTTAAATATAATTGTTTCAATGTTAACTGTTCATTATCACCCCATGAGTGAAATAGTCTAGCAAACTCTTCTGTAGGCATGGGTTTTAAAATTGTCTCGACTAAATGGTGCCTGTTTTCACCATTGCAGTATTTAATTTTTTTATATCTGAATGATAAGCTGGGGATGCTTTCCCTAATCCTTCAAATAAGAATGTCAGTGTGGCTAACATGACTTCAAAATGGCTTCAGGCCTGTCTGAAGAGTCTGCAGCCTGATACAGAAAATCTGATAACAATGCAGTGTTATGTTCATTGGCAAAATCTTGTTGTCCTTCATTACAAAATGAAATATATCTTTTAACACAATTATTGTAAGTTTTTAAAGTAGATTCTGCTATAGATAACGTAGCTTGTTTGGCTGCTCTCCTGGACCAACCTATACACCGTAGTCTCAATGCCCAGAGACTCTCCAAACAAATATTTGCCATTTCTTGTTTTTTAAATGCTCCTGTTTGGGTCCCACTGCTATAATTGTCCTTGGCAACTCCGGTAGCCTCATAGGCTGGTCGACTGACATATTGATAAGTTCTTGAAACCATGGTTGACTTTCCCATTTTGGTGCAATTATAGTGGCTAGTGCCTGTACTATTTTTGTTTGATGACTTGCACCACCTTGGGAATTGAAGCAAATGGTGTGTTCACATAATTGTTCACATTTGCCCAATCTGTTTGTGACAATGCATCTATCCCTGAAGTTTTAGGGTCCCAATATAGGGAATTGTACACTGGGAGCTGTGTTAAGTTATCAATGCCAGTCAGTCTACGTGATGAGGACCCCATATTACGTCTAACATCTTGAAGAGGTTGGGGTGCAGACGACATTCGTAAGTTGATCTTACTCTCAACAGAAAATCGGCCTGCCAATTCTGAGTTCCTGATAAATATTTTGCGATTGAACCTATGGCCTCCATGGCCTCTAAATGAATGTTTCTGGTTACTGAATCTAACTGTATAGATGAACCGTTAATTCCATTGATCATTGCCACTGTAGTCACAGTGTCTGATAACACTTGAACCTGCTTGCCCCACAGAATTTCCTTGAATGATAAAATTCCCATTAAAACTGTGAACAACTCTCAGAAATTGGAACTTTTCATTGAGAGTCTTATATTCTAAAAACCTTGCGCCTCCAAACTGGGAATCCATGCCCCTCATCCAACACTGGATGCGTGTGTAACTAACTGAATGTTAACTGGCTTGTCAACTACAAACAATGTATTCCACTGTGAACTGAAGTTAAAAAAATATTCTAAATCATTACAGGTATATTCATCTAAAATTATTTTCTCATTCCAACTACTGTTTCGACAACTGTCTGTATCATAAAGTTTCTAAGTAAAAATTTTGCTGGGAATATACACTTACACGTAGAAATACATTGTCCTGCTAATCTAGCCAGACCTCTAGCAGTAACACTACCAGAACACAAAGCACGGCTAACCTCTTCAATTTTCTAATTCTCTCTTGAGTGACTTTAATAGTTGTGGACTCACCACTGAGTGTCAATAATATACCCAATAAATGTCTTTATCAGGGTTGATATATTATGGGGCAATTTTCTGACCCACAGGTCAAAATACTATATATGGGTCAGATATTATCTGACACCGGTTCTAATGATGACTTCTCATAATTCACAGACCATCCTAAACGTTCAAATGTTGTTAAGAAAAAATCAGTCTGTTTCTGACCTAAATCAATAAAATCATCAACATACACAACAAGCTAAATTCTTTTAGATCTGAAATGATGTTGTCTAGTCTAAACACTTTACAAAAGAAATATATATATATATATATATATATATATATATATATATATATATATATATATATATATATATATATCAGGGCTCGGGAAATTTTGAAATCTGAATCAGTCCAGCCGATGACGATGACGTCATCAATGAGCCCATTTCCAAAAAAAAATATGTATATATCACCTGTCACGAAAACTAATGACAATTGGCAGTCCTATAACTCCTTTTAAATAATACACCTCAACCGCGTTATATGACGGAAGTCTGGGTATAACGAGCATGATCAAAGCTGGCGTCATCAATAAATACAGTCAGGTATGTAAAAAGAAAGAAAAAAAAACGGTTTTGTTGTTATTTCCACCTCCGCAGGGTTTTCCTAAACTATTTACAAACAACTGATTCCCGTCTTGTATAAGCGCGAAGACGGCGGGAAACAGGAGAGACGGAACGAAACGACTTTCATGGACCTAATTAGGTCTAATAAAAAGTCTGCGCCACGGGTGGTTTTGCTGTTTTCAATGTTTCAAGATTTGACCAGACTGCTTAAATTTTAAGCACTGACCAATCTTGTCTAGCGCAAGTGGTGCATTACTTATTTTTACCGTGAAATCTGCCTTGAATTATACTTGCGTGTTACGGCAATCAACAACAACAACTACAACAAAAAAAAGAATCAATCAATTATACCCAGATCAGACACCGTTGTATGCGACATCTGATTAGGACGTACACGGTTTGGAAATTAATTTATCAAATCTGGGACCGAGAAACCATGTTATGATCAAAACAAAAAAGAAGAGGAAGAAAACGGGTGTGTTCAAGCAGTGCATTCTTTTATCACTCTCAGTAAAGCGACCTTTGATCTTTTGGACACGCCGACTGCACCTGGATGTTTTGCAGTCTCAGTGTATTCACACGTGTCACACAAACGGATTAATTATCAGACTACCGTTACTGATGATTCGTGTTAATCGCTTGTTTACCGCACAAAGGTCAGTGAAGTGTTGATTTTTTGACAGTGTTTGGATAATGACGTAATTAATTTGTGCTGCCGTTATTTAGCTGTCTCTCCAATATACATGTCAAATGACCGTTTAGGGCCTTTTAACTACCATAATATCGCATTTAAAAGGTGCGCGGACGTTGTTAGTTTGGGAAGACCTGACCGTCTGTGATTTTTTAGACATCATTGATTCGTGAAAATTGGTTGGTTGGGGAAAAATGGGGTTCAAGGTAAAACCTCTTGGACCGATTTATTAGCGTTTCGGGGTGTTTGAAATCGGTCCAGAATTCTTAATTTTGGTCCAGACCGGCTATTTTTCCGGTTTTCCCGAGCCCTGATATATATATATATATATATATATATATATTATATATATATATATATATATATATATATATATATATATATATATATTATATATAAGTTTGTCTGTCATTACTGACAATGACCAATCCTAATCAAATATGTGAAGTGTTATTATTTGTGTGTTCTAAGATGGCTGATGAGACCAATCTTAGGTCGAAACTGCCTGTTGCAGATAGCACAAGACAGGTCTGAGGAAGAAAGCTCTGTTGGTGATGCCTTAGCTCTATCTTTCCGCTGCGCATGTTTCTACTCAGCTTCGCTGATTCTTTTTGTTTCATATTCGCCAGCAGTCCCTTCTTATGAGGCCTTGCCACTTTGTTTGATCCTGTGCAATCTGTTCCCACAACTCTGTTGGTATGTTGAAGTCTTTAAGGGAGGCTTTGAGGGTGTCCTTGTATCGCTTCTTCTGACCACCATGGGAGCATTTTCCTATTTGTAGTTCTCCATAGAGGATTTTCTTTGGCAAACATTCATCAGGCATTCTGGTAACATGGCCTGTCCATCTTAACTGTGCCAATTTAAGAAGGGTATGTACACTCTGCATCCCTACCCTTTTCAGGACTTCTGTGTCTGAAATCATGTCTTGCCACTTGATCTTTAGAAGTTTTCTAAGACAGCTTGTTTTGGCATGCCGTTGGTAAACTGTCCAAGTTTCGCATGCGTATAATAGTGTTGGCAGCACCACTGATCTGTATACTTTCAGCTTTATGTCAAATCTGATTCCTGTTTGGTCCCAAACACTTCCACATAGTTGGCCAACTGCTGCACTAGCTTTAGCAATCCTGGCATTGACTTTATAATCAAAATCTGATTCCACTTCGGTCCCAAACACTTCCATGTAGTCGGCCAAATGCTGCACTAGCTTTGGCATCCTGGCATTGACTTCATCATCAATGTCCACAACTCTAGACAATGTGCTTCCAAAGTAGGTGAACTGGTCTACCACTTGCAGTCGTTGACCTTTAACTGTGATGGTAGGCTCTTTGTAAGGCTTTCCAGGTGCTGGCTGGTATACTACCTCAGTCTTTTTGATGCTAATTGTGAGATCATAGCTGTCACATGAATCAGATACTTGAGCCACACCTTTTTGCATTTTCTCTTGTGTTGGAGCACCCTTTGCCATGTCATCACCAAAGAGGAACTCATCTTGCACCTCTGTCTGCTCCTTGGATTTAGTTTGCAACCTTCTTATGTTGAAAAGTTTCCCATCAAAGCGATACCTATTAGGTATACCATTGTCACCATCCTGGAAAGCCTCTGTAAGCAAGGCAGAAAACATAATGCTGAACAGTGTTGAAGCTAGTACACAGCCTTGCTTAACTCCATTTGTCAGAGGGAATGGATCAGAAAACTTGCCGTTATTTTGGACCCTTGCAAGCATACTTCCCTTTCCTCAGAAAAACATGTAAAGACATGTATTTACGCATCTTAACATGTAATGCGAGATAATGCGGAGTATTGGCCCCTCCATTTACGGGCTTTTACGTGTTAGTACATAAAAAACAAAAAGGAGAGAACAACTGATGAGAAGAGACTTGACATGTAAAATTTTACATGTAATTATATGTTTTTCCACGTAATAACATGTAATTACATGTTAATTTTCCATGAACAGGTATTTTTGACGCATTAATACATTTAGTCAAGATCACAAATTTTCAGATTTACATGTCAAATTCTACATGTAAAATTCAACATGTAAATCTAGGAATACAATTTGGTGATTAAAGTTTACATGTATAATTCTACACGTAAAATTTTATGCATAAAATTCTACACGTAAAATTTTACGCATAAAATTCTACACGTAAAATTTTACGCATAAAATTCTACACGTAAAATTCTACATGTAATAAAACTCTACATGTAAATGGAAAATTCATAGTAATATCAGATGTAGTTGTGATACTTTTAGGTCACCTGAGCAAGAAGTGTTTATTGTGAGCTTTTGGGATATACCATGATGTTCCTCGTATGTTGGGACATCCATCCATCAGTCTGTCCATCTGTCTGTCAACTATTGCTTGCATATACACTCTAGAGGGCACAGTTTTGATCCAATCTAAATGCAACTTTCTCAGAATGTTTATCTGCATGAAATATCTAGGCCAAGTTTGAATCTCAGTTACGTCAGGTCGGAAACTAGGTCACAAGGTCAAATCTTAGAAAAATCTTGTGTACATAATAGAGGTTTCATTTTCCATCGAATCTTTATGAAACTTTGTTTGAATGTTTGCTTGAAGACTATATATGCTAAGTTAAAATATGGGTCATGTGGGTTTGAAAACTAGGTTACTAGATCAAATAATTGAAAAAACCTTGTGTACACAATAGGGGCTTCATTTTTCAAGAATGTTCGCAAAAGTTTGTCAGAATGTTTGTTTTGACAGTGTTTAGGCCAAGTTCAAGTATGGGCCACTTCCGGTAAAAAACTAGGTCAGTAGGTGTAATCTAAGAAAAACCTTGTGCACACACTATAGGCTTCATTTTCCATTGAATATTTTTGAAACTTCATTCAAATGTTTCTATGAATAATATCTAGGACAAGATCTGATACAGGTAATGTTGGTTCAAAGACTAGGTCACTAGGTCAAATCACTGAAAAACTTTGTGTACACAATAGAGGCTTCATTTTTCAGTGGAATTCATAAAACTTTGTGATAAAGTTTGTTTTGACAATAACTATGTCAAGTTCCAAACTGAATCATGTCAGCTCAAAGACTAGGTCAAATCTTTGAAAAAAAAAATATGTGTGCACAACAGAGTGCCCTCATCCAGATCTACATTATTTGCTCAGACCTATTTTTTTGACATTTTTGGTGTCCAGTTCTTAAGAGTTAATTAAAATAAATTAACTAAAAGACATAGACCTGGAATAAATAATCATTTTTTTCAAGCAGTTAATAAGCAGTATTAAAAATGTTAATATTTTCAACTGAAAACATGACATATTTCAAACACCAAGGAGTAGAATAATTTTGAATGAAATTCAAAAGAAAACTGATCTACCCCACCCACTACATGTACATAAGAAACTACCACAAGAGCTTAGCTGCCTTTTGGTGCCAGTTTATAATGCATCAAAATGGAATACTGAGAAAGTATTAAAATAACTCACATTTTTTCTATACGCTATCCTTCTGTGTTCAAATATTTTATAGCAAAATGTTTTGAAAAGAACAGCATTTTATAACTCCAGTGCTCCATGTGACTTCATGCTTTGAGACTGAATATACTAAAATTTAAAACTGACCAATCAGACAACAGTATCTTGTACACAAAAACTCCAAAATTCTTATTTTTACGCATTTTTACGTGTTGAAAATAATATAACAATTTCTTACTTTACGTTTCTTTGGACTTGTATTAGACTTAGTTATGTATTATATTTACCATGAAGGAAATATTTCTAAAATGCCGGATTTCGATGCTTTTTCCCTTTTAGATATTAAAAAACATAATAAATGATCCCATGGTAAGCGCAAAAATGGCAATTTTAAACAAAAACATAAAACTGTTTTATCTCTTTTTGATTTAAATATTCTCTTAAATTCTACCGTTTTTTGCATACCAAGCCTGTTGTGTTTGTGCCGTGTGGAGACCCTAGAAAGTCTCCCCGTACATTCATTTAATGGTGTTATTATTTCAAGTGCCAGAGTTTGCACTTTACAATCACCTTTCGTATTCCTCTTCCTCGTGATTCTAATTTATACCTCATTGAAGGTTAGATATTTACCGGTATTCGTATCCCGTTTATAACAATTTCTTACTTTACGTTTCTTTGGACTTGTATTAGACTTAATTATGTATTGTCGGTTGTTGCTATACTCTGTATGCATGGGTCCTACCGCCTGTTTGCATCGCTACTTAGTGGCTATAATAGCCGGTACGATTACTGCTTTTTATCTAATGGTATTACTGCCTATACAACTATATGAGTATCACTAACAGATTAGAAATTACAATTTCTCCTATTAGGCTACATTCTGCTTCTTCTTTACAGATTCCCCGTTCTACTGCTAGATTTAACTCTTTGTTACCTACTGTTAACATTTCGCCTTTGAAACTTCACTCTGTATCATCTATAAATTTATATGGCGTTTCCAATAATAATATTTTCAGTAATCACCTTAGAATTAGACATTCTCCAATTAAATCTCCTATACTTCTAAAATATAAGAATCCGTATAAAAGGAACAGTATGTACCCTAATATTTCTAAGTGCATTGCCAAGAGTTGCACCTGCTGCAATCATTTAATTTGTCAGTCAACTATAATTTCCTCAGTTAATCATAGACAGTTTTCAGTTGTAAACAACTCTGATTTAGACTGAAAAACAGAGGATGTTATATATGTTCTCACTTGCAGTGAAGGAGGCTGAGGAATGCAGTATGTTGGACAGACCAAACGGGCCCTTAAAACTAGGTTTAAGGAACATTTGCTTAAAATCCAAAAAGCAAAGAAAATTGATATGTTTCTTTATCAGCATTTCCGGAGTACTGGTCATTCATGATCATCTAGTAAAGTTTTGGTTCAACATGTTGAAAAATTTATACACAAGTCCAATTCTACCGAAAGATTCAAAAATATTTTAAGACATGAACTTGAACTTAAATGGATTAAACATTTACAAACCCCTTTTCCACTTGGATTTAATGATAATATTTACCGTGAAGAAAATATTTCTAAAATGCCGGATTTTGATGCTTTTTCCCTTTTAGATATTAAAAAATGTAATAAACGATCCCATGGTAAGCGCAAAAATGGCAATTTTAAACAAAAACATAAAACTGTTTTATCTCTTTTTGATTTAAATATTCTCTTAAATTCTGGACGTCATCATATGCTTTCTAAACTAGCTTCACTGTCTATTTCTTCATTACGTAAGTTAGATGATGAGGCGAATAAATTTTATGATAGAAAACATGATTTGTATGAAGCAGCTTTTCTTACTAGATGTTATACTCAACATGCTCTTCATCCTTACACTGATTCTGAAATTAACCACATTAGACACTTCATCAAAATTCCATACATTAATAAAGGTATTGAATTCATAGATTTACCTAGCATATTTCGAGATAATAATGTTATATCAGCTATACCTTCATATTTTGAAAACACAGAATCTCCTATTATTTGTTATAAATATAACAAACCTATCCGTAATACTATACTTAATTTCAATAAATTAGTTTCTGATCTTGATATTGAAACTAGTTCCCCTGATTCTTGAGATTGTAAAGATTCTAAATTTTGTTATCAACCTGAGCGGGTCATATTGTCACTGGTAACTTGAAGATTATAACTGATTCACGAATCCGTTCAGTTATTTCAAAAGGACCTAAATATAGATTCCCAGCCTACATTGATTTCAATAAATGTCCGGAAACTATTGCCAGTGCTTTAAATGATTATTGTTCGTGTTGGTGTAAACGAGAGCATGTTGAGTCTAATGCTTTAAATAATTGGAAATTAAAGATTTTTAATATCATTGATGAACGTGTGTTATTTTACTCTAATAACCTTGATCTTCTCCCTCCTAAGCCTAAATTATCTTTTCGATATTTGAAACAAGGTATCCAAGAATTTCATAGGAAGTATGTTTTGGCTCCAGCTGATAAAGCTGCTAATAATGTTGTTGTTGTGTGACGACTTTATTATATCAATACTCTAATACAAGAACTTGGTAGTACCAAAACATATGAACGGATTTCTACTGACGAGAGATCTATTGTCATTACCCATTCTATTGATATTACTGCTAAGTTTGCAGTGAGTATTAAAGAAAAGCAAGACAGACTTTCTAAGTTATATTGGTTACCGAAACTTCATAAACAACCTTATAAAGCTCGTTTCTTTGCTAATTCTAGTTCATGTACGACTACTGTTTTGTCCAAACTGCTAACTTCATGCCTTACTGCTGTTAAAAAACATTGGATTAGATACTATGATACTGTTTACGAAAGGGACTGAATTAACTATTTTTGGTCAATTAAAAATTCTAATGATGTTCTCAATAAATTTAAATCTAAAAACTTTCAGGCTTCTAAATTGTCTACATATGATTTTTCTACACTGTATACTACGTTACCTCATCATCTTATAAAAGACAAACTTATTGATTTAATTAACCGAACGTTTATTTGGGAGAATACCCAATATCTGGCTTGCAACAAAGAATGTGCTTTTTTCACTTCTGATGTTTACAATAATCACAATTTATGGTCGTGTCAAAAAGTCTGTGATGCCCTTGTTTATCTTTTGGATAATATTTTTATTAGATTTGGAACTAAACTTTATAGGCAAACTATTTGTATTCCGATGGGAACTAAATGGCTCCTCTTGTTGCAGATTTGTTTCTTTTTTGTTATGAGAGAGATTTCATGAAGTCTCTCTCACGTGAAAATCAGGCTGACATTATTGAGGCTTTCAATTCAACTTCAAGATACCTTGATGATTTATTAAATATTGACAATATTTACTTTGACCAAATGGAGGACCGGATATACAGAACCTACAGAACCTAAATTGAATAGAGCAAATTCTTCCGATACCGAGGCACCTTTTCTGGATTTGAATCTATGTATATCTAATGGTACAGTTTCCACCAAAATTTATGATAAACGGGATGATTTTGATTTTGATATAGTCAATTTCCCTTTTCTGGATGGCAATGTCCCCGGCATACCTCATATGGGGTATACATATCTCAACTTATTAGATTCGCCAGAGCTTTCTTCAAATCTTAATGACTTTAACTACCATGATAAAGCCGCTACTGCCAAACTTCTTGGTCAGGGCTATCGTTATTTTAAACTTTGTAAGGCGAAATTTTATCGCAGACACAGTGCCTTGGTAGAAAAATATAGCGTCAGTCTGAAAACACTTCTGCAACAAGGTATATCGGAACCAGAATTTTACGGTGACTTAGTGTACAGATTTAGAAAAATTGTAGGTAAATCTAACTTTTCGGAGCAATTCAGAAAACTTATTAACCGTTATAAAAGAATTGGCTATAGCCTGGATATTATGCGGCAGACTGCATGCCTAGTTGTAATCCCAGTCATTGTTGATGGCTATGCTTCACTTTTTAATTGCACGATGGCGGTTCGGGCCTCAGACTCAATGACGGCCTCTTTGTAAAACTTTAACCAGTAGGTTGGGGCTTGATGATATGTCTTTGGCTTGGCCCGCCGTGGTTCAACTATTGGTTTTCATTTACTCTTGCATACTGTAGAATTAGCCGTGAGTACTCGTTTTTGTTTATTATTGTGATTTATTTGATTTTTATGTTTTCGCTTTGATGCATTGACTGAGTTGGGAGCCTTTATGTGAACCAAATTTTTATGTATTTCTGTATTAAGAGTAGCATCGGGACCCAGGGTGAAGTTAGCTAGCTGTAAAAGTGCTTTAAACCCCCCGGTGGTTTACTCTACTGACCGTTCTAAGGTGGTGGTCCCGGTGTTGGTCTTACTCTTTGTTGCTTTGTGGTTTATTCTACGAGGCGATTTGTTGAATGTCTTACCATGTGTCATTTTGTTCTTGTGTTTTTCAGTCCTTTTAGTATTGCGATTACCTCGCTTGGGGAAGAGAGAGCTAATCTTAGTGCTTTTAGTACGTTTGTTCAATTTGTGCTTGTTTGGATTTGTCGGTTTCCTCTTCCTCTTGGGGTCTGGGAAGGGCTGCGGTTTGTGATTTTGGCACTCCCTGGACTTTTCTCTTACCTTTTTTTTACTAAGTCCAGAGCTGGCTTCTTTTACAGACTGTTTTTTGATAAAGTTATATAAAAGCCATATTTTGCCACGTTATTTTTTTCTAAGTCCACAAATGACACGTAAATACATGTAAAATTTTACTCATTTTGCCATACCTGTAAAGGATTATCGTGGCTTTACATGTCATTACGTGGTTTTACGCGTAGAAGTAGTAAATCTACATGTAATGCCATGCTGTTTTACATGTAATTACATGTAAACTATATTTTAACCCGTCATTCTGAGGGAAGGGTATTGTGGAACTGCCACACCATTGCTATGAATTTGGCAGGACAGCCAAACTTTGCCATAATTTTCCAGTCCCTCACGACTGACTGTGTCAAATCTTTTGGTAAGGTCGACAAAGGTGATGTAGAAGTCCACATTCTGTTCCTGGCATTTATCTTGAAGCTGTCTTGCTGTGAAGATCATGTCTGTTGTTCCTCTGTCTTTCCTGAATCCACACTGGCTTTCTAGTTGAAGCCCTGACTGTTAAAGGTGTTCATTCAATCGTTTCAGTAGGACTCTAGCAAGAATCTTCCCAGCAGTTGACAATAAAAAGATGCCTCGATGATCGTCACAGACTTGAACATTTCCTTTCTTTTTGAATAGGTGGATAATTGTTGCATCCTTGAATTCTTGAGGGGTGACTTCTTTTCTCCACATAATGTGAAATAACTCTGTCAGTTTCTCTGCAGCTGGAGGACCTCCTGCTTTGTAGGTCTCTGCAGGTATTGCATCTGATACTGGAGCCTTGCCAGATGACAGGAGTTTTATTGCTTTCACTGTTTCAGAGATGGTTGGGAACTCATCAAGCAGTGGATTACATTCCACCTGTGGTAGTCTGTTGATAGCTTCATCATTGATAGATGATGGCCGATTAAGGACACCATCAAAGTGTTCAGGACATCTTTTCAAGACAGCTTCCTTGTCAGTCAGAATACTAGTTCCGTCTGCACTAAGGAATGGGGTGGTCCCTGAGCTCTGGGGACCATATACTGTCTTAAGTGCATCAAAGAACTTCATATCCTTTCTGTCTGCAAAGGACTGGATTTCATCGGCCTTTTTGCTCAGCCAGGAGTCTTGCATGTCTCTGAGCCTAGTCTGGACTGTCTTACATATGTTTGAATAGGGCTACAACAATGGCCAAATGGCAAAACTGTCCATCTGTAATATTTATTCTGAGATTTAAAGCCTTAAAGCTCTTGCTGATCAGGGTGTACAGGAATATGGAAGATCCATTTTTTAAATTCACAGTTACCATGAAGTCTTTTGGTTTAACAAGATAAATCACAGTATTGATATCTTCATTTTTAAATTTGGGTAGTATACATTTGGAATTTATATATCTTAAGTCAGTAAACAATAAATCACAGTATTGATATCTTCATTTTTAAATTTGGGTAGTATACATTTGGAATTTATATATCTTAAGTCAGTAATCAAACGAAAATCTCTCTTTTTCTTTGGAATGCATTGATTGGGAGACACAATAAGGTTTTTTCTCACATTGCTTTATATGTCCAAGTAATGTTAATGTTTGTAGCTCTTTGTGAATAAAGTCAGATTCAGCTTTTGAAAAAGATTTATTGTATAGCTCAAAAGGTTCATTTAGTGGAAAACGAACACCATGTTTAAACCAGTATATAACTATCAGAAGCACCTGTTATACCACTTGTCGATGTGAGCCCATAACTGATTCTTCATTTAGAAACTAATCCTGGTCCTTGGGATGCCATGATGGACCCCTACTCAGCGTTCAAAATCTGGGACCTTACAGGTTGTGAAATAAATCCTCGTATCTATCGTGAAAATATTGACCTGACCCAAACCTTGGGTTGTAATAGCTATTAAATGGTGGCACTTGATTTGACTGAGACCTATATACAGATCTTAATGTGCCTCTTTGTGATTGCATATTATGTGCTGCTATGCCTGAAAGTTCAGCAGCTATTCTGACATTATTAATACTCTGTTGATCAAACCCCGAGTTACCTTTTTGAAGTGAGAGGAATAACCGAGCTGTAGAATCATCAAACATTTCTTTTACAAGAAGGGCAGAATACTCATCTTGCAAATAGTGAATGTAAGCTGTGAGGGTAGTTAAAATGGGTTCATTGTCTAAGGGTTGATTTTCTTTTGACTGACTCAACAACTTAAGAACAGTTTCTACATACTGACCACATTTTGAAATGACATTCAGTGTTTGTTGATCCTTTCTTTTGATACAAGCAAAAAGTTTTGTCACTGGGTTCAGATTACTTCAGTGCTACGTTTTATCAAACATATTTTTATTACAAACCTTCAAAGTATTCCCCCTTTACTGAAACACATTTTTGTAACCTTTTTACCCAGTCGCAAAAAGCAGATAAAATAGTCTTCTTTTGATATCTGTTGGAGACACTGATAAATAGCGCTGCCAAGAGAACTTCTAGACGTATACTTATTTCCAGAAAGCATTTTCTTAAGTCTTGGAAATAAAAAGAAGTCATAGCGACTCAGGTCAGGTGAATAAGGTGGATGGTTTAAAACTTTCACCTTTTCAGAAGCCAAAAAAGACTTAACAACCTCACACTTATGAGAGGAGGCGTTGTCATGTAAAAGGTGGACTCCTGACCATCCTTTGCTTGGTCGTTTCTTATTGTAAAACTCTTTCACTTTTTTCAGTACAGAATTTTTGTAGAATCGACCAGTGACTGTATGACCAGATGAACAAGGCACTTGAATGACTGGCCCACTTGAATTGAAGAAAAATGGTTCTCTTGGCAATACATGGGCGTTTTTTATCTTTTCGCTTCCATTGCTTATTATCAGCCCTTCTTTGTGGCTCAAGCATGTGCACCCAGGTTTCATCACCTGTTAGCAAGTTAGAAATAACCCGACTATTACAGCCTTTGTATGTTTTCAAAAGTTCCCAGGCACATTTAAGACATTGTGTCTTTTGCTCCTCAGTGAGCAAATGAGGTACCCACCTAGCGCAAACCTTTCTCGGGTCCAAACGCGTTTTCAGAATTGTTTGCACACTGCCTTCTGATATGCCAGTACAACTAGCTATATCTTTGACAGACAATCGCGCATCCAGTTCGACCACAATCTTTATAGCAGCGATGTTAGCCTTGGTAACAGAGGTTTTAGGCCTTCCAGGACAACAGAAAATTTCCCAGCTTTAAAAGCTTTAACCCACCTAAAAACTGTGCGCATTGAAATGGTCTGAGGTCCATATATACCACACAGTTCATTAGATATCTGCTTTGAATCTATATTAAGCCTAATGCGGCATTTAATATAGCTATGAATTTCAGTCTTCTGGTCCAAGTTCCAATGTAACAAGTAAATTGGTCAGTGTATATGACTGCATCTATTTCAATTTGAACTAACTTGGTCAGTTGGAAAGCAGTTTGCACGAAATAAATGGGTATCATTAGCTATTTAACACACCATTCAAGTGCAGTGAAGCATTTTAAAATATACCTGGGATAAAACTAAGGAAAAAAAAAGGTAAGAGAAAAGTCCAGGGAGTACCACAATCACAAACTGCAGCCCTTCCCAGACCCCAAGAGGAAGAGGAAACCGACAAATCCAAACAGCACAAATCGAACAAACGTACGAAAAGCACTAAGATTAGCTCTCTCTTCCCCAAGCGAGGTAATCGCAATACTAAAATGACCGAAAAACACAAGAACAAAATGGCACACAGAAAGACATACAACAAATCGCCTCGTAAAATAAACCACAAAGCAACAAAGTGTAAGACTAACACCGGGACCACCGCCTCAGAACGGTCAGTAGAGTAAACCACCGGGGGGTTTAAAGCACTTTTATAGCTAGCTAACTTCACCCTGGGTCCCGATGCTACTCTTAATACAGAAACACATAAAAATTCAGTTCGCATAAAGGCTCCCAACTCAGTCAATGCATCAAAGCTAAAACACAAAAATCAAATTAATCACTATAATAAACAAAGACGAGTACTCATGGCTAATTCTACTGTATGCCAGAGTAAATGAAAACCAATAGTTGAACCACAGCAGGCAGACATATCGTCAAGCCCCAACCCACTGGTTAAAGTTTTACGAAGAGGCCGTCATTGGGTCTGAGGCCCGAACCGCCATCGTGCAGTTAAAGAGTGAAGCATAGAAGCCTATTAGTGACAGAAGTTTTTGCATGACCATCGTACCAGTTCTCAAATCATGTAATCTTAATGAACTGGGTAAAATTATCTTATCTAGGGAATTTTTAATGGGATTAAATTTCTCTTGAACCTCATCTAATTCAGGGCTTTTGGTGGTGAGGGGATTTTCAGGATCGGAGAGGCAAAACACAATCTTCAGCATGCATGTGCGGAAGATGGGTAACAAAAGGAAGATGCGTAACGGAAGAAGATGGCAGCTCCTTAGGCCTGAAAAAAGAACTATTTTCACTTGACTTTGAATGCAAAAATCTTGTTTCCAAACAATCTAGATAACTTTCTAAATGGCGTAACTTAAACTTAAGGTCTTAAGTATCATCCGTGTTGGAATAGTTGAACTCACAGTCATTTCCATAATCTGCTGATTTTTCCCTGCTTGTGTTTTCCTCCATCATGGTGGACTCCCTGCAGAATTGTGCATGGACAGACAAAATTACTACTCACTTTAGGTGTATAGTAAGGTCAAAACAAAACAGTTCATTTAACTACAATTTTATGGGTGTTGCCCTCAACTCTGGTATGCTAATGAGTCTGTTCACAACTGTTACAGGTGGTATACCAAATTTACCTTTGGACTACTTTTCTCTGATAACAGTGGTTCCCTGCACTGTAATATATAACCTTAAAATCTTTAATTTTAAAGTAGCAAACCATTTAAAACCTGTAATTTGATTAATTTTTTTATGCAGATATATGTTTTGGAGTCAGTTTTGAGCTACTTCATTGTGTTTTATATTTAATAATTTTTCAAGATGGCCATCATTCTTGAAAATCTATTTTGCCCTTCTTCTCTTGAACTGAAAGCCAATTGATTGGGAACTTGGTATGAAATATTGGGGCAATTTGTAGATCAGAAATAGCTAAAATTGTTTCAGTCGGAAATTAGGATTTCCGATTGAAATGATTTTAGCTATTTCTGCCATGACCGCCATGGCAGCCATCTTGAAAATCTATTTTGCCCTTCATCTCCTGAACCAAAAGGTCAGTTGGCTCAAAACTTTGTAGGAAGTATCATGGTGACTTGCAGATCAAAAATAGCGAAAATCGTGGTGACTTGCAGATCAAAAATAGCGAAAATCGTTTCAGTTGTTTCACAGGTTTTGTGTGGCAACTCAGCAGGATATTGAGTTGTAGAAATATTTATTAAAGATTGTTATATTTCATCTTACTTCTAGCCTATAAATTCCTATCGTTTCATTTGTTACATTGTTTCAGCGAAACGAAATGTGCCATCCTGGAAAACTGCATTCCTTTTGTGCCCTATATGAAGATGAGATGAAGGCCCAACCAAATAAGAATTCCTGTTCGGTTGAGCCAGATTCCAGATCTGGCTAAATTCCTATTTTGACATATATATATATATACTGAAAGGAAAAAGAAACGCAGGGTAGAGTTTTTTCCTTCTTATTTTAACCATTTTTTACGGTGTTTACTATAGCCATTCACTTTTACAGATTGTCCTGTGAATGTGAACCGCGGGTATACGAGTCTTTGGTCGATGTGCTATCTACCCAGTGTGTGAAATCATTCAACCATGCACTACACAGTGCATTGCACGGACAATACGGAAAGCCAAAATTTCGTGCAAAACAAGCATGTTTAAACCTTCAGCACAAGATTTCCTCACACCATTTGGTACACTTCAACGATACACAACGCTCTTTGATTCTTTTACCAATTTTTCTTTTCATTTTTACGCTACTTTGAACTTTTTTTCAATCATGGTACGATTGACTGATGTTCAGAGGGGTAGGGCAATTGCGTTGCTGATGCAGGGTCAGAGGTAACAGCAAGTTGCCAATCATTTTGGGGTTAATGTCGCAAAAATTGAACGTCTTGTTAGACGTTTAAGGGAGACAGGGCATTTAGCAGACCGACCGCTGTCTGGGTGTCCACGCGTGACATCGCGACGTCAAGACAGGACAATCCGTCTGGCACATTTGCGGAATCGTCATCTCACTGCTACCGAAACTGCCCTTAATACAGTAGGTACGCATAATCGACAAATTTCTCCAAAGACTGTTGGAAGTCGATTGCGTGAGATTGGTCTTCGAGCTTGTCGTCCATACGTTGGTCTGCCTCTGACCCAGGTACGTAGGTTGCGTCATATGGTGTGGTTGACTGCGCATGCGCCCAGGCTATTTCCGATGAGGCAGTGGAGACGAGTTCTTTTTACGGACGAGTCTAGGTTCACTCTCTATCGCGCAGATGGTCGACGTCGTGTGTACCGACGTCGCGGAGAACGCTTTGCCGACGCCTGTGTTGTCGAACGGGATCAGTTTGGGGGTGGCTCCATTATGGTCTGGGGAGGCATTGCTCACGGGATAAAATCACAGTTGATTATTGTTGCGGGCAATATGACTGCAGTAAGGTATAGGGATGAGATCTTGCGTCCTGTTGCAGTCCCGCTTGTGCAACAACGTAATCTGATTCTGCAGCAGGACAATGCCTGACCACATGTTGCCCGAGTTTGTCAGGATTTCCTGGCAAACAATAACATCGCACTACTAGCATGGCCACCGTACAGTCCAGATTTGACCCCAATAGAGCACATGTGGGATGAGCTGGACAGAAGGGTTAGGAAGCGCCAAAATCCCCCCGCAACTCTCGCACAACTAAGGACTGCGTTGATCGATGAATGGAATAACATCCCGATGTGAACTGTCAATGCTTTGGTTAACTCTATCCAAAGGAGAATTAGGGCAGCAACGGCAGCAAGAGGGGGGCACACCCGATATTGTTTTTCAGTTTGATTTTGATTTCAAGATTTGGGGGGTAGCTACCAATGAACTTCAATAACTCGAGACTTGTTGATCACAAACCAATTAAATTTGGAACTTTTGTTCCATACATGTACCATTTTGTAATCATAGTAAAATATTTAACAAAATTTTTCAAACTTGAATGAAATTTAGGAATAAAATTTACCCTGCGTTTCTTTTTCCTTTCAGTATATATTTGCTTTCGTTTAGTCACTGAGATTGGTTTAGTTTAGTCACTGAGATTACTGAAAATATGATGGGGCTTATTGGCATACTAGCATATTGTTTATTTATTTATTTTCAGAACAAATTGACACTGCGTCAGTATGCTGCACTGTTGACATATCATGATATGGTTGTATTAATAGATGAACACAGACCAACTATTGTAAGTTATGTTGTTCTTTTTAGAATCTATTTACTACCAGAGTTCAGCAAAAGTGTATGACACACCTAATCGATTGGACGGAATGTCTTTGAGCCTGTTATAGCTTAAAATCGTTTATTTGACCTTTTGCTCATGGGTTAGTAGATTAGTAGATAAAAATGCTTTTTAATCCACAAAAAGCTAATGTTTCTTTATGCTGTATAAAAAAGTCTGATATGTGTTTAATGCTTAACTTGTTATGGATAAGCAAGCATTTTTTATGTGTCCCTTGAAAGACGGTAATTATATCACCACATTTTCAGTCAGTCCATCTGTCTGTTCATTAATGTTTCATGTCCACTCCATATCTCCATCATCGATTGAAGGATTTTTTTTTTGAAACCTCGCTCAATTGTGTGCCATACCAAGATGATGTGCAGAACTCATAAATCAATCCTGTCCAATGAAGGTAAAGGTCACCCTTCAAGGTAAAAGTTCAAATGGCCATATTTGGTGTCAGCTCTATAACTTTAAATCTGGTTAAGAGTTCTTCATGAATTTTGTACAAATATAAGGCATTATCAGACAAAGTGCAGTGAAAAAGAACTGTAACCCTACTTTCAGTTCCGACATAATTATGCCCGTTTGTTTATTTCATATAGTGAGGTTGTGTCTGCTTCATATCTTCTTCACCAGTGGAAGGATTCTTTATAAGCCTGTTAAAAGACGGGTCCTATTATATCCTGAAATTGTCCATCCATCTGTCTGTCCATCTATCCATCTGTCTGTCCATTAACTTTTCGTGTCTGCTCCATATCACAGATTGAAGGATTTTTGTGAAACTTTGGTCAAATGTTCACCATGCCAAGATGATTGGCACATATACTACTAAAAACCCCTAGGGCATATATTGCCCCAGGCAGCGCAGTTCTTGTATTTTTATTATACGCCCATTTGAAAAACTGGACGTATTATGTTTGTTTGTTTGTTTGATTTGGGCTTAACGTCGCTTTCAACCTTTTTCAGTCATATCTCGACGGTGTAGCAGGGAGCTCAATGCTCACTTTTAGAGTGCTGCCTCACTGAAATATCACGCCCCAGACACTTTGACATGATATTCCACCCAGTCACATTATACTGACACTGAGCTGACCAGTTCTAGCTCTACTTTCTTAATGCTGAGCGCCAAGCGAAAGAGCAGCTAGTACCATTTTTAAAGTCTTTGGTATGACCCGGCCGGGGATCGAACCCGCAACCTCCCGGTCACAAAGCGGACGCTCTACCACTGAGCCACTGTGCCGGTATTACGTATTATGTTACGGGGTCTGGTGTCAGTCTGTCCATCTGTCTGTCCATAAACTTTTTCGTTTCCAACTAACTCCTCCTACAGCTTACATCCAATCAAGCTGAAACTTGGTATTTAGTTAGACCATGATGCTCATATTATTTCGGGGTTACAGTCACCAAATATGAGTAGAGTTATGCCCCTTTGAAAATGTCTGTAAACTTTTCATTGCCGGTTAACTCCTCCTACACTTTCCATCCAATCAAGCTGACACCTTTGAAAATGTCTGTAAATTTTTAGTTTCCGGCTAACTTCTCCTTCAGTTTACATCGATCAAGCTGAAACTTTGTAAATAGTTACATGATGATGTGGAGCAGCGCATATTATTTCGAGGTTACAGTACACTAAATATTGGCAGAGTTATGCCCCTTTGAAAATTTCTGTAAACTTTTGGCAGCATATTGTTTAGCGGTAATAGTGTGCAAATTTTATTTTATAATAGGTATATTTTATGTAAATGACTAAAGTTATGACCATATGGGCAAGTTATTTATTTATTTATTTTTATTATTTTTTTTTTTCATTTTCTTTTATTAGATTTGCAAGAAAATGTTGCCATTATCAAATCTTTATAAATAAGTTTATTAAATGATAAAGAATTAAGACGTTTGACTAGTATCAAAACTTATAAACATGATTGTTTTTGGATTTTTTTTAAATATTCTTCAGAGTCACCTCCCTTGAAGTACAAAAAAAATAAAATTAGTATAAAACAAGTTAAAGCTTTACAAAACAAATTCTTGCAGCATTTTTTTTTTTTTTTTTGGTTGCTTATTTTTGTTTTGTTATTGTGTGGTCAAATATTGAAGTATAGGAAAAACAAATCAGGCAAAGGCTCATATGAACTTATAGTATAGCCATACTTCTGTCATCTGTCTGTTCTAGAGCAGTTTCCTGGGTTACCATAGAAACTGTCTAGAGTAAATACAAGGTTTCGTAAAGAAGGACAAGCCCTGTAAATACAATGAATAAATGTATTTAATATCGAGTCTGATGACAATGTAAAATAACGAATGTGTCAATGGCAATGGCATAATGCGTAATGCAAAAAATATGAATCATTTAAGAAACAACTTGAACAAGAGTTACTTCCCTTGCCAGCTATACTTTTCAACAGGTAAACAATGATGTGAATTTATGCTAATAAATCCTCAGGAATAAAGTATTCCTAGCATATTTTGTCACGAGGACATTCCATAACGAACGTTCAAATAAAAGATGAAATGACTAACCTGTAAATACAATGAATAAATGTATTTAATAACGATTTCAATGACAATGTAAAATAACGAATGTGTCAGTGGCAGTGGCATAATGCGTAATGCTACTACACGGTTGAGTAGAGCTGGACATATACTACAACCTTTCCGAATCTCACTAAACTATTACAAGTGCAACTACATTTTGGGAACCAGAGTCAGGTAAAGGAATGGGAAAACATGGGAATGGCTGGGAATGAATAAATAAGACCGAGACATTTATAATGAAACAATCTTTTATTACACCCTATGATATATTTCCCCTCTTTCTGAAATGGCGTCCTGACATTTGCACCTGAAAAATAGCATGTCATCGAAACAGGAATTGTCAACTGATAAAAATGGTTTAATGATGATGATGATGATGATGATGATGATGATATTTGGTTACAGAGTTGAATAAAACATAACAATGCATCAAATACTAACATGTCATCTAACACTGGATGACAGTATTCTTACCCTGACGTCATGTAGGCTACTCAAGAACTTTAAAGTATTGACAACTATTCAATTCCTAAAATAAACGGAAACACAAAATCCGACTTGGTTATGACTGTAGAACAGAATTCCTAGGCATTAGGCTGTAACTCGATTCCATCACTCCTAGATTACCTGCAGTGAAAACAAACTCAGATGTGTTAATACAGCAACTGATACCTGGAATTAAAAAACAAAAAACAACTTGAACTAGTCGTAATTCCACAGTGGTGAGTAAAACTATAGGACCTGAAGATTAACCCTGATGATATAACAATTGCAAAATAACAGTGTACTATGCAACCTCAGGTATGGCAACCTAATTACACTGTTTGAAACATTTCAGCTGCAACAAAATGTCAAAGTCAAGCAACATGTAACCATTTGATAAAATATGATTATATGAAGTGTTCAGAAATTAAAAACTCTATATACACATATTTACACACTGGACACACTCTCAATCTAGATCTTATTCCATTCCGATATCCTAACCTGTTCTACAAGTATGGGACATCTTTCCTGTCAACCGTGAATGTATATGGTTGGCTGAAATCCCATACAGATGGAATTATCCACTGAGGTTTCCTATGGACCCATTGAGGTTGTGCTCTGCGCCATCTACTGTACGAAGACTCAGAAGGGACATGGGATGATGTATAATGTCAGATCCTATAATGTATGTATAATCCTGGTTGTCCGGGCTTCCGCTTTGCAGGAATGACATATATGCCACTACTTCCACTGGTGCTACTAAGTGTGTCAGCTGTGGCAATGTCATCCCCTGCTTGGCTACACTTGGATATACTAGATCATAGCCACCTTCAGAATCTTCCACAGTAGAGTCAAGAACATCAGTAGGAGGTGGAGGATTAACTACATTAGGTTGACTATCAGGCACACTTGTTTGTCCACCAGATGAAACGGGTACTGGACTACTCCTATCAACACGAGGAGGTATACAAGAGAATGGCAGCAGAAGTGTTCTGTGAAAAATTCTGGTCTTCCTTGTATGAGGTTTCTCGGACTTCACTTCGCGGTCAGCAATTTTACATTTTCCCCTCAATCCCACATTCTTCACAAGAACTCTGTCTCCAGGTTTGAGGCAAGAGTGCCTGGCCTTAAGGTCGTAATAGGACTTCTGTATGTCAGCACTCTTCCTTGCTGCCTTCTCAGCAGTCCAGTATGCAAACTCTAGGCGCTCCTTAAATTTCTTGGCATATTCTGTCTTGACATGGTATCTGGCGTCAGACCTAAGAAAGCATCTATGGCAAGACATGGATGTCGACCAAACATCAAGAAATAAGGGGAGTATTCAGTAATGCTGTGCATGGTAGCGTTGTAAGCATGTATAAGGGTAGGTACATTTGTTTTCCAATCGCTCTTCTGGTACTCCTCGAGCATGCCTAGCATCTGCAAGAGTGTCTGGTTGAAACGTTCAATCTGCCCATTGCCCATGGCGTGATACAGTGTGGTCCTAGACGTCTCAGCACCGGCAATCTTGCACAAATCCTATATGAGTTTGGATTCAAATGTTTGACCCTGATCACTGTGTATTCTGGCTGGAAAGCTATAGTGCACAATGAACTGGTCAAACAGAATCCGTGCAGTTGTCTTGGTTGTCTGATTCTTGGTTGGATAGGCCTGAGCATAACGGCTTAAATGATCAGTGATCACCAGCACATTTTAGATCCCTCCTTTGGACCGCTCCAAACTGAGATAGTCTACACACATGATCTCCATGGGCATGGTGGACTATGTTGACCAATTCAGCGCTGATGCCTGGGTTGGTCTTTCCAAGTGTGCATCTTTCACATGCCAACACCTTCTGCTCAAGGAACTTGTCAATGCCTGGCCAGTAGAATCTCTGTTTGATAAGAGAGGTCGTCCTATCACATCCTTGATGGCCAAGATTGGTGTGCAGAGCTTTGAAAATCTCATCCCGTAGCGCAAGAGGCACAGACAGCTGTCGGAATTATTTACAGTCCCTTTCAGATAAAGAACACCGTCGCACAGGTACAATTTGCCTCAATCTTTGACATATCTAGCATCATGCATAGGATTTGCTAGAACCTGCGGAGTTGGTTTTCTAGCATCTGTCTTGAGATACTGGATTATCAAAGAGATCGTTGGGTCCTCTTTCTATGCTATACGCCAGTCTTTGTTGGAAAGTGTGCGAGACTGTATGACCACTTCTGGTATCCCCTCTGGTATGTCGTCACTACAGGCAGTGTCAGAAAGTACTACACTTTCCATCAGAGGTGATTCCTCAGATACAATTTGCGAAGCAACTGAAATTGCTTTCAGCACTTCCGGAAACAAGACATGCTGTGTCTCTTCTGTTTCCTGGCATCAGGATAGGCCATCAGCATCAGCATTTTTCTTCCCACTCCTGTACTTGATGTCAAATGTGTAGTTGGCCAAAGCAGCTATCCATCTCTGGCCTGTTGCGTCCAACTTCGCTGTTGTGTGGATGTAAGTGAGAGGATTGTTGTCTGTGACTGCCTCGAACTTAGCTCCATATAGGCAGTCATGGAACTTCTCACTAACAGCCCACTTCAGCGCTAAGAATTCCAGTTTATGTGCTGGATAATTCTTTTCAGATGGCTTCAGGCTATGATTTGTGAAAGCAATCACTTGCTTTGAGCCATTTTGCCACTGATACAGAGCTGCTCCAAGACTAGTGCCAGCAGCATCTGTATGAAGTGTGAATGGTAGTCGATAGTCTGCATAACCAAGTACAGGAGGGTTCATGAGCCAATCCTTGATGGCTTCAAAACTCTGCTGCTGTTCAAGTTCCCACTTGAAAGGTGTGGCCTTCTCTGTTTGCTTTTTCTTGTCATGAGCATTAGTTGGGTGGCCAACTAATAGATCATTCAGTGGTCGGACAATTGATGCATACCTCTTGATGAAGCGCCGGTAGTAACTGGTGAATCCTAAGAACTTGCGCACATCCTTTGTGCACTTAGGAATGGGCCAGTTTCTGACTGCCTCAGTCTTTGATGGATCCGCTGAAACCACATGTCCAAGGTAAGTGACATGTTCTTTAAAGAACTCACACTTGGATGGTTTCAGTTTCGGGTTGTGTCGGTCAAGATTCTTGAACACTGCCTGTAAAAGCTGCACATGCTGTCCAAAGGTTGATGAAAAAATGATGATGTTGTCAAGGTAGATCAGACAATCATGGAGATTTAGCTCTGCCATGCACCTCTCCATCAGCCTCTGAAAAGTAGCTGGTGCATTGCACAACTGGACAACTGGAAGGGCACAACTGGAAGGGCATCCGGTTACATTCAAAGAAACTGAGAGATCCCACCTGAAAGGCAGTCTTAGGTTTATCCTTTTCTTTCAGCTCCACTTGCCAGTATCCGCTCTTGAGATCCAAGATGGAGACGTATTTGGATCTGGCAAATGAATGAAGCATGTCATCTATGCCAGGTATGGGATATGCGTCCTTAATGGTCCGCAGATTCAGCTTCCTGTAGTCAATACAGAAGCGAATCGTCCTTCTTTCTGACAATCACTACATTGGAGCTGAAAGGACTGGTGGACTCGCGAATAGCATCTATTTCAAGCATTTCCTTGAGGTGCTTACGGACTTCTTCCACCAGTGCTGGAGGGATCTTTCTGTATGGCTCTTTGAACGATCGCAAACGATAGAGGTGAATCTCGTGTTCGACGAGATTAGTCCTCCCCAGATCTGTGGGTCCTTTTGAAAATATATGAGTCCATTTCAGTTTGGAGGGGGAGAATAGTGGTGGCCAGTTCTGGTTGAAGCTACAAGCATCTGAAGTTGACGTTCCAGACGATGGGTTTCGAGATCTTGATGCTGCAGTGATTGATTAGCACTAGTGCCAACTGTGATCCATCGATCCCTACAACTTTCAGGACTTCCAGAAGTAACACTCCTTGTGCACATACCCCCACACTGGCCACCACTGGTCTAGGGCAGTTTCTTAGGTTACCATAGAAACTGTCTAGTGTAAATACAAGGGTTCGTAAAGAAGGACAAGCTCTGTAAATACAATGAATAAATGTATTTAATAACGATTCCGATGACAATGTAAAATAAGGAATGTGTCAGTGGCAATGGCATAATGTGTAATGCAAAAAATTTAGAGTCCAAAACCACTTCTCCCTACATGCAGCAGACTTCTCCCTATTTCCCAGGAGGAAGAAGTCACTTCTTCCTAAATTTCTGGGCCAGCTTGGGTCCTGAAGTTACAGTTCACCAAATATCAGCAGAGTTATGCTTTTTTGAAAAAAAATTTTTTTTTTGTTTCCAATTAACTTCACTTACAGTTTACATCTGGAGCACTGCATTATACAGGAGTCAGTTTAGTTGAACACACAAGAATACAGTCATACCCAATGTAAGAAGGTGGTGCTTTGTGATATTTTGATGCATGTGGTCTCTTAATAACAATTAAGATATTTTTATTTTTATGCGCCCGCCAAAAAACAGATCGTATTATGTCATCACATTGTCCGTCTGTCTGTCTGTCCATCTGTCTGTTAACTTTTCATGTCCCCTCCATATCTCATTCATTGAATGAAGGATTTTTTAGCTCACCTGAGCAAAAGCTCAGGATGAGCTATTGTCATCACCCTATGTCCGTCGTCCGTCGTCGTCCGTTGTCCGTAGTACGTCGTCCGTCGTTCGTCGTCAACAATTAGTTTGTTAACACTCTAGAGGTCACAGTTTTGACCCAATCTTGATGAAACTTGGTCAGAATGTTTGCCTCTATGAAATCTAGGTCAAGTTAGATACTGGGTTACTTGGGGTCAAAAACTAGGTCACCAGGTCAAATCAAAGGAAAAACTTGTTAACACTCTACAGGTCATAGTTTTGACCCAATCTTGATGAAACTTGCTCAAAATGTTTGCCTCTATTAAATCTAGGTCGAGTTCGAAACTGGGTCACCTGGGGTCAAAAACTAGGTCACCGGGCCAGATCAGCAGAAAACCTTGTTAACACTCTAGCGGTCACATTTTTGAAGCAATCATCATGAATCTTGCTCAATATATTTGTCTTGATGATTTCTAGGTCAAGTTCGAAACTGGGTCACCTGGGGTCAAAAACTAGGTCACCTGGCCAGATCAGCAGAAAACCTTGTTAACACTCTAGCAGTCACATTTTTGAAGCAATCATCATAAATCTTGCTCAATGTGTTTGTCTTGATGATTTCTAGGTCAAGTTCGAAACTGGGGCACTTGGGGTCAAAAACTAGGTCACCGGGCCAGATCAGCAGAAAACCTTGTTAACACTCTAGTGGTCACATTTTTGAAGCAATCATCATGAATCTTGCTCATTATGTTTGTCTTGATGAATTCTAGGTCAAGTTCGAAACTGGGTCACCTAGGGTCAAAAACTAGGTCACCTGGCCAGATCAGCAGAAACCCTTGTTAACACTCTAGCGGTCACATTTTTGAAGCAATCATTATGAATCTTGCTCAATATGTTTGTCTTGATGATTTCTAGGTCAAGTTCGAAACTGGGTCACTTTTGGTCAAAAACTAGGTCACCGGGCCAGATCAGCAGAAAACCTTGTTAACACTCTAGAGATCACATTTTTGAAGCAATCATCATGAATCTTGCTCAATATGTTTGTCTTGATGATTTATAGGTCGAGTTCGAAACTGGACCACTTGGAGTCAAAAACTAGGTCACCGGGCCAAATCAGCAGAAAACCTTGTTAACACTCTAGCGGTCACATTTTTGAAGCAATAATCATGAATCTTGCTCAAAATGTTTGTCTTGATGAATTCTAGGTCAAGTTCAAAACTGGGTCACCTAGGGTCAAAAACTAGGTCACCTGGCCAGATCAGCAGAAACCCTTGTTAACACTCTAGCAGTCACATTTTTGAAGCAATCATCATGAATCTTGCTCAATATGTTTGTCTTGATGATTTATAGGTCGAGTTCGAAACTGGACCACTTGGAGTCAAAAACTAGGTCACCGGGCCAAATCAGCAGAAAACCTTGTTAACACTCTAGCGGTCACATTTTTGAAGCAATAATCATGAATCTTGCTCAAAATGTTTGTCTTGATGATTTCTAGGTCAGGATCGAAACTGGGTCACGTGGTATTAAAAACTAGGTCACCAGGCCAAACCAGCGGAAAACCTTGTTAACACTCTAGCAGTCACATTTTGAAGCAATTATCATGAATCTTGCTCAAAATGTTTGTCTTGATGAGTTCTAGGATATGTTTGAAACTGGGTCACTTGGGGTAAAAAACTAGGTCACCGGGCCAAATCTTGCTCAAAATGTTTGTCTTGATGAGTTCTAGGATATGTTCGAAACTGGGTCACTTGGTATCAAAAACTAGGTCACTGGGCCAAATCAGCAGAAAACTTTGTTATAATCATTTTGAACTTTGATCAGAATGTTTGCCTTGATCAGTTCTAGATAAGGCTCTCAAAGTGCTATGTTGCTCAGGTGAGCGTTACAGGGCCATCATGGCCCTCTTGTTTTAAACTTTGCTCAAATGTTTGCCATACCAAGACAGTGTGCAGAACTTGTAAATCAATCCTGTCCAATGAAGGCCAAGGTTAAACTTCAAAGTCAAAGTTCATGGAAATATGTCTGCTCTATAACTTTAAAACCGTCTATGATTTCTTCATGAAACTTTGAAGAAATATAAGGCATGATCAGATGATGCATAGAGAAAAAGAACCATAACCCTATATCCAGTTCTCACGTAATTATGCCCCATTGTTAATTTCAGGCCATATTTTATATCAGCTTTATAACTTAAAAATCATTTAAGATTTTTGTATTGAAACTGTACAAATATAAGGCATGAACAGACAATGTGAAAAGAAAAAGAACCATTACCCTACTTTCAGTTCTGACATAATTATGGCCCTTTGTTTATTTCCAATAGTGAGGTTGTGTTCGCTCTATAACTTTAATACTGTTCAAGATTTCTTCATGAAATTTTGTACAAAGATAAGGCATGATCAGATGATATGCAGAAAAAAAGAACCATAACCTTACTTTCAGTTATGACATAATTATGCCCCATTGTTTATTTCAGGCAATATTTTGTGTCCCCTCTATAACTTTAAAACTCTTTAAGATTTCTTCATGAAATGTTGTACAAATATAAGGCATGATAAGACAATATGCAGAGAAAAAGAACTGTAACCCTACTTTCAGTTCTGATGTAATTATGCCCGTTTGTTTATTTCATATAATGAGGTTTTGTCCACTCCATATCTCCTTCACCAATTGAAGGATTTTTTATACGCCTGTCAAAAGATGGGTAGTTTATGTCTATCGGTCCATCTGTCTGTCCATCCATCTGTCTGTTTGTCTGCCCATTTACTTTTTCCATGTCCACTCCATATCTCCTTAATGGATTGAAGGATATTTGTCAAACTTTGGTCAAATGTTAACCATACCAAGTTGATATGCAGAAATCATAACTGAACCCTGTCCAGTGAAGGTCAAGGTCACAGTTAAAGGTCAAAGTTCAAATGGTAATGTTTCATGTCTTCTCTATAACTTTAAAACCTTTAAAGATTTCTTCATGAAATGTTGTACAAATATAAAGCATCATTAGACAATATGCAGGGAAAAGGAACAGTAATCTTTCTTCAAGGTTTGATGTAATTATGCCCCTTTGTATATTTCATATGGTGAGTTTGCTCCATACATCCTTCACAAGGATTACCCTTGACCTTTGTCAGAAGTCATGGAAAGAGAGCTGTAACAATTCTTTGCTAAAAAGCACTGGAGCTACTGATATTCTTCCTGGATTTTTTGGCGAGGATTTACGTAGTAACAAGCACAAAATCAAGTTAGTTGACTTGTTGTCAGAGATAGGCCTTATTTTGCTTGGATTCTCAGGGAAGCTATACAGGACCATTATGGTCCTCTTGTTTGCTAATACGATGCAAATGTTCCTGTTACTAAAAAGCCCTACAGGTGTATATTGCCCTGCTCAGTGAGCTCTTGGCTTCCCTACCCACTCCCTGCAATTTGGAGGTATGTAGGATATACCTTTGCATTGTCCCTTTTCCTATCACACTTGAGTGGCTCAGTTGGACACCCCAACATCTGATTCAAATGAAATTCATATGATGGCTTTATGGTGACTAGATACAGGTGCCTTTCTAAAAATGGCATTGATTCTGAAATGTGTTACAGCCAATGATAAACATTGCTGTTTTTCTTTTTGTATATTTTAATGACATGCAAACCCCAGTGGGTCTTATCGTATATCATGTTTTAGCTTGACTTTCAGGATATGATATATGGTGTGTTTGAAGGTAACCATGAAAAAGTGAGAGAAGCTTTGAAGAAAACAAGATGTAAAGTGAACTTCCTAAACAAGGTAATTGAGTCACAGTATTTTTTTATGCCCATTTGAAAAACGGGACATATTATGGTATTCCCCCCGGCGTCCGTCCATCCGTCTGTCTGTCCGCCCATCTGTAAACTTTTTGTTTCGAGATAACTCCAACTGCAGTTAACATCGGATCAAGCTGAAACTTGATATATAGTTAGACCATGATGTGGAGCAGCGCATATTATTTCGAGATCACAGTCCACCAAATATTAATAGAGTAATGCCTCTTTGAAAATTTTTGTAAACATTTCGTTTCCAGCTAAATCCTGCTACAGTTTACATCCAATCAAGCTGAAACTTGATATATAGTCAGATCATGATGTGGAGCAGCACATATTATCTTGAGGTTACAGTCCACCAAATATTAACAGTTATGCCCCTTTGAATTTTTTTTTTGGCTAGCTCCTTTTACAGTTTACATTCAATCATGCTGAAACTTGATATATAGTTAGATCATGATGTGGAACAGGACACATTGTCTACAGGTTACAGTCCACCAAATATTAACAGAGTAATACTCCTTTGAAATTTTTTGTAAACATTTCTTTTCGAGCTGAATCCTCCTATAGATTACATTGGCCAAGCTGAAACTGGATTTATAATTAGACCATGATGTGGAGCAGCTTATATTGTTTTGAGGTTGCAGTACACCAAATATTAAAAGAGTTATGCCCCTTTGAAAATTTCTGTAAACTTTAGTTTCCAGCTAACTTTTAGTTGTCTAGAGGTTACAGTCCACCAAATATTAACAGAGTACTGCCTCTTAGAAAATTTTTGTAAACATATCATTTTGAGCTAAATCCTCATACAGATTACATTTGATCAAGCTGAAACTGGATTTATAATTAGACCATGTGGAGCTGCGCATATTGATTAGAAGTTGCAGTCCATCAAATATTAACAGAGTTATGCCCCTTTGAAATTTTCTGTAAACTTGTATTTTCCAGCTAACTATTCCTACCGTTTACATCAGATCAACCTGAAACTTGATTTATAGTTCGACCATGATGTGGAGCAGTGCATGTTGTTTCAAGGTCAAAGTCCACCAAATATTAACAGAACTATGCCCCTTTGAAAAATTCTGTAAACATTTTGTTTCAGGCAAACTCCTCCTATGGGTTACATTATATTCAGCTGAAACTTTGGAAATAGTTTCACCATGATGTGAAGTAGTGCATATTATTTTGAGGTAACAGTCCTTCAGATGGTAGCAGAGTTTGGAAATTTCTGTAAATGTTTTGTTTCTGGCTAACACCTCTTGCAGTTTACATTCAATCAAGCTGAAACTTTATTTATAGTTAGACCATGATGTGGAGCAACACATATTGTTTTGAGGTTTACAGTCCACAAAATATTAGCAGTAATGCCTTTTTGAAAATTCCATAAACTAACTCCTCCTATAGATTACATTAGATCAAGCTGAAACATTGTAAAAACTTACACCATGATGTGGAGCAGCGCATATCTTTTCAAGCTTACAGTCCACCAGTATTCATTGTACAGTTTACATCTCATCAAGCTGAAAGGTGATTTATAGTTAGACCATGATGTGATGCAGCACATTTTGTTTTGAGGTTACAGTCCTCCAACTATTAATAGAGTTATGTCTGTCTGTCCATTGATATAAACTTTTCTTTTCAGGCTAACCCCTCCTACTCTGTCAGTACAGGTGCTACATCTGATTACTTGCCACAAGCATTTGATGCCCTGCTTGTGGAGTTCTTGTTTTATGTGATCAACAGGATGTTTTTAACACACCTCAGCCAGAGGCTCAAGATGACCTGTTATAATCACGATCTGTCCATCCATCTGTTTGTCTGTTCAAAACCTCCAAAAAAACACTAGGCTGATGTTCACCAAATCTCATGAATTTTCTAAGTAGGATTGAAAATTTGTGTAAATAGTCCATCAGGCTCCAGGGCTCGGGAAAACCGGAAAAATAGCCGGTCTGGACAGAAATTAAGAATTCTGGACCGATTTCAAACACCCCAAAACGCTAATAAATCGGTCCAACATTTCCCAAACCAACCAATTTTCAGAAATCAATGATGTCTAAAAAATCACAAACGGTCAAGACTTTCCAAACTGACAAGGTCCGCGCACCTTTTAAATGCGATATTATGGTAGTTAAAAGGCTCTAGACGGTCATTTGACATGTATATTGGAGAGACAGCAGAATAACGGCAACCTACCCGCAGCACAAATTAATTACGTCATTATCCAAACATTGTCAAAAAATCAACACTTCACTGACCTTTGTGCGGTAAACAAGCGATTAACACGAATCATCAGTAACGGTAGTCTGATAATTAATACGTTTGTGTGACACGTGTGAATACACTGAGACTGCAAAACATCCAGGTGCAGTCGGCGTGTCCAAAAGATCAAAGGTCGCTTTACTGAGAGTGATAAAAGAATGCACCACATGAACGCACCCGTTTTCTTCCTCTTCTTTTTTGTTTTGTTCAACACGGTTTGTCGGTCCCAGATTCGATAAATGAATTCCCAAACCGTGTACGTCCTGATCAGATGTCGCATACAACGGCGTCTGATCTGGATATAATTGGTTGCTTTTTTTTTTTTTTTTTTTGTTGATTGCCGTAACACGCGAGTATAATTCAAGGTAGATTTCACAGTAAAAATAAGTAATGCACCATGGCGCCAGGCAAGATTGGTCAGTGCTTAAAATTTAAGCAGTCTGATTAAATCTTGAAACACTGAAAACTGCAAAACCGCCCGTGGCGCAGGCCTTTTTTATTAGACCTAATTAGGTCCATGAAAGTCGTTTCGATCCGTCTCTCCTGTTTCCCGCCGTCTTCGCGCTTATACAAGACGGGAATCTGTTGTTTATAAATAGTTTAGGAAAACCCTGCGGAGGTGGAAATAACAACAAAACCGTTTTTTTTCTTTTTTTTTTCTTTCTTTTTTCATACCTGACTGTATTTATTGATGACGCCAGCTTTGATCATGCTCGTTGTACCCGGACTTCCGTCATATAACGGAGCTGAGGTGTATTATTTAAAAGGAGTTATAGGACTGCCAATTGTCATTAGGTTTCGTGACAGGTGATATACACATATTTTTTTTTGGGAAATGGGCTCATTGATGACGTCATCGTCATCGGCTGGACCGATTCAGATTTCAAAATTTCCAGAGCCCTGATCAGGCTCATATATAGTAAAATATATTTGAAAATCTTCTTCTTTGGCACCAGAGCTGAATCTTGGCATAGACCATTGTGGATAGGAGGAGGTCTACCAAGTTTGTTCAAATGATGGTCTCAGGTTGGCCTTTGACATTCTACAGTAAGGTTAAAGGCTAATGAAAGAAACTTGAAATGATGGAAGTAGCTAAACCCCATAGTTACAGTTAAGAGTTTATCCCTCATGGGTTGTCTGCCCCTGCCTCTAAATTAAGATTATTTAATTTACCCTAAATATTGAACAGGCATGCATGGCCAAAGGGGGTAGAAACATTGCACACATTTTTCATTCAACAAACATATTTTAAACACACTGTCAGTTAGTAGAATAAACATCTTCAGTCTGTAGTATAAGACACCTTATCACAAAAAGTAGGTAACACCAATCAAAAAAAATATGGACTTTTTGCACCAAGGTGCCAAAGTATGGTATGGTGTTGAAATATTTAGGCAGTTAAAACAGAATAAGGCTTTACTTTGTACTACTGTTGTTACGAGCCAGGCATAATGAGAAAGGAATAAAAGTGAAACCAGCAACAAGTTTTAGAATTATTTACAATATTTATTAACAACAAAAACAAGACAATATGTAAACAGAAAAATATATGTAAACAGTACCTTTCAAGTTTTATTGTCACAAAGTCCCTCAGAAATATTCCAGAAGAATTTCTAAAACAAATTCTTTGAATAACAGTTTCTGATCCCACAAATTTAAAGTCCCTAAATTCAGAGTTTAATTCCAGAATGAATAAAATATTATAGTAATCCACAGAATAGTAATACAGAATAATTTCTGATGAAAGTATACAAAGATATCCATGTGAAAATCTTTTCCCCTCATAGAGTACCAAAGAACATTCCAGAGAAAGTATGTGCTAGAGGCATCAGTCGTTTTCTAGTTTTAGTCAAGAATATTCAAAATGTTCTATAACATACCAAAAATAGCTCAATCCAAAATACGAGTATTCCTTCTGGAAAGTTCTGAAAGGAATATGAACAATTTGCTATTGTAAACATGATTTTCCAGAAAGTTCTATAGAAACTTGTAGTAAACAAGAAAATAATGATATTTAAAATAATTATACATCTTTTATATACATAACAATTCCCTTCTTCAAGGAAAAGATAGATTTATGTAATAAAGCTTTCTTATGCCATAAAATGATCATAAAAAAAATACTGATACAGGCCATTATCTTATATACAGCAAGTTACAGGAAACCACAGATCAAGACATCATGCTCTGGACAAGGCATCAGGAATAATATTATCTTTTCCTCTGTTGTACCTGATGTCAAGATTGTATTCCTGTAACAACAGGCTCCATCTGAGTAACCTCTGATTCTTGTTTTTTGTCCCCCGCCTTTTCGAAGAAAAGTGGAGGGACACTGTTTTTGGTTTTCCGTGGGGCGTGGTGCGTGGTTCCGAGTTTTTAGTAGGTATTTTGTCCCCTTAACTCCTCCCACAGTTTCTGTCCGATCCTTTTGAAACTTTACAGGTGTTTTAAGGATGGTCTGAAGATATGCATGTGGTTTTTTAAGAATCCTGAAATAATTTTTTATCACTTTTTCCGCATTTTTAACTTAGACATTTTTTGAGTTCTAATATTACAGAAGTCTATAGGGAGTAGGTACCTTGTCCCCTTAACTCCTCCCACAGTTTTTGGCCGATCGTTTTGAAACTTTACATGGGCTTTTAGGATGGCCTGAAGATATGCATGTGGTTTTTTCAGAATCCTGAAATAATTTTTTATTACCTTTTCCGCATTTTTAACTTAGACATTTTTTGAGTTCTAACACTACAGAAGTGTATAGGGAGTAGGTACCTTGTCCCCTTAAGTCCTCCCACAGTTTTTGGCCGATCCTTTTGAAACTTTACATGGGCTTTTCAAATGGCCTGAAGATATGCATGTGGTTTTTTCAGAATCCTGAAATAATTTTTTATTACTTTTTCCGCATTTTTAACTTAAACATTTTTTGAGTTCTAATACTACAGAAGTGTATAGGGAGCAGGTACCTTGTCCCCTGAACTCCTCCCACAGTTTTTGGCCGATTCTTTTGAAACTTTACAGGTGTTTTAAGGATGGTCTGAAGATATGCATGTGGTTTTTTCAGAATCCTGAAATAATTTTTTGTCACTTTTTCCGCATTTTTATCTAAGTCATTTTTCGAGTTCTAATACTACAGAAGTGTATAGGGAGTAGGTACCTTGTCCCCTTAACTCCTCCCACAGTTTTTGGCCGATCCTTTTGAAACTTTACATGGGCTTTTAGGATGGCCTGAAGATATGCATGTGGTTTTTTCAGAATCCTGAAATAATTTTTTATTACTTATTCCGCATTTTTAACTTAGACATTTTTTGAGTTCTAATACTACAGGAGTATGTAGGGAGCAGGTACCTTGTCCCCTTAACTCCTCCCACAGTTTTTGGCCGATCCTTTTGAAACTTTACAGGTGCTTTAAGGATGGTCTGAAGATATGCATGTGGTTTATTCAGAATCCTGAAAAAATTTTTTATTACTTTTTACACGTTTTGAACTTAGACATTTTTTGAGTTCTAATATTACAGTAGTCTATAGGGAGTAGGTACCTTGTCCCCTTAACTCCTCCCACAGTTTTTGGCCGATCCTTTTGAAACTTTACGTGGGCTTTTAGGATGGCCTGAAAATATGCAGGTGGATTTTTCAGAATCATGAAATATTTTTTTATTACTTTTTCCGCATTTTTAACTTAGACATTTTTTGAGTTCTAATATTGCAGAAGTGTATAGGGTGCAGGCACCTTGTCCCCTTAACTCCTTCCACAGTTTTTGTCCGATCCTTTTAAAACTTTACAAGGGCTTTTAGGATGGCCTGAAGATATGCATGTGGATTTTTCAGAATCCTGAAATAATTTTTTACCACTTTTTCTGCATTTTTAACTTAGACATTTTTTGAGTTCTAATACTACAGAAGTGTATAGGGAGTAGGTACCGTGACCCCGTAACTCCTACCACAGTTTTAAGCCGATCCTTTGAAACTTTACAGGTGCTTTAAGGATGGTCTGAAGATATGCATGTGGTTTTTTCCAGAATCTTGAAATTATTTTTTATCACTGGTTTCCTGCTTCAATACTTAGGTATTTGATACAGGACCAGTGGTCCTCTGGTTAACTTTACCATTTTTAACACCTCAAATAAAAATAAGGCGGGGGACATAAATTCCCCATGGAATTTGCTTGTTTTTTTAATTTTATGGATAAAAGTTAGTGGATTGTGATCACTGAAAACAGCAATAGGTGTGGATGTAGATAAACTTCAAAATGTTGAAGACCAAGAATGAGAGACAAGCACTCTTTATCTAGTGTAGAATAATTTCTTTGTTGTTTGTTAAACTTCTTGGAAAAGTAACAAACAGGGTAATCTGCAACATTGTCATCTTCTTGCAGCAATACACCACCTGCACTAATATCACTTGCATCTACGGCTAGCTTACTCTTTATTAAGATTTGGTGCCAAGAGAACAAGCTCACTTCTCAGTATGGCTTTCAGTTTATCAAAGGCATTCTGGCAGTCACTGGTCCACTTAAACTTCATTCTTTTGCTAACTGAATTAGTCAGTGGCTCAGCAATGAAAGAAAAATTATTACAAAATTTCCTGTATTAACCGGCTATACCAAAACATCTCATCAGTTGTCTTTTGCATGTGGGTACCTGAAATTCTGAGATAGCTTCAACTTTCACTTCTACAGGTTTAACCTGACCTTGACCCACAACATGCCCTAGAAATTTAAATTTGCATGACAGAATTCACTTTTAGAAAGATTTACTGTCAGTTTTGCTTCACTTAGTCTGTCTAAGAATGCTCTGATAGTCTCTAGATGGTGATTCCATTCATCGTTATATATGATGACATCATAGATGTAAGCTTCACAATGCTCCAATCCAGCTATTATGGAGTTGATTAAGCATTGAAATGTTGCTGGATAATTTTTCATTCCAGATGGCATTACTTTATTTTGGTATAACAAATGCTGAGATCTCTTTGGCTCTTTCTGTGAGAGGAATTTGCCAAAAGCCTTTCAGAAGATGGAATTTAGTTAGATACGTTGTATTTCCAATTTTGTCAATGCAGTCATCCATTTTTGGGATGGGCAAAGAGTCTGATTTATTCAAACTATTGACCTTTCTGGTGCACATCCGATATGATCCATCCAGTTTTGGTACAAGAATACAAGGAGAACTCCATTCACTTTGGCTTGGTTCAATGAAATCATTGTCCAGCAAACTGAGCTTCCTCCCTAAGACGCCGGCCTTGGTGGCTCAGTTGGATGCGCATCCGACTGGAGACCAGGAGGTCGTGGGTTCGAGGTCTGCAACATTCTTTCGTGGAGATTGATCATGAAATATTTTCTACGGTCATTCTCTCCCTTCCGCTGATTCAAGAAGGGCAGTTGACAGTTTCTGGCGAAAGAATGTGCACAATACTGGTTAACCGCTTAGAGGACTTAAGCCTGCCCAGTAAATGTGTGGTTAGGTAAACTGACCGCGCTCGACATGACCCCATTGGGTTGACTGGGCCGTAAAACCTCAACACAAATAAATCCTCCCTAAGATATTTTTGTTTTGTAGGGTTCTTTCTATATCGATGTTGTTTTACAGGTTGTGAATCCTCAACATCTACATCATGATAGATTTTGTCAGTCCTTGTAGAAATGTCTAGAAATATTTATATTCATAAATTAACTGTTTCAGTTCACTTCTTTGGACTGGATCTAGGTCCTAAAGCTTCTGGTCGAAATAGTTTAGAATGTCAGAATTCTGGAGTTTTGATGAAGCATGATCAGATTTGATCAAGTTCATGTCTTCAGTCCATTTCTCTCTGTTCCTGAGGGACTGAACTAACAATACTAATTGGTGTAACAGAAGAGCTGTCCCTATCTATGTATTGTTTTAACATGTTAACATGGCATATCAGTTTTCATTTTGGTTTCACAGGAGTGTTAACAATGTAATTTACATCACTAATTTTTTTATCTCCCGACCAATAGGTTCAGAGGATATAGCAATCAGCATGGCGTCCGTCCATCCGTGGACGCATCCTTGTGCCCTCTATAACTTTGATACCCTTGGACATATTTTGATAATATTTGGTAGGAATGTAGAGGAGGACCAGTAGGCGTGTTGCATGCAAGAGAGACAACTCTCACAATCTTCGTTATGTAGTTAACTCCCCTGAAGCCAAAATCTTGCAGGCCATAACTCCCATACTGTTTGAGATAATTTGATAATATTTGGTAGGGATGAAGAGGAGGACCGTGCAAGAGAGACAACTCACACTTTATTCATTATGTAGTTATCTCCCCTGAAGCAGAAATATTGTAGACTCATCCTTGTGCGCTCCATAACTTTGATACCCTTAGACATACTTTGATATTATTTGGTAGGAATGTAGAGGAGGACCAGTAGGCATGTCGCGTGCAAGAGAGACAACTCTTACTGTCTTCGTTATATAGTTATCTCCCCAGAAGCCAAAATCTTCTGCAGGCCATAACTCCCATACTGTTTGAGAGGACCAGTAGGCATGTCTCATGCAAGAGAGACACCTCTAACTTTATTAGTTATTTCCCCTGAAGCAGAAATTGTACTCAACTTTGTGCACTCCATAACTTGGATAGCCTTAGACATATTTTGGTAATGTTTCATAGGAATGAAGAGGTGGACCAGTAGGTGTGTCATGTGCAAGAGAGACAACACTCACTGTCTTCCTTATATAGTTATCTCCCCTGAAGCCAAAATCTTGTGCAGGCCATAACTCCCATACTGTTTGAGATAATTTGATAATATTTGGTAGGGGTGAAGAGGACCAGTAGGTGTGTCGCGTGTAAGAGAGACAACTCTCACTTTATTTGTTCTGTAGTTATCTCCCCTGAAGTGGAAATCTTGTGCAGGCCATAACTTTGATACCCTAAGACATATTTTGATAATATTTGGTTGAAATGAAAAAGAGGACCAGTAGGTATGTTGCGTGCAAGAACGACAACTCTCACTGTCTTTGTTATATAGTTATCTCCCCTGAATCTGAAATCTTGTGCAGGCCATAACTCCCATACTGTTTGAGACAATTTGATAATATTTGGTGGGGATGAAGAGGAGGACCAGTAGGCGTGTTGCGTGCAAGAGAGACAACTCACTTTCTTTGTTATGTAGTTGTCTCCCTTGAAGCAGAAATCTTGTACAGGCCATAACTCCTATACTATTTAAGATAATATGATAATATTTGGTAGAGATTAAGAGGAGGACCAGTAGGCATGTCAAATGCAAACTCTCACTTTCTTCTTCATTATGTAGTTATCGCCCCTGAAGCCAAAATCTTGTGCACTACATACGAGGGATGTTCGAAATGAATTGCTTATTTCTATCTGGAGACTTCAAATTTCAAGTTAGCCCAAAAGTACTCATTTCATGCCCTCGAAGTACTCCCCATGGCTAGAAATGCAAAGTTTCAGCCAATGTATCCACTTCTTGAAGGCGTCATGGTACGCTGATTTGGGCACAGTAATAAGGTACTGATGAATGGCAGATCCAAGTGCCTGTCGGGACTGGTATTTCCGCCCAGCAAGGAATGCTTTCAATTTCGGAAACAAAAAGAAATCACATGGGGCAAGGTCTGGGGAATACGGGGGGGTGTGGGGGGGGGGTGAGGTGAGGCAAAACAGTTACTTTTTCTTTCTTCAAAAACGCCGTAACTATTGCGGAGGTATGAGCTGGGGCGTTGTCATGTAGAAGACGGACATGTTTAAAACCAGTGGCAGGGCGTCGTTTCTGATAATACTTTTTCAGTTTCTTCAGTTCTACGTCTTTGTAGTACTTTCTGGTGATGCTTTTGCCCTTTTTCACTGGCACTTTTATTGCGACTCCTTCACCAGAGAAGAAAATTGCATACAAAACCTTCTTTGTACTCAAAGAACGTTTGGCAATTATTGGGCGTTTGCTGTGTTTAGTGGCCCGGATCTTATTGCTAACCTTTCTGACGGGCTCAAAATAATGGACCCAGGTTTCATCACCTGTGACGACATTGGCAAACTGCTTTTTGTCATATTTTGGAAACATTTGAAGCAGCTTTTTGGCCACTTTAACCCGTTGCCTCTTTTGCTCGTCAGTCAACAGATGTGGCACACATCTAGCAGAACTCTTTCTGACTTTCAAATGCTTCTTCAAAATAAGGTGAACCGTTGATAGTGATATGCCTACCTTTCGTGCAATATCACGAACTGTAAATCTGGCATCTCCTTCATTGATTTCCTTTATTTTGGAAACGATTTCTTTACGGGATGCAGATTTTGGCCTACCTGATTTCGGTGCATTTTTGATGGACTCTACACCAGACTCAAATTTCTTTTTCCACCGCCGAACTGTGTCATAAGACATACAAGCAGGTCCAAAAGCAGTAGAAATTTTAGTCATCAGCTTCTTCAAAGAATAACCAAGTTTTAAGCGAGCTTTGATGTAAGCCCGTATTTCATCTTTTTTGTCGACGCTTCTACCAACCATTTTTACTGCAGTGGTCAATGACTGCGTGTATTCAAATGGCAAATTTTATGTCTTACACTTAGTCTAACATGTACATTTATACACCATTGTGTAGATATTGAATAGCCCTATACAGGTATGTATTGGTTTTTATCGTGCCCCACGTGGATATCGAGCTAGAGGACAATAAGCAATTCATTTCGAACATCCCTCGTAACTTAGATACCCTAAGACATATTTTGATAATGTTTTGTAGAAATGAAGAGGAGGACCAGTAGGCATGTCACATGCAAGAGAGACAACTCTGACTTTCTTTATTATGTACTTACCTCCCCTGAAGCCAAAATCTTGTGCGCTCTTTAACTTTGATACTCTTAGACATATTTTGATAATGTTTGGTAGAAATGAAGAGTAGGCATGTACCATGCAAGAGAGACAACTCTCACTTTCTTCCTGATGTAGTTTTCTCCCCTGAAGCCAAAATCTTGTGCAGGCCATAACTCCCATACTGTTTGAGATAATATGATAATATTTGGTAGAGATGAAGAGGAGGACAAGTAGGTGTGTCACTTGCAAGAGAGACAACTCACTTTCTTCTCCATTATGTAATCTCCCCTGAAGCCAAAATCTTGCGTTCCATAACTTTAATACCCTTAGACATATTTCGATAATATGTGGTAGAGGCATTGGTATGGAACAGTAGGAGTGTTACATACAAGAGAGACAACCTCTGCTGTGGTTGTTTTCTAGTTACCTCCCCTAAATGAATTTCTAAGCTAAATCCTTGAGTATGTGGTTTGAAATATTTTGTTAATATTTGGTAGAGGCATAGATAAGGACCAGTAGGCATGTCGTGTTCAAGAGTACTCTCACTTTCTCCATTATCATCTCCCCTGATTCCAAAATCTTGTGCAGGCCATAACTCCCACAATGTTTGAGATAACTTGATAATTTTTGGTAGGGACATATATCAGGTTAAGAAGGTGTGTAGCATGCAAGAAGGACAACTTTTACTATGTTGATTTTTTACCCCAATAAACATACAGCAAGTTCCTTTACCTTTACAAGGCATTTATTTTTGCTATTATTTCTGAACATGTACACTCACAAATTCAAAGTATTTGCAAATATTGTGTATCCTGTACAAATTATCACATCAGAAGTGATTGTTAGATGATTTTGACAAAAATAAAAAAAACAAATAAAAGAACACGCAAAAATAAAATCATTCACAGTATTCCTATTTTTGTTTTCACTTATTATTTTGGTCACATTTCATAATATCTTTGCATCTTTTTACTTTGTTCTCGTTCAATATATACATGTTCATGATATCGATTGAAATACACTAAATTTAGAAATGGCGGTTTGGTCGGGGGATTTGCCATCTCCTCTGATGGCTATTTTTCTACAGTGTAAGGACCATAATATTTAATTGTGCTCCTCTTGTTGCAGATTTGTTTCTTTTTTGTTATGAGAGAGATTTCTGAAGTCTCTCTCATGAAAATCAGGCTGACATTATTGAGACTTTTAATTCAACTTCAAGATACCTTGATTTATTAAATATTGACAATATTTACTTTGACCAAATGGTGGACCGCATATATCCTACAGAATTCCAATTAAATAGAGCAAATTTTTCCGATACCAAACCTTTTTTTGATTTGAATCTATGTATATCTAATGGATAGTTTCCACCAAAATTTATGATAAACGGAACAATTTTAATTTTTATATAGTCAATTTCCTATTTCTGGATGGCGATGTCCCCCGGCGTACCTCATATAGGGTATACATATCTCCTTATTAAATTCGCCAGAGCTTCTTCAAATCTTAGTGACTTTAACTGCTGTAATAAAGCCCTTACTGCCAAACTTCTTTGACAGGGCTATTGTTATTTTAAACTTCGTGAGGCATTTTCAAAATTTTATCACAGACACAGTGCCTTGGTAGAAAAAATATAGCGTCAGGCTGAAAACACTTCTGCAACAAGGTATATCGGAACCAGAATTTTATGGTGACTTGGTGTACAGATTTACAAAAATTTTAGGAAAATCTAACTTTTCGGAGCAATTCAGAAAACTTATTAACAGGTATAAAAGAATTGGCTATTATAACCTGGATATTATGCGGCAGACTGCATGCCTAGTTGTCAACCCAGTCATTGTTGATGGCTATGTTTCACTCTTTAATTGCATGACGGCGGTTCGGGTCTCAGACTCAATGACGGCCTCGTCGTGAAACTTTAACCAGTGGGATGGGGCTTGACGATATGTCTGTGGCTTGGCCCGCTGTGGTTCAGCTATGGGGCTTGACAATATGTCTGTGGCTTGGCCCGCCATGGTTCAACTATTGGTTTTCATTTACTCTGGCATACAGTAGAATTAGCCATGAGTACTCGTCTTTGTTATGCCCCCGCATCGGATGATGACAGGGGCATACAGTTTTACGGTTTTCCATACGTGGGTATGTGCGTATGTACATACAAATGTACATCCTTCTGTACAAATGTGTGTACGTACGTACCTACGTACGTGATCCTGTTAGACTCAGGTTAAGGCATTTGTACCAGGTAGAATTTTGCAGTTTTATAGTCAGGTACCCCACAGCGGGGGCATCTGTGTACTGTGGACACATTTCTAGTTTATTATAGTGATTAATTTTATTTTTATGTTTTTGCTTTGATGCATTGACTGAGTTGGGAGCCTTTATGCAAACTGAATTTTCATGTATTTCTGTATTAATAGTTGCATTGGGACCCAGAGTGAAGTTGGCTAGATGTAAAAGTGCTTTAAACACCCCCCCCCCCTCCCCCTTCACCCCAGTGGTTTACTCTACTGACAGTTCTAAGGCGGTGGTCCCGGTGTTAGTCTTACTCTTTGTTGCTTTGTGGTTTATTCTAAGAGGCGATTTGTTTTATATCTTACCTTGTGTTATTTTGTTCTTGTGTTTTTCAGTCCTTTTAGCATTGTGATTACCTTGCTTGGGGAAGAGAGAGCTAATCTTAGTGCTTTTCGTATGTTTGTTCAATTTGTGCTTGTTTGGTTTTGTCGGTTTTCTATTCCTCTTGGTGTCTGGGAAGGGCTGTGGTTTGTGATTGTGGCATTCCCTGGACTTTTCTCTTACCCTTTTTTGCAATTGAGCAAGTATCCTGTCTCCAGACATGAAATTTCTTTCTTTGGCATTTTTATCATACCAAAATTTCATCTTCCTTTGTGCTGACCTATTGGTCCAAGCAGCTTCACAAGCTTTAGACAGACGGTTCTTGAAATCTGATACATATTGAAGTAAGTTCAGAGAACTGTCATCATTTGAGAGAAAATTCTCTTTTTCAAAAGTTTCAAAGATCCATGCAGAGTGTGGCCAAATACTAGCTCAAATGGACTGAAACCAAGAGATTCTTGCACAGATTTTCTAATGGCAAACAACAACAAATGAATGCCTTCATCCAAATCTTTTTCAGTGTCAAAGCAGTATGATCTGATCATATTTTTCTGTGTTTAATGAAATCTTTCAGGGCACCTTGACTTTCAGGATGGTAAGGTGATGATTTATATTGAGCAATGCCCAACTCATGCATGACCTGCTGAAAAATTCCAGACAAAAATTTGAGCCCTGATCAGACTGAACAGACTTTGGGAGACCTACAGATATGAAAAATTTTACCAGAGCCATAACTATGGTCTTAGTTTTAATATTCCTAAGTGGAATGGCTTCTGGGAAATGTGTGGAAGCACACATTATACATGTAGTGAGAAGATATTTATGGCCAGACTTGGTTTAGGGCAAGGGACCAGCACAGTCTATAATTATTTTGCTAAAAGGTTCATCAAAAGCAGGTATTGGCTATAAATGAGCTTTTGGTATTGTTAGGTTGGGTTTTCCTACTGTCTGACAAGCATGGCAAGATTAACAAAATTGGGAAATGTCAGATTTTAACCTTGGCCAGTAAAAATGGTCAAGAATTTAGTGATAGGTCTTATTTATATCTAAATGATCTGACATTGGAGTCTCATCAGCCAGGTTTAAAGGTGCAGGGCAATAAACCCTTGGAACTACTATTTGGTGGTTAATAGTCCACTTGTCTTCTGCTGAGACATCAGGAGGATGCCACTTTCTCATTAAAATGCCATTTTGACGTAGAAACTGGGTCTTGATCTATTTCTTTCTCATCAGAAGCCCTTTCAAGCAAAGGCAAAATTTCAGAATCATTATGCTGTGCCTTGCAAAATTGTGACCTTGACACAAAGTCATGACCTTGACATTGGTCATTTGATATTGAAGAGTAATGACTGGACTCTGACTTGTTGTCACTTAAGTCTGTCTGCTTGCCAGACAGGCTGGATGAAAGAGAATTTGTAATCTCACGTTTAAAAGACTTACCCAAAAGTGTATCAGTTAAATCAATGTCCCTTTCATTCTGTTTTGCTTTCTTTGCCATGGCCCTTGTAACGGCACAAGATGGGTAAAGATCAGGAATTTCCTGTTCAATGGGATCAGGTGGCTGATCTATACAAGGTATAGTAGTCAAAAATGGGTTTACCACAACCTTATCTCCTGCCAAGTCATTGCCTAACAGTAAGTGAACACCTTTAAAAGGTAAAGAAGGTCGAATACCAACAGCCACTAAACCAGTAACCAAGTCTGAGGAGAAATAAATGTTATGAAGAGGAACATTGATAAATCTACACTCTACACCCTGAATAAGGACACTTGTCCCAGAAGGTCTTCTCAGAAAAAGGCAGAGTACCTGCTAAAATAAGGGATTGAGAAGCTCCAGTATCTCATAAGATTTCAATTGGGGTAGACTGGGCATAGTCACTATTTTAATGACACAAAACCATCTGATAAGAACGGTTCATAAATCTCCAGAACAGAATCAGTCTCAGATGTTTTGGCCTGAGTAGGAATTTCTTCCTTAAAATATGACTGTGGTTTTGACCGTAAAGAGGTAAGGCCTGTAGGTTTGCCCCTCGTTTTTATACGCCTGTTTGAAAAACCGGGCGTATTATGTTAGGGGGTATGGCGTCCGTCCGTCCGTCCGTAAACTTTTTCGTTTCCGGCTAACTCCTCCAACAGTTTACATCCAATCAAGCTGAAACTTGGTATATAGTTAGACCATGATGTGGTGCAGCACATATTGTTTCGGGGTTACAGTCCACCAAATGTTTGCGGAGTTATGCCCCTTAGAAAATTTCTGTAAACTTTTCATTTCCGGTTAACTCCTCCTACATTTTACATCCGATCAAGCTGAAACTTCATATATAGTTAGACCATGATGTGGAGCAGTGCATATTATTTCGAGGTTATAGTCCACCAAATATTAGCAGAGTTATGCCCCTTTGAAAATTTCAGTAGAAGTTTCGTTTCTGGCTAACTCCTCCTACAGTTTACATTTGATCAAGCTGAAACTTAATTTGTAGTTAGACCATGATGTGGAGCAGCGCATATTATTTCAAGGTTACAGTCCACTAAATCTTAGCAGAGTTATACCCCTTTGAAAATTTCTATTAATTTTTCGTTTCTGGCTGACTCCTCCTACAGTTTACATCCAATCAAGCTGAAACTTCATGTGCAGTTAGACCATGATGTGGAGCAGTGCATATTGTTTCAAGGTTACAGTCCACCAAATACTAGCAGAGTTATGCCCCTTTGAAAGTTTCAGTAAACTTTTCGTTTCCGGCTAAATCCTCCTACAGTTTACATCCTATCAAACTGAAAGTTGATTTGTAGTTAGACCATGATGTGGAGCAGCGCATATTATTTTAAGGTTACAGTCCACCAAATATTAGCAGAGTTAAACCCCTTTGAAAATTTCTATTAATTTTTTGTTTCCGGCTAAATTCTCCTATAGTTTACATCCAATCAAGCTGAAACTTCATAAATAGTTACACGATGATGTGGAGCAGCACATATTATTTCAAGGTTAATGTGCACCAAATATTTGCAGATTTATGCCCCTTTGAAAGTTTTTGTAAACTTTTTGCAGCATATTGTTTAGAGGTGATAGTGTGCAAATTTTATTTTATAATAGGTATATTTTTTGCAAATAACTAAAATTCTGGTCATATGGGCAAGATATTGATTTTTTTTTTTAACATCTTCTTTTATTAGATTTGCAAGGAAAGGTTGCCATTATTAAATCTTTATAAATACATAATTCTTTTTGGATGTTTTTTTTTTTATCCTCTTCTGATTTGGCTCCCTTGAAGAACAAAAATAAAATCAGTATTAAGCAAGTTAAAGGTTTACAAGTTTACAAAAAAAATTCTTGCAGCATTTTTTTTTTTTTTTTTTTTGGTTATTTTATTTTTGTTTTGTTATTGTTTGGTCTGATATTGAAGTATAGGAAAAACAAATCAGCCAAAGGCTCATATGAGCTGGTAATATAGCCATGCTTCTGTGGTGTGTCCTCCGTCAGAAAGCACTTCTCCCTAGAAGCAGCAAACTTCTCCCTATTTTCCCAGGAGGGAGAGTTCACTTCTCCCTTAATTTTTGGGCCAGCTTGGACCCTTAGCTTACAGTTCACCAAATATCAGCAGAGATAAGCTCCAATGAATTTTTTTAATTTTTTTTTTTTTTTTTTTTTGTAATTCCACTTACAGTTTATATCCGGAGCACTGAATTATACAGGAGCCAGTTTATGTGCTACATCTTATTACTTGCCACGGGCGTATAATGCCCTGCTTGGCGGAGCTCTTGTTTTCTTTATTTGTTTTCAAATTTAAGCACTCAAATAATATGACCTGTCTTTTTGCAGTAATTGCAGATTGGTTGAGATAAGGGATTTTGATCCTTGTCTTCATCGGACGGTTTGGCTTTGGGAGAAAATGTTTGGCTATTACTGCCAGATGGATTATTAGGACTAGGTTTTGATCCTGTATGTGGGAAAAATGGTTTTTTAGAAGGATTTGACTTATTAAGGAAGGAAACCTTATGTGTTAAAGCATAATCGTCTGCCAGTCGAACTGCAGCTTCCGAAGTTTCAACTTTTCTCATCTAAAAAAGGACTTAATATTTGTATTTATGCACCTTTTGAACTCTTCTACAAGCATGAGCTGCCTAAGTTTCTCATGATCAGAGCCAATTTTCGTCAAAGAGCACCGCCTATCAAATAACTGTTCTTTAGTTCTAGCAAATTCTATCAGAGTCTGGTCAATTTCTTTCTAAGAATTCCTAAGTGTTTGCCTGTAAGCCTCAGGGATCAACTCATAAGCTTAAAGAATTAATTCTTTTACAGTATCATAACTGCAACACTGCTCGACCATTTTAAATTTTCTGCTACTTTTTTAAAATGAAGAAAATATTTGTCAACTTCTTTTTCTTGAAATGGAAGAACTAATCTGATGTGTTTGGTAACATTAAAATGAATGCCAAAGTCTCAAGGTTGCGGTTTTACCACATTTTTTTGCATTTCTAATTCTTTCATTCTTAAATTATATTATTTCTCTTTCTTTTTCTTCCATTTCTGTTTGAAGTTTTTCTTGCTCTACTCTTAATTTTTCAAACTCAGTTTGCTTCTGAATTACAAGCCCTCACATTTGCAAACCAGTCTGTCAGAAGAATTGAGTGTTTCCTTATCTACCAAAAATTGAACCAGAATTTTTTTTTATTTCCTGTGTTAACTGTAGTCTATTCATAATGAACAGCAATGTCCAACAGATCTGACTTTTTGGCTAATTTAACAGCTCCTGTGAAGGCGCAGCTATGAAAGTATGAAGGTCAAATGACACGATTGCTTTTTGCTGGTTTTATCAAGTAAGTTTATCTAAGATTTTTTTATATTTTCAAAAGTCAATACTTGTTTGTTGTTTTTTTTTTGTTTGTTTTCTTTAGCTCAAACTTGTTTTAGCTAAAGAAAATGTTCGATCCAGGATGAGTCCCCAATTCTGTTATGAGCCAGGCATAACGAGAAAGGAACATACATGTCATAAGCTCACATTGTCAGTCTGTGAGTCTTGTGCAAAATTTTTGTGAGATTTGAAAAAAATCTGTGAGATTTTTCTCGGCGCTGTATTTCTAGGGTAAAGTCATCTTTTTTGGAAGTTTGAATTTGCTGATTTTAAAGAAATATATGTCACAAGGGAGATAAATGTGCATAACCCTTATTTCTTTGCTACTACTTTATACTTTGAGAAAAGAAGTAATGGCTGATTAAGCATCTCTTGCTGCTAATGATCTTATTAGGGTGTATAACTTTTTTTTAACAAATTGCTGCACTGGACAGTATATTGTTCAAATGGTAGGATAAAAGTAATTTATTTGACTCCCAATACTCAGTTTAATTATGGTATAAAGAAAAGTATAGTTAAGTGCAATATTTAGTTTATTTTGCTATAACAATGGACAAGACAAGAAATAGTCAAATAAGTGCAAGATTTGTAATGTGTTTCAGGTTTCATTTTCTGCATGCCAAAGAGAGATAACTGCTGGGAAAGGATTTGCTACCCTGGTATCAGAAATAATTACCTCAAATTGCTACCCTGGTATCAGAAATAATTATCTCAAAAGGAAATATTTGCTCCTCTAGACAGCAATTTTTTCCCTACAGGATTTGATTCAGTAAGCAGGGAGATGAATACTTTCTCACCAGAATGATTTCCCTTTGGACATGCACACTTAAACTGACTTCCAATAGAGAGCACATGATGTTCTAGTCTGAAACTGAATTCAAGATCTGCAATATGTTTCAGTTTTTCACTTTCCACATGCCTAACACCTTGTCAAAGAGAAATAACTCTAAAAGTAAAGGATTTGCTATCAAAGTAACTCCTTGCCAAAGAGAGATAACTCTGCTGGGAAAGGCTTTGCTACCCTGGTATCAGAATTAATTATCTCAAAAGGAAATATTTGCACCTCTAGATAGCAAATTTTTCCCTTTAGGAGATGATTCAACAAGCAGGGAGACAAATACTTTCTCACCAGAATGATTTCCCTTTGGACATACACACTAAAACTGACTTCCAATAAAAAGCACATTATGTTCTAGTCTGAAACTGAATTCAAGATCTTCAGTTTTTCACTTTCCACATGCCTAACTCCTTGTCAAAGAGAAAACTCTAAAAGTAAAGGATTTGCTATCAAAATAACTCCTTGACAAAGAGAGATAACTCTGCTGGGAAAAGATTTGCTATCCTGGTATCAGAATTAATTATCTCAAAAGGAAATATTTGCACCTCTAGATAGCAATTTTTCCCTTTAGGAGATGATTCAACAAGCAGGGAGACAAATACTTTCTCACCAGAATGATTTCCCTTTGGACATACACACTAAATCTGACTTCCAATAAAGAGCACATGATGTTCTAGTCTGAATCACAATTAACTTGCTTTGCCTTGTCTAAGCCCCTCTGTACATGCTGACTTGGCCACTTGAATAATATCTTTTGAAGGTTTGAACTGATGGCACTCTCCAGTATTGTTCATTTTTACACTTAGAAGAGAATGAATTGTATCCTGAGCTAAGTTGTGTCTCGTGTCTGTCTGTATTTTCTTCAGCATGCTGAAACTCCGCTCTGCATCTGCATTGGACTGAGCAATACACAAGGCAGTCATGGCAACTTAGCTGAGTGTTCCATATTGAAGTCTTCCTGAGGGTAGTTTCTTCTTAGACATTGACATCCAGAAGTTGTCCAATATTGTTTCCCGGTCAAAAGGAGGTAGTTCACTTCTTGGAGACAGCAAATACTCCTGTACTTCCTCATTGATACTGGTGGCTGGTAGTTCTGGAGTAAATCTCTTCCCCAACTGGACAACTGTTAATATAAAAAGATAAATTGAAACTAAAGAATACATGTGATGACTATTTATCTGTAAACAAAAAGATAGCTTTGCATTGTAAATAAAACAATGTTGATTTGTCAAAATATTGGCATTGTGTTTGTTTTTGTTTCTTTTGCCCTGTCACACACAAATATAATATATAGTGTTGCAAGACAATTCAAACAACTGGTTTTATGTATGAATCACTAAAATAAAATCAAGTCTTTCAAAAAGCCAAACTTCTTAGGTAACATATTTATCCTAATGATTTGGACAGACAGACCTGAGCAAACAGTGTAGATCCAGATCAGATACAACAGAATATGGGGTCTGGTCAGGGTCTACAAACTTAGGTAACATATTTATCCTAATGATTTGGACAGACAGACCTGAGCAAACAGTGTAGATCCAGATCAGATACAACAGAATATGGGGTCTGGTCAGGGTCTACAGTGTTTGCCATTCATCCAGCAGTTTTTAGACACATCATCAGGTAATATAATGGACTTATTCCAATCTAATATCCTCTCCATTATATTATCAGAAGAAAACAAAACTTGGCTATACTATCAATCATGAGAGAGAACTTCTGTGTCTGGCATAGGTCTGTCACACTCTTATCGAAGCTGGGTGCAAGAGCCTGCTTGACTATGTAAGAGGACTTCATTCATCGACAACTGAACTGTCTTGCTATATTGGAGTCTGGAAACATATCTTTCACTACCAGGGTGAAGTGATCAGCCACTAGGAATGGGATGTTGTGTTCTGTCAGAAAGTTGGTGAAGATGACCTCAGCTTTAGTAACCTCATCTATGGAATCATTTGAATGGCTGAAGAATGATGTCACTTTCTTGTTGAACTGTGTAGATCCCAGAGATTTCTTATGGTTCACACCCAGAGCATGCTGCTTAACGTCATACTTCCCACCATGTGGAATGCTAAAATCTACATTGCACGATGAGCGGACAACATGGTGCATGCTCTTTGAACTCTTTTTCCATGGGAACTTGACCGACTATGCTGCATTAAAGTTGACAGAGTAGGCTTTTTGGTTACAAGTCTTTGGCTTCTTGGAACTGGTGATGCTTTTTTATCTGGCGATACTGGACGCTTGGACATTTTAACACAAGTAAAGCAGAAATTTGTTTGAATGTTGGCTAAACTCTGCATTGCATTGTATACAGTTATTCGAACTTCGGATTAAGTAATTTTCAATTTTTGTTTGGCTTCATTATTTTAATTGATAAATATTGCAATCAAAACAAATTAATATAATATTGTCTTCGACATAAAAAGAGCCGCAAAATGTCACAACAAATACTTACTCGAAGGCTACTAAATGTGTGCCGGCCCATCTTCAAGCCAGGTCACTGACACCTGGCATTGTCTCAGTTATGATGGCCCACTGATAATCGTTAACTGACACAGATAATGTGTCAGTCTGACCACTTGGCCATTTAACACTTTCTTAATAACTTTATTGCCACAGTTTATCTGCGAGCTAACAAGTTGTGTATTCAATATCCACCATGACACTTATGCTTGTTATCGGTTTTTCTTAGCGCTCAATAATACTCATGCTGCAAAACCGGGAACCACACGAAAAATCATTTCTACAGTAGCTGTCCACAAAATTGGAAGCTTGGAGAAAAATTAACATAGGATTTTGTTCTTTCCGTGAGGTTTTCAGCTCACGGTGTGAGGCCTTGTGAAACATTGTAATTCCGTGAGTTTTTTCCTCATGGCGTGAGATATGAAGGAATGAAAGTGAAACGAGCAACAAGCTTAAAAATTATTTACAATCTTTATTGACAATAAAAAAATAAGACAATGTGCAAACAGAAAAATATAAGTAAACAACCCCTTTCAAGTTTTATTGCCACAAAGTCCGTCATAAATATTCCAGAAAAAATTCTAAAACAGATCCTTTGAATAACAGTTTCTGCTGCCAAGTCCCTAAATTCTGAGTTTAATCCCAGAATGAATAAAATACAGTCAACTCTCGTTATCTCGAATTCCGAGGGACTCTCTGAAATACTTCGAGATATCCTTACTTCGACATATCAGATTTGCAGAATTGAGGAAAAACTAATATGATTAACCACATTTAACAAATATATGTGTAATTGGACTCTTGAAGTTAGAGATATATTGAAAATATTGTGGAAAAGAGGAGCAATTTCTCCTCTTTTCCACAATATTTTTTACATTGCTTTTAGATTTTCATGTTTAGGCAGGGACCAGATTTGTACTTCGAGATAAGCAGTTATTCGAGATAAGCGAGGTCGAGATTATAGCGAGAGTCAACTGTATTATAGTAATCCAGTATAGAAAAATTTCCAATAAAAGTAAACAAAGATATCCATATGAAAATCTTTTCCCCTTGTATAGTACCAAAGAACATTCCAGAGAAAGAATGTGCTAGAGACATCAGTCATTTTTTAGTTTTAGTCAAGAATATTCTGAATGTTCTATAACATATCAAAAATAGCTCAATCCAGAATATATCATTCTGGAAAATTCTAAAAGGAATTTAAACAATTTGTTATTGTAAACATGATTTTCCAGAAAATTCTATAGAAACTTGCAGTAAACAAGAAAATAATGATATTTAAAATAATTAAACATCTTATATGTAACACTGTATTTAATGTTGTTTCTGCAGATAGCAGCAAAGAAGCATATACTACAGTATGCTATCAAGTTTAAAGATTTTGAGTTTGTGAAGATGCTGTGTGATGCTGGTGCTGATGTCAACATGCTAGTTCGAGTCAATAATTATTTCTGGGTATGATAAATGCTCCTCTTCTGTAGCTCCAGATAAGGTGATGTTTGAGGTGATGATTCATGACAGTTTTGTTTTGTCACTTTTGCTCTAAATCGTATATGTGGGTACTTATTGGAATTGCATCACTGAGGCAATTTCAGTGAGTACTCATAAGATGTGTTTTGGTGAAAAATATCTTCCAACATTTTCATTATCTGGACCTATATGGTAGTTTTCTGTCCATCTGTGTTAACTGATAACACATTGAATATTTTTGTCCCTCTGTGTTAACTGATAACACATTGAATATTTCTGTCCCTCTGTGTTAACTGATAACACGTTGAATATTTCTGTCCCTCTGTGTTAACTGATAATACATTGAATATTTCTTATTAACTCAAAGCACTAATCACAACTACAGCTGATCACTCTTTGGATTTTATTTTTATTGTTTTTAGAGAAATTTCATATGAATTGTCTAACTAGAAGATGATTTACATGAAATGTCAAGTCTTATTTTCTCTGAAAACTAACAAAATCTGTTTAAGAATTTAGAATGTCATCTGCTACAAAATTACTTTGCGATTTAAGGGTTAATACTATTCTACTAGTTTAATAACAGTTTCAGTAACACTCTGTCTGTGGATTTAAAATATTAGCAGACTGCATTTTAAAAATATGCAGAATTCTTTTAAAAGACACAAACTATTTATGTGCCCAGTTAACCTTGGAAAAAAAAGTCTATTACATTTTATGACCAATATTCTATTTTTCATTCTTAATATTTAACCAGATGACCTTGGAATCTGATATTGATAATACTGACAACGTACCATTATGCCCACAACTTTGAAGAAGTTGAGGGACCATATTGTTATGCCCCCAACTTTGCAAAAGTGGAAGGGGCAGCATGCTTTTGCTTTGTCCATCCATTCATTCATCACATTTTACCTTGTGTACAAGATATCTCAGAAAGTATTTTTACAGTCCATGATTATTGAAAGAATACATTTACAATTTTGTAAAAAGCTGTTGGGAGTAAAACAATGTGCACAGAATGATCTTGTATATAGTGATTGGAGTTGAACTTCTTTACTTGTTGATCGGCATTTCTGTATTATTAAATATTGGTTATAAATATGCAGATTTAGACAGACATCCCGACAAAATTAATTGGGCCTCTCTATTGAGAGACCTTTTATCACATTTATGGTTCCACAATGCAAAGTTTTGGAAATGAAAATTTATTTTTGAATGAAGTATGTCAGAGGCTGTCAAATAACTTTGTACAAAAATAGAATTCTCATCTTAATGAATCAAGTCATGCTCTTTGTTATAGAAATATATCATCTTTTAATTTCTAACTGTATTTGGAAGTTGTAACAATTAAAAAATTCTGCTTTGCATTTAGTAGATTAAGAACATCTTCTCATAATTATAAATAGAATCTAGTCACTGGGCTAGAACTAAAAGAAAACCACTTAATGAAAGATTATGTTTTTTTCTGCAATACCTTAGAAGATGAGTTTCATTTCATATAGGAATGTACTATATATAATGATTATAGAGGTGAATCTATAAAAAAACAATTTTGGAAACAAATTTATCGAGTTAATGACACTAGTTAACACATTTACTTTACAAAAGTTATCATGGTTTGTTAAAAAACTTGTTAAGGAATGAATTATTATACATACAATCTTAAAAATATTTATTTTCTATGGTGTATAAGACTTATGTAATGCTGCAAATGATTTGATATTGTACATGTATATATGTATATGTGCATATATGTGGGTGTATATATATGTGTGTGTGTGTGTGTGTGTGTGTGTGTAAGTGTTTGTATCCATATATTGATAGGTGTAATGCCTTCTCCTGAATTACAAAATCATATATGTATGGAATGTGTGTTCCGATAGACTGAATTGCATTAATTACTGTTGTAAAGTAGGAGGTTATATAGCTTATTTGACACTTTTGTCAATTGCTTTACCAATATATAAAAGTTAGTGTGTATATGTGTGTGTATGTATGTGTGTTCATATGTATGCATGCACACATACATGCACATACATATGTGTTTGTATGTCTTCTGTTTACATGTATACATATATATGTGTGTATGTGTATATATATATATATGTACATAAGTAGTATGATGATGCAGACCCTTACATATTGTAGTGACCCAGTTTCCCATAATACAATTTTTCTTCCTTGTTTACAAAATCAGCTGATGTTTATTTTTTGTTGTTTGCAACAAGTACTAGCTTATTCTTCAAGGCGCAAATCTGCCACGCGGCATCTTGTTGAATAATCTGCTTACCTTCAACTTCAAGTCATTTTTATCCAGAATTGTGATCTTAGTAACTTTATTTTCACTGAAATTAAGCAGAGCCAATTGAAGTTGTGGCTTCGTCCTCCATCTTGGATATGTATTGGAATTTTGTGTACGCAAGGGGAGATGGGATTGAATGTGTTTGTACGGTCAACTGCGAAATGTCAACATTTCAGCTGTCAAAGCCAGTCTTGCTAAATTCATCCTCCGCTCATAAGAAATCGGTACATTTAAAAAAATTCTAATTATGACAGTCTTTGTAGCTCAGGATGAGCTATAGTGATCACTTGTCGTCCGTCCGCCTGTGCATCCGTGCATCCATCCGTCCGTTAACATTTTCAAATGACTTCTCCTCTGAAGCCCTGAGCCAGTTTTGCTCAAATTTCATATGGAGCCTCCCCAGGTTGGGGGAACGAAAGATTGCTAAAATGGTCACGGTCCATTGACCAAGGTGGCCCCCATTCCCATATATGGTAAAAACCTTTAAAAATCTTCTTCTCCAGAACCGAGGACGCCTTGGGGCTGAATCTTTGCATAAATTATTGGGGAAGGGAGATCTACCAAAGTTGCTAAAATAATGGTCGTACATTGACATTTGACCTTTTTACAGCAAGGTCAAGTTTGCTTCCCTATGCATTTGTATGTGAAAAAACCTTTAAAAATCTCCTTATCCAAAACCGAGGATGCTTTGTGGCTGAATCTTTGCATATATCATCGGGAATGGGAGGCCTACCAAAGTTGCTAAAATGGTGGTCGTACATTGACATGTGACCTTTTTACGGCAAGGTCAAGTTTGCTTCCTTATGCATTTGTATGGGAAAAGTGTTCAGAATTTCAAACGACTTGGTTGCTGTCCATTGACCAAGATGGCCGCCATGCCCATATATGGTAAAAACCTTTAAAAATCTTCTTCTCCAGAATGGAGGATGCCTTATGGCTGAATCTTTGTATAAATTATCAGGGATGAAAGGTCTACCGAAAGAGCTAAAATAATGGTCGTACATTGACATTTGACCTTTTTACGGCGAGGTCAAGTTTGCTTCCCTATGGATTTGTATGGGAAAAAATGTTGAGAATTTCAAATGACTTCTCCTCTGGAGCCTCTGGGCCAGTGTTGCTCAAATTTCATTTGGAGCCTCCCTGGGGCAGGGAAATGAAAGACTGCTAAAATGGTTTTGGTCCATTGACCAAGATGGCCGCCATGCCCCTATATGGTAAAACCTTTAAAAATCTTCTCCTCCAGAACCAAAGATGCCTTGTGGCTAAATCTTTGCATAAATCTTCGGGGACAGGAGGTCTACCAAAGTTGCTGTGTTGCTAAAATAATGGTCATACATTGACATTTGCCATTTTTACGGCGAGGTCAAGTTTGCTTCTGTATGCATTTGTATGGGCCCGATACATTTGTATGGAAAAAATGTTGATAATTTCAAATGACCTCCTCTGACGCCTCTGGGCCAGTGTTGCTCAAATTTCATGCGGAGCCTCCATGGGCAGAAGAATGAAAGATAGGCGTGATCCATTGATCAAAATGGCTGCAATGCCCATATATGGTGAAAACCTTAAAAAATCTTCTTCTCCAGAACCAAATAAGCCCTGGGCCCTAATCTTTGCATAAATTATGGGCGACAGGAGATCTACCAAAATTACTAAAATGATGATCCTATGTTGACGTTTGACCTTTTTACCTCCAAGGTCAAATTTGCTTCCCCATGCATTTGTATGGGCCATATACATTTATATTGGAAGTATCAAAGTGACTTGTAGATCAACAGTAGCTAAAATTGTTCTGATTGGAAATCTAAGATGGTTTATGTTTATTATATTTCCCTGCCACTGTGCTGTTTACGTGTATAAAATCATGATTCTTCAGAAGCCAATTTCCACCAAATTTCACATTGATCCTACTGTTGAAATGTGATTGATAGTTTATTCAAATGATCACGCTCCATTAACTGCCAGGCCGATATAGTCTTCTTCAAAACTAAGAACGTCCACAATCTTTAAACAACATCTCCTCCTAAACCACTGGTGGGAATTTGACCAAACTTCACAGGGATGATCCTTGGTTGGTCCGCTTTCAAAGTTGTTCAAATGGTTCCGGTTCATTGCATATCTAGGTCACAGGAGCTAAAAATAGATTTTTTAATTAAAAACTTAAAAGATCTTCTTGTCCAAAACCACTGGACCGATTTCAATATAATTTTGCAGAAATGTTCCTTTGGTGATCCTCTACCAAGATTGTTCAAGCCATCTGGATTCGTCAAAAACATGGCCGCCAGGGGGCGGGGCTTATTTTCCGTATACATCTATATAGAAAACTTTAAAAATCTTCTTGTCAGAAACCATTGGACCGATTTCCATATAATTTTGCAGAAATGTTCCTTTGGTGATCCTCTACCAAGATTGTTCAAGCCATTTGGATTCGTCAAAAAACATGGCCGCCAGGTGGCGGGGCTTATTTTCCCTTTATATCTATATAGAAAACTTTAAAAATCTTCTTGCTAGAAACCACTGGACCGATTTCAGTATAATTTTGCAGAAATGTTCCTTTGGTGATCCTCTACCAAGATTGTTCAAGCTATTTGGATTCGTCAAAAAACATGGCTGCCAGTAGGCAGAGCTTATTTTCCCTATATAGCTACATAGAAAACTTAAAAAATCTTCTTGTCAGAAACCACTGGACCGATTTCCATATAATTTTGCAGAAATGTTCCTTTGGTGATCCTCTACCAAGATTGTTCAGGCCATTTGGATTCGTCAAAAAACATAGCCGCCAGGGGGGACGGGGCTTATTTTCCCTATATATCTATATAGAAAACTTAAAAAATCATCTTGTCAGAAACCACTGGAACAGTTGCAATATAATGTGGCAGAAATGTTCCTTTGGTGATCAAAAAACATGGCCACCAGGGGGCGGGGCTTATTTTCCCTATATATCTATATAGAAAAACTTGAAAAATCTTCTTGTCAGAAACCACTGGACCGATTTCATTATAATTTGACAAAAATGTTTCCTTGGTGACCCTCTACCAAGATTATTCAAGTAATCGTGATTTGTCAAAAAACATGGCCGCTAGGGGGGGCGGAGCTTATTTTTCCTATATATCTATATAGAAAACTTGAAAAAATCTTCTTGTCAGAAACCACTGGACCGATTTCAATATACCTTTGCGGAAATGTTTCCTTGGTGACCCTTTACCAAGATTGTTCAAGCCGTCATGATTTGTCAAAAACATGGCTGGTAGGGGCAGGGCTTATTTTCCCTATATATATCTATATAGAAAACTTGAAAAAATCTTCTTGTCAGAAACCACTGGATCAATTTTGAATATAACTTGGCAGATATGTTTCCTTGGTGACCCTTTACCAAGATTGTTCAAGCTATCATGATTTGTCAAAAAACATGGCTGGTAGGGGGCGGGGCTTATTTTCTCCATACATCTACATAGAAAACTTTAATGATCTACTTGTCAGAAACCACTGGACTGATTTCAATTTAACATTGCAGAAATGTTTCTTATGTAACCCTCTATCAAGGTTTGCAAGCCGTCATGATTCATCTAAAAACAGGGCCGCCAGGGGGCGGGGCTTATTTTCCCTATATATCTATATAGAAAAACTTTAAGTCTTCTTTTCAGAAACCACTGGACCGATTTCATTACAACTTGGCAAAAATGTTTCCTTGGTGACCCTCTACCAAGATTGTTCAAGTAATCATGATTTGTCAAAAAACATGGCTGCTAGTGGGTGGGGCTTATTTTCCCTATATATCTATATAGAAAACTAAAAAATCTTCTTGTCAGAAACCAATGGATTGATTTCAGTATAACTTGGCAGGAATGTTTCTTTGGTGACCCTCTACCAAGGTTGTTCAAGCTGTCATGATCATCCAAAAACATGGCCAATAGGGGGCGGGGCTTATTTTTCCCTATATGTCTATATAAAAAACTTTAAAAATCTTCTCGTAAGAAACCGTTGGACTGAGCTCAATGTAGCTTGGCTAGAATGTTGCTTTTGTCACCCTCTACCAGGATGGTTCAAGCCTTCATGATACGTCAAAAAACATGGCCTCCAGGGGACGGGGCTTATTTTCGGTATATATCTGTATAGAAAACTTTAAAATGCTTCTTGTCAAATACCTCCTGACCAATTTCAATAATGCTTTGGTGACCCTCTACCAAGAATGTTCAAGCAATCCTGATTTGTCAAAAAACTTGCCTGCTAGGGGGTGAGGCTTATTTTCCCTCTATATCTAAATAGAAAACTTTAAAAATCTTCTTGTCAGAAACCACTGAACCGATTTCAGTTTAATTTGGCAGGAATGTTCCTTTAGTTACCCTCTACCAAGTTTGTTCAAGCTGTCATGATTCGTCATGGTTATAAAATTTATACATAAATCTTAGAGCAGTGAACTTATCTGAAACTTCAACATTAAGTATGCAAATCCTATATCGCTCAGGTGAGCGATATAGGACCATCATGGTCCTCTTGTTTTTAGCTCACCTGAGCTATGCTCAGGATGAGCTATTGTGATCACTTTTCGTCCGTCGTCCGTCCGTCCGTCCGTCCGTCCATCCGTCCGTGCGTCCGTCCGTTAACATTTTCAAACGACTTCTCCTCTGAAGCCCCTGAGCCAATTTTGCTCAAATTTCATATGGAGCCTCCTTAGGTTGGGGGAACGAAAAGTTGCTAAAATGGTCGCGGTCCATTGACCAAGATGGCCGCCATGCCCATATATGGTAAAAACCTTTAAAAATCTTCTTCTCAAGAACCGAGGATGCCTTCGGGCTGAATCTTTGCATAAGTCATTGGGGACGGGAGGTCTACCAAAATTGCTAAAATAAATGTCGTATATTGACATTTGACCTTTTTACGGCAAGGTCAAGTTTGCTTCCTTATGCATTTGTATGGGAAAAACCTTTAAACATCTTGTTCTCCAAAACCGAGGATGCCTTATGGCTGAACCTTTACATATATCATCTGAAACTGGAGGTCTACCAAAGTTGCTAAAATAATGGTCGTACACTGACATTTGACCTTTTTATGGTAAGGTCAATTTTGCTTCCTTATGCATTTGTATGGGAAAAATGTTCAGAATTTCAAACGACTTCTTCTCTGGAGCCTCTGGGCCAATTTTGCTCAAATTTCATATGGAGCCTCCTTAGGTTGGGGGAATGAAAGATTGCTAAAATGGTCACGATTAGTTGACCAAGATGGCCGCCATGCCCATATATGGTAAAAACCTTTAAAAATCTTCTTCTCCAGAACCGAGGATGCCTTGGGGCTGAATCTTTGCATATGTCATTGGGGACGGGAGGTCTATTAAAATTGATAAAATAAATGACATTAGATCTTTTTATGGCAAGGTCAAGTTTGCTTCCCTATGCATTTGTATGGGAAAAACCTTTAAAAATCTTGTTCTCCAAAACTGAGGATGCCTTGTGGCTGAATCTTTACATATATCATCGGAAACTGGAGGTCTACCAAAGTTGCTAAAATAATGGTCGTACATTGACATTTGACCTTTTTACCATGAGGTCAATTTTGCTTCCTTATGCATTTGTATGGGAAAAATATTCAGAATTTCAAACGACTTCTCCTCTGGAGCCTCTGGGCCAATTTTGCACAAATTTCATATGGAGCCTCCTTAGGTTGGGGGAATGAAAGATTGCTAAAATGGTCGCAGTTCATTGACCAAGGTGGCTGCCATGCCCATATATGGTAAAAACCTTTAAAAAATCTTCTTCTCCAGAACCGAGGATGCCTTGGGGCTGAATCTTTGCGTAAGTCATTGAGGATGGGAGATCTACCAAAATTGCTAAAATAAATGTTGTATATTGACATTTGACCTTTTTACGGCAAGGTCAAGTTTGCTTCCCTATGCATTTGTATGGGAAAAACCTTTAAAAATCTTATTCTCCAAAACCGACGATGCCTTGTGGCTGAATCTTTACATATATCATCGGAAACTAGAGGTCTACCAAAGTTGCTTAAATACTGGTCGTACATTGACATTTGACCTTTTTACCATGAGGTCAATTTTGCTTCCATATGCATTTGTATGGGAAAAATATTCAGAATTTCAAATGACTTCTCCTCTGGAGCCTCTGAGCCAATTTTGCACAAATTACATATGGCGCCTCCTTAGGTTGGGGGAATGAAAGATTGCTAAAATGGTCGCGGTTCATTGACCAAGATGGCTGCCATGCCCATATATGGTAAAAACCTTTAAAAATCTTCTCCTCCAGAACCGAGGACACCTTGGGGCTGAATCTTTGCTTAAATCATCAGGGAGATCCTCCAGAACCGAGGACACCTTGGGGCTGAATCTTTTCTTAAATCATCAGGGAGAGGGGGTCTACCAAAGTTGCTAAAATAATGGTCGTACAAGTTTGCTTCCCTATGCATTTGTATGGGAAAAAACATTTAAAAATCTTACTCTCCAAAACCGAGGATGCCTTATGGCTGATTCTTTGCATATATTATTGGGAACATCTGCATGTCTGCAGTGGCTGTGTCACTCAGGTGAGCGAACTGTGGCCCGTGGGCCTCTTGTTTTGTTTTGAGTCCGATTGTCTATCAAAAAACTAAATTGAAATAAAGTTTTAAAGTTTATTTTTAGAGGGGTAGTTATTTGTTTTGTGTGTTAAAATTTAAATTTCTGCTTTTGATCTTGCATTTTTATACCCGCCACACAATAGTGGCGGAGTATTATGGTTTCACGTTGGATGTCCGTGTGTCAGTCCTTCCGTCTGTCCGTCCGTCCGTCCATCGTATGTCTGTCCATCCGTTTTTCATTTCCGGATGATAACATTGAGTAAACATCGATGGAATTTCACCAAACTTGGTATGTGCATTGATATTCTGGAGATCTGGTTTGGGATTGCTAATGGGCACATTTCGTCAAATTTTTACGGCGTTATCTGCCCGAGACACGCCCATATTTTCATTTCCGGACGATAACTTGAGTAAAAAACAATGGATTTTCACCAAACTTGGTATGTGCATTGATATTGTGGAGATCTGGATTGGGATTGCTAATGGGCAAATTTGGTCAAATTTTGACGGAGTTATCTGCCCGAGACACGCCCATATTTTAGTTTCCGGATGATAACTTCAGTAAATAAGGGATTTTAACCAAACTTGCTATATATATTGACATTAAGGAGATTTGGTATGGAATTGCTAATGGGCAAATTTCGTCAAATTTTTATGGAGTTATCTGCTCGAGACACGCCCATATTTTCGTTATAACAAGGGATTTTAACCAAACTTGCTATGTGCATTGACCTTAAGGAGATCTGTTTTGGAATTGCTAATGGGCAAATTTTGTCAAATTTTTATGGAGTTATCTGCCCGAGACACGCCCATATTTTCGTTTCCGGACGATAACTTGAGTAAATAATAAGGTCTTTTAACCAAACTTGCTATATGCATTGATATTATCAAGATCTGGTTTAGGATTGTTATCTGTCCATTGGTATTATCAAGATCTGGTTTAGGATTGTTATCTGTTCCTCCGTCATTTTCTTTCCAGACATTTTCGCAACGATAACTTTAATACATAATCAAATAATTGCCATGGCGGGGTATTATGCTTGCAGTGCTTTTATTTCTGTTAATTTTAATGTGATAAAGGCCTAAAAGTAGTAATGTTTCATAAGGCTATTTATAAAGTAGTGTTAGGCTATATGTAGCCACAACATTTAAAATCTATTGTCATAAATTTTCATAAATTTCATCATTTAATTAAGCTCATCCTTTCCATTTTTTTCATTCCAATTTTACCAGTTAATTTCATAGTCTGGGCCTGACTGGTTTGATCACTGATTGTATGCGAGAGAGGAATAATTTTACTTAGAGTATTCCATTGACATTTAAGATCAATCACCACAAAGTTTCTAGTCAACATCATCTTTTCATTATTTATATCTCAATTTGTTATTTATATCTCGTTAAGTTAATTACCTCATAAAGAGGATAAATTAGTTGAATCAAAACATGACTTGTTTCTTGATTTCGTTTCCTTCTGGAGATAACATTTCATCCCTTGAAAGGAGGCCTAGACCTAAGGTTTAGTACGTCGTTTAAGTGGACTGAACCGAGCTGGGGGCAGCTTGGGCAGCTCGTTATATTCACGGAAGTGAGAAAGTCCTTGCTGCAAATCCTCGACATGCAACATAGTTAGTGGTGGAGAGCCTGTTGCTTTATGATAGACAGGGTCCCGGGCTGCTAAAACTTGGACACGCAACATAGTTAGTGGTGGAGAGCCTGTTGCTATATGATAGACAGGGTCCTCGGCTGCCAAAACTTGGACATGCAACAATATGTTACATTGGTGCTGTTGATATACATGAATATCATTTTCATGTTATTTCTTCATTGTACTGCTCTCTTCTTGAGTGTAGTTCATGGGTGGATAGGCCTTTTGTGAATAAAATTTATCTTATCTTATCTAGTATTTGAGCTAGGGCTGTGATATTTGGTAGAATTATTGGGGCAAAGGATCACCTGATTAAATTCTAAAAAAATGATGTTTATTTTAAAAGTGTTATGCCTCTTTTCAAGTTTGGCATTTTGTAGGGACAAACATATAATTAGGTTGTAGTATTTTGTAAACACACATTTCTAGTTCATGTTTACAGTTAATAAGTAGACACGCACATGCATACATATGAATGCAGGCATGCACACAACACATGCACAGCATGTATATATATACAATAAAAACAGCTGATAATGAATCATGTCTTCATCCATTTGATGCCTACATTTAGAGTAGGTGCACTTCCATAATACCAACTGTCTTTGTATAATTTTGTGTTTGGATTTTGCAGTAATAAATTACTATTATCTAAGCCTAATTCTTGATTGACATTGTTTTGGTCACTTCTGTTTGTGAACATTTTGTTTAACTGTTTGATGGTTTCTTCTGAGAAATTTTGAACATAAATTTAGCCTTGCAGAAAAACAGACTTTTATATGGTAGCTTTAGAAGTGCTAACAATGTAAAGAATATCATCTGATTCCTTCTTGAAAAATACCAGAAGCAAAAAACAGAGTGAAAAATTCTAAGTCATCATTGTAATAACTTCATTAGAAAGGATTTTGTGAGATAAATATATGTCATTCTGCCATTTTCTAGCTTCATTTCTCTTTACATAATTTTGAAGACCATGTTTGATTATTTGTAGGGACCGCTATACTTTGAAGCCATTCACAAAGATGTACCTCTGAATATAATATGCTACATTCTGAAATCTGGTGCTGACTTTACTCTGAAGGATGAGGTAGGTAAAGTTGACTAGCATTTCAAGAATCGATAGGAAGATCGGGATATACTAAAAGATTTGCTAAATTAACTAAATCTGTTCTCTGGGCTGCTTTTCATTTCAGTTACAATCAAACAATTTTCTATTTACTGCAGTTAGAACCATGTACAAGTAATTTTGTACTTCTGAAGTTATTTCAGTAGAATTCCAGTTGTCAGGTCCTCAATAATCAGACCATTACTGACCAGTTTGTCTCTGTGTGTGCATCATCCTTTACAAAAGTTCATCCATGACAGTTCGTTTTTTAACTTACCTTTACAAAAGATTACATTCCATCTTTGAATCAGGTCTAATGATAAAGTTTAATGTTAAAAATTTTAAAAAGCTATATTATCTAAACCCTTGGGCGTATTTGGTTCATATAATGTGTTGATATGTATTGGACTAAAGCTAATACTGTACCATCCTCACTTGGTCCATGACTTAAGAGTCAGGGTCAGACACTTAAATATCATGTTTAAGTTTTGTAACTCCAACTCCTCATCTTTATACACATTTCACACTGTTTGATTGGATGAAGCAAAAGTTTTAAATTTCAATAAAGTCCAGAGCAGGAATCCCTTGGATCTATTTTCCTTTCACCATCTTAGAAGATTGACAACTTTGGCAACATTTGTGACATTTTGATGACAAAGTTGGAATTACAAGGAATAAATTATTATTTTTTGTGAATTTTATCGATTTGTAAACTCCAGCAGATCACCCTTTGGGCGTTATTCAGTTTGTGAGTGATTCACCAGAGTTCATTGATAAAATCCACAAAAAAATTAATTCCTATAATATTAATATCATGAAAACCTAAATAGATATAGTTAAGTCCCCCAAAGGAAGTGGGGAGTTTTATTGAATTTGCTCCATTTCTTATTATTATTCTTCTTTTTAGCTCACATGACCCCATCGTTCTTTTGCTTGGGGACTGGGGATTCCCAATGCACGAGGCGTGGGGAAGCAGATCACATAGCAGAATAACCAGGGGATGGGGAAGAGTGGGAAGCACGTCTATAAAAGGGGTTAGTTCGATCTCCCACCATCTCCATATTTTTGGCTTTGGTTAAGAGCAGTCGCATTATGATTGCCTGTAAATTTCCTTTTTTTTTTAGCTCACCTGAGCACTAAGTGCTCATGGTGAGCTATTTTGGTCAGTCAATGTCTGTCGTCCATTGTCCGTCGTGCGTCGTCAGTCATGCGGCGTCAACAATTGCTTTAAAAGCCTACTCCTCCTACACCCCTGGGCCAATTGACTTGATACTTGGTAGGAAGCATCGGGGTGACTTGTAGATCAAAACTAGCTAAAATCGTTCCGATCGGAAATCCAAGATGGCCGCCATGTCCACCATCTTGAAAATCTATTTTTCGCTTCTTCTCCTTAACCGAAAGGCCAATTGACTCCAAACTTGCTAGGAAGCATCAGGGTGACTTGTAGATCAAAAATAGCTAAAATCATGCCGATCGGAAATCCAAAATGGCCGCCTTGGCAGCCATCTTGAAAATCTATTTTTCGCATCTTCTCCTGAACCGAAAGGCCAATTGACTCCAAACTTGCTAAGAAGCATCAGGGTGACTTGTAGATCAAAAATAGCTAAAATCATGCCGATTGGAAATCCAAGATGGCCGCCATGGCAGCCATCTTGATAATCTATTTTTTGCTTCTTCTCCTTAACCGAAAGGCCAATTGACTCCAAACTTGCTAAGAAGCATCAGGGTGACTTGTAGATCAAAAATAGCTAAAATCGTGCCGATCGGAAATCCAAGATAGCCGCCATGGCTGCCATCTTGAAAATCTATTTTTCGCTTCTTCTCCTGAACCGAAAAGCCAATTGTCTCCAAACTTGCTAGGAAGCATCAGGGTGACTTGTAGATCAAAAATAGCTAAAATTGTGCCGATAGGAAATCCAAGATGGCCGCCATGGCCGCCATCTTGAAAATCTATTTTTCGCTTCTTCTCCTGAACCAAAAGGCCAATTGACTCCAAACTTGCTAGGAAGCATCAGGGTGACTTGTAGATCAAAATTAGCTAAAATCGTGCTGATCGGAAATCCAAGATGGCCGCCATGGCCGCCATCTTGAAAATCTATTTTTCGCTTCTTCTCTTGAACCGAAAAGCCAATTGACTCCAAACTTGCTAGGAAGCATCAGGGTGACTTGTAGATCAAAACTAGCTAAAATCGTGCCGATCGGAAATCCAAGATGGCCACCATGGCAGCCATCTTGAAAATCTATTTTTCGCTTCTACTCCTAAACCCAAAAGCCAATTGACTCCAAACTTGGTAGGAAGCATTGGGATGACTTATAGATCAAAAATAGCTAAAATTGTGCCTGTCGGAAATCCAAGATGGCTAGAAAATCTATTTTTCGCTTCTTCTCCTGAACCGAAAGCCAGTTGACTCCAAACTTGCTAGGAAGCATCAGGGTGACTTGTAGAGCAAAAATAGCGAAAATCGTGCCAATCGGAAATCCAGGATGGGCGCCATGGCAGCCATCTTGAAAATCTATTTTTTGCTTCTTCTCCTGAACCGAAAAGCCAGTTGACTCGAAACTTGGTAGGAAGCATTTGGGTGACTTGTAAATCAAAAATAGCTAAAATCATACAGATCGTAAATCCAAGATGGCCACCATGGCGGCTATCTTGAAAATCTATTTTCGCTTCTTCTCCTAAACCCAAAAGTCAATTGACTCGAAACTTAGTAGGAAGCATTTGGGTGACTTGTAGATCAAAAATAGCTAAAATCGTTCTGATCCGAAATCCCAGATCTTGAAAATCTATATTTAGCTTCTTCTCCTGCACCGAAAGGCCAATTGACTCCAAACTTGTTAGGAGACATTGGGGTGACTTGTAAAAATAGCTAAAATCGTGCCAATCAGATATCCAAGATGGGCGCCATTGGCAGCCATCTTGAAAATCTATTTTTCGCTTCTTCTTCTGCACCGAAAGGCCAGTTGACTCGAAACTTGGTAGGAAGCATTGGGGTGACTCATAGATCAAAAATAGCTAAAATCATGCCGATCGTAAATCCAAGCTGGCCGCCATTTAGAGTTTGTTCAAATGATCACGCTCCATTGACTGGCATGCCATATATATTCTTCTTCAAAATTAAGAACTGCTTAAATGATGATCTTTTCATTAGTTGGGATGACAGGATTGGAAAAATGTTGCATAACATCTGCATATCTGCAGTAGCTATGTCACTCAGGTGAGCGACCCGTGGCCCGTGGGCCTCTTGTTTATGTTTTGAGTCCGATTTTCTATCAAAAAACTAAATTGAAATAAAGTTTTAAAGTTTATTTTTTTAGAGGGGTAGTTATTTGTTTTGTGTGTTAAAATCTAAATTTCTGCTTTTGATCTTGCATTTTTATACCCACCACACAATAGTGGCAGTGGCGGAGTATTATGGTTTCACATTGGACGTCTGTGTGTCCGTCTGTCCGTCGTATGTCCGTCCGTCCGTTTTTTGTTTCCAGATGATAACTTGAGTAAACATCAGTGGATTTTCACCAAACTTGGTATGTGCATTGATATTGTGGAGATCTGGTTTGGGATTGTTAATGGGCACATTTAGTCAAATTTTTACGGCGTTATCTGCCCGAGACATACCCATATTTTCTTTTCCGGACTATAACTTGAGTAAATAACAATGGATTTTCACCAAACTTGGTATGTGCATTGATATTGTGGAGATCTGGATTGGGATTGCTAATGGGCAAATTTTCGTCAAATTTTAATGGAGTTATCTGCCCGAGACACGCCCATATTTTCGTTTCCGGACGATAACTTCATTAAATAAGGGATTTTAACCAAACTTGCTATATATATTGACATTAAGGAGATCTGGTATGGAATTGCTAATGGGCAAATTTCATCAAATTTTTACGGAGTTATCTGCCCGAGACACGCCCATATTTTCGTTTCTAGACAACTTGAGTAAATAACAAGGGATTTTAACCAAACTTGCTATGTGCATTGACCTTAAGGAGATTTGTTTTGGAATTGCTAATGGGCAAATTTCACCAAATTTTTATGGAGTAATCTGCCCGAGACACGCCCATATTTTCGTTTCAGGATGATAACTTGAGTAAATAAATAATAAGGCCTTTTAACCAAACTTGCTATATGCATTGATATTATCCAGATCTGGTTTAGGATTGTTATCTTCATTAGCAAAGTTGGAATTACAAGGAATAAATTATTATTTTTTGTGAATTTTATCGATTTGTAAACTCCAGCAGATCACCCTGTGGGCGTTATTCAGTTTGTGAGTGATTCACCAGAGTTCATTGATAAAATCCACAAAAAAAAAATTAATTCCTATAATATTAATATCATGAAAACCTAAATAGATATAGTTAAGTCCCCCAAAGGAAGTGGGGAGTTTTATTGTATTTGCTCCATTTCTTATTATTATTCTTCTTTTTAGCCCACCTGAGCAAAAGCTCAGGGTGAGCTATTGTGATCACCTTCTGTCCGTCGTCCGTCGTCGTCTGTTGTCAAAAAGTAGTTTGTTAACACTCAAGAGGTCACAGTTTTGACCTAATCTTGATGAAACTTGCTCAGAATGTTTGCCTTAAGAAATCTTGGTCAAGTTTGATGCTGGGTCACTTGGGGTCAAAAACTAGGTCACCAGGTCAAATCAAAGGAAAAACTTGTTAACACTCTAGAGGTCACAGTTTTGACCCAATCTTAATGAAATAGGTGATGAGCCAATACCCAAAATTTTGGAAGTCGGTACCATCAGACCTGAACAATTCCCCCTATGATTTTCATGCGGGACTACATGTGTAGACTTGTAAAAAAATAGGGGGACATGTACTGGTGTTAGCTATACGGGTGAAAACTGCACGTTTATTACGTTACCCCCAAAATTTAGAATACAACATATTAAATACGAACAATCTACAAAAATAATTAAAACTTGATTTGGTACGAATAACTTTGCACTTTCTACTTGTTTAGTCTCCTTTCTTTACTTTACAATATATTTAGAGACCGTTTAGACCTCCAGTTCGTTACCTACGTGACAGTTTTAGACTATCTTGAGACTTTGTGATAACCCGTCTATGTTTGTTCTTCTTGAAGTATATCTTTACTTTTTCTGTCTCTTCAAAACACATTTTAACTGTCAAATGGGATGAAAAATATGCATTACAATATGAAAAACAAAATTATTCAACACTAGTTGCGAGCTATAGGGCCAATTACATATTGCCCCTTTGTTACGTTGTTTTAAGAAAATCACATAAACTTCAAATTCGACTGCAGATCCGTCAAAACGTTTAAATGCGAACAATAGCTAAGGTTTTCAGACATTCTAACTGTCACACAAATATATTCAGCAAAATTTTTCTGAACTGCTTCCTAAAAGTTCAGTTTTGGTAACGCATGTAATAATTTTCAATTCTTTTGTTAAGTGGACAAACCACGTCGTCTTGGTGACTTTTCAACAGGATTAAAACTGAATTTCAGCTGGAAAATCAGCACACGGACTGTTCATGTTAACAATATGCTTTTGCTGCTATTCAAATTGAACACATACTTATAATGTAACGTACGTTACTTGTAAATTGTGTCTGACTCAAAGTATGAATAGAAATGAATTTATTTCGATAGCATTTTCTTCAAATATCTAATATTATATTTCCCCTGAGATTAAAAGCATGGCTTGTAAATCATACACAATCAATCGAACAGGAGCTTTCAGTCCTCCCTCCCTCCATTCCAGGCAATCTAACATTCCGCGCTGTCTAATCATAGTCTTACTTGTTCGATGATAAGAATGTATAATACCTGTTTGCTTATCCAATAGTTTCAGTCTAATATAAAGAGCCACTGGCTAGTTTCTGTACCTGGTCATCATATTCCGAGTGGTACTTGATCGGAAATCCCGAACCAGGTATTCTTGTGACAAGGCTCTGTGTCAGACATGATTTCCGAACAGGTTAGACATAAACAGGTCTGCTCAGCTACAGAGAACAGCCAGTCCTGACTATTCTGATATAGAAAATGATGGCAAAATGCTACATATATTTTGATAGCGAACGACAAAGGCCGGGTATGTGGACGGCACAAAAAGCAGGCTGATCTGCGCCTTTTTTAAGCTTTGCATAAGATATATTTTCTAATTATGTGGCTCATATAATAATCGACTGATCCCAGCCATGTAAAGCACTGTCTTATAATTGTCTTTTGAAAAACTTCATACGTCGTTTGCTTGAAAATACAGCACTACAAATTGATAAATATACAATAATTACGCCACTGCGATACGTCATCATTGCTTGTCGTTTGGGAGTTTTCCATACAGCAAAACAGTCAAACTTTCAGAAGTGCTTATAAAGAAAACTATCGTTTCATATGCTGTAATCATTCTTTTCTTCTTTCTTTCTTACCCGAGACATTTCTTTAATCATTCTTCACTTTATAATTCTTGGTTATTCTTTTGTTTCATTCTGTTTGTCTAGTATGACTATAATATCTTTTCTTCTTTCTTTCTTACCCGAGACATTTCCATAGCCATTCTTCACTTTGTGTTTCTTGTTTATTTTTATTTTTATTTTTATTTTTTATCTTTTTTATTTTTTATTTTATTTTTTTATTTTTTTGTTTCATTCTGTTTGTCTAGTACGAACGAATATAAACTGTATAGCATTTCCTAGAATAGCAGGCCTGTTGATTGCAGAATTATGGAAATGGACTCTGATTCTGACATAGAAATCCCCAGAAAACGACAAAGAACGAAGATGTTTACAAACGAATGTATAATTTGTGGTGAACATGGTTTAAAGGAACAGTTTTGCCAGCCGAAGGATCAAGAGTCATGGACAAAGCTCCTCGAGGTGGCCACTTTGCGCCAGTTTGAAAAGCTTCTAAGGTATAAAGAACACCCTAGTGTTCCAGATATTTATTATCATCCAGAGTGCAGAAAGACATTTTGTCACAAGAAAGCACACACAAAAATTAAGAAAGAACAGAGCTTTTCTTGTTTGAATGATAAAAATATCGAGACTGCTCAAAGGCCAAGGAGAGAAAAGCCAGAATCTTCAGGCAGTGTATATGCTGAAGTTTGCATATTTTGCGACAGAAAAACAAAATATCAGAAAGGAACCAAAAACAGAAAAAAATTAACACATGCCGTTGATTTAAGAGCAGACAATACTATATGGGAAGCGGCCACAAAGAAGGGGGACACAAAAATCATGGCTATTGCATCAAGGGAATTAGTTGCCACTGAGGCACACTACCACATATCGTGTAATAAAAAAATACACATTCACAGAGACAATTGTAGATATGCCTCGGACAGAGAGAAGCTGCCGAAGCACAGACAGCAGCGAATATGCAAACATAGAATCAGAGGCATACTCTGCTTTGTTTGAGATACCCTCATGCTTCATGCTATGCGGATTAATTATTAAGCATGTATATGGAAAAGATATTTGGAGCAAGAATCAAACACACCAAGCCCAGAGGGACATGGGTGGATGATAGAAGACGGACAGCTAGTAATTGACTGGATGCAGGGTTTGCCTGCCCCGCAAGACGTGATGGAGCTGATTGCATGTAAATACAGTAGAGATTGCAAAGCACTTGAATGCCAGTGTGTTGCAAATGCACTGAAATGTTCGCCAGCATGTAAGAATCAGTTTTGTGACAACATGATTGACGACAACTTTGAAGAGAATGGTGACGATACAGCTGATGAAGATGAAAGTGATTACGACGGCGACGATAATGCATGAAATTAAAGAAATGAGTATTCTTTACATCTCCCAGTCGGTGGTAGTGATTGTTTAAGCAACCCTAATTAGATGCAAGCAGAATGTCTTTTTCACATCAGTGCCTCATTTTTCGATTAAGACCCAGCTGAATGAGCTGACTTATGACTTCATTTTTTTTTCAGAGTGTCTTAATTTCATGTATTTATATATGTTTAACCTTATGTTACATACGTTACCTTAGGCTCACAAGAACAGTGGTCTTCAATCAAAAGGCAATTATTGATTTACTTTTGTATCACAAGGAACTTCTTTTTATGAATGCAAACTATCTGACATTCTTTTAAAAGCAGTTTCTTTGTTAAAAACAACAGACACATATATTCAATTACTGCCTTATATTTGATTTAAAAATAGGTCGCACATTATGCTATTGTGATATATTTTCAATAGTTTGGCCTTCAGTTCTATGTAGTTTGCAAATATTCAAGCCAATTGACAATAAAAAGACGGTAGTAAGGGGAAAACTGAAGCCTAGACATATAATTTATGTTATATACGTTATCATTAGCATTAGGTATGGGTGTTTTTTTTTTTTTTTTTTTTTTTTTTTGTTTAACATTTACTTTTATTATATGTCTTGCAGCCTAGTTTCGTCAAATAAAGTGATATAAGCCTCCTCATTTGATCACTACTGCATTGATGAGTGGGTTATAGTTAATGAACATCCTTATTTACGAGAACTTTTTGTATAGGGGTAGGGCTTTTCAAATGGCCATAAATCAAAAAGTATATTAGATAAAGTAAATCCCATGACGAATTTGGAAAGTAAATTAAATTTGCTACCCAACCAATATAAAAGAAATTGATTTCTTTCCTTTATGCTTTTACAAGGCTAAATAATTCCAAAAGGTTTAACCAATTTTTGGGGTGCTTTTAAAAATGTAACGTAAACAACATTCAGCCCTTTTCAAAAAATCTAACAGTTGTGAAAATGTCTTCTATATAATTATTTCTTATATTAGCACTATTATTTATTTACATATTTATAGTTTTTATATTCATTTCAGTTCCATGAAAGTTTTGTGAATTATTTTAATTTTCTGGGGTATCGTAGTTAACACTAAGATTTAGACCATAAAGCTACCACTCAGACATGTCCCCCTGATTTTTTCCGAGACGTCACATATTCCTCTTATCGAAAAGCCTAGGGGGATCTGTTCTGCTCGGATGATACCGGCATCTCAATCAGCTCATCCACTAAAACTTGCTCAGAATGTTTGCCACTATGAAATCTAAGTCACGCTTGATAGTGGGTCACTTGGGGTCAAAAACTAGGTCACCAGGTCAAATCAAAGGAAAAACTTGTTAATTCATTAGAGGTCACAGTTTTGACCCAATCTTGATGAAACTTGCGAAGAATGTTTGCCTCTATGAAATCTAGGTCAGATTCGATACTGGGTCACTTGAGGTAAAAAACTAGTTCACCAGGTCAAATCAAAGGAAAAAATTGTTAATATTCTAGAGGTCACATTTTTGAAGTAATCATCATGAATATTGCGCAAAATGTTTGCCTTGATAATTTCTAGATCAAGTTTGAAACTGGGTCACTTGAGGTCAAAAACTAGATCAGCAGGCCAACTCAAAGGAAAACCTCGTTAACACTCAAGCAGTCACATTTTTGTAGCAATCATCATGAATATTGCTCAAAATGTTTGCCTTGATGATTTCTCAATCAGGTTTGAAACTGGGTCACTTGGGGTCAAAAACTAGGTCACCATACCAAATCAAAGGAAAACCTTGTTAACACTCTAGTGGTCACATTTTTGAAGCAATCATCATGAATCTTGCTAAATATATTTGTCTTGATGATTTCTAGATCAAGTTTGAAACTGGGTCTCTTCGGGTCAAAAACTAGGTCAACCAGGCCAAATGAAAGGAAAACCTTGTTAACACTCTAGCGGTCACATTTTTTAAGCAATCATCATGAATATTGCTCAAAATGTTTGTCTTGATGATTTCTAGGTCAGGATTGAAATTGGGTCTCTTGGGTTCAAAAACTAGGTCACCTTACCTTTTTCGTTTCCAGCTAACTCTTCCTACAGTTTACATCCAGTCAAGCTGAAACATGTTTTGTGGTTAGAACATGCTGTGGAGTAGCGCATATTGTTTCGGGGTTACAGTCCACTAAATATTAGCAGAGTTATGCCTGTTTGAAAATGTGTGTAAATTTTTCGTTTCCGGCTTACTCCTCCTACAATTTATATCTGATCATGCTGAAACTTGATTTTTAGTTAGACCATGATGTGGAGCAGGGCATATTGTTTCGTGGTTACAGTCCACCAAATATTAGCAGAGTTTTGTCCCTTTGGAAATTTCGGTAAACTTTTCATTTCTGGCTAATTCCTCCTACAGTTTCCATCTGACCAAACTGAAACTGGATTTATAATTAGACTATGATGTGGAGCAGCTCATATTTATTCAAGGTTACAATCCACCAAATATTAGCAGAGTTATGTCCCTTTGAAAATTTCTGTAAACTTTTCGTTTCCGATTAACTTCTCCTACAGGTTAGATTTGATCAAGCTAAAACTTGATTTATAGTAAGAACATGATGTGGAGCAGTGCATATTGTTTCGAGGTTACAGTCCACTAAATATTAGCAGAGTTATGCCCGTTTGAAAATTTGTGTAAATTTTTCGTTTCCCGCTTACTCCTCCTACAGTTTACATCTGATCATGCTGAAACTTGATTTATAGTTAGAGCATGATGTGGAGCAGGGCATATTGTTTCGAGGTTACAGTCCACCATATATTAGCAGAGCAATGCCCCTCTGAAAATTCTGTAAACTTTTCGTTTCAGGCTAACTCCTATAGTTTACATCTGATCAAACTGAAACTTTGCAAAATCTTACACTATGATGTGGGGCAGCACATATTATTTTGAGGTTACAGTACATCAAATATTACCAGAGATACCCCATTACATATTTCCAGAAACTTTTCATTTCTGACAAATTATGTCCCCCACCATAGCGGGGGACATATAGTTTTTAGTGCAGATCCCGTCGGCGTCGGCGTAGCCTCTTGTCTGCACTCTGTCTCCTTAATGAATGGATGGATTTTAGCCAAAGTTACACAAATTTATCATTGGATGGGGGAAAATGCTGATTAGATTTTGATGACCTTGACCCCATTTTCAAGGTCTCAGGAGGACTTAGATTGTTGGGAAAGGCTGGAAAATTGCTTGTCTGCACCCTATCTCCTGAAGGAACAAATGGATTTTGACCATACCTACACATCTAGATTGCTGGGACATGTAAAAGAACTGATAAGATTTTAGTGACCTTGACCTCGTTTTCAAGGACACATGATGGCTTAGATGGTTGGAAAATGGCTTGTCTGCACCCTATCTCCAGAATGAATGGATGGATTTTTACCAAACTTGTACATCTATATTGTTGAGACACAGAAAAGAACTGATTAGATTTTGGTGACCTTGACCCCCTTTTTCAATGTCACAGGAGGGCTCAGATTATTGGAAAATGGCTTGTCTGCACCCTATCTCCAGAATGAATGGATGGATTTTGACTAAACTTGTACATCTATATTGTTTTGACATGGAAAAGAACTGATTAGATTTTGGTGACCTTGACTCCATTTTCAAGGTCACACAAGGGTTTAGATTTGTAGAAAATGGCTTGTTTGCACCCTATCTCATGAAGGAATGGATAGATTTTGACTAAACTTGCACAAAAATATTGTTGTGACATGAAAAAGAACTGGTTAGATTTAGGTGACCTTGACCCCATTTTCAAGGTCACAGGAGGGCTTAGATTGTTGGAAAATGGCTTTTCTGCACCCTGTCTCCAGAATGAATAGATGGATTATGACCAAACTTGTACAGCTATATTGTTGAGACAGGGACAAGAAATGATTAGATTTTGGTGACCTTGACCTCATTTTCACATTTTCAAGGTCACAGGAGAGCTCAGATTGTTGGAAAATGGCTTATCTGCACCCCATCTCCAGAATGAATGGATGGATTTAGACAAAACTTGTACATCTATATTGTTGTGATATGGAAAAGAACTGATTAGATTTTGGTGACCTTGACCCATTTTCAAGGTCACACAAGGGCTTAGATTCTTGAAAAATGACTTATCTGCACCTATCTCATGAAGAAATGGATGGATTTTGACCAAACTTGCACAACTATATTGTTGGGACATGTAAAGAACTGATAAGATTCTGGTGACCTTGACCCCATTTTCAAGGTCACAGGAGGGCTCAGATTGTTGGAAAATGGCTTTTCTGCACCCTATCTTAGGGATGAATGGATGGATTTTGGCCAAACTTGTACAACTATATTGTTGAGAAAGGGACAAGAACTGATTAGATTTTGGTGACCTTGACCCCATTTTCAAGGTCACACTAGGGCTTAGATTTTGGAAAATGGCCCCCATCGACCACACACATGCCCAAAAAAAAAGATAAATTATAGAATAGATACAACCTTTTTCAACGATAGGTCTGTTCAAACTGGTCGGGGACATACTTTTTCCTCTGAAAACACTGTTCTAGTTCCTCCTACAGTTTACATCCAATCAAGCTTAAAAATGATTTATTGTTAGACCATATTATGGAGCAGCACATATTATTTCGAGGTTACAGTACACCAAATGTTAACAGAGCTATGTACCTTTGAAAATTTCTGTTAACTTTTTGTTTCCAGCTAACTCCTCATATAGTTTACATCCAATCAAGCTGAAATTTTGTAAATACAGGTCAGTCCCATTTGTACTCGCATTGTTAATATGCAAATACGGATATAACGCGGGTGGGTCATGCATCCCAATTTGTTTTTCGATGGGTCCCAGTTTCCCCACCCACTAGATCAAAGTAACAAAATTTACTTTTCCAGAATTTTGATCCTCAGAAAAGGACCAGCATAGCTTGTCTTTTTTTCTTTACAGACACTTATAATCCCTTAACCCTTAAAGTGCCAATCACAACTGCAGCAGAAAACAATTTTATTTTTATTTATTTATTTTTATTTTCAGAGAATAAAGTCTTGACTTTTCAGGTGAATCATCTGCCAAGCAGATGATTTACATGAAATGTCATGACTTCCTTCTTTGTAAAATGAATAATAATAAACAAGAAATTCAAAATGTTGTCTGCTACAATTTTTTGCTTAGCGCTTTAAGGGTTAGTTTAAACTGTTGCTGTCAATCAGCTTTGATCTAGCCGCAATAACGGTAAATGCCCTCGTGTCATTTATGAGTGAAACCTGAGCAAATCAAAGAATGCTGAAAAGCGCTTTGATGTTATCCTAGTTGTGACCATATTTTTAACCCATAAAGTGCCAAACAAAATTTTTGGTAGACGACAAAATGTTAATTTATTTTTTCTATTTTTAGAGAAAACAAGTCTTGACATTTCATGTGAATTGTCTGCTTGGCAGACAATTCATATGAAATGTCAGGACTTGTTTTCTCTGGCAAATCAAAAAATAGTCAAAACTGTTGTCTGCTGCAGTTGTGATTTGTGGTTTAAGGGTTAACATATAAAGATGAGCTGCTGAAAAAAAAAATGCCCGAGAGTGTAAAATGTATAACTTCATTTAACCCTTAAAGCACCAATCACAACTGCAGTAGAAAACAATTTTACTTTTATTTTTTCAGAGAATAAAGTCTTGACATTCCATATGAATCTTTTCACATGAAATGTCTAGAATTATTTTCTCTGAAAAATAAATAATAATAAGTAAAAAATCAAATGTTGTCTGCTACAAATTTTGCTTGGCACTTTAAGGCTGAATTAATCCGCTATTAGTTGTAAATTTGTCATTGTTACCTTTGTGTATTCTCAAGATAAGTTTATCAGGGTTGACCGATCTGATAGCCTGTATACCGGATGCAATTTACTGTACCTCTGATATCTGAGAAGGCATGCAGAATGGTGTATAAATGGTGTGTGTACATATTAATCTTTCTTTGATGCTTATCACGCAGTCACCAATCCAACTACTAACTGCAATCTCTGTTGTTCAACTTCGTGAAAAAAGCCAGTCACTCTACCAATGTCGCCATAAAAGCTGGATCTTACAGTGAGAAAGTGATATTTATACCTATATCAGTTACAGTTTGACTCTAGAAAGCACAAAACAAAACAAGAAAATCTAGGCTGTGAGTCATGTCATGATGTGGACTGATGTGTTGAAAAAAAAAAAATGTTTTTGAGCTAAGCTAAACCATGACCCTTACTGTACACCCAAAAATAGCGAAACAAAATGATCTTTTATTTTCTGACCTTTTTTTTTATATTTAATTATTTTCTTTTCTTAATTTTCATTCAATGTTAGAAACCCTTCAAACACTTTCAAAATCGTTTTCTGTAACTGGAAATGAAAATAATTCCGGCTCAGGATAAGCTATTGTGATCACTTGCCGTCCATTGTCCTCCGTTGTCATCCATCTGTCCGGCGTCCGTTTGTCCATCCACACCTTAAAACGACTTCTCCTCTGTAACCCCTGGGCCAATTTTCTTCAAACTTCATGTGGAGCCTTCTGTTAAAGGGATATTGAAAATTTATGCAAATGGTCACGGTCCATTAATCAAGATGGCCACCATGCCCATATATGGAAAAAAAAACAACTTAAAAATCTTTTTCTCCAGAACCAAGAAAGCTTCAAGGCTGAATCTTGGTATATAGCATCATGGACGCAAGATCTACCAAATTTGTTCAAATGATGACCCTAAGTTGACCTTTGACCTTTTTACGGCAAGGTCAAATTTGCGTCCCCATGCTTTTGTTTGGGGAAAATGTTGAAAAGTCATTTTCTCAAAATGTACGAAAGACTAATGGCTGGAACTTACAATGAGTGATTACTATAGTAAACCATTTTAGTTATAATAATAAAAATTTTGTCCCCTGGGGGGTTATCTGCCTGGGCTATATACATGTATAAAATTGTGTAATTTTTAAATATCTTCTTTTCTGTAACTTCTTGAGCAATTTTCACCAGATTTCACATGGGGCCTTCTGTCAAAAGGGTATCGCCAATTTGTTGAAATGTTGAAATGGGCTTTATACATCTATAAAATTGTGTAAAATTTTTAAATGTCTTTAATTCTTCTCTGAAACTGTTTGAGCAATTTTCACCAGATTTCACATGGGGCCTTCTGTCAAAAGGGTATTACCAATTTGTTCAAATGGTTCCGCGAAATCGAACAAGATGGCCACCATGCCTATATATGGTAGAAACACTTAAAAATCTTCTCCTCAAGAATTAAGAAAGCTTTGGGGCTTAATCTTGGTATATAGCATTGAGGACTCAAGGTCTACCAAGTTTGTTCAAATGATGACCGTAAGTAGACCTTTGACCTTTTTAGGCAAGATCAAATTTGCATCCCCATGCACTTGTAAAGGGAAAATGTTGAAAAGTCAATTTCTCAGAATGTATTAAAGACTAATGGCTGAAACTTACAATGTGTGATTAGAGTAGTAAAACATTTTAGTTATTTTCAAAATTTTGTCCCTTGAGGGTTATCTGCTCTTGCCACTGGGCTATATACATGTATAAAATTGTGTAAATTTTTAAATGTCTTCTTCTCTGAAACTGTTTGAGCAATTTTCACCAGATTTCTCATGGGCCTTCTGTCGAAAGGGTATTGCCAATTTGTTCAAATGGTTCTGCGCAATTGAACAAGATGGCCGCCATGTCCACATATGGTAAAAACTCTTGAAAATCTTCTTCTCCAGAACCAAGAAAGCTTTGGGGCTGAATCTTGGTATATAGTATCGAGGACTCAAGCTCTACCAAGTTTGTTCAAATGATGATCATAGGTTGACCTTTTACCTTTTTTATGGCAAGGTCAAATTTGTGTCTCTATAGATTTGTAAAAGGTGAGGGGGGGGGGGGGGGGGGGTGGGGGGGGGGGGAGGGGGGTGGAGTTGAAAAAAAAATCATTTTTTTTAGCTCGCCGAGTTAGACCATTTATGTAGGCCAAGGTCAGTTCTTACTTTGTCATTTACACCCATGTTTAAGTTTTGCGTTTAAGTTTTGAAAAGTGTTTATAACTGCTGAAGTATTCAAGATAGAGCTTTAATATTTGGCCTACACCAGCCTTAGGGTTAGACCTTTCAATAGCACACACTCCTTTCTCAGTTTGACCTTCTGCCTAGGTCAAGGTCAGGTCATACTTTGTCATTTAAACCCATGTTGGAGTTCTGCGTTTAAGTTTTGATAAGTGTTTGTAACTGCTGAAGTATTCAAGGTACCGCTTTAACATTTGGCCCACAACTACCTTAGGATAAGACCTTTTGATAGCACACACCCTGTTCTCATTTTGACCTTCTGCCTAGGTCAAGGGCAGCTCATAGTTGTCATTTAAACCCATGTTCGAGTTCTGCGTTTAAGTTTTGAAAAGTGTAACTGCTGAAGTATTCAAGATACCGCTTTAATATTTGGCTGACACCTACCTTAGGGTAAGACCTTTCAATATCACACATCCCTGTCTCAGTGTGACCTTCTGCCTAGGTCAAGGTCAGGTCATACTTTGTCATTTAAACCCATGTTTGAGCTCTGCATTTAAGTTTTGAAAAGTGTTCATAACTGCTGAAGTATTCAATATACCACTTTAATATTTGGCTGACACCTACCTTAGGGTAAGATCTTTCAATAGTACACACCCCTTCCTCAGTTTGACCTTTTGCCTAGATCAAGGTCAAGTCATACTTTGTCATTAACAGCTGTCTTTAAGTTTTGAAAAGTACATAACTGCTGAAGTATGTAAGATATAGCTTTCATATTTCATCCACACCAACCTAAGGGATTCAGCATGTAAGATACAGCTTTCATATTTTGCCCACACCAACCTAAGGGAAGATATTTCAAGAGCATATATCCCAACCCTCAGTTTTGACATTCTTCAGACATCAAAGTCATATAAGTTTAAGTTCTGCATTTAATCTTTAATATTTAATAAAGATCTTTTGCTTATCTGATTAGCCCTTCCCGGCGAGCTGCGTTGTCTTCTGACAACTCTTGTTTAATATGTATTTAAGACTAATGGCTGAAACTTACAATGTATTATTAAAGGAGTAAAACGTTTTAGTTAGGATCAAAATTTTGCCCCCATGGGGGTTATCTGCCCTTGCCCCTGAACTATATACAGGTATAAAACCATGAAATCCTTAAACCTCTTCTTCTCTAAAACCACTTGACCAGTTTTCACCAGATTTCACATGGGGCCTTCTGTCGAAGGAATGTTGACACTTTGTTCATATGGTTCTGCATCATTGAACAAGATGGCTGTCATGCTCATATATGGTAAAAACACTTAAAAATCTTCTTCACCAGTACTAAGAAAGCTCTGAGACTGAGTCTTGGTATACAGCATATGGGACTCCAGATCTACCAACTTTGTTAAAATGATGAGACTAGGATGACCTTTGACCTTTTTATGGTATGGTCAAATTTGTGTCCCAGTTGCTGTGGCAATACTGGAAGATTGTTGCATGGCATTTGCAAATATCCAGGTGAGCGAATTGTGGCCCATGGGCCTCTTGTATATGGACATGTGACTTGTAAACACCTGATAGCCACGTGATTAGTGGAGTTAAAACGGCAGCGGCATTTGCACTCACAGTAATATTACTCGATTTTGTCACATGACTTATGCAACAAAAAGGTATTTTAGGACGTTCTAAACAACAGGCACTTCTTCTTTTGTCCATTCCTTAGGACACCTTTAAAAATAAATGATATATATATGTGTCCCATGCATCTAAACATTTACAAGGTCCAACCAGTCAGCTCCGAAGCTACTACGCGCCTTGCCTATAACGTGGTCTGGATTTGTGCACCCCAACCAGCTCATAGTAAGGGGATTGACCATGATATGGAGCAGGGCATATTATTTCAAATTACAGTCCACCAAATATTAGCAGCGTTATGCCCCTTTGAAAATTTTGGTAATTTTTTGGTTTCCAACTAACTCCACTTACAGTTTACATCTGGAGCACTGAATTGTATAGGAGTCAGTATGTGCTACATCTTTTTTACTTGCCATGGGCGTATGATGACTTTGCATATCAATGGCCGCCATCTTGAAAATATATTTTTCGCTTCTTCTCCTGAACCAAAAGGCCAATTGACTCCAAATTTGCTAGGAAGCATCAGGGTGACTTGTAGATCAAAAGTAGCTAAAATCGTGCCGATCGGAAATCCAAGATGGCCACCATGGCGGCCATCTTGAAAATCTATTTTTTTGCTTCTTCTCCTGAACCGAAAGACCAGTTGACTCCAAACTTGCTAGGAAGTATCAGGATGACTTGTAGATCAAAAATAGCTAAAATCGTGCCGATCGGAAATCCAAGATGGCCCCCATGGCCGCCATCTTGAAAATCTATTTTTCGTTTCTACTCCTAAACCCAAAAGCCAATCGACTCCAAACTTGGTAGGAGGCATTGGGGTGACTTATAGATCAAAAATAGCTAAAATTGTGCCTATTGGAAATCCAGGATGGTTGCCATGGCAGCCATCTTGAAAATCTATTTTTCGCTTCTTCTCCTGAACCGAAAGGCCAATTGACTCCAAACTTGGTAGGAAGCATCGCGGTGACTTGTAGATCAAAAATAGATAAAATCATGCCGATTGTAAAACCAGGATGGGCGCCATGGCCGCCATCTTGAAAATCTATTTTTCGCTTCTTCTCCTGAACCGAAAGGCCAATTAACTCCAAACTTGCTAGGAAGCATCAGGGTGACTTGTAGATCAAAAATAGCTAAAATCGTGCCGATCGGAAATCCAAGATGGCCGCCATGGCCGCCATCTTGAAAATCTATTTTTCGCTTCTTCTCCTGAACCAAAAGGCCAGTTGACTCCAAACTTGCTAGGAAGCATCAGGTTGACTTGTAGATCAAAAATAGCTAAAATCGTGCCGATCGGAAATCCAGGATGGCCGCCATGGCCGCCATCTTGAAAATCTATTTTTCGCTTCTTCTCCTGAACCGAAAGGCCAGTTGACTCTAAACTTGGTAGGAGGCATTGGGGTGACTTATAGATCAAAAATAGCTAAAATCGTGCCTATCGGAAATCCAAGATGGCGGCCATGGCAGCCATCTTGAAAATCTATTTTTCGCTTCTTCTCCTGAACCTAAAGGCCAATTGACTCCAAACTTGGTAGGAAGCATCGGGGTGACTTGTAGATCAAAAATAGGTAAAATCATGCCGATCGTAAAACCAGGATGGGCGCCATGGCCGCCATCTTGAAAATCTATTTTTCGCTTCTTCTCCTGAACCGAAAGGCCAGTTGACTCCAAACTTGCTAGGAAGCATCAGGGTGACTTGTAGATCAAAAATAGCTAAAATCGTGCCGATTGGAAATCCAAGATGGCCGCCATGGCCGCCATCTTGAAAATCTATTTTTTTGCTTCTTCTCCTGAACCGAAAGACCAATTGACTCCAAACTTGCTAGGAAGCATCAGGATGACTTGTAGATCAAAAATAGCTGAAATCATGCCGATCGGAAATCCAAGATGGCCCCCATGGCCGCCATCTTGAAAATCTATTTTTCGCTTCTACTCCTAAACCCATAAGCCAATTGACTCCAAACTTGGTAGGAGGCATTGGGGTGACTTATAGATCAAAAATAGCTAAAATCGTGCCTATCGGAAATCCAAGATGGCGGCCATGGCAGCCATCTTGAAAATCTATTTTTCGCTTCTTCTCCTGAACCGAAAGGCCAATTGACTCCAAACTTGGTAGGAAGCATCGGGGTGACTTGTAGATCAAAAATAGGTAAAATCATGCCGATCGTAATTCCAGGATGGGCGCCATGGCCACCATCTTGAAAATCTATTTTTCGCTTCTTCTCCTGAACCGAAAGGCCAGTTGACTCGAAACTTGGTAGGAAGCATCAGGGTGACTTGTAGATCAAAAATAGCTAAAATTGTGCCGATTGGAATTCCAAGATGGCTGCAATGGCCGCCATCTTGAAAATCTATTTTTTGCTTCTTCTCCTGAACCGAAAGGCCAATTGACTCCAAATTTGCTGGGAAGCATCAGGGCGACTTGTAGATCAAAAGTAGCTAAAATCGTGCCGATCGGAAATCCAAGATGGCCGCCATGGCGGCCATCTTGAAAATCTATTTTTTTGCTTCTTCTCCTGAACCGAAAAGCCAATTGACTCCAAACTTGCTAGGAAGCATCAGGATGACTTGTAGATCAAAAATAGCTGAAATCATGCCGATCGGAAATCCAAGATGGCCCCCATGGTGGCCATCTTGAAAATCTATTTTTCGCTTCTCTTCCTAAACCCAAAAGCCAATTGACTCCAAACTTGGTAGGAGGCATTGGGGTGACTTATAGATCAAAAATAGCTAAAATCGTGCCTATCGGAAATCCAAGATGGCGGCCATGGCAGCCATCTTGAAAATCTATTTTTAGCTTCTTCTTCTGAACTGAAAGGCCAATTGACTCCAAACTTGGTAGGAAGCATCGGGGTGACTTGTAGATCAAAAATAGGTAAAATCATGCCGATCGTAAAACCAGGATGGGCGCCATGGCCGCTATCTTGAAAATCTATTTTTCGCTTCTTCTCCTGAACCGAAAGGCCAGTTGACTCGAAACTTGGTAGGAAGCATTTGGGTGACTTGTAGATCAAAAATAGCTAAAATCATACCGATCGTAAATCCAAGATGGCTGCCATGGCAGCTATCTTGAAAATCTATTTTTCGCTTCTTCTCCTAAACCCAAAAGTCACTTGACTCGAATCTTAGTAGGAAGCATCAGGGTGACTTGTAGATCAAATATAGCTAGAATCGTTTTGATCAGAAATCCCAGATGGCAACCATGGCTGCCATCTTGAAAATCTATATTTAGCTTCTTCTCCTGCACCGAAAGGCCAATTGACTCCAAACTTTGTAGGAGACATTGGGGTGACTTGTAGATCAAAAATAGCTAAAATCGTGCCAATCGGATAGCCAAAATGGCCACCATGGCAGCCATCTTGAAAATCTATTTTTCGCCTCTTCTCCTGAACTGAAAGGCCAGTTGACTCGAAACTTGGTAGGAAGCATTGGGGTGACTCGTAGATCAAAAATAGCTAAAATCGTGCCGATTGTAAATCCAAGCTGGCTGCCATTTAGAGTTTGTTCAAATGATCACGCTCAATTGACTGGCATGCCATATATCTTCTTCTTCAAAATAAAGAACTGCTTAAATGATGATCTTTTCATTAGTTGCGATGACAGGATTGGAAAAATGTTGCCTAACATCTGCATATCTGCAGTGGCTATGTCACTCAGGTGAGCGACCCGGCCTCTTGTTTATTTTTTGGATTATTTCATTATTTGGGTTTGGCAACATTATGAAGAGATGATTAAATATTGCTATCATAAATGTTTTTATAACTGTTATTTTACCTAATGGTGAAAGTGACCGTTTTGCCCACTGTTTGGCTATATTTTGAAGGTGTTGTAATTTTATTGCAAAATTCTCATTTACCATACTGTCAAGATCAACACTGAAATTTATCCCCAACAGCTTAAATTTATGGTGTCCCCATGCAAGTTTCCATTTCGTTTTAATTGTGTCAGAGCAGTATTTTTTGGAGCCTATCCAAACAAGTTGTGTTTTATCAAAGTTTATTTTAAGGCCTGATATTTCTGCAAATTTTTCTAACTCTTCAAGTGTACTATTTAAAGATTCCTTTGAACTATCTAAAAATAGTGTGGTATCATCTGCAAATTGTGTCACTTTAAATTCTGTATCATTTGAAAATATGCCTTTTATTTTCTTATTTTTCCTTATTGAGTTTGACAGAAATTCTGCGCATATGATAAATAGATAAGGAGATAATGGATCCCCTTGTCGACATCCGCAACTTATACTAAAAAATGCTGATAAATAGCCACACTGAATGATTGCTGATGTAATATTACTATAAAATGTATGTATCCATCTTCTTAAGGAGTAACCAAAATTAAGAAACGTTAATGCTTTCTGGATAAATGACCATGACAAGGAGTCAAAAGCTTTCTCGAAATCTATTAATAATAAAAGTCCTGGAATGTTTTTTTGCTCTGTATGTTTCATTAAATCATATACTAATCTAGTATTTTCACCAATGTATCTTCCTTTTATAAATCCTGTTTGGTCTTTATCTATCAATTTGTCTATTACCAATTTAATTCTGTTAGCTATTGCACCAGAGGCAATCTTGTATACTGTATCAAGAAGTGTTAGTGGTCTCCAGTTTTTTAGAAATTGCTTTGGTTTATTTTCCTTTGGGATACATGTAATAATTCCTTGCCTTTGTGTGATTGATAGCTCTCCAATTTCATATCCTAAATTTAGTGACCTAAGAACAAAAATCCCTAACTGTCTCCAAAAAACCTTGAAAAATTCAGCAGAAAATCCGCTTAGTCCTGGACTTTTGTCATGTTTCATATATAGAATATCTGATATTTCCTTATAAGTTAACAAACCCTCTATTGTATTTGCCTCTTCATTCTTAAGTTTGGTCATATTGCTATCATTCATATATTGTTCTATGTCATTTTTTTTCCAATTTTCCATCTTTATTTTCATACAATTTTCTGTAGAAATTTTCAGTTTCTTTCAGAATTTCCTGCTGTTCAGTTAGAATTGTACCATCATCTTTTTCTAATTGGCCTATAATCTTGGAAACATAATTGTGTTTTTCCAATCTGCAAAAATATTTTGTAGGTTTTTCTCCTTGGTCTATATACTGAGCTTTAGATCTTATCATTTGTCCTTTCAGTTTTTCATACCTTATATCATATAGTTCTGTTTTGAGATTTTCTACTTGTTCAGTGCTATTTATCTCTGTGTTCTCTTCCAAATCTGCTATTCTCTTTATTAAATGTTTCTGCCTACAATTTCTTTGTTTATTTTTAAAGCTTGCATTGACTTTCCTCTAATTTCCATCAGTAAAGTGTCTAAAAAAAGTTGATCATTTATCATAAATTGTATTTCTCTATTTGGAATGCTGTCTATTTCATCATGATTATAGACAGGTAAAGCATATTGTTTTTTGGTTTCGATGATCTTTTCATTGATTTGCTTCAAATATTCAAGGTCGGTTAGTAATGAGTTATTATGTTTCCAGTATGAATTTCCATTTTCAAAATATGTTAGATTAAGTTCAAAGGTTATAGGTGAATGGTCAGATCTGTAACTAGGTTCAGTTGATGTTTTTTTTACATATTGCATTAGTTTTTCAGAAATCAGGAAATAATCCAATCTTGCTTGTTTACAAGGGTTTCTTTTTTGCCATGTAAATTTTTTTAGTGATGGAAATTTTTCTCTGAAGGGGTCTAATAAATATTTTGTATCTATAATTTCTGGGACTTTGTTTCGAGCTTTTTCATTGTTAACATGTTTATAGTTATAGTAGTCTAAATCTGGGTTTATTACACAGTTGTAATCCCCACACATGATGATATTATTTCCAATTTCACCAATGTAATTGGAAATTTGCTGAAAAAAGGCAGGATTATCTTGGTTTGGTCCATAGAGGTTAACTAATGTCAATTTTTGATTATCAATTTTTAAATCTAAGATAATATAGTTACCATTATCATCTGTAATTTTTGTGTGTATCTTATAATCAATATCCTTTCCAAAAAGTATCGCAAATCCTCTTGCATTTGATTTATAATTACTAAATATGCAGTTACTTTTACCCCACTGATCTTTGATATTCATTTCATTTTCTTCTGTGAAATGTATGTCTTGTAAGCAATAAATATGGCTTTTTTTGTCTTTTAAATATTCTAAAATATCTAGTCTTTTTTCAATACCCTGTAGGCCTTGAGTATTATAGGACAAAATTCGTAAATCAGTCATTTTTAATCAGAATGAAATAATGCAGGTTTTGTACTGTGCAACAAGGGAGGGTAGGGAGGATTTTTTGTCATAAAGAAAATAATGGCAAGACGGGAACCAGTAAGGAAAATCGATGTTGATAAGCCGAATCACTCCATCAGCTGTAGTCAAAATATAGTCCCGCAGATTTCTAATTATTATTTTGTTCCAAGCCTCAAATTATGAACAGTAAAAAAAATACAAATTTTATATAATTCTAAACGGAGATTAGAAGCAATTAACAAAGAATAATTGAGTTTTATTTAATTGACTTGTAAATACCTGGTTGCATATTGATACAATTATTTTGGTCTAAAGCACATGCCTTAAACTACCATACTCATGATACTTCAAATTAGTATTTCGAGAAGTGAAAGAACGGCCAATTGGTATTTGAAAAATGGACGAAAGTCCAGGCCGTAGACGAGCTTGGAAGATGGGAAGAAGCCAGATTCGTTGAAGTGCTCTCCGACACTGGATTCTTGGTGAACTTTGTTGGATAGGGAGAGGAATTCAACAGTCAGCCATTCTAGATTAGCATGTGCATCCGCGCATTCTGATCTGGTTTGTTGCTGCTCGTCCATACATTGTTTCATTCAATATGATCTGCCGGGACGTCGTATTCTAATTTAAGATACAGTGTGCTACAAATGCGAAATTCTAGATTAGCACGTGCATCCACGCATTAAAATCTGCTTCTTTGCTGTTCTTCTGTACATTTTTTATTTTTTTTCGATACGAACTGCCGTTACTCAGGCAATGTGGGGGGCATGGGAAAATTTGAAAATTTGAAAATTAGTCTCTCCGGTGTAATCTTGCTTGGACTTTTTTCTAACTTATGCTGTTTTGAATGCAAGCATGTTTTCTTACTGCGTACTTACATTTTTTTTTGTCGCATTAAAACAACAACATTTAAACTAATTAGGGATCAAGGAGCCAATATATCAACAGTCACTGATCAACCCACCGTCGGCTCATTAGAATCTCCATGGTGATGTTATCGGGATAGTGAAAGTCAGTACTTCCTGACTCAGAAAGCTAGTGCAAGCACTCGTCACTTGTGATTATATACAGTAGACCTATGAGTGATCATGAAGCGAACATGCTGATAAAAATAATACTAAGCAACTTTGCCCATTGCAGTATTTTTTTTTCTCGCAAATTTTAATGATTAAACAATTCTTGTTAACCATATTTTATTTCCTGCAGTGACAAAAGGTTATTGAAGGCCTACTACAGTAGAGCTTATCCGGCAGTGCTATTTACACAGCAGATATTACACACAGCATGATTGGGTACAAATATCTGCCAGCTGCTGTATGAACCTAATGGATTTTCTATGGAAATACACTGACCTTTGGACACTTTGTTTAGTTTATTTGACTAATAAATTATATTTAGAAGAAAAAACGAGCTCTGCAAATTTTGATACAAAGTCTGTCAAAGGGTTACAACAGTTTCTGATGAATCGCAGAGTTATTTTCAGTAAGAACTTTGTTATGACTTACTAATGAGCACATGTAATGATGATGACCTATCATATCTGCATTCAGTGGGGTCTTTCGTAGGCTTTGAGTCATTATCTACATCTATCAAGGTTTATCCATCGCTTTGGAAACGGGAAATTTTTCACTCCTTCCGTGTGTGGCTTGTGACTGTAGCGACTATTACTTCTACATTTTCCCCAAGCACACCTCTTAGTTGGCATTGCCTTATACCAGATATGCACGTCAAATAAATAGCTATTGTTTTTTTTTTCTTTTTGTTTTTCTTTTCTAATTTTTTGTGGGCGATTTACACAGAAGAAGTAAATTTGCAAACTTTTGTCATGATTTAATGCAAAACCATTTGTCGTAACTACCTATGCACAAAAAGTTAGATTCTAATCATTGGTTTTTAAAAATAAATGTCAAATATTTTCACTTTTTTCCATAGAAAACAATGAATGCAAATTATGCAGAAATCTATAGGGTAGGTAACTTGGAGGTAGATGTTCAACAAATTCCACTTGATCATATTTTTTTTCTGGTATTTTCACAATATTGTTGTGAAATATCAATAATTCAAATTCAGCAAAGAAAAGTAAAAAATATATTTTCTTAGACAAATATCCAACAAATCACTTTACTATAGAAATTGTAGAGATCAGACCAATTTTTGACCGTAAATTTATTTTTTTGATAAATATTTGAGAACAAAACACAGAAACAGAAAAGACAAATGGTTTCTGATAAGTTATGGTTAATCAGACCAACATATTTTCATATAAAATAATATGCCAAGCAAAAAATGTCATTCCAAGTGACGTCGAAAGGAGAGTAGATGCCAAATCTAAACCATAAATCCATATCATAAATGTTGGGTCAATCAACAGTTAAAAATAAACAAGGAAAACAATTTGATGGACTTCTCCTAGTGCAGAGCTATATAATTCTGACTGCAGCTGGAAAATATTTGTACCCACCCAGGTAAAGTTTACACAAAAAATGTGCTTATCAATTACTGCCGGAGTAGGCCTATTGATGCTACTTGCTAGGTGCCACTTGTTGATAACTGATAATGATAGTCATGGAAACCTCAGGCACAGGTACTTGGAGCATGGAACCAGACTTAATAGAAAAGGTAGTCCCTCACCTGGCTTCACGTACCTCATGCTGTGTGCTGCAAGAGCAGGAAAGCTTTATTACACAATTTAGGGTCATAAACCATACTGTAATTTCATAGTTAGGGGGAAAGAAAAAGAAACATTTTTTAGATAAGATATGTTCTCGATATGGCTTGCGGAGCTTTTGTTCTTTTTCTTTCCACCAAAATTTTGTCTGGATGAGTTCTCAGTAACCACAAAACGGATTGTTTTGAAATTTGGGGATATGATAGATATTGATATGAAGTTATGCAAGAGGGTTTCAAAATTCAAAATGGCGGACCCAAAGGTCCACCAAGGGCATGCCCAAACCTGCTTAAATTTTGTCTGGACTAGTTCTCTATACCACTGGATGGATTGTTCTAAAATTTGGGGATTTATTAGATATAGATATGAAGTTTTGCAAAAGGGTTTCAAAGGGTCACCTAGGGTCACCTGCGGGCATGCCCCAGCCCCTTTACTTTACAAAAGGCCTAATCAGAAACCATTCAGATCCCCACCCCTAAATCATATATATTGTTGTTCCTTATGATAAAATGCATCCAATGACACCAACTGGGGATCCCCTGGGGGCATGCCCCACCCCCTTCACCTCAGAAAAGGACATATCTCAGAAAATCATTCAGATCCCCATGCCTAAACCATTCATATTCTTGTTCCTTATGATAAGAAGCATCCAATGACACTGACCATGGGTCCCCCACCCCTTCACTTCATTAAAGGCCTGATATCTCAGAAACAGTTCAGATCTCCACCCCTAAACCATATATATTGTTGTTCCTTATGATAAGATGCATCTTATGACACTGACTGGGGACCCCCAGAGGCATGCCCCACCCCCTTCACCACATAAAAGGCCTTTATTTCAGAAACCATTCAGATCCCAACCCCTAAATCATATATTGTTGTTCCATATGATAAGATGCATTCATTGACACTGAACAGTTAGGGGGAAAGAAAAGGAAACATTTTTTAGATAAGATATGCCCCACCCCCTTTATTTCCTAAAAGGCGTAATATCTCAGAAACTATTAGAGCCTTCATAAAAGGCCTAATATCTTAGAAACTGTTCAGATCCCCACCCCTAAACCATATATATTTTTGTTCTTTATGATGATGCATCTGGTGACACTGACTGGAGATCCCCTGGGGGCATGGCCCACCCCCTTCACTTCATAAAAGGCTTAATATCTCAGAAACGGTTATGATTCCCACCCCTAAACTATATATATTGTCATTCCTTATGATAAGACATATCCAATGACACAGACCAGAGTCCCCTGGGGAGGTGGGAGGGTGTCCTACCACCTCCAGTTCATATAAGGCTTAATATCTTAGAAATTGTTCAGAACCCCATCCCAAAACCATATATATTGTTGTTCCTTATGATTAGATACATTGTGACACTCACCTTGGGTCCCCTGGCGGTATGTCCCACCCCTTACAGTTCATATAAGGCTTAATATATCAGAAACTGTTCAGAACCCCATCTCTAAGCCATGTATATTGTTGTTCCTTATGATAAGACACATTCAGTGACACCGACCATGTGTCCCCAGGGGGTATGCCCCACCCCCTCCAATTCTCATAAGGCTTAATATCTCAGAAACTGTTCAGATCCCCACACTTAAATCATATATATTATCGTTCCTTATGATAAGACGCATTCATTGACACCAGCTGTGGGTCCCCAGGGGTATACCCACCCCATGTTAGAACCCTTTCAGGTCTGTGCCCAGCATAAAGGGTTTGAAAATACTTTTATCTTCTGATGACAAATTAAAATGGAAATGGAGTCCACATGGGATTCTTTTGGGAGACTTTATAATCGGTAGATTATAATCATGTCTTCTTGATATTTGGATTGATTTAAGATATGATTCACAGTTGTGCTCAATGCAGGCTCCACACTCTAAGTGACCTTGACACAAAAGAATTATGTTAAAGTTTTGGCTTAGTTTTTAAAAGATCTTGGTGGTAAGGGGCTGATGTACCTGCCACAGGTAGAGAAGGGGACATGTTAGTATTATTTTCTGTTTCTGCACTGTCAATAGCTTTTTCCCACATCCTTCGCTATTTTTAAATTTTCTCATCCTGTCCTTTTTCTCCCTTTTCTGGGAGACATTTTAACATGACCCAAAAGAGTTGAGGTCTTGTTAAATAAGAACTTAATCAAAAATTTTAAAGATGAGTATCTAATGATTGCTTTCATTGAGATTTAGTTAATCTGAGACTGATATTAGATAATGGGGTAAAGTTTAGTTATTGCAAGCCCATCCCCTCAGTGACTTTGGGGTGAATGTCACAGTGTTTGAATTTTTCTGCTTAAGTTTTCTGTCAAAGTTTTTGAAAATCAGTATTTCCTGAATGCTTGGATGGCTTTAGCAGCTTATGCTAGGACTGATGTAAGATACTAGTTCAAAAGTTTGCTATTGCAGTCTCTAGCTTCACAGTGATCTTGAGTTCAAGGTCATGGACTTGGATATTTTTCCTAATGTTACATTAGTTTTTAAAGATATACATGTATATCTCCTGACTGACTAGATCCATTTAGTTGATACTTAAATTGCAGTAAGATAAGGGCCAAAGTTTTATTCAGTGCAAGCCCCACTCTGCTTAATGATTTTGGGGTCAAGGCTATGGACTTAAGGACTTTCACTTTAAAGTTTTTTGTTTAAGTTTTTTAATGCTTGGATGGATGTTGTTTATACTAGCATTGCGCTTAGACAGTAATCCAAAGATTTAAGATCCACATAATTTAAGGCTTACTTTAACTGAAGTACTTAAAAAGAGTTTTGTTCTGTAACATATCTTTCTATGCAAAAATCCACACCCAGAACTATTAGTGTTTTAATTGTATTCCAGAGGGGTAGGACAGCGTTGATGTTTGCCTTGGACAGAGCCAATGGTGTTCTTCCAGTAGAAATATTCAAGTATATGATAGAGAAAGGAGCTGATATAACAGAGAGGGATTCAGTAAGTATATAGCGGAGAAAGAAGCTGATATAAAAAGAGACATTTGGTACATATATATGACAGAGAGAAGAGCTGATATAAAAGAGAGTGTTACTAGCCAGGCGTAACGAGAAAGAAATGAAAGTGAAGCCAGCAACAAGCTTTAAATTATTAACAATATTTATTCACAAAAAAAATAAGACAAGATTCAAAACAAAAGAATTTAAGTAAACAGTACCTTTCAAGTTTATGTCAAAGTCCCTCATAAATAATCCACAATAATTTTTTATAAAACAAATCCTTTGAATAACAGTTTCTGATCCCACAATTTAAAGTTCCTGAATTCAGAATTTAAGTCCAAATGAATAAAGAATTAAAGTAATCCAGTATAGAATAATTTCCAGTGAAAGTATACAAAGATGCCCATATGAAAATCTTTCCTCCTTATATAATATCAATAAACATTCTAGAAAAAGAATTAACTAGAGGCATCACACATTTTCCAGATCTAGTCAAGAATATTCTAAATTTTCTGTGGCATGCCAAAAATAACTCAGTCTAGAATCAAGGACATAAACAACATGTTATTGTAAACATGTCGTTCCAGAAAGTTTTTTATGGAAACATAGCAAATAAAGTTATTTATGGAAACATAGTAAACATGATGCTTAAAATAATTGAACAACTTATATATAACAAGAGGGATTCAGTAAGTGTCTAGCAGAGAAAGAAGCTGATTTAAAAGAGACATTTAGTACATATATGATAGAGAAAGGAGCTGATGAAACAGAGTGGAAATCAGTAAGTTTATAGTGGAGAAAGAAGCTGATATAAAAGAGACAATTAGTACATATATGATAGAGAAAGAAGCTGATGAAACAGAGAGGGAATCAGTAAGTTTATAGTGGAGAAAAAAGCCGATATAAAAGAGACATTTGGTACATACATAAGACAGAAAAGAGCTGATATAACAGTGAGGGATTGAGTAAGTATATAGTGGAGAAAGAAGCTGATATAAGAGGTACCTGTATGATTTATATGATTTGTATGATATATTTGGTACCTGTATGACAGAGATTGGAGTTGATACAACAGAGAGAGATTCAGTAAGTATATAGCAAAGAAAGAAGCTTATATAAAAGAGACATTTGGTACATATATGATAGAGAAAGGAGCTGATAGAGGGATTGAGTAAGTATATAGTGGAGAAAGAAGCTGATCTAAAAAGAGACATTTGGTATATATATGATAGAGAAAGGAGCTAATAAAACAGAGAGGGATGCAGTAAGTATATAGCAGAGAAAGAACCTGATCTAAAAGAGACATTTGGTACATATTGTTATCACCTAGCACACCTACCTTCGATTATCTGCCATGGCAGATTTCGCATAGCTTGTAGGTATAATTTCAATCTTTGACAATTGCATCAGGGAGTGGACTCTTTGGCTCAGTGGTTAGAGCATTGGATTTTTATCCGGGAAGAGTGGATTTGAAGCCCATGATAGGTGGGAAATTTTTTTAGCTATACTTCATGCGTTTGTCATGACTTTCATGTAAGATTGAGGCTTGCCTGGGATAGGACTTTATTTTGCCAAAAATGGCTTCGCATCATCATAAATGATGACTTCCTTGAAAAGGGGGAGTGTTATGACCCAGCACACCTACCTTCGATTATCTGCCTTGGCAGATTTCGCATAGTTTGTAGGTATATATTCAATCTCTGACAGTTGTGTCAAGGAGTCAACTCTTTGGATTTTTATCTGGGTAGACTGGGTTCGAATTCCATGATAGGCGGGAAAATTTTTCAGCTACACTTCGTTCCTTTGTTATGACTTTCATGTCGTAACAATATATGATAGAGAAAGGAGCTTATATAACAGAGAGAGATTCAGTAAGTATATAGCAGAGAAAGGAGCTGATAGACATTCAGTATGTATATGATAGAGAAATGAGCCAATTTAACAGAGAGATTCGCTAAATATATAAAAGAGAAATGAGCAGAATGACAGAATGAGCTTCCTTAGGTACATGATGGAAAAAGCATCTTATCAGTGTTCGCAAGGGCAATTTTATCAATTTTATTTAACTTGATTGCAGCTGGTTTTAAGTGCTATGTGGTGGCTGTAAAAAGTCACCATAAACTTCGTCAGTGCAGGTTTTAGCTCACCTGAGCACAATGTGCTTGGGATGAGCTATTATGATCACCCTGTGTCCAGCGTGGGTCATCCACAATTTGCTTCAAATGACATCTCCTCCATAACTACTGGGCGGATTTCAACTGAAGTTGATAAGATTGTTACTTCAGAGGTCCTCTACCAAAATTGCTCAAGCTATTCTGCTCTGCTGAACAAAATGGCCACCAGAGCTAAAAATAGAAAAACCTTTAAACGACATCTCCTCCTAGGCCAGTGGCCCGATTTCAAAAATTGTTTCACAGAAATGTTCCTTGGATGACCCTCTACCAAAATGGCTAAAATCGTTCCACTCTGCTGAACAAAATGGCCATCAGAGCTGAAATTAGAAAAACCTTTAAACGACATCTCCCCCTAGGACAGTAGCCCGACTTCAAAATAATTTCACAGAAATGTTCCTTGGGTGACCCGCTACCTATATTGCTAAAATGGTTCCGCTCCGCTGCACAAAATGGCCATGTAAGTTAAAAGTAGAAAAAACATTTAAACAACATCTCTCCTAGGCCAATGGTCCTATTTCAAAATAATTTCACAGAAATGTTCCTTGGGTGACCCTCTACCAAAATTATTAAAATGGTTCTGCTCCATTGAAAAAATGGCCACCAGAGCTAAAAATAGAAAAACTTTTAAATGATATCTCCTCCTAGGCCAATGGTCCAATTTCAAAATAATTTCGCAGAAATGCTCTTTGGGTGACCCTCTACCAAAATCGCTAAAATAGTTCCGCTCCGCTGAACAAAATGACCGCCAAAGCTAAAAATAGAAAAAAACTGAACGACATCTCCTCCTAGGCTAGTGGCCTCATTTTTTATTATATTCGCCTCCTCTAATCCCTCCCTACAATTTTCCTCCGAAAGGAACAAGAAAAGCATAATTTCTCAGAAAGGCATGATTATGGTTACCCACCATGATTCTGCTTTGCTAAACCAAATGGCCACCAGTGCTAAAAATAAAAAAAAAAATTCAAACAATTTCACTGTAACTGATAGGGACCTGGCACACTATGAACTTGTGTAAAATCACCAGAGCAAAAACTGGAAAAACCTTTAATTAATAACTGGGCCGATTTCAAACAAACTTCACTGGATTGTTCCTTCAATGTCCAGTAATGTCTTGAGATCTACATTGCATTGGATAAATCACTATATGCCAAGACTATGGCATTTAAATATGAATATCAGTTACCAATTCTCAGGTGAACAATTTCAGAGGCCATGGCCTCTTGTTATTTTTGTTTTCCTTGGAATCACAGAAAACAGTCTGATATCTTGGAACACCAAGGCCTGCTTAAGCCAGTGCCAGGGTTTATGTAGCCTTGCAAACTACATTGCTACATTAAAGAGTCTCAATGAAACTGACATTCTGATTTTTATTCTGTTGTCTGTTCTGTGTTTCCAAGGACAACTTTTATAAGTGCTGCATAAAGGCATAAAATGTCTCCCCATACTTCATCATAGAGTACTTTTTAGCTCATCTTTACAAAGGAACAGGAAGAGCTATTGCACTACTCCAGGCATCGGCATTGGCATTGGCATTGGCAGCAGCCTCAGAGTCAGTGTTAACAAAAATGTTGAAGTTTTAGGTCAAAGTTTTTAAGACCTTATATTTTCTAAATCCTCAGATGGATTTAGTTTTTATTTGGTATGATTATAGATGTTGGTCCAAAATTTTATTGAGCACTATCCACACCCCTGCTTATGACCTAGAGGTCAAGGTCACAGACTTAGAAATTTTAATTTAAAGTTTTGCATCAAAGTTTTTAATATCTCAGAATCAGAATCAGAATTTTTACTGGTCTAATGACATTCATTCACCAGGACCTGTGATATGGGAAGTTAGTCCCTAGCTCTCACCAGAGAGGTAAACCTAGCCACACCATACTCTGCACCTTCAACAGAGGTAATGATCGAATCTGGAAGGGCATTGCAATCTCTGATTGTTTGAGGGAAGAATGAGCCTTTATAAATGTCAGTTCTTGCAATGGGGGTCTGAAAAATCAATGAGTGATGATTCTACTGTGCCTAATTGGGGGATAAGATCATCTGTTGGAATGCTGGCGGCACCCTTTAGACCTTTGTACAAAAGAATCAGTCTGCTGTCTCTCCTCCTTTTCTTTAGAGACTCCCATTTTAGTTTTAACTTCATAATACATTAACCTATAGATAATGTGCTATTCTCTTCTGTTTTCACACCTTCCACAGAAAAAACGACCTTTCAGTCGTTAATTAAAGTCTTAAACCAGAAGGTCCCTTAGCCAGTTACCTGTGTGACGTAACTCTTCCCGCTCAATTGACCACGTGTCAGTTTCTTTTCTGTGGACAAAGAAATTCAACAAGGATTATTTACCTGTGATAGAAATTTGGATTATTTCTTTCCTCACGGATAAATTTATGTATCCTTGTGTTTCTTTTGTTTATTTATCACTCCTTTCACTTTCTGTGTTATTATTTAAAATTTTCAATTTTCGATTTCATGTATTTTTGACTTGTCTTTTTCCACATGCGTTTTCGCGACTCTCGCTATTCGGCACAACGCTCGTGCGCGATCGGTTCAATAGTCGTGTTTATATATGCAGAATATTTTTGTTCTTTTCGTTCCAGGTTATTCAGCAATTACGATATGTTTTTCCTGGACTTTTGTTTGCAGAGATCTTCAGTTTGCTAAAGATTCTCATGGTGGAGAAGCTGATTGTAAAGAACTTGTCAACCCTTGATGGGTTATAAGACAATTCTTTACTGATGGGAGCCCCACCCCATATGGCTATACTGCCGGGGTAAGACCCATCAAGGTGGCATCTTTGGGTACTTAGTATCCAATAAAGTCTAAGTCCACCAGTCACCAGTCACCAGTCATCCAGTCACCAGTCACCAGTCAACCAGGCACCAGTCAATCAGCTTCACCAGTCACCAGTCAATCAGGTGCCAGTCAACCAGGCACCAGTCACCAGTCATCCAGGTGCCAGTCAACCAGGCACCAGTCACCAGTCACCAGTCACCCAGTCACCAGTCACCAGTCACCCAGTCACCAGTCACCAGTCACCGATCAACCAGGCACCAGTCAACTAGTCTCCAGTCAATAATTTAATTATTTTCTGGAAAGACTTAGTTTTTGACATATTTCACCGGACAAAATAGTCACATATACTAACTTCCGGTCATTATGTCTAATTATTAAAAATTTTTTTCACTGGGCAAAGTATCAGTAATATTTCTGATACTTATACCCGGTCATATTATTATTTCTGATTTTTCACCAGGCAAACTTTTACAGAAAGTGTCTGGTCAATTTTTGCCTAATAATTAATTATCTTCGGGAAAAAGTTTTGAATACTTGTGCCCGCTCAGTTTTCATATATAATCTCCCTTTTTCATCGGACTAGAGTTACGAATACTACTATCCGATCAATTTGTCAAATTACTTGTAACTTTACCGGGCAACAGTTACGAATACTAGTGTCCGGTCATTGTGTCGGGTAACTAGTGTCAAAATAATGATCACTAATTCCCGAACAATCTATTATTGTTCATAGAGCTCCATTCACGTTTAAGTCAATGGATATAGGTTATTAAGTGAAATACATAATAACTTTTTATACAAAAAATTCTGTACAGTCTTTCCCAAATCAGACTAGAATCTTTAATATTCCATTGACTTATTATAGGTGTGTAATTCCATTAATATTTTAAATTAACTTATGTTTTATCTCTTTTATCCGCTAGAAAGAGTTAAACTTCCGACTATAACAAAATTCTTACCGGGCAGCAGTTCGTAGACTAGTGCCAGGTCATTCAAATGATGTTTTATCTCTTTAATTCGCTAGAAAGCTGTTAATTTCCGGCTCTAATGAAAATTTCAGTGGGAGGCACTTCGTAGAGTAGTGCCAGGTCATTCTAACGAAATTCCACCGGGCAGTAGTTTCGTAGACTTTGTGTCGTATTACTAGTGTCCGAGTAGTAGTCACTAGTACTCGCTCAACATATATTTATTTAATAACCACTATAGACATGTATAGTCTCGGATTATAGGTTATTGAATGACAGCGATGGGTTCTAATACCTAGTAGCCATTTATATTGTTGAATTCTGTCCAGTCACTTTTGAACTTGACTTAAATTCTATATATATATTTATTATTGAAAATGAATTAAGAATTATCGGTTACGATCAAATTCGCAATTCATTCACTAAGTGTAGAAGATACTTCCAGCTATAATTATATCTCTTTTATTCGCTACAAAGAGATTAACTTCTTACATATTCACCTTATTCGGCTCTAGGGCAAAGGTGAACTATAAAACTATCGTTATTTATAAGAAGAAAAATATACACGAAATCTAAAAAATTTTCTTCTTTCATCCCCTGTTTTTCTTCTACATGCTCCGATATGTAATCAGCATGTAATCTAAGGAGTAAATTGACAAGAAAGTAGCAATCGATCTTTTCTACTTTCTATTAATTTTTCATTCTTAAGGTATCGGAAATTTACACCAACCAGATAAATAAATTAACAGTTTATTTATTTATTCGCTACCTCTCTAGATTACTACGATTTAAAATTCTAGTTGAGGTACATATTTTCCTTTTGCCTTTTCTACATGGAAAATAGTTGATCCGATAAGCTATTATTCTATTTTATACTATCTTTTGATTGATTATATAAGAGTCTAGGTCAGTCGTGCTCTGTCTAAACTCTGCTATAAAATAATAAATAAGAAAAAAATCTTATATTTAGGCATAGATATAATTCGATACGTTCTTAACTTTGCCTGTTTTATTTTTTCTTCTGGATCATTTAAGACTACGATAGCAATATACCAGATATTTTTGCCTCAGTAAGAATCTATTACGCCGAAGATTCTTCATATTGGAATAATAATTTTATTATGATTATAATTTCTAGACCCAATTAATCCTCGTATATTATAGGTCTACTTTATCTTATTGAGGAATAGTTTTGCTTCGACTAGCTCTATACCTCTAATATTTTATTTATAACTAGAGTCCATGTCAATCAAAATTTTCTTGCACTTTGGTATTGACAATGGATACATATTTAGTAAAGGCATTAATTATTCAGTACGTGACAGATTATTATTGCCTAAATTAGATATTATATACAATACTTTCCTTTTGATATTTTGTTTTATTGACTTTGTAACTATTCAGAAACTGCCAAAGTCAATCATTTCCTTCCTCTAAACTTACCGAAGCTCTAGATTATGTTGATATATATATTTTTGATATATGCTTAGAGGTTAATTAACGAGAGTTTACCTCATAATAGCAGATATTATTATATTTATATTAATCAATCTATAGTCTAGGCTTAGACAAAAGGGAAAACATCCTTAATTACGAGCCGGTAAAGAATTAAGACACTCTTAATTATCTCTTTACCCCTCCTTTATGTTTACATTCGTTAAAGGGATCATAGTAATTCTCGCTAAGAGTTCAAGTTCAGTTTGCGAATAATGCAAAGATTAATATCTTGATTTCCAGTCCGCATCAAAAATGGTCTATATATATAGATAAATATCTTTCCGAAACTGGATATTTATTTATTTTTCCACACAATAAGTCATTTCAAGACGTCGATGATTTTGAAATGCACTGCTTCAATTTATAATATAAAATACGTTTATATTAACTTCACAACTTAGTTAGTGCTGCACCTACGTTCCTGGTCAGATCTTACTTTTGTGATACGTTTTTGAACATACTGAAAGTTTTCTCCGATTATACATTCGGTAAATAAACTTTCGAGTAGTATTTATGCTTTTAAACATTCAGATTATTTGATAATTGTTGGAGATAATATATTATTCCGATATTTATATATCTATCTTCATTATTTATCTTTCTCATCTTACTTTTAAATTAGATTGACCTTCTCGCTACGTTCCAGGTTTAAATCTAGCTAACATTGTGGAACAGTCACTTTTTTATTTCCTAAACAATATTTTAACATTTTTCTCAGTATTCAGAGCATAACGACTTCATGAATACTTGGAAATAATTCAATTCTACGCTTGTTAAACTAAGCCTAAAACAAGCCCTAGTTTTTTAGAATGGATATTATCCTTCGATTCAGTTCATGGAGATACATCCTTTTAGATCCCATTATCTCTATTTCAATCATACAAAATTCTAATGACTAAGTACTCCTTTTCTATGTACGAATACAGAATATCGAGTCACTGTTGCTGCATATTGGTTAAAGATTAAACAAATTTTATCTTAAACCTATATGACGTTAAATTAATTATTATCTCTTTCATATACATGTTTTTACCCTTCCGTCAGGGATCGCGGTAATAATATTATTACTCTCTATGGTTTACACATAGATCTCGAGAGTATATATATGTATTTTCTTCCTGAACTCATTTGCGAGTACGTAATTTGATATTTCAGGAATTACCAATTATGCAGACATAGATTTTATTCTATTAATATTCAATTCTAAAAATTTGATTGAATGTTTATCTATAAAATTTCCGGGCAGTAATTTTATAGAGAGTTATATGTTTAATAATTCCTTGCTTAATAAATAGTTATGCTTAACCTATTATTTATAGCGGGAATTTTGTTCAGTAGTATAATTTTTATTTAGTATTAATATATTTCTTACTATTCTTAAATATGCGTATAGAATAGTAATACTATCTCTTAACTTATAAATTAAGTGTTTTTTGAGATTATTAATCAGTATTATTGTATAATCTTTCTTCAGAGATTATCACACTATTAGTTTTTCTCTGATTCCTTCTCTTTTTATGAACATTTTGATTCGTATCAAAGTGGATTTTTTAACATTTCTTGATTTCCATGATTATTTACTCAGGAGTACTTTTCATGGCGATCTTCTGGTATAGAAAGATTCTATCCAGCTTATTTATTATTGCTTAATCATATCAATACGGTAAGATTTAGCCAAACTATGTCCGTCATACAGTTTGCTGCGATCAACCTTATTCTTATCTCTCTTATTCTCTGTCAAACTCTTAAGTTATGATGTTGACAGTTTATTCTTTATTTTTTTTGTCAGGACATCAAACGCTTTTATATGTCTATGACAAAACTAATTATCAATGGTTTAGGTTGTTTTTTCTTCCCAGCAGTTATATGCAAACTCTGTATTATTTTATTGCTTGACTAAAAATTCGTAATACAATTAGTCTAGCAATAGTTTTAACCATTATGTTTGTCTATACCTTTTTTCTTCTGATGGATAACTTAGTTATAGTTAAGTTAACTCCATCTACTTTTATTATCTCCCCTTCTTTAATTTGATCAAAGGAAATAATTACATATTATGGTTATTTTAAGTCTGTGTCTGTTCATCGGAAACTCTCCTGTCGCTCCAATTAACAGAATCTAATTAGTTTATAATTCTAATAGCTTAGACTATTACAATTACATAGCTTCACATACCTAGAATTTTATCCAAAATATCTACATATGTCAGTTATCTATAGGAAACTCCACCGAGTAGACTTTTCCTTATTTATTCAAGACCCTACATAGACTACTTACAGTGTATGGTCTTGGCTTTTTGTTTTACAAATTTTGTTTTGAAAATATTTCTATATTCCTAGCTTACTTTGCGATGGAATATTTATGTTATGTCTCAATGACTCCCTTTTCTTTTTGAAGCCAATTGTTGTTTCCCAAAAAGAAAAAAAAGAGAGGGGGGGGGGGGGGGGGGGGGCAATGTTAGGTCTCTGAGACTTAAGAACTGGCTTCCTCTAGAGTCTACTAATATATATAAGATTGTTAGATCATAACACCTTAAAGATATGCTATTTGGTGAATCTAGATCATTCTTTCTATTAAATATAGAATTAGAATGTATCTGATTCCTTTGAGTTTCCTGAGTCTTAACCAGAAGTGGTGAGATATTATTGGTGTTAGAATTAGGAGAGCACCTCCCTCCTATTCTGCAAATTCTAGCACATTATCTATAGGTTAATGTATTATGAAGTTAAAATGAAGTTTTTTAAAAGTAAAACATATTTTAACGAGTAATACTTAACCTATAGATAATCATTATCTCCCTCCGCCCACCCTCACTTATCTCTCCTAATTGTGTCTATTGGTTTACACATAAAAGAAACTGACACGTGGTCAATTGAGCGGGAAGAGTTACGTCACACAGGTAACTGCCTAAGGGACCTTCTGGTTTAAGACTTTAATTAACGACTGAAAGGTCGTTTTTTCTGTGGAAGGTGTGAAAACAGAAGAGAATAGCACATTATCTATAGGTTAAGTATTACTCGTTAAAATATGTTTTACTTTTAAAAAACTTCATTTTTCCAGTATTCCAGTCATACTCCCAGTTTCAAAACAGTAATTGTTAGTAACAAACCTAGCAGCCCTATTCTGAACTTTTTCGATTTCTTCTTGAAAAGCCATGCCTTGGGGATCCCAAGCACAGCTGCCATATTCCAAAATGAGGCAAACAAGTCCCCTATATGCTGCCTCTTTTACATCCTGAGGACATTGATAAAGATTTGGTCTCAGGAAACCAAGAGTTCCATTTGCCTTTGTACACATGTTGCTGATATGTGCATTCCATCTCAAGTCATGTGTGATTGTTACTCCTAGGTATTTAATGGAATCCACATTTTCGAGGACTGTACCCTCTAAAGTGTAAGAAACAGAAAGGAAGGCAATGATCAGGAATCAATACAATTATCCCACACCTCAGAGACATCAAAGGGAAAGAAACACAAACACGAAATAACTGGACCCAAATGGAAACATCACTAGAAGAAAGCCAAACGGACAGTTACTTTCCCACAAAGTGGCCAAATGGCTAACCAAAACAAAAAGATGTACGCGACACACACATTCAAAAATGAACTATAACATAAATAAACCATGACAGAAGAACTGCCTTGGAACGGTCAGTGAAAAGTATTTCAGGGGGGGGGGGCTTAAATCAATTTTACATGGCTTTAATTATTTGTTCAATTATTTGCTCAATTATTTGTTCTTTTCCTAGTTATCTGCATTATATTGCATTTGACTGGCTGAAATCTCATACCCCATTTTCTGGCCCAACATCCTTATCTATCTATATCCTTCTGAAGTTTCAATGAATTGTCTGTGTCTCTGATTTCATGATAGCAAACACAGTCAACTGCAAAAAGTCTTATTTCTGAGTCTGTGTCTTTGGAAATATCATTTACGTACAGAGAGAACAATAATGGACCAGGAACAGTCCCTTGTGGGACACCTGACAAAACTGGAGCCCACTCCAAAGTTTCACCATTTACAACAGCTCGTTGTGTTCTGTAGCAAAGAAAGGAATCTATCCACCTGAGAGTCTTTCCGCCAATGCCATAAACAAATAATTTGCTTTTAAGAAGTCCAACATCCGTATCTATCTATATCCTTCTGAAGTTTCAATGAGTCGTCTGTGTCTCTGATTTCAAGATAGCAAACACAGTCATCTGTGAAATGTCTTATTTCTGAGTCTATATCTTTGGAAATATCATTTATGTACAGAGAGAATAATAATGGACCAGGAACGGTCCCTTGTGGGACACCTGACAAAACTGGAGCCCACTCCGGTTTCACCGTTTGCAACAGCTCATTGTGTTCTATAGCAAAGAAAGGAATCTATCCACCTGAGTGTCTTTCCGCCAGTGCCATAAACAAATAAGTTGCTTTTAAGAAGTTCATGAGGCGGGGTGTCAAAAGCCTTCTCAAAGTTCTGAATAAATGTGTCAACCTGTCCTCCTTTGTCCAAGATTTTTACCCAATCATTTATACTCATAACAGTGGTCAACTGAGTTTCACAACTGTTCCTTTTCCTAAATGCGAGTTGCCTGTCGGACAAGAGCTGATATTCATCCAAGTGAGCCATGATATTTGAGCATTCTATATGTTCAAGCAACTTACATGGCACACATGTCAAGGACATGGGGAGATAATTACAAACAAGAGCCCTGTCTCCTTTCTTAAAAAGGGGACAAATGTTTGCAAGAAGCCATTCCTTGGGAATTTCACCTGTATCAAGAGATTGTTGGACAAATGTGCAAATACTGGACCTAGTTCATTTGCTAGCTCCTTTAGAACTCTCGGATGAATCTCATCATGTCCAAAGGCTTTTGAGGGATTCAAGCCTTTGAGTAACTTAATCACTCCTTCTGTAGACACCACAATACTATCCATGAAAGGGGTCGATCTTCATTGTACTCAGTTATATTGAACACATCACTGATTGACCAATTAGTTCCTCTGCCCTTTCAGAGTCCAATTCTGCAACTCCATTTCCTCCCCTCTTTTTAAGGGGTGGAATACCTTGCCTGTCTTTTTTTATTTTTTGACTACTTTTGTATCTGTAGGAGTCTCTGGGATTTGCCTTTATATCACCATACAAATCATGCTGTTTTTTAATGTCAGCCTTTATTTAAGATTCAAATTTAGTCTGAAGTTTACCACTACCTGTCTTCTTTGGCTTAGCATGAATTTTATTCCTTCTGCGAGTCTTTCTTCTTATCTCTGGATTGATCCAAAGAATCGTAAAGACAGACTTACTAATTTTTGAGGGGATATGCTTATCATCTGAATCATGAATGAATGAAGTACAGATCTAGCATCCAAGTGGCCATTGAAGTACTTCTCATTTGCTAATCTTAATGTATCCTTTCTCATAGTATCAAAGTCGCTTTTCTGATACGAACACACCTTCCGAGGTTTCTTTATCTGCGGAATGAAGATTCTTAAAAATCCTGAAACAGGTGTGATCACTAAGTTTTCTGGAGAGTGAATATCCTGAAATTGACTCGGTAAAGAGGTAAAAAATCAAGTCCAAGGTGTTTTTATCACAAGTAGGAAAGTGTATCATTTGTTCCAAGCCATGATCATCCATAATGTCAAGTAACATTTGTCCTTTGGACTGACTTAGCATGCTACCATATTTGCTAAGCCTAGCAGGCCAGACAATTTCTATGAAGTTGAAGTCGCCTAGTACATGGACTGATGGAAGTTTTTTACCTTTATGCTGAGACTTAATACAATCAAGCTGATCTCGAAACAACTGGAAGTCTTTGACACTCCCATTTGGCTGTCGATACCAACTTGCTACATAGTGAGAAGATTTATTTGTGAATATTTTTACCCAAACTGATTCAGAGTTATTTTCCAATTCTGTGATTGGCATGTGAGAGATGTCTCTATGAATGAGTAGCATCACCCCGCCACCATGAGTATTTCTATCTTTTCTGTACACACTGTACATACAAGTTTCTGGGAACAGTTCAGAAGTTGTAATTGTGCTGTCAATCTTTGGTTCTTGATTAGCCACAACATATGGTTGGTGAGCATCTAGAAAAGCCAAAAGTTCAAGGATTTTGCCTCTGATAATGGTATCAGATGTTTATACTGCAAAATTTCAATCCTTTAACAAAACTGGGCTTAGTTGTGTCAGGGGTTGGGGATTTATCTCCTTTTTCCCTTGACAGAGGTTCAAATCTGTTTTGTTTTTCCAGTTCAGTGAGTTCACTGAAAAAAGAGTCAGAAAAGTTCAAGACCTCACATTTTGTGCATATCCATGAGCAATTGGAATTTACCAAAGTTCCATATTCAGCATCCAAGACGAAGGAACATTCAGTGTGGATCCACATTTCACACCGGTCACATTGAACTGCCTTATGGCCATTTAGAACAGCACCACTGCACAAGCCACAGTCAGCTTTACAGTCTGTAACAAACATTTTCCGACTAGTCAGGATTAACCGCCACCAGGTCGACCAGACCTAGTTCTACTGAGTGCCCAATGTAGGGAGAGTTCCAACGATTGGTTCTTATCAGTTTTTGAGCATGATATGTGAAAGTTCCAACGATTGGTTCTTATCAGTTTTTGAGCATGATATGTGAAAGCACTTTTCACAGTCTCCACATTGGACCCATTTCTCCGAAGATTTGCCATACTTTTTGCAGAAGCCGCAGTGATGCATTGGACCGGGGTTAGTTTCGATGTCCCCGGCCAAGATCAGAACAACCAACAGGTTTGTTCCATTTGAGGATTTGATGTTACGTAAGCCCTCTGAGCGTCTTTTGTTCCCAAGTTTCTTCGTAATAGCCAAATACTGTGACACCCCCTTGCCAAGTTTATTTACCTTAATCATACACTCCTGATTATTATCCTCTGTGTTTGATCCGTATGTAAATTTTCAAATTGCAAATATGATTAACAAAGCCATGGGGAACAGAAATGAAACCTTCCTTTTGTGATACAATGTCATGCTTTTCAATCCTGAATTCTAAGTATTTCAAACTTTGTATGGTTGGGAATCTGCTTGTACAGCGCACTGACAACTACAAAGGGCTGATCAGTACACTGGACAAAAATTCCACAAAGCTCAGCACACAAAAAGGTCTGACAACAATGCAAGTTCTTCAGAAGAATGAATACCCCGTAATATACAATGTGCCTAAGTACTGGGACACCTTAAGTATTGGGACACCCATACAATTCGTAAAAAAAAATGACTTTTCATGACTGTAAGAATTGGGACATATAAAAAATCGCCAAAATTTTCAGTAATTTTTTGTACCATATGAATTGAGACAGTGCATTTGGGTGAAAAAAATGATCTATTTAACAGGGTAAAACTGTTTTCTCCATCTATGCTTTGTTTTATTCACAAGCGATGTCACGCAATATTTTACGTCTAGGCATACAAAGGGGTTTCCTACAGCAGGCTGGTTAGAAAGTAGAAAATAAATAAAACCTTTCTTTGAGAATATTATTCTGAAAATTATTCAGGAAATCTGGAAAAACGAAAATGCACATGCATTTGCATCAGTCTGGATGTGTCGCCATATTAAAATTACCGCAAGTGGTTGTCACATGACATGTCACATGTTTTAATTTGCAACTCGAGTGCATCAATAACTTCATTAAAAAAAACTATAAATAAATAATAATAATAAAAAGAAATTCAACAGAATTTTTTACCAATAACGATGATGCAAAACGGCGTAGAAGCGAACCCTAAAACACTGTTGAGATGAACCCCAAAACATCGTTGAGACGAACTCCAATAATAACGTCATCACGCGCTGTAATGGCAGTATTAATACATTAACCTATAGATAATGTGCTATTCTATTCTGTATTTCACACCTTCCACAGAAAAACTACAGTTCAGTCGTCTTATACAGTCTTAATCCAGAAGGTCCCTTAGGCAGTTACTTAAATGATCACGTGTCAGTTTCTTTTCTGTGGACAAGAAAGCAAACAAAGGATTTGTTTATTGGTGAAAGAAATCTGTATTTTATTTCTTTTTCCCTTGTAACTTTCTAAATCCTTCTCATTCTTGTCTTCCTTACTCATGCCTTTCAATAAAAATCTTATTACTTTCAATTAATCGTATTTCGATTTCTTGCTATTGTTGATTGTTGATTTGCATCATACATTTTCGCGACTCTCGTATTTTTCGGCACAAGTTCGTGTTCTGTTTGATAGTCATGCATTATAACGTAAATATTTAACTTGTTATTTCTGTTCCAGGTTATTTATTGACATGATATGTACGAGTAACTGGAAGAGTATGGATAGCTTTCAACTGTGAACTGGCTGAAGATTTCTATGGTGGAGAAGCTGATTAGTAAAGAATTTGTCAACCTTTTTAGGTTATAAAACAATTCTTTACTGATGGGGCACCACCCCACAGGGCTATACTGCCAGGGGTAGGACCCATCTGGGTGGTGTCTTATGGGTGCTATAAGTACTCAATAAAGTCTAAGTCAACCAGGCACCAGTCACCGGTCAACCAGTCACTGGTCAACCTGGCACCGGTCAACCAGGCACCAGTCAATCTACATCAGCTTTACCAGTCAACTAGTCACCGGTCAACCAGTCACAGGTCAACCAGGCACCAGTCAACCTGGCACCAGTCAGCCAGGCACCAGTCACTGGTCAACCAGTCACCAGTCATCTATTCACCAGTCTATTCACCAGTCAATAGTTCACTGGTCATTCACTGAGCAACTATTCACCAGGCACCAGTCATCGGGCATTAGTGGCAGGTCATTATGTCGGATTCCTTGTTCGTCTGTCATTACTGACAATGATCAATCCTAATAAACTGTGTGATCTGTTATTATTTGTGTGTTCTAAGATGGCTGATGAGACCAATCTTAGCTCTAAACTGCCTGTTGCAGATAGAACAAGAGAGGTCTGAGGAAGAAAGCTCTGTTGGCGATGCCTTAGCTCTGGCTTTCCGCTGTGCACGTTTCTGCTCGGCTTCGCTGATTCTTTTTGCTTAGTATTCACCAGCTCCCCTTTTTATGAGGCCTCGCCACTTTGTACGATCTTGTGCAATCTGTTCCCATGACTCTGTTGGTATGTTGAAGTCTTTAAGGGAGGCTTTGAGGGTGTCCTTGTATCGCTTCTTCTGACGATCATGGGAGCGTTTTCCTACTTGAAGTTCTCCATAGAGATTTCTTTGGCAAACGTTCATCAGGCATTCTGGTAACATGGCCTGTCCATCGTAACTGTGCCAATTTCAGAAGAGTATGTATACTCTGCATCCCTGCCCTTTTCAGGACTTCTGTGTCTGGAATCCTGTTTTGCCACTTGATCTTTAGAAGTTTTCTAAGACAGCTTGTATGGAAGTGGTTCAGTCTTTTGGCATGCTGTTGGTAAACTGTTCAAGTTTCGCATGCGTTGGCAGCACTACCGATCTATATACTTTCAGCTTTGTGTAAAGTCTGATTCCACTTCGGTCCCAAATACTTCCACGTAGCCGGCCAAATGCTGCACTAGCTTTGGCAGTTCTAGCATTGACTTCATCATCAATGTGCACAACTCTAGACAATGTGCTTCCAAGGTAGGTGAACTTGTCTACCACTTGCAGTCATTGACCTTTCACTGTGATGGTAGGCTCCTTGTAAGGCTTTCCAGGTGCTGGCTGATATACTACCTCAGTCTTTTTGATGCTGATTGTGAGATCATAGCTGTCACATGAATCAGATACTTGATCCATACCTTTTTGCATTTTCTCTTCTGTTGGAGCACCCTTTGCCATGTCATCAGCAAAGAGGAACTTGTCTAGCACCTCTGTCTGCACCTTAGATTTAGCTTGCAACCTTCTTAAGTTGAAAAGTTTCCCATCAAAGCGATACCTAATAGGTATACCATTGTCACCATCCTCGAAAGCATCTGTAAGCATGGCAGAAAACATCATGCTGAACAGTGTTGAAGCTAGTACACAGCCTTACTTAACTCCATTTGTCACAGGAAATGGATCAGAAAACTCCCCATCATTTTGGACCCTTGCAAGCATACCATCATGGAACTACCGCACCATTGCTATGAATTTGGCAGGACAACCAAACTTTGCCATAATTTTCCAAAGTTGACTGTGTCAAATGCTTTGGTAAGGTCGACAAAGGTCATGTAGAGGTCCACATTCTGTTCCTGGCATTTTTCTTGAAGCTGTCATGCTGTGAAGATCATGTCTATTGTTCCTCTGTTTTTCCTGAATCAACACTGGCTTTCTGGTAGAAGCCCTGACCGTTCCAGGTGTTCATTCAATTGGCTCAGTAGGACCCTAGCAAGAATCTTCCCAGCAATTGACAATAAAGAGATGCCTCGATGATTGTCACAGACTTGAGGATTCCCTTTCCTTTTGAATAGGTGGGTAATTGTTGCATCCATGAATTCTTGAGGGATGGCTTCTTTTCTCCACATAATGTGAAATAACTCTGTCAGTTTCTCTGCAACTGGAGGACCTCCTGCTTTGTAGATCTCTGCAGGTATTGCATCTGATCCTGGAGCCTTGCCAGATGACAGGAGTTTTATTGCTTTCACTGTTTCAGAGACGGTTGGGAGCTCATCAAGCAGTGGATTACATTTCACCTGTGGTAGTCTGTTGATAGCTTCATCATTGATAGATGATGGCCGATTAAGGACACCATCAAAGTGTTCAGCAAGTCTTTTCAAGATAGCTTCTTTATCAGTCAGAAGACTAGTTCCATCTGCACTAAGGAGTGGGGTGGTTCCTGAGCTCTGGGGACCATATACTGTCCTGAGAGCATCAAAGAACTTTTTCATGTCCTTTCTGTCTGCAAAGGACTGGATTTCATCAGCCTTTTTTCTCAGCCAGGAGTCTTGCATGTCTCTGAGCCTCGTCTGAACTGTCTTGCATATGTTTGAATAGGCAGTCTTGCTAGATACTGAGCTGGTATTTCTGAGGTAAGCCTTGTGTTTTTGGTGTTTCTCTTCAAGGAGTCCCTGAATTTTTTTGTCATTCTCATCAAACCAATCTTGGTGTTTACGAGATACTGGTCCTAGGGAATCCATTGCTGAAGAGTGAATGGTGTCTCTGAAGACTGTCCAGCTCTCATCTTCATCTTCTGAAATGTATTCCAGTGCATCTAAATGGCTGCAGAGATCATTGACGAATGCTTGCCTCTTGCTGTCTTGTTTCAGTTTGGAGACATCTAATTTCTTTGGCACCTTCTTGCCTTGTGGTTGTCGTACAGGCTGAATGTGCAGGTTGAGTTTGCTGACAACAAGCCTGTGATCTGTCCAACAGTCTGCACCACACATAGTTTTAGTCATTCTGACATCCTGTCTGTCCTTCCTTTGCATTATGACATAGTCAATGAGATGCCAGTGTTTGGAGCGAGGGTGCATCCATGTTGTCTTTCTGCGAGTTGGTAGACGGAAGATTGTGTTGGTGATCAGTAATTCATGCTCTGCACACTTCCTTAAAAGGAGGAGTCCATTGCTGTTGCACTTCCCTACACCTTCAGATCCAATTACTCCTTCCCAGGTTTGGTGGTCTGTGCGCACCCTGGCATTGAAGTCCCCGAGGAGGATGAGTTTGTCTGTCCGGAGTGCTGCAGAAATCACAGAATCCAGATCATCATAGAACTTGTCTTTAACCTCATCTGGGTTGGTCATTGTGGGTGCATAGGCACTTACAAGTATTGCATGCCTCTTGCCAGATAAGGGAAGTCTCAGCATCATCAGGCGGTCATTTATGCCTTTGGGAAGTCCTGAAAGCTTGCTGATGAGGTGTGACTTGATGGCGAATCCTACTCCTGCTTCACGCCGCTCTTCTTTCTTGCGTCCACTCCAGAAGAAAGTGTAGCCAGCACCAACTTCTTTTAAAAGCCCTTCTTCTGCAAGGTGAGTCTCACTCAGAGGTGCAGTCTTGACTTTGTATCGATCAAGTTCTCTACCAACTAGAGCTGTTCTTTGCTCAGGTCTGTCAGAACTAGAACTGTCCATTAGGGTGCGCACATTCCAAGCGCTGATGGTAAGAGGTATCACCTTCATCTTCTTTTTTCTTGTTTGACCGCTAAGTGGGATTCCCGCTGATCGCGGTTAACCAGCCAGGAGTTTTGAAGCAGGCAATTGTTTAGGGCACCTTTTCTAGCCCCTTCCCCAATGCTACGGGGGTGAGCAGTGCCATCCTAAAAAGGTCTGCTCAGTCGCTCAGTTCGGCTGCCGAATTCCCCATACTGCTTCGCTCTTAAGGAAAGCGACCATATAGAATCAAGCCGCCTGTGTGCAGGTCTGCAACTACAGCTTCCAGTGTTTCCTCACCTGCTACTTCGCCGCTCGCCCATCACCACGGCTTTTGTATGATTTGCATATATGTGCTTGCTGTGAATGTGTGTTGCTGATTAAGATGACATCGTTGTGAATTGGATTATAGTGAGGGAGAGGCGCACAACCTTACTCTCTCATCCTGACCTAGCTGGATCCAGAGGCAAGACAGTGTCAGGACATCTGGAGCTAAGCCCGGATGCAGTGGATGACCATTACTTCTTTTGTGCCTTGTCATGCTCTCCATGCTCCACAACATGCTGCTGCATCGCCATTTTAGCCGTTGAATCATAGTAATGATCTCTTCCGCCCTAGCTGCAGAAGCAGACTTTACATAACTGGAACAGGCAAATCCAGGTATGCAGGTTTTTGTTTGGAGTTGCCAACTCCTAGATGGATTGCCGACCAGGGCTTGAGAGCTCCATCTACCCTAGATATTGCTACACAGATTCTGTTAACAGCTATATAGAAGCAGTAACTTAAATGTCTTATGTCGGATTACTAGTGACTGGATAGCAGTCACTAGTCTCCGGACAATCTATTACTGCTCATAGAGCATCATAGACCAGGCAAATCATTGGGTACGGGTTATGGAATGACAGTGTTGGGTTTGAATACCTGATAACCATCTATATCTTAGAATTCTGTCCAGTCATTACTGAATTAGACTTAGAATTCTAGATACATTTTAATTATAAATGAATCAGAATTATCTGTTACGAACAAATCCTTAATTCAGTGATCAATAATATGAAGAGTTTTAATGCTATCAATATTAGTATTATTATTGAACATCAGACAATACTTTAAAAATATCAATATATTTCTCTTTAATACTTTTGAAAGAGACCACCGCTTTAAGGATCCTCATCTCATTCAGCCTCATTGCAAGGGATGAGCTTTATAATTTTGTCTTATATTATAAGAAGAAGGAAAACATAGTCGGAATTTAATTATTTCTTCTTCTTCCACAGTCTCTCCTTGCTCTCGATATGCAACAGCATAGAGATTAAGAAATTAGTATAGATATAAGAAAGAAGTATTCTCTCTTCTTTCCTTTAATATTATTATCATAAAAGGTATAATAGATTTAAACAAATTAGATACTTGATCCTTCAATAATCAGGAATTAAATTATTACGATTGCACTACTTTCCTTATATATTTTGTTCCTGTATAATAGATTGAAATAAAACATACTCACCAATTGTTTTAAAGTTGTCTGAGCATGTATTATTTGAATAAGAGTTACTTATTCAAATAACCTCTCTAGATTACAATGATTAGCATAGAAGTCTAGTAGAGGCACATATTCTATTTCATAGAATATGAGAAATAGCCGGTTAATTATGCTATTAGTCCCATATTAGATTTATATGTTAATAATTATTAATATCTGTTGATAGAGTTTAGGTTAGTCATGTCCTTTCAAAACTCTGGAATAAAGTAAATCATTTGTAAGATATTATATTAAGGCATAAATTCTATTTGATATGTTCTTTTAGTTTGCCTTATTTAAATTCTGGATCATTTTAGTTTATGTGAGAAATGTTCCAGGTAATTCAGTTCTCAGATTAAGAATTTATTATGATGAAGATTACTTCTTCTGAGAATAATAAATTAACACACTGGCTATGGTAACACCTTACTTAAATTCTGGATCATTTTAGTTTACACGAGAAATGTTCCAGGTACATTTGTAATTCAGTTCTCAGATTAAGAATTTATTACAATGAAGATTACTTCTTATGAGAATAATAAACTAACACACTGGCTACGGTAACGATAAAAAACTATACAGCTGATAAACAGTCAGACCTAATCTACGTTTAGTATAGGGTCTATATTATTTATAATCTTTAAGTCTAATATTAAGCTGGAGGAATATTATGCTACGAGTAGCTATACTTCCTCTGTTATTTTCACCTATAACAAGAATCCATGTCAATCAGATCTTGTTCAGACTCTTGAAGTTGGTAAATAATCAGTAAAGGCATAAATAGATTTAGTATGATATTATTATTATTGCCTTAATCTAGAAATTTAGTTCAAGAAGCAAATCTAATTACGAAATATACAGTTTGACTTCTTATGAAACATTTGGCTTTGGGAACGTTTAGAAACCGTACAGCCAATAATTATTTCAGATCTCAACAGATTGATGGTATAGATCTAATATATATATATATATATATATATAGATATATTTCCTAAAGTATAATACAAAGAAAATTTTCTAAGAGGAGAATTATTGTAACGAATAGCTCACCTCCTCTAAACAGCAATGGCAGTTATGTCTTAAATCAATTATTTCATTGTCTACCTTTATACATCAATGATTAGGACAATGTGAAAAAGTTAGTATATTTACAAAACGGTGACAAAATATAAAATTCTTTACATTATTTTATAATATGTTAGGACCATATAATTACATTCCCCATCTTTGGTCCGCTCCGTTAATAGGAACTAGTGGTTCTTCTCATCATAGAGAAGTCAAAGTTCCGTTAATGAGTAATAAAAGAATACAATCTGGAAAATCTTGATCTCTCCCAGATATGTTGTTCCATAAATATAACATTGCAATATCCGATGATGGATATTTATAATTGAATATAAAGACAATTCATTCAGGACGTATCGATATCGTCATAAGTCTGGACTGTCCTAGTAAATTATAATGGAGTTCTTATATAATTAAACTTCACATTTTAGGAAGTTCCGCAATTACGCTTTTGTCAGATCTTCCTAGTTTGTTTTTTTGTGTTTTTTTTTTTTCGTTAAACTATTAGGAATGTACCTGAAGTTGTACAGTTATACATACTGTAAATGGACGTTTAGTTAAACATTTACATTTATTAGCAATTAAAAGATTACTTGATAATGATTGGAGATATTATATAAGATCTGATATATATATATCTATCTTCATATTGTCATTAATTATGATAAGTTAAACTTGTTTTATGGTTAGATTGACCTATTCAAGTTGCGTTTTATAGGTTTTAAATCTTATTGACACATTTTTTAAACAAGTAATTTCTCGACCTTCAGTGCATAACGACTATGTCTGATTACTTGGGAGTATTCATTTACTACTGTGCTTATTAAGTCAAACTGCCGACAAGCTTTCAGTTTATATAATGAATACATCCTACGATTCAGTTCAGGGAGAATACATCCATTAAGTTCCACTTACTGTCTTACTTTATCGGTACAGTCATTGTCAATAAAGAACTCATTTTCTATCTTCGAACAGAGAAATAATGAGTTTTCTATTCTTTGCATCTTGGGTGGAAGATGAAATTACATCTGTCTTCAACCAATATGACATAAAGTTTTAACGAATAAGAACCCTATACAATACATCTTTCACTCTTGTGTTAAGATTCGTTCGTAACACAACTGTGATGTAATCACTCTCCTGATCTACACATAGATCTTGTGAGTACCTCCTTCCTTCCTGAAATCTGATACAAGCATAGAAAATCGTGATATTTCAGGAGGTGTTAATTATTAAGAGACTTATTTTACACTATTTATATGTTCAAGTCTAAATTACAATAGAATGGTTATCAATATATAAAATCCTTGGAGTTGTTTTATATCTAGTTTATTTGGATAATCTTACCATCACGTGGAATGATTTATCCATAAGATTACATCTTATAGATTATTAAAGTATAAAATTATTCTCTACCTGAATAGTTACGTTCAGTGATTTATTCATAATAAGAATATTCTATTATTATATATATATTTTGATGATTAAATAATCTATTTCCATTATTCCAGTTAAATTCGTGCAGAATAGTTAATTCTGTCTCTGAACCTATATGTTTAGCATTATCAGAGATACTAAAATCAGTATTATTTTGACTCCACATTTATAATCAGTCATTCTATATTACTTGAAGCTACATAATAACTCCCCTATTCTCGTATTAGTAGGGAAGCTTAAGGCATTTATGGACTAAGTATTTCCTATATTATAGTTTCGCATAGAAGGAAGTCGTATCAAAAATACTTCCTTTTTTCTCTAGCATAATTATTGTTTTATATCCGGAATAATAATAATACATGTAATAACATTCAAAAGAATGTCTGACGCATGATTACGTTCATCGGAACATTCTGACTAGTCATTCATTTACAGATTTATGACATTAAATTATGAATTGGTTACCATGACCACAACTATTTGAAATTAGGTCTATGGTATGTTATAATTAGACCTGGTAATAGAGACAATTCTAGCCAGTTCTTTCTAATTGATTAGATCTCAATAATATTGTAAGATCTTAAATTAAATTAGGAGGCTGTTTTTACAGTAAGCAATGTTATCAGCCTTTATTCTTGTTTAGAATATTACAGCTGCCAAACTCTACGTGATGATGTTAGCAGTCTTTCCCTTTTCTTCTTTTGTCAAGGATACGAAACATTTCCTAAATCCAGGCCTCCTAGCGAAACCTATAAAACCTATAATAACCTGTAATTTTGTGTCAAACCTATAAAACCTTTATTTTGTTCATAAAACCTATAAAAAGCCTGTATTTTCATGAAAAAACCTATATTTTTCACTTTTTGAACCTTCTCGCGACTCAACCCTAACTTTTCTTCAAAATGCCCTACTATTTTTACTTTTTAGTCCCAAAAAGGTGATGAAAACTGTCAAGAAATTGTATTTTTTTCCTTGCTTGCTTCGCTCGCTCGGACTATGTAAAATTCAGATCAACTTTATCTGAATAATTGTGGTGCAAAAATTCATCAAATATTTTTTCTTCAGTTTTAAATCTCTATGTGAGTTTGGAAGAACCTTTTTTTAACCTATATTTTTTATTGAAAAACCTGTAAATAACCTATATTTTGAGTAAGAAGAACCTACATAAAAACCTGTATTTTCAAAGTGGGCCACTAGGAGGCCTGTAAATCTCCTATGGCAAAAGTGTTTTATTAAATTGAATTAGGTTGTCATTCTTCGTCTGCAGAAGTAGACAATCTATGTCTGGTATCTTCGCTAGGGCTATGATACGTTAATACAATTAGCCTAGCAATAGATAAAATTATCAATCATATATTTGCTATCATTGATGGATAAACTGGGTATTCGATAAAGATTAGACCATCTAACTGAATTATTATTATTATCCCTTTTTACATTGAAATGAGGAAGGGAATAATTATAAACCTTACGATTAAATAAGGATTATGGTCTGCTTATTGAAAATAGTCCTATCGGTCCAATTAAACAGATTCTAATCAGTTCATGATTATAATAGTTTGGACTATTTACTAATTAGATAATCTTTACATGTCTAGGATTTATATGAAAATCTCGAGAAATGTAGGTTATCTATAGGAAGCTTGTCCAAGAAGACATTTCCTTATTCAGTAATGCGCCTCTAAAGATAGACAGCTTGTTGTCTAGACATGTGTTAGACAAGTTTGATTTCAAACAGTATTCTTGAGGTTGCAGTTGAAATGCAATATTGAGGTTATGTCTCAATGACTCATTAATTCTTTTTTGGGGCCAACTGTTCCTACCCAAAAAAGAAGGGGTGGGGGGGCGGGGGGGGGGGGGGGGGGGGGGGGGCAGTAATTAGGTCTCTGAGGCTTAGCAACCTCTAGAGTCTTCTATTAACATATAAGGTATTAACACCTTAAAGATATGTTATAAGTGAATCTAGATCATTCTTACTATTACAATAGGGAAATAGAATGTATAGAGTATAATATATAGAATGTATCTGAGTTTCCTGAGTCTTAATCTAGAAGTATAGGGACTCTATATATTATCTGTATTAGAAAAGGAGAGCTCCTCCCTCCGAATCTGCAAATTCTAGCACATTATCTATAGGTTAATGTTTTGTGCAGTTAAAATGAAGTTTTTAAAAGTAAAACTGTAAAAGTATTGCTAGTATCTTAACTAGCAATACTTAAGCTATAGATAAGAGTCCCACCGCACCCCCTCCCCCCCCCCTCGGTCTTAATTGTTTCTATTGTTTAATACATCAAAGAAACTGACACGGAAGAGTTACATTATACAGGTAACTGCCTAAGGGACCTTCTGGATTAAGACTGTATAAGACGACTGAACTGTCATTTTTCTGTGGAAGGTGTGAAATATGGAATAGAATAGCACATTATCCATAGGTTAAGTATTTCTAGTTAAAATATGTTTTACTTTTAAAAACTTCATTTTTAGAACAGGTAGATTGTTCCCGCATTTGCAATATCTGTTGTGCGCAAATAACCAATAAAGCGGGGAAGCAGTATGTGATTACTTTTTTCACTTTGACGCTTTCAACACATTATAGATAAAAGAGGGGATTATAAATCAAAACAAAACAATAAGTGCTTATCTGATTATTCAGTATTAACAATAGATAGGTTAACAAGACAGTGGTCCAAAAATACACAAAACAATGAACACAAATATGACACACTTTCATTTATAATGGGTGTTATTTTCAACTACGGGACCTAAGTATTGGGACATCTAACAAAATAATTATTTTTTATGGTTCTAAGTATTTGGACAGCTAGAAATTGAATTATTTTTTCCTGTCCCAATACTTACGTATAATACAGTGTGCTAAGCTTCCAAAGAAGAGTTCAAGACCTGATGCAAATATTCAGTCATCTCCGTGTTTGTGAACTGTCTTTACCCCACCCACTAATGCCATAATGGCGGGAAAAATTGTCAACAATGTTTTTTTCTATACTGGCAAAAAGATCAAAATAAAGAAACCAGCAATACACTATTGTTGGTTTTGGCTTGTCTGTTGATGAGTCAGACAAGAAACAAATGCAAAAGTAACGAAAAATTTCTCTTTTAGAGAGCCAATTTTCAGCATCCATCCAGGTCAAGCGAACTGGTGTAACGGTTTATCTTGTCCCCTGTGGTATCTTGTCCCCGAGGACAAGATACCATGAAGATATCACATGGTATCTTGTCCCCCTCTGGATTCTAATCAGTTCATGATTATAATAGTTTGGACTATTTACTAATTAGATAATCTTTACATGTCTAGGATTTATATGAAAATCTCGAGAAATGTAGGTTATCTATAGGAAGCTTGTCCAAGAAGACATTTCTTTATTCAGTATTGCGCCTCTAAAGATAGACAGCTTGTTGTCTAGACATGTGTTAGACAAGTTTGATTTCAAACAGTATTCTTGAGGTTGCAGTTGAAAAGCAATATTGAGGTTATGTCTCAATGACTCATTAATTCTTTTTTGGGGCCAACTGTTCCTACCCAAAAAAGAAGGGGTGGGGGGGTGGCAGTAATTAGGTCTCTGAGGCTTAGCAACCTCTAGAGTCTTCTATTAACATATAAGATATTAACACCTTAAAGATATGTTATAAGTGAATCTAGATCATTCTTACTATTACAATAGGGAAATAGAATGTATAGAGTATAATATATAGAATGTATCTGAGTTTCCTGAGTCTTAATCTAGAAGTATAGGGACTCTGTATATTATCTGTATTAGAATAGGAGAGCTCCTACCTCCGAATCTGCAAATTCTAGCACGTTATCTATAGGTTAATGTTTTGTGCAGTTAAAATGAAGTTTTTAAAAGTAAAACATATCTTAACTAGCAATACTTAAGCTATAGATAAGAGTCCCACCCCACCACCCCCCCTTGGTCTTAATTGTTTCTATTGTTGTATACATCAAAGAAACTGACACGGAAGAGTTACATTATACAGGTAACTGTCTAAGGGACCTTCTGGATTAAGACTGTATAAGACGACTGAACTGTCATTTTTCTGTGGAAGGTGTGAAATATGGAATAGAATAGCACATTATCTATAGGTTAAGTATTTCTAGTTAAAATATGTTTTACTTTTAAAAACTTCATATTTAGAACAGGTAGATTGTTCCCGCATTTGCAATATCTGTTGTGCGCAAATAACCAATAAAGCGGGGAAGCAGTATGTGATTACTTTTTTCACTTTGACGCTTTCAACACATGATAGATAAAAGAGGGGATTATAAATCAAAACAAAACAATAAGTGCTTATCTGTTTATTCAGTATTAACAATAGATAGGTTAACAAGACAGTGGTCCAAAAATACACAAAACAATGAACACAGATATGACACACTTTCATTTATAATGGGTGTTATTTTCAACTACGGGACCTAAGTATTGGGACACCTAACAAAATAATTATTTTTTATGGTTCTAAGTATTTGGACAGCTAGAAATTGAATTATTTTTTCCTGTCCCAATACTTACGTATAATACAGTATGCTAAGCTTCCAAAGAAGAGTTCAAGACCTGATGCAAATATTCAGTCATCTCCGTGTTTGTGAACTGTCTTTACCCCACCCACTAATGCCATAATGTCTGTTGATGAGTCAGACAAGAAACAAATGCAAAAGTAACGAAAAATTTCTCTTTTAGAGAGCCAAATTTCCGCATCCATCCAGGTCGAGCGAACTGGTGTAACGGTTTATCTTGTCCCCTGTGGTATCTTGTCCCCAAGGACAAGTTGGGGACAAGATACCATGAAGATATCACATGGTATCTTGTCCCCCTCTGGGTTATTTTTTCCTCCGGGACAAGATACCCCGGCTAAGGTATCTTGTCCCTGGGGACAAAATACCGTAGCCGTGGTATTTTGCCCCCCCTCTTATTCGCTCCAGGTCAGCTTATGCAATTTCCTGTTGTCCGTCATTCATCCATCCATCCGTCCTTCAGCTTTTCACATTTTCAACAACTCCTCCTGAACTGTTGAACAGATTGACTCGAAACTTGGTAGCATCGGGGTAACTTGTAGAGCAAAAATAGCTAAAAGCGTTCAGGTCGGAAATCCAAGGTGGCCACCATGGTGGCCATCTTGAAAATCTATTTTTCACTTCTTCTCCTGAACCGAAAGGACAATTGACTTGAAACTTGGTAGGAAGCATCGGGGTGACTTGCGGATCAAAAATAGCTCAAATCGTTCCAATCGGAAATTCAAGAAAGCTGCTGTGGTCACGGCGGCCATCGTGAAAATCTGTTTTTTTGCTTCTACTCCTGAACCAAAAGGCTAATTGACTTGAAACTTGGTAGGAAGCATCGGGGTGACTTGTAGATCAAAAACAGCTAAAGTCGTTCCAATCGGAAATCCAAGATGGCCGCCATGGCGGCCATCTTGAAAGTCTATTTTTCGCTTCTCCCCCTGAACAGAAAGGACAATTGACTTGAAACTTGGTAGGAAGCATCTTGGTGACTTGTAGATCAAAACAAGCTTAAATGGTTCCAATATGAAATATAAGGTGGCCACCATGGCGGCCATCTTGAAAATCTTTTTTTCACTTCTTCTCCTAAACCAAAAGGCCAATTGACTCAAAACTTGGTAGATAGCATCGTGGTGACTTGTAGATCAAAAATAGCTAAAATCGTTCCAATGGGAACTCCAAGAGGGCCACTATGGCAGCCTTCTTGAAAATCTGTTTTTTGCTTCTTCTCCTGAACCGAAAGGCCAATTGACTTGAAACTTGGTAGGAAGCATCGGGGTGACTTGTAGATAAAAAATAGCTAAAATCTTTCCAATCGGAAATCGAAGATGGCCGCCATGGTGGCCATTTTGAAAATCTATCTTTTGCTTCTTCTTCTGAACTGAAAGGCCAGTTGTTTTGAAACTTGATAGGAAGCATTGGGGTGACTTGCAGATCTAAAATAGCTAAAATTGTTTCAGTTGGGAATCCAGGATGGCCACCAAGGTGGCCATCTTGAAAGTCTATTTTTTGCTTCTTCTCCTGAACCAATACGTCAATTGACTGGAAACTTGGTAGGAAGCATTGGGGTGACTTGTTGATCAAAAATAGCTAAAATCATTCCGATCAGAAATCCAAGATGGCCACCCTGGCCGCCATCTTGAAAATCTAATTTTTGCTACTTTTGAACTGAAAGGCCAATTGACTTGAAACTTGGTAGGAAGCAACAAGGTGACTTGTAGATAAAAAATAGCTAAAATCATTCAGATCTGAAATCCAAGATCGCCGCAATGGCCGCCATCTTAAAAAATCTATTTTGAACTTCTTCTCTTAACCAAAAAGTCAACTGGCTCAAGTTGCTAGGAAATATTGGGTCACTTGTACTGGAGATCAAAAAGAGCTAAAATAGTTCAGATCCAAATTCCAAGCTGGAGGCCATGGCCTCCATCTCAAAATTCTATTCTGAACTTCTTTTCTAGAACCAAAGGGCAAGTTAGTTGACTTAAAACTTGGTAGGATTTAATAGTTTATCCAAAATAGCTGAAATCATTCTGATTGGAAATCTAAAATGGCCACCATGGCGGCCATCTTGAAAATTTTTTTGAACTTCTTATCCTGAACTGAAAAGCCAGTTGACTAGAAACTTGCTAGGAAATACCAAGGCGACTTGTAGATCAAAAATAGCTAAAATTGTTCCAGTCGGAACTCCAGGATAGCCGCCATCTTGAAAATCTATTTTCAACTTCTTCCCTGAAATGAAATGCCAATTGGATTGAAACTTGGTAGGAAGTACTGGGACAAATTGCTAATCAAAAATTGCTAAAATTGTTCCGATCAGAACTCCAAGATGGCTGCCACCTCTGCCATCTTAAAAATCTATTTTGAACTACTTCATCTAAACCCAAAGGCTAACTGACCTGAAACTTTATAGGAAATATCAGGGCGACTTGTAGATAAAAAAAAAAAATGAAAATCATTCCCATGCAGAATCCAAAATGGCTGCATCGTGAAAATCAGGTTTAAACATCTTAACCAAAAGGCCAATTGACTCGAAACTTGGTAGGAAGTACCTTGGCGACTTGTAGATAAAAAATTGCTAAAATTGTTCTCATCCAAAATCCAAGATGGCCATCATTTGAAAATCTATTTTGAACTTCTTCTCCTGAATGGAAATGCCAGTTGACTTGAATCATGGTAGAAAATATCAAGGCGGCTTGTAGATCAGAAATAGCCGAAATTGTTTTTATCAGAAACAATGTTGGCTGCCATATGACCGCCATCTTGAAAATCTGTTTTGAACTTCAACTCCGGAACTGGGTCCAATTGACTGGAAACTTCGTAGAAGGGATTGTGATGATTTGTAGATCAAAATTCGCTTCAGTTGTTCAGATTGGAAATTCAAAATGGCTGCCACAGCAACCATCTTGAAAATCTATTTTTGACCTTCTTCTGAACCCAAAGGCTAATTGGCTTAATGCTTAATAGGAAGTATCAGGATGACTTGTAGATAAAAAAAATAGCTAAAAATGGTTCTGATGGGAACTTCAAGATGGCAATTGAGCAAGTTGGTACAAGTGAGCGATTTTGGCCCTAAGGGCCTCTAGTTTCCTTTATTTATTTGAGTCTTTGCTTTTTTTTTTAGCTCACCTGAGCATGAAGTGCTCATGGTGAGCTATTGTGGTCAGTCAATGTCCGTCGTGCGTCGTCCGTCGTGCGGCGTCAACCATTGCTTTAAAAGCCTACTCCTCCTACACCCCTGGGCCAATTGACTCGATACTTGGTAGGAAGCATCAGGGTGACCTGTAGATCAAAAATAGCTAAAATTGTGCCGATCGGAAATCCAAGATGGCCGCCATGGCCGCCATCTTGAAAATCTATTTTTCGCTTCTTCTCCTGAACCGAAAGGCCAATTGACTCCAAACTTGCTAGGAAGCATCGGGGTGACTTGTAGATCAAAAGTAGCTAAAATCGAGCCGATCGGAAATCCAAGATGGCCGCCATGGCCGCCATCTTGAAAATCTATTTTTTGCTTCTTCTCCTGAACCGAAAAGCCAATTGACTCCAAACTTGCTAGGAAGCATCGGGATAACTTGTAGATCAAAAATAGCTAAAATCGTGCCGATCGGAAATCCAAGATGGCCGCCATGGCCGCCATCTTGAAAATCTATTTTTCGCTTCTTCTCCTGAACCGAAAGGCCAATTGCCTCCAAACTTGCTAGAAAGCATCGGGGTTACTTGTAGATCAAAAAAAGTGAAAATCATGCCGATTGGAAATCCAAGATGGCCGCCATGGCAGCCATCTTGAAAATCTATTTTTTGCTTCTTTTCCTGAACCATAAGGCCAATTGACTCCAAACTTGCTAGGAAGCATTTGGGTGACTTGTAGATCAAAAATAGCTAAAATCATGCCTATCGGAAATCCAAGATGGCCACCATGGCAGCCATCTTGAAAATCTATTTTTCTCTTCTACTCCTGAACCCAAAAGCCAATTGACTCCAAACATGGTAGGAAGCATTGGGGTGACTTGTAGATCAAAAATAGCTAAAATTGTTCCGATCGGAAATCCGAGATGGCTGCCATGGCAGCCATCTTGAAAATCTATGTTTTGCTTCTTCTCCTGAACCGAAAGGCCAGTTGCCTCCAAACTTGCTAGGAAGCATATGTGTGACATGTATCACATCAAAAATAGCTAAAATTGTGCTGAACATAAATCCAAGATGGCCACCATGGTGGCCATCTTGAAAATTTATTTTTCGCTTCTTCTCCTAACCCCAAATGCCAATTGACTCGAAACTTGGTAGGAAGCATTGGGGTGACTTGTAGATCAAAAGTAGCTAAAATCCTTCTAATCGGAAATCCAAGATGGCCGCCATGGTCGCCATCTTGAAAATCTATTTTTCTCTTCTTCTCCTGAGCCGAAAGGCCTATTGACTCTAAACTTTGTAGGACGCATCAGGGTAACGTGTAGATCAAAAGTAGCTAAAATCGTGCTGATTGGAAATCCAAGATGGCCGCCATGGTGGCCATCTTGAAAATGTTTTTTTTGCTTCTTCTAAACCCAAATGCCAATTGACTTGAAACTTGGTAGGAAGAATCGTGTGACTTATAGATTGAAATTGGCTAAAATCGTTCCGATTGGAAATCCAAGATGGCCGCCATGGCAGCCATCTTGAAAATCTGTTTTTCACTTCTTCTCCTGAACCAAAAGGCTTATTGACTTTAAACTAGGTAGAAAGCATCAGGGTGACCTGTAGATCAAAAATAGCTAAAATCATCCCTATCAGAAATCCAAGATGGCCACCATGACAGCCATCCTGAAAATCTATTTTTTACTTCTTCTCCTGAACTGAAAGGCCATTTGAATCGAAACTTGGTAGGAAGCATTTGGGTGACTTGTAGATCTAAAATAGCTTAAATTGTTTGATCGGAAATCCAAGATAGCCAAGTTCATTGAAAGTATCGAGGTGACTTGTAGATCAACAGTAGCTAAAATCATTCTGATTGGAAGTCTAAGATGGCTGCCATCTTGTTTCTGTTTATTATATTTCCCTGCTATTGTGCTGTTTACATGTAAAAAATAATAATACTTCAGAAACCAATTAGCCAATTGCCTCCAAATTTCGCATTGATCCTACTGTTGAAATGTGATTGAGATGTCTGTCTTAAGAAAATAAAAGTACCAGTCAAGTGCCAGTCCAGCCACCTGTGGTTTGACCAGCAAGCTTGTCTAATACACAAAGTACACAGCTGCCCATCAACAACCCAGACAATACCATATATATTATCTTATAATATTTGAACTCACATAGTTATAAGAATAAAATAGTTCAACCTGTCTATAATGAAGCAGTATTATAGAATAAAAGTTTTGCATAAACTACAATTACAAAATTGTCATATTGAATAAATGTTGATATTGATAAGATGTTGTTGTTAGGCAGAAATCGGGGTCTAGGTATCAATACTAATATAGTTATTTCCCTTTGTAGTTCTTGAAAACTGGTTTTTCCTGCATATCTTGATTAATAATATCAGGAACCTTATCATATTTTACAGGGTCAAGGGGTCAATACTGTTATAGTTATTCCCCTTTGAAATTCTGTAAAAGTTGTCCATTACTCTTTTGTTTTCCTGTCTGTCTTGCTTATTAGTTTTAGGAATCTTATCATATTTTGCATAAATGTTGATATTGATAAGATGTTGTTGCTAGGGCAAAATCAGGTTCCAGAGATCAATACTTATATAGTTATCCCCCTTTGTAGGTCTTGAAAACTGTTTTTTTTTCTTGCATGTCTTGATTATTAAGAATCTTATCATATTTTGCATAAATGTTGATATTCATGAGATGTTGCTGCTACAGAAAAAGAAGGGTCAAGGGATCAATACTGTTTTAGTTATTCCCCTTTGTAATTCTTTAATGCCGTAACACTTTTGTTTTTCCTGTCTATCTTGCTTAATAATTTTAGGAATCTTGTAAAATTTTGCATGAATGTTGATATTGAGGGGGGACAAGATACCACATGGTATCTTGTCCCCGGGGACAATTAAGATATAGGGGGGAAAAGATAAACTGGGACACTGGAACAAACCTCTTAATTTCTAAGTCCTTGCATGGGTTTACTTTATATTTGACATGATTATAGATATTGGTCCAAAATTTTATTCGGCACTATCTGCATTCCTGCTCATAATCTAGAGATCAAGGTCATGGACTTAGAAATTTATGTTAAAGCTTTGTGTCAAAGTTTTTAAGATCTCTTAAGGGCTTCATATTCCTCAAAAATAGACATTTTTTATCAAAGAAAGGTTTAGTAAATTCATATATGGTATTAATAAGATCATAAAACGTGGCATCTGACAGTCTGTAAAATTTCAGTTAGTCTCTCGTTTTTTAAATGGGTCAAAAATGAAATGATTTTTTATGGTATCTCTGAATTGATGTTGGCATAGAGATCAAGGTCACAGACTTAGAAATTTATGTTAAAGTTTTACATCAACTTATTTAGATCTCTTTATTTCTAAATCCTTGCATGTATTTACTTTATATTTGGCATGATTATAAATATTGGTCCAAAATTTTATTCAGCACTATCCCCACCCTATGACCTAGACTTAGAAATTTTATATTGAAGACAAATTCAAATCCAGATAGTGCTGCATAAAATTTTGGATCAAACTTGCAGATACGAAAGCGATGTACATATATATGATAGACAAGTGCAAGTACAGGTGAGCTGTCCTGCGACAGTTCTTGTTACTTTTGTTTTCCTTGGGATCATGGAGCCCATTCTGGTTTCTCAGAATCACTTAGCTATGAGGGATATGCAGGCCTGCAAATTACAATGCCACCATATATAGAGTCTCATTTAAACCAAGACTGATTTTCATTCTTTTATGTGTTCTTTGTTTCCAAGGGTAACCTTTATAGATTATACTTGACTTCACTGCAGCTGGTGTAAAGTACCCTGTAAAGTACTATGTAGGGCCTAAAAAAGTCTCCCCGTGTTTCATCAAAGTGCAGTTTTTATTTTTATACGCTCGTTTGAAAAACAGGACATATTATGTTACGGGGCATGGCGTCCGTCCGTAAACTTTTTCGTTTCGGGCTAACTCCTCCTACAGTTTACATCTGATCAAGCTGAAACTTGGTATATAGTTAGACCATGATGTGGCGCAGTGCATATTGTTTTGGGGTTACAGTCAACCAAATGTTTGCAGAGTTATGCCCCTTAGAAAATTTCTGTAAACTTTTCATTTCCGGTTAACTCCTCCTACAGTTTACTTCAAGGTTACAGTCCACCAAATATTAGCAGAGTTATGCCCCTTTGAAAATTTCAGTAGATTTTTCGTTTCCGGCTAACTCCTCCTACAGTTTATATCTGATCAAGCTGAAACTTGATTTGTAGTTAGACTATGATGTGGAGCAGCGCATATTGTTTAAAGGTTACAGTCCACCAAATATTAGCAGAGTTATACCTCTTTGAAAATTTCTATTAATTTTTTGTTTCTGGCTAAATCCTCCTACAGTTTACATCCAATCAAGCTGAAACTTCATGTACAGTTAGACCATGATGTGGAGCAGCGCATATTGTTTCGAGGTTATAGTCCACCAAATATTAGAAGAGTTATGCCCCTTTGAATATTACAATAAACATTTTGTTTCCGGCTAAATCCTCCTACACTTTACATCCTATCAAGCTGAAACTTGATTTGTAGTTAGACCATGATGTGGAGCAGCACATATTGTTTCAAGGTTACAGTCCACCAAATATTAGCAGAGTTAAACCCCTTTGAAAATTTCTATTAATTTTTTGTTTCGGGCTAACTCCTCATACAGTTTACATCCGATCAAGCTGAAACTTCATAAATAGTTACACGATGATGTGGAGCAGCACATATTATTTCAAGGTTACAGTGCACCAAATATTTGCAGATTTATGCCCCTTTGAAAGTTTTTGTAAACTTTTCGCAGCATATTGTTTAGAGGTAATAGTGTGCAAGTTTTATTTTATAATAGGTATATTTTTTGCAAATAACTTAAGTTTTGGTCATATGGGTAAGATATTGATTTTTTTTTTTAAAACATCTTTTATTAGATTTGCAAGGAAAGGTTGCCATTATTAAATCTTTATAAATACATATTTCTTTTATGGATTTTTTTTTCTTTTTCTTTTTAATACTCTTCTGATTTGGCTCCCTTGAAGAATAAAAATAAAATCAGTATTAAACAAGTTAAAGGTTTACAAAAAAAATTCTTGCAGCATTTTGTTTTTTTGTTTGTTTATTTTTGTTCTGTTATTGTTTGGTCCGATATTGAAGTATAGGAAAAACAAATCAGCTAAAGGCTCATATGAGCTTATAATATAGCCATGCTTCTGTAGTGTGTCCTCCGTCAAAAAGCACTTCTCCCTAGAAGCTGCAAACTTCTCCCTATTTTCCCAGGAGGGAGAAGTGACAGAAGTCACGTCTCCCTTAATTTCTGAGCCAGCTTGGACCCTTAGGTTACAGTTCACCAAATATCAGCAGAGATATTAGGCCGCTGGCCAGCTATGGTTTACCTCCCCTCCCCCCCCCCCCCCCCCGCCCCCCGCCCCCAGGGGGAATTTTGTAAACCATGTTTTTCTTATAGCCTATTACCTTGCAAGTATTTTGCAGCATGCTAGCCCTCTGGCAATGGGGGCATTACCCAGTAACAGCCTGTTACATTCGTTACCCCTACAAAAATAGGAAACTATTAAACCTAGCAGAACTGGAGCAAAAATAATTATATGATCCAACTAAATATATGAAGTTACAGAACAGACCTTTAGCTACAAAATGTGATGTTTGAAAATTCTTTTTGGCCTTACATGGTGTTACACATGTTACATTTTCTATGGTACCCTTTAGAAATGAGTATTTTAACCCATACAGTTCATTTTCGTAGATTGTACATTGCCCCTTTGACCATAACTTTGTAATTCGTGACAAGGTATTTAAATTTCCTTTCCAAAGCTACTAACCTGATTTCTCTAGCTTTTATACTTTGTCAGTTATTGGGTGTTAAGCATGTCACCCCACTGTGAAATGTAACATTCAAAAAATCATTTTCATATATTATTACACCAAATGCAGCCTAGAAGTTGTACAAATAAAGTGAATTCTTATTTGTAGCATTATATTTTAGTGATATGAGATACATAGGCACATTAAAACCTGTCTCATCTATATTATTCTGCCCATAGTAACGTAAGTAACATCTAAAATATCTACATATTGGGGCTTTGGTGGTTTTCTGTATGGTATTCTGCATCAGATTTTAATGACTCTGTTTTGTATCCTTTTGAAGTTTTTGTAAACATTTCCAAAACTCCAAATTTAATGCAGCAAGTCTTTGTCAGTTATATACATTCGTCAGATATACATTCAATACTGTTGACAGTAAAGTTGCTATCTGCATTATGGCCACTTTTGCATAAAATACTGAATACTGTCATGAAGGTTTTAATGTATGGCAAATGCTTATAATTTCATTATGTCTAAATAAAATATCTACAGATGAATTATATGTCAGACCCTCACATGAATTTGCTTAATAATTTATCAATGGTAATGTATGTAACACCTTTATGTCTTTATTTTAAGGAGGTTTTGGTTCTGTAAAGATCTTTACCTATACCTTTATCACTTGAATAAATACTCTGCTTTAGAATAATAAAGTTCTGTAAGTTCATATTTTCAGAATAAGAGGATAAAAATGGCATTTTTGCCTTATTTATTCTGTTACATTTTCAGATGTTTACGTAAGTATTTCATTTATCTGCAATCTAACTAACCTTTGCAAATCAAGAATTTTATTGGTACATTAATAAGATCCATATTATAGCTTGCTACACTGATTTTTGTTTATCTTTTTTTTTGCTTATGACCTTCAATCTGTATATTAAAACATTGCACATTAAGCAGTTGACCACAAAGTCTTTCTGTTATATGTTTAATGTATGTAGCATAATGATGACTGGTCAATGTATTCTCTGTGTGCTCAATGAATAGCAAAGGACCTCAGCTTTCTTCAAGCAGACTGCTAAGACTAATCAGACTGAGCATTCAATCAGGCTGATACATTAAGATTACATAAAGTAAATCATATAACACTTTCCCTAACCATAATATGATTTTCTCCCAAAACAAACAGTGTTACTTTATCGTTTAAATATACAGAAAACAACTATTCTTAAAGATAAGTGTGTAACATTAGGCAAATTTAGAAACATGCATTACCCAATGAAATTAAGTATAGACCGTCACAGTTCAGTGACTTTAGCACCTTCAGAGATTAACTCCACTCTGATGTTGAAAACAAAAGCGGTATGCAACCTGATTTTTATTTGTTTCATGCATATATTTGTCCATTTTTTCTAATATAACATAAACTACCGGTACTTAGCTGAAACTCATGAATAAAAATCCGATCAATATTGTTGGATATAATTAGCAAAAGTCAGCATTACATACTTTCATATGACTTTGGTTTAACTGTATGAGAGGACCTAGAAAAGTTATTCTTAGTGTCAGAATATCTATTCTGAACAGCAGAAGTTGTAGTGTAAGCACCAGAGTTTGTCTCAACTATGATCAGTGTCTGGACAGAAGGAAAACGGCCTTAAAGAACATGGGACTTTAATGAAAACCCATTGTTTATTTTGGTAGGGTCTTTCTTTAGAACCACAATAAAAGTTGTAACAGTCAAAGTAAAATTATGCAAGGAGTCTGATTAAGAATAGCAGTGACAGTTGAGTAACATACGTTACCAGACATGTTAGGTAAATGAAAACATTCGGTAATAATTTATTCACCTTAACAGTACCATTGACAATCAGCAGGCACTAGGTCATTTTCATGTCTGAAATTGCAATAGAAATAAAAGGTGAGAATTAAATACCTTATCTTATCTTGGCATTAAAATAATCTAGTAATAGATGGTATATCAGAGGTAGGGGCCGAAGAAGGTTTTTTTTATACCTCATTATAGTTTCTTAGCAGCTAAATCTAATTCAGACTCTGTCGTAAGGCATATATGGCCTAGAGATACAACCAGTCCTTTCTGTTATGTTATATTATCCCCATTTATATAAGGCTCAAAAACAAAACCAATCCTATTTGTTATTTTATACTATCATCATTTTGATTATCAATTACACGTTTTGGAGGTCGATTATAAAGTAACAAAGAGAATGGCAATCATTAAGATTAATGTTGTTGTGTGTTATTCTCATTACTAATATCACTAATAATAATAATAAAAAAACAAACAAGACTCTTGTATAATTTTATATCTAGAAAAGTTTTCTTATCACTATATAGATGATAGATATGGTAATCATTTATTTAATGTCATAATATTATATAATGTATGACTGGCCTATATGTGTTGAGTCTTTTACAAGGTATTATATAATAAAACAGGTTTTATTTAAGCAAACTGTCTTCTAGCCAGCATAAACTGTTTTATTAGCTCACCTGAGCAAAAGCTCAGGGTGAGCTATTGTCATCACCCTATGTCCGTCGTCCGTCGTCGTCCTTCGTCCGTAGTTCGTCATCAACAATTAGTTTGTTAACACTCTAGAGGTCACAGTTTTGACCCAATCTTGATGAAACTTGGTCAGAATGTTTGCCTCTATGAAATCTAGGTCAAGTTCGATACTGGGTTACTTGGGGTCAAAAACTAGGTCACCAGGTCAAATCAAAGGAAAAACTTGTTAACACTCTAGAGGTCATAGTTTTGACCCAATCTTGATGAAACTTGCTCAAAATGTTTGCCTCTATTAAATCTAGGTCAAGTTCGAAACTGGGTCACCTGGGGTCAAAAACTAGGTCACCGGGCCAGATCAGCAGAAAACCTTGTTAACACACAAGCGGTCACATTTTTGAAGCAATCATCATGAATCTTGCTCAATATATTTGTCTTGATGATTTCTAGGTCAAGTTCGAAACTGGGTCACCTGGGGTCAAAAACTAGGTCACCTGGCCAGATCAGCAGAAAACCTTGTTAACACTCTAGTAGTCACATTTTTGAAGCAATCATCATGAATCTTGCTCAATATGTTTGTCTTGATGATTTCTAGGTCAGGTTCGAAACTGTGTCACTTGGGGTCAAAAACTAGGTCACCAGGCCAGATCAGCAGAAAACCTTGTTAACACTCTAGCAGTCACATTTTTGATGCAATCATCATGAATCTTGCTCATTATGTTTGTCTTGATGAATTCTAGGTCAAGTTTGAAACTGGGTCACCTGGGGTCAAAAACTAGGTCACCTGGCCAGATCAGCTGAAAACCTTGTTAACACTCTAGCTGTCACATTTTTGAAGCAATCATCATGAATCTTGCTCAATATGTTTGTCTTGATGATTTCTAGGTCAAGTTCGAAACTGGGTCACTTGGGGTCAAAAACTAGGTCACCTGGCCAGATCAGCAGAAAACCTTGTTAACACTCTAGCGGTCACATTTTTGAAGCAATCATCATGAATCTTGCTCAAAATGTTTGTCTTGATGATTTATAGGTCGAGTTCGTAACTGGGTCACTTGGAGTCAAAAACTAGGTCACTGGGCCAAATCAGCAGAAAACCTTGTTAACACTCTAGCGGTCACATTTTTGAAGCAATAATCATGAATCTTGCTCAAAATGTTTGTCTTGATGATTTCTAGGTCAGGTTCGAAACCGAGTCACGTGGCGTCAAAAACTAAGTCACCAGGCCAAACCAGCAGAAAACCTTGTTAACACTCTAGCAGTCACATTTTTGAAGCAATTATCATGAATCTTGCTCAAAATGTATGTCTTGATGAGTTCTAGGATATGTTTGAAACTGGGTCACTTGGGGTCAAAAACTAGGTCACCGGGCCAAATCAGCAGAAAACCTTGTTAACACTCTAGCGGTCACATTTTTGAAACAATCATCATGAATCTGGCTCAAAATGTTTGTCTTGATGATTTCTAGGTGAGGTTAGAAACTGGAACACCTGGAGTCAAAAACTAGGTCACCTGGCTTAATCAGCTTAAAATCTTGTTATCACTCTAGCGGTCACATTTTTCAAGCAATCATCATGAATCTTGCACAAAATGTTTGTCTTGATGAGTTCTAGGTCAAATTCGAAACTGGGTCACTTGGTATCAAAACTAGGTCACCGGGCCGAATCAGCAGAAAACTTTGTTATAATCATTTTGAACTTTGATCAGAATGTTTGCCTTGATCTAGATCAGGCTCTCAAAGTGCTATGTTGCTCAGGTGAGCATTACAGGGCCATCATGGCCCTCTTGTTTTATATACTGTGGCAACAGAGAAGTGCTAAAGTATGTATGCTATGTATTTGGCTGCATCTTAAAGATGACTTGAAAATGCAGTATAGTGTTGATAGTATGTGTGATGTTATAATCATTGAGATTACCACTGTGTTTTTAGGTAGACTTAATTTATGAAAAAGTTCTCCTTGAATAATTTATGCCCTCAGAACATTTGTTTTCACTTTATTCATGCTTTTGAGTTGAGATTAGGAAAGTATACTGTATTTTACTAATGAATAGCTTTCTCCTGCAAACACTGTCTATAGGAAACAATGTTCTGATATCACAGCACTTAAACTGACATATAACATGTGTAACAGTATTAAGTGTGAAGAATTTCTGGTAGTCTAGATGGATTTAAGTTTTAGAATATCAGCTTTAAGCATAGAAGATAAGCAATGAAGAGCTAATATCATGTAAGTATCTATGAAAAGGGGATATTTCTGTATTTGTTGTAGGGTACATTTTACTATATAGTTTAAAGATACAATTACCAATCAGCAGAGGATTGGCAAGGTTTGTTTTTTGGGGTTTTTTTGGGGGGTTTTTTCACTAAATTCACAAAAGTATAAAGGTATCTGATAAATAATTTACTTTGTTTGTTATTGACTTTTTAGAGCTGATGTTCCTTCACCTGTATGTACAAAGTATCAACAGCCATTTATACAATATAGATAAAGTATCACTCAAAAAGTAACATAAGTAACACTAAGAAGTGTATAAAGCTTATATTCGAAGCTTATAATGTATTAGTCCAAACATGATAATTTAATACATCAAACTAACTGCAACCACAGCCAATTAAATGTTAAGAAGTTTGAAATAACGATACTTTTCAGATTAGAAGTTAAGGCTGTTTTAAAGAAACTATTGTTCCTTATGTCGTTTGCTCAGTCAAGCTGGCTTGCTTTCATTTCTTGATGTACAAAGGAAGATATATAGTGTTTATCTATTGTAAAACAGCGTTAGATTAAATTTCTAGTCACTGACTGGTCATAGTCGACCAAAACGGTGTATCAGGAAACTTATAAATGACATTTTTGACTTTTAGTGACACATGTAACAGTTATATTACAAGTAATTGGGAGTCCAACATATCAAAGTACTTGTCTGTATAAAACAACATCCACTAGTAGCAAATAGCATGCTAGTAAGTAAGAATACAAGTAGTTCAGTATTTACACTAAAGTATTTCTATTGTTTTGAGGGTAATGTTGGTAACATGGCTGTTACACGTAAATGCCCCCATCACCAGAGGGCTAACATGTGTCATTTTGTTTCTTATATAATGTAGTTTCAGAAAATTATAGTGTACAAAATTCCCCCTTGGGGGGGGGGGAGGGGGAGGGTGAGGGGGGGTCTATGGCCGGCCCTAAGTCTATATGCCCCAATGAAATTTTTTGAAATTTTTTTTTTGTAATTCCACTTACAGTTTATATCTGGAGTACTGAATTATACATGAGCCAGTTTGTGCACTACATCTTATTACTTGCCATGGGCGTATAATACCCCGCTTGGCGGAGCTCTTGTTATTTTCCTTGTGATCACTGAGCTTGTTCTGGTTTCCTGGAAAATTGAGTTCCACTTAAGCCAGTGCTATGTGGCAATTATGCAGCAATGCTGCAAACTACAATGCTGTCATATGTAGAGTCTCATAACCGAGACTCTGCCGTTTAGTTCTTTTATGCATTCTCTATTTCCAAGGGCAATGTTATAGATTTTATTTAAATACATGAAAAAGTAGTGGTATATGTGTGTAGAACTGAGGTATATGTAATAAATATCATCTTGTTTGGTTACAGACTGGTTGTGATCCACGAGATATAGCAAGGTTCGCAAGAAGAAGAGATGTCGTAGAACTTATTGATAAAGTAAGTGTTGGTAGTGAACTAGATGAGTCAGATCAGCTTTAATAGGGGCTTAAACAGAACTAGAAACCAACAATGATAAGGTTCATTTGTTTTGGTTTTTTTGTTTTTTGGTTTTTTTATCGACGTTAGGAAGCAAGCTCTATGAAAGATCACAAAGGGCTCTTATCCCAGGTTCATTAATATTTGTGCTGCTGACATACAAAGGATCTCCGTCCATCATCCGTGGTCCATCATCTGTCCTCTGTCATCAACAATCAGTTTGTTAACACTCTAGAGATCACAGTTTTGATCAATCTTGATGAAACTTGCCCAGGTTCATTAATATTTATGCTGCTGACATACAAAGGATCTCCGTCTGTCATCCATCGTCTGTCGTCAACAATTAGTTTGTTAACACTCTAGAGGTCACAGTTTTGACCCAATCTAAATGAAACTTGCTCACAATGAAATCTAGATCAAGTACGATACTGGGTCACTTGGGGTCAAAAACTAGGTCATTAGGTCAGATCAAAGGAAAAACTTGTTAACACTCTAGTGGTCACATTTTTGAAGTAATCATCATGAATATTGCTCAAAACGTTTGTCTTGATGATTTCTAGGTCAAGTTCAAAACTGGGTCACTTTGGGTCAAAAACTAGGTCTTCAGGCCAAATCAGCGAAAAACCTTGTTAACACTCTAGCAGTCACATTTTTGAAGCAATCCTCATGAATCTTGCTCAAAATGTTTGTCTTGATGATTTCTAGGTCAAGTTCGAAACAGGGTCACGTGGGGTCAAAAACTAGGTCACCTGGCCAAATCAGCGGAAAACCTTATTAACACTCTAGCTGTCACATTTTTCAAGCAATCATCATGAATCTTGCTCAAATTGTTTGTCTTGATGATTTCTAGGTCAAGTTTGAAACTGGGTCACTTGGGGTCAAAAACTAGGTCACCAGGCCACATCAAAGGAAAACCTTGTTAACACTCTAGCAGTCACATTTTTGAAGCAATCATCATGAATCTTGCTCAAAATGTTTGTCTTGATGATTTCTAGGTCAAGTTTGAAACTGGGTCACTTGGAGTCAAAAACTAGTTATTATAACTACTGGCTGGATGCAGATTAATAGTCAACATTTTCTTTTGCTGCTGATAAAAGGTCAAGGTCATGAAATTTGAAATGTTAACATTGCATTACATGAAAAAGTTTCTGCTTGAAGTTTGTTTTTCTTTGCTCATATTTCTGAAAGTCTCCACTTGAAAGTGTTGATATTTTGTAAGTATTACTACTGAATGGTAACAGATCGGTAGCCATCACCTTGCTGCAGCTGCAGCTGCTGGCCAAAGGTCAAGGTCACAAGCTTAGAAAGTTAGTTAGCATTTTCATTCAAGTTTTGGGTAAAGTTTTTTCCTTTGTTTGTATAAGTGTTTCTTCACTTGAAGTTGGTGATTAATGTTAATATTACTACTGGTTGGATACATATCAGTTGGAAATTTCTTGCAACTGCTCCTGAACAAAGGTTTAGGTTATAATCTGAGAAATTTGCTTATATTTCTAATAGTGTCCACTTGAAGTGACTGAATTATGATTATAGCCCCGCTTTGAAAAAGTGGGGCTGTACTGGATTTCCCATGTCATTCCGTGATTCTGTTTCTGTGACTGTGATTCCGTGTCTCGATGATTCCATGACTGCAAAATTAAAATGCATTTTACTTAATAACTTTTATGTTTGTGGTCCTACTTCTATGAAATTTATACTACACTTGGTCTCTAAGGTGAGTAAGGTAAGTAAGGTGTAGTTGCTGAATAGTGGCCAAGAGCCCATTAACTCTTGGAGTAATGTCCCTTGGTAGGTTTTCAAAATTTAAAATGCATTTTGCTTAATAACTTTTATGTTTGTGGGCCTACTTCAATGAACCTGATACCACACTATGTCTCTAAGGTAAGGAAGGTGTAGTGGCAGAATGGTGGCCAAGGGTCCATAACTCTTGGAATTATGTCCCTTGATAGGTTTTCAAATTTTGCCATTCTTGAAAGTTTTCGTAACAGATTTCTCAGGAACTATGAAAGCTAGAAAGCTGAAAGTTCCTATAAACATGGACAATGACTGGATGTAGTGTGTCTACCAGAGTAGGGGCCAAGGGTCCATAACTCTTGGAGTTATGTTCCTTGGTAGGTTTTCCTTTTCAAATTTCAGATTTCTCAGAACCTAAGAAAGCTAAAAAGCTGAAAGTTTGTATAAACATGGACAATGACTGGATGTATTGTGTGTACCAGAATAAGGGTCAAGGGTTGTTTACTGCTGGAGTTATGTCCCTTAGTAGCTATTAAAAAAATTAAACTGCAATTTGCTTAATAACTTTTATGTTTGTGGTCCTACTTGGATAAAACTTATACCACGCTTTGTTTCTAAGGTAAGAAAGGTGTAGTGGCCAAGTTATGTCCCTTCGTAGCTTTTCAAATTTTGCCAGTCTTGAAAGTTTTCGTAACAGATTTCTCAGGAACTAAGAAAGCTAGAAAGCTGAATGTTCGTATAAACATGGACAATGACTGGATGTATCGTGTATCCAGAATAAGGGTCAAGGGTCCATAACTCTTGGAGTTATGTCCCTTGGTAGGTTTTCAAAAAATTAAAATGCATTTTGCTTAATAACTTTTAAGTTTGTGGTCATACTTCGATTAAACTTATACCACACTTAGTCTCTAAGGTAAGGAAGGTGTAGTGGCAAAATTGGTAACTCTTGAATTATGTCCTTTGGTAGGTTTTCAAATTTTGCCATTCTTGAAAATTTTTGTAACAGATTTCTCAGGAACTATGAAAGCTAGAAAGCTCTGATAGCGCTGCAGTGGAGCTATAGTCAGATCCTCTGACAGCTCTAGTTAGCATTGCTACTAGACAGATACAGATCAGTTGGCATCATCCTACTACTGCTGATGATGACAAAAGATCAATGTCAAAGACTTAGAAATTTTGACATTAGCCCTGGCAAGGGCAGTGGTCAGTGGTGACACTGCTTGTAGGTATATGTGAGCTCATGTTTACATGCTCTATGTTTTTATTGGAAATTAAGGGGAGTGGATACAGTTGGTAGATTTTCTCACATGCTTTACAAGAGAGGCAACTTTTGTGCAAACTTGTCTTGCTAAAAGGGGTCTACTCTAAAAGGAAAGAATTTGCTCCCAAGAAGAGTAAATTTTTCCTCAAATCCTGTTAGAGTGCCATATTTACTAGAATATTTGGACATCTTAGCTTTGGCCAAACAATGTGCACAAGTACTGGTTAACCACTTAAAAAGACTAAGACTGCCCAGGAAGTGTGGTTATAGGCAAACTGACTGTGCTTGTCAAGACCCTAATGTGTTGACTGGGCCGTAAAAGCTCAACACAAAGATGTGTGAAAACCAACATTTTTATACGCCTGTTTTGAAAAAACGGACGTATTATACGCCCGTTTTGAAAAAAAACGGACGTATTATGGCATGGCGCTGTCCGTCTGTCCGTCCGTCCGTCCGTAAACAATTCTCGTACACTCCATAACTCAGTAACCGTTCAGGATATCTTCATGCAATTTTATAGGAATATGTATTAGGTCAGGACGACGTGTCGCGCAGAAGAATGATTGTTCCCCCTTTCTTAGTTTCCAAGTTATGCCCCTTTGATTAATTTTTTTCCAGACATTCTTGTACGCACCGTAACTCAGTTACTGTTCATGATATCTTCATGCAATTTTATAGGAATATGTATTAGGTCAGGATGACGTGTCGCGCACAAGAATGATTGTTCCCCCTTTCCTAGTTTCCAAGTTATGCCCCATTTTTCCCAAACATTCTTGTACATGCCATAACTCAGTAACCGTTAGGGTTATCTTCATGTAATTTTATAGGAATGTGTATTAGGTCAGGACAACATCTCGGGTATAATAACGGTTGCTTTTGGTTTCTTTGTTTCAGAGTTATGTCCCTTTGATTGTTTTTTATGCTAATTTTGTATATACAAATCTTGTGCATGCCATAACTTGATAACCAATTGAGAAAATATTGATGAAACTTTATAACAGTGTGTGTATGCCCATTTTTAAAAAAATGGACATATTATAGCATGTCGTTGTCCGTCTGTCCTTCCATCCGTCCGCCTGTCCATCTGTATGTCCATAATCATTCTTGTACATGCCATAACTCAGTTACCCTTCTGGATACCTTCATGCAAATTTATAGGAATATGTATTAGGTCAGGACGACATGTCGCATACAAGAATGATTGCTCCCCCTTTCTTATTTTCCAAGTTATGCCCCCTTTGATTTTTCATAAACATTCTTGTACACGCCATAACTCAGTTACCGTTCAGGATATCTTCATGCAAATTTATAGGAATATGTATTAGGTCAGGACAACGTGTCGCATACAAGAATGATTGCTCCCCCTTTCTTATTTTCCAAGTTATGCCCCTTTAATTTTTTCCAAACACTCTTGTACGCGCCATAACTCAGTAACTGTTGGGGATATCTTCATGTAATTTTATGGGAATGTGTATTAGTTCAGGACGACATGTCGCGTACAAGAATGATTGCTCCCACTTTCTAGTTACCAGTGGTTGGAGCTGTTAGTTATTATTCCATAACTACCCAGATGCAAATTAATTGTTTAGGCTATTTTCGTTCACTCCATAATGCCTTAACCCTTTGAAATATTTTAATGAAACTTTGTAGGAATGTGTATAATAATGGGGCAATATATAATGAGCAAGAACAACAACTCTGGCTTACTTATGTCCTGAATTATTTGCCCTATAACTAAATTTTCTTTTCCTTCTCTAACTCCTCAACTATTCTAAATATTTTAATGAAACTTAATGGTGGTGTGTATATTGCCAAGGGAATACATTAGGACCAAGAATGGTAACTCAAGTGTACTAAGTTTATAAATGATTTCCCTTGTTTGACTTCTGCATTTCTCAACATCTGTGCCACTTCATCCTGGAAACTTTTTTACGTATACTAACAGTATTTAATATATTAATTGTTTTAATATAGTTGCAATCATTAATTACAGAGTTGCTATTCCTGTTTGTCTGCCTTTCCATCTTTTAGCCATACACATAGTGTACATTGGTTACAGTTGCTTAAAAAATGTTGGCCCCATTGTCTTAGCAAACGGGCGTATAATGCGCCGCTTGTGAAGCTCTTGTTCTACATGCTGTTTGATTTGTATGCAAACCATTCTCCTACATGCTGTCTGAGATATATGAAAAACAACATTTTTTCACATGTTAGAGAACCATCATTTTTCTACTTGCTGTTTGAGATGTATGAAAACCAACATTTTCCTGTCTAACTATTTGAGATGTATGAAAACCAACAATTTAGCTCGCCTGTATGAATGTACAGCAAGAACTATTGCACTACCCCTGGCATTGGTGTCGGCATCGGTAATGGAGGCGGCAGCGTCATTAACAAAAATGTTAAAATTTTTAAGACCTTATATTTTCTAAGTCCTTGGATGGATTTAGATTATATTTGGTATAATTATAGATGTTTGCAAAATTTTATGGAGCACTATCCACACCCCTGCTTTTGCCCTGGAGGTCAAGGTCACAGACTTAGAAATTGTATGTTAAAGTTTTGCCTCCAAATTTTTAAGATCTCTTATTTCTAAATCCTTGCATGGATTTACTTTATATTTGGCATGATTATAGATATTGGTCTAAAATTTTATTTGGCACTGTCTCCACCCCTGCTTATGACCTAGAGTCAAAGTCACAGACTTTATGTTAAATTTTGTGTCAAAGCTTTTAAGATCTCTTAATTTCTAAATCCTTGCATGGATTTACTTTATATTTGGCATGATTATAGATATTGGTCCAAAATATTATTCAGCACTATCCCCACCCTGTGACCCAGAGATCAATGCAACAGACTTAGAAATTTTTATGTTAAAATTTTACCTCTAAGTTCTTAAGATCTTTTATTTTCTCAACTATTTTTCAAATCATACTATTCATTTTGTTTATATTTGGTATACAGACAGTTATGGAAGATGTTCTTCATCCAAAATTATATCCAGTACCATGTCTCCCCGATCTGGATTTTAAGGTCATAGTCTTATTTATTTTTTTGATTGACAAGCATGAGTTAAAGCCAGATTACCTGTCTGGCAAGAGATTTAGTTTTTCTACATGCTGTTTGAGATGTTTGAAAACCAACATGTTGTGTTTGAGATGTATTAAAAGTAACATTTTCCTACATGCTGTTTGAGATGCATGAAACCATGCTATTAAGACAAGCATATGCGTTTGTACTGTGTGGCTAGAGGCTTGACTATTTGATGATATTTTGAACATACATGATGCAAAGTATTTAAAAAAGGTCCAATGTAATACATGAACAATAAAGGCCCAGATTAATTAAATGGATTATTCTTCTGAAGTATTTAAAACAAGCTAAAGGCCTAAGGTTAATAAAGCTGTGTTTGTTGTCAAATGTATAGTTGTGTATTTAGTCTGCTTTTATGAAAAAACAGAGTGAAACAACTTTTCTAAGATTTGTTTAAAGTTCAAGATGGATATGCTGTTAAACAGATTACAATTGAGTTGATGCTTATTTTCAGACATATATAAAGATAATCAGAACTTCTGATATGGTGAGGTTAACTAAGATGGCTGTGGATGGATATGGTAGTCTCAACTTTACCCACAATGTAAGTTCTTTCTTTGTAGATGGATCAACTTTGTAAATAAGACTATTCTCTTCCTATTATCAGCTCTCCTGAGTTGAAGGCTCACAAGGTGAGTTAATATAGTATAGCTATGGTTTGTTGTCCATCCATCTGTTGTCCATCTGTCCACACTTTTAAACATGAACATCTCCAAGACCAGTTGGCCAGTCTTGATCAAATCTTGTATAAAGTATTGTTGGGGTGGGGTAATTACTGCATAAGATTTTGAGGCAAATCCATTTAAAACTGTGGTTGTGTGGCAACCAAAATATCCCATAGACTTAAAATGGGGAAACCAGCCTGATCAGATTATTTACTTCTGAGTTGCTCACTCTTGAGCATCGAGAAAAAAATTCCCATAGACTTTTAATAGTGAAAATGTTCTCCCAGGCATAGCAATATCATTTTTATTGTAACTTTGTCAAACTTGCTGGTAAGTGTGACAGGCATGAAATCTTGGAAATATATCAGCTCTTTACGAAATCATCACAAAAACATACCTATATAATTTTGACCCCCTTAAATCCCACTTTTATATAGTAAAAGTGGGGTTTGCAGGGTATACATTATTTTTCTTGTCTGCACAAAAACATAGATTATGCCAGCACCGGTGGCTCAGTTGGATGCGCCGTCCGACTGGAGACCAGGAGGTCGCGGGTTCAACCCCCGCCGAGGTCGGCAACATTCTATTGTGGAGATTGATCATGAAATATTTTCTACAGTCATTCTCTCCCTTCCGCTGATACAAGAAGGGCAGTTGTCAGTTTCTGGCGAAAGAATGTGCACAATACTGGTTAACCGCTTAGAGGACTAAGCCTGCCCAGTAAACGTGTGGTTAGGTAAACTGACCGTGCTCGACATGACCCCATTGGGTTAACTGGGCCGTAAAACCTCAACTCAAACAAACAAACATAGATTGTGGGTACTCGTTAGAACCGCCTCGGCGAGTACCCACAATCTATGTATTGAGCAGAAATATGAAAAATATGAAATTTTCAATATATTTGAATAGGCGTGTTTTCGTAATGTTTACTGACAACAATGGCAGGCATGAAATCTCAAGAGAAGTTCGAGAACCAGCTTACTCTGACTGGTCACTTAGAGTTACTTGCCATTGAGCACTGAATAAGTCTGTATTTGACCTTGTCCCAGGCATAGCATATTTATTATGTATCAAATCTTTACAGAACTTGCAGACAACCATGACAGGCATGAAATCTTGGACAGGTTTGAAAACCAGCTAGATGGGACTACTCACCTTAGAATTTCTTGCCCTTGAGTGCTCAGAAAGTCTGTATTTGAGCTTGTCCCAGACATAACCTGTTTATTATTTATTATTTATTATTATTATTATTGGATCTGTATGAAACTTGCAGACAACTAGGAAAGGCATGAAATCTCTGCCAAATATCTAAAATAGCCAGATTGGACTATTCACCTTAGTTGCTTGCCCTTGAGTGCTTAAAAAGTCCATATTTGGCCTTGCCCCAGGCATTACCTGTTTATTATTTATGGTATCTTTATGAAATGTGGAGACAACCATGGGAGGCTTGAAATCTTAGACAAATTCAAAAATTGGCCGGATCAGACTATTCACCCCAGAGTTATTTGCCCTTGAGTGCTGAAAAAGTCTGTATTTGATCTTTTCCCAGACATAGCCTATTTATTATGTATCAGATCTTTATGAAAGTTGCAGATAACCATGACAGGCATGAAATCATGGACAAGTTTGGTTGAGCTCTAATCTAGTTTATATGTTTTTTCTGTGTTGATCTACTCAGTGATGAGTTAAGGAACCCCAGTTATGTATAGCTGAAGGTATATCAGGATTAAGGGACAGGTTTAACAACAGTAAAATCAGGATTAAGCTCCTCATCACCAACAGCTGTGATGTTGACCATTTCAAGGTGGTGGTTCTGTTGCAATTTCTTTTTGTGTTGTTTATTTGATATTTGATGAAGTGCTTTTTTTATGATGTTGGTTTATGTCATTCAGCCCGTTTTAGGTGTCTTGGACTATATTTTCTGATTGTAGCATTTCCTTGGTTTACCTCATATTTGCTTTTTTTATGTCATCAAAAAGCAGCAACACTTAAGTCAGCCTGCACATCTGTGTAGTCTGATCAGATTCTCTATCATTCATTTAGTATTTAAGCCATAGTGTAAGAAAATCTACCTTATGACATGTGCACACATAGAAAACAGATCAACATGCATATTCCCATAGTCTGATTAGTCTTCACTGGCACTCTATAGATAGCCAGGTGGACAGTAAAGACTTAGCTCATGTATGGCATAGGTGTTTGTTCATGAAATAGCCTGTTGTGATTTCAGTACCGAGACACATGGATCTATGCATCAGGGAACAAGACAGATGATGTTGTAAGATTTGTGGAACAGTTACCAGTGTTTCAGGTATTAATCAGCTATCTAGTCACTCCCACGAGAATGGCTATTAACTCATTTATGCCTTGCATCTCAAAAATGGGATATAGGTAAACAGCATAGACCCAGATCAGATGTTTGCATTAAACATAAGAAAATACAATTTAGACTCCCATTAAATTGAAGCAGACTTGTGCAAAGTTTGTGGTAGAAGAGTCCACTGAGCATTGATGGGTTGATAAATACTGTGTTCTTGGACTAGTCATGTTAAAACACTGGCCATAATCAAGTGTACAGTAAAGATCCAGTGTGTCTGTACAATCCAATCTGGGTTGACAGGGAGGTAAAACAACAAACCATCATCATCAATCCATTCTGGGACATTGCTTCCCACTGCTTAGATTTTTTGGTAGATAAAATTTATGTATATGTGTGAGTGAACAGACATATCTCTCATTATATCTCTCCTCCTTCCCCACAAAAGGAAGTTTTAAGGGGTATACTGTTTTCAGCATGTCTGTAATTCCCTGAATCTGTCATTCTGTGATTCCATCAGCAAATAAGATTTCCACTCTATAACTGTTAAAGCCTTTGTCAGAATTTGTTCAAATTTTCAACACACATTTACCATCAGACAACACAAATGTGACATGAAAATGGGGCAGAAGGACCAGTATTACAAGAGTTATGTTAAGATGAAGTAAAAAAGGTAAGAGAAAAGTCCAGGGAGTGCCACAATCACAAACCGCAGCCCTTCCCAGACACCAAGAGGAAGAGGAAACCGACAAATCCAAACAAGCACAAATCGAACAAACGTACGAAAAGCACTAAGATTAGCTCTCTCTTCCCCAAGTGAGGTAATCTCAATACTAAAAGGACTGAAAAACACAAGAACAAAATGACACATGGTAAGACATACAACAAATCGCCTCGTAGAATAAACCACAAAGCAACAAAGAGTAAGACTAACACCAGGACCACTGCCTTAGAGCAGTCAGTAGAGTAAACCACTGGGGGGTTTAAAGCACTTTTACAGCTAGCTAACTTCACCCTGGGTCCTGATGCTACTCTTAATACAGAAATACATAAAAATTTGGTTCGCATAAAGGCTCCCAACTCAGTCAATGCATCAAAGCGAAAACATAAAAATCAAATTAATCACTATAATAAACAAAGACGAGTACTCATGGCTAATTCTACTGTATGCCAGAGTAAATGAAAACCAATAGTTGAACCACAGCGGGCCAAGCCAAAGACATATCATCAAAAAAATAATCAAAATCAACACAGCTGTATTACTGTAACATGTTTCAGATGTATTCCTTCTTCAGACAGTATACATTAATAACAACTAGAAAAGGAAATGATGTAAAAGCGCCAAATGATGTTGAGGTTGATAGGAAGAGATGTTAAAAGTGTGAAAACGACATTGATGTTATTGAATGTTATGTGCATTAAAATGCTTAATGAAACACTATAACTGGATCAAAAATACCTGAATGGTAAAAATGATACAATGTTTCCATAAATAATAAGTCATATAATAGCATGTATCATGGAAACAATAGTAGTGTCCCAAAACGAATCTTAATTTAATTAAGCCTGTGTGCATCAATCTCTACAAAATGATGTGTGCACAGTAAGGACAAAAAACAAAGTCTGCACATCAGCACAGCCTGATTAGAGTCATATTTGCATGGACTACATATAGCCCACTTATTGGGAACAGCGAGGACCCCTATCAAAGAGTTATGTTTGTAATTCTTAAAATAAGATGGTTGTATTATCACTTATACTGCATACTTAGTGAAGTCAACTGCTCTTAGAGCTTTGATTGGATCTTTTCAAAACTTTGCAGATTTATTACAGACATATTGAAGATATGCATATGGAAGTTTGAAACTGAATTTTTTTTTTACAAAAGGACAGGGTTTTTAACTTAGCCATTTTATGACACTTATGACACATGCACCTAGTAAAAGATGATTGATAGTGCTTATACTTTGTGACATCAACTCCTCTTAGAACTTCCATTTTCTCAATTTCTCCATAAAAGAAAAAAAACAACAACAAAAAAACATAGGCTGTGGCTGTTCTAAAACCTATGGTCCCGCATGCAAGGCAATTATGATAGGAAAATAGCATTTGTGGGGTGCTGTTTGTTAGAGTTATGCCCCTTCATAATTGTGACAGATATGTGTTTTGATTAATAACTTTACCTTTTGTCTGATTTTAATAACATGTATTTGGTTTGCGGAAGGTATGAAGTAAGTTTTAATTACTGCCGATTTCTAGTCCTGTTTCTGCTTAACCAAATGACCTACAATTGTCAAACCTGGCATATACTTCCTCCCTATTAGGCTCAAACACTGTGGTATTACTATATGTATTTCCCAGTCTAATGACTTAGTAAGTTTTTACATCAACCCTAGCATTTAGCTGCCTTTCAGATTAACTATCTGACCTATTGTGTTTAAACCTGGCATCATTTCCTAATGAGCAGGGACTCAAACACTGTTGTATCATTTTGTAGCCATGACCTACATTTCACTGTCTGATGACTCATTCTTTACATTAATTGTAATGTTTAGTTCATGACCTTAACAATGTTGACTTGGCCATAAAACTCCAACTCACTCAAAGATTAACTAAGCAAGTTCAGGGTTGGAGCCAGTGCTTAGCTTATGACCTTAACATGGTTGACTGGGCCATAAAACTCCAACTCACTCAAAGATTAACAAAGCAAGTTCAGGGTTGGAGCCTTTTTTGTCATGTCCTATTTTTCTTTTCTTTCTCCCTTTTCTGGGAGATGATTCGACATTACTGAAATATTTTTCTCATAAGCGCACAATATTTTTACTGTTTTAATTTCAGAACTATAGTTTTTTACTTTTTATTTCATTTTGTTTTATTTCATTTATTTTTTATTTATTAATAATATTTTTATTTTATTTATTTGTTAATAATATATATTTTTTAATTATTTTTTCTATTTACTAAGGACTGTTTTATTTCATTGTGAACTGCATCACATTAAATGGTATGATTGTTGAAAAAGTCTAAATAATACTGTTATTCCAGTTTTGGCGCCAGATGGTAGTACGACATCTTGGCACTGGTAATCCGATGTTGTAACGTCGTGACAATGTTGGGCATAACATCTGTATTCAAAATGGTTGACAGTGTTGATAAGAAGATGGTGTAGCATTGAATGAACTTAACTCTCGCGAAAAAGGCTTTAATTAGCCGAAACGTTGAGATTTGATTGTGAAATAAACTATGCAAAAATATATGAAATATTTTTGGCACAGCTGTTTAACCTTTGTGTTTCTTTTTTATTTGAGTATATATTGATAGTAATTGCCAAGTTAGACCATTTCGAACATACTAGGTAATGAAACAATATTTTCAGGATTGTATAGACAAACTTCATGGTGCTATAAAGAAGGGATCAGCTGACACAGTGAGATCAATCCTCCAAAGTTGTTCTTCACCTGAACTAGTCATTAATGCCAGGAATAAGGTAAATAATCTGGATTAAATGGAAAACTGTGACCTACAGATTTAATCCAAATTTACTTAACAAAACCCAGGTTAAAGGTTGAATCTTGGGCTACATTAAATATCAGTCTTTTAGCTCACCTGAGCCTTTAGGCTCATAGGTGAGCTTATAGTACAGACAGGCTCCGTTGTTTCTCTGTTCATCATCCCTTTGGCGTCCACACTCTTCAAATGTCTTCTCCTCAGAAACTACTGGTCCAGTCAAAGCCAGATTTCATATGGAGCCTCAATGGGCTGGGGGAACATAGCTTGTTCGCTGCATCTAGGTCACATGACCAAGATGGCCACCACACACTTATATGGTAAAAACCTTTTAAAAAATCTTCTCTGGAACCAAAGGGCCAATGACCCTGGGGCTTAGTATGCAGCATTGGGGACATGGGCTTGATAAAGTTTGAAAAAATGATGATCTTGGGTTTACCTTGACCTTTTTTATGGAAAGGTCAATTTTTTTTTACATAGACTCCTATAGGCAAAACTTTAAAAAAAAAAATTCTTGTCTGAAAGTAGAAGGCCTAGACCTTTGATATTTGGTATGTTGCTGTATTTTTTGGCTCTTTCACCAAGATTGTTCAGATTATAGCCCAGGGATCAAAATGGCCTTGACCCAGAGGCCACTTGTTTTAAATAGACTCATATTGGAAAAACTTTAACAAAAAATTTCTATGAAACTAGAAGGCCGTGGATCTTTGGTATGTAATTTTATCTAATGGGACTTTCCCATAACTTTTATGTCCCCTGTAGCGATAGCGGGGACATATTGTTTTTGCCCTGTCTGTTGGTTTGTTTGTTGGTTGGACAACTATAAAATAGGTCATAACTTTTGAACCGTTTAAGATAGAGCCTTTATATTTGGCATGTAGGTTTCTTGTGACAAGGGCTTCTCGCTCATACAAAAAAATTTGACCAATGACCTTGACTTTGACCTGTGACCTACTTTAAAGAAAAATTGACCTGGCCCTGGGGACATGTTCGTATTTCACAAACACATCTTGTTCAAATTATAGTCCTGGGGTTAAAAACGGTCATACCCTGGGGCTCACTTGTTTTACATAGACCCATACAGGGAAAAACTTTAAAAATCTTCTTGTCTGAAACTAGGAGGGCCCAAGCCTTTGATATTTAGTATATAGCATTATGTAATGGACCTCTACTAAGATTGTTCAAATTAAAGCCTCTGGGTCAAAAATGGCTCCTCTCAGGGGGTCACCGGTTTTACACAGACCCATATAGGGGAAAACTGAAAAAATCTCCTTTTGTGAAACTAGAAGGCCCAGGCCTTTGAGATTTGGTATGCCGCTTTATCTAGTAGGTCTTTACCAAGATTGTTCAAATTATAGCCCTGCGGTAAAAAATAGCCCCTCCCTGGGGGTAACTTGTTTTACATAGACACATAAAGTGAAAAACTTATGTGAAACTAGAAGGCCTAGGCCTTTGACATTTGGTACTTACGGGTAGTTTTATCTAGTGGACCTTTACCAAGATTGTTCACATTATCGCCCTGGGGTCAATAATGGCCATGCCCCAGGGGTCACTTGTTTTACTTAGACTCACATAGGGAAAAGCTTCAAAAAATCTTCTTATGTGAAACTAGATGGCACAGGCCTTTGATATTTGGTATATCACTTTGTCAAAGACATATTTTATGAGAAGTTTCTGTTTTGCAAAATTAATAAAGCTAAAATCCATACAAAGGTTTTTCAAACTGTACCGGCTACCATACCTGCATGTTTCATTCTTTAAAAGTGTTACCATAAGCTTGCTCAGAACAAATAGTCACAGGTGAGCTACAGGACCATTGGTCCTCTGGTTTATATACCTAACAGTGAAGTACAGGTATTTTCAGTTAATTATTTTCAGTAATTCACAGTGTGATGATATGGTAGCAGTAAATGGGGAATTACTGATACATGTATTTCACAGTTTTCAAACTCTTTTTATGGACTGCTTCCTGTATTATTGCACATTTCATTTACAGAAGTGATGTAAACCAGTCTGTATAAGATGATCTTTTTTTTTTAACAAAAATTGAGACCTTTTTCACCATGAAAACTTTGTCCTTTTACTTACTACAAATACATATGTGTATGTACATGTACCTACCAAGACAAGATTATCCGTTTATATAGATTTATGTTTATGACCGAGTTGGTTGTAAAGAAATATCACACAGTGTACCATAATTCCCTGCATATACCACGCACTTTTTTCACCCAGAAAATGGAGCAAAAAATCCCCTGCATGTAATACAGTGGCATAGAAAAATAACCATGTTTTTCTCGAAAACTCGGCAGGTCATGAAAACCCATTACATATACAATGTGACATATTGCGACCCTCGAAAAATTCTTCTAACATACTATTTCATCGAATAATTTATATCACTAAAAATGCAATCACTATTTCAATCTCAGACATCGACCTTTTCATGCAGATTACCTTTTATTGGCACAAAAATTGTTTGTTTATTTTCCGCATTTCGACAGGAAGGTTTATCTAAATATACATAATGAACCAACTTGTCTGAATCTGAATAGACAGATCACAAAACAATGGTTTGTTGGGAATACAGAAATTTGATGTTTTATGAAAACTGCTAAAAATAATAATAATAATAATGATAATAATAATAATAATAATGATTATAATAATAATAGTAGCAAAAATAACAATAATAATAAAGATATGTAACGATAGTTTATGAGTTAAAATTTAAAATTTTATTTGTTTCTCAAAAAACAGAGTTGATATTACAGGCATTACCCTTACTTTTCTCAAAACAAGGGCCAATTAAACTCGGTGTGTTTGTAAACAAATTTCTGAGTTGCACAGGTCATCGGTTTCTTCGAAGTCAGGCATTAATCACCTTTTAATTGACAGTGAATGGAAAATGGGCTTCTTTAATTGAGTGAGATGTTTAACTAACGCTGAGAAGGTGTTTATTATGAGATTGACATTGAGAAGGTGTGAATTACGAGAAGTGTCAATTCTATTGCTATTGGGAAATATACATATAACCAGTCAGGCTGTTTTAATAGCAGCCAATCAAAAATCGTGTACTTTCATTTTCAATCAAAATGGCATCCGAGATAGCATTCTGTGACACTGGAAAAAAGCATGTGCATGTATTAGATAGGAATATCTTTTTTTCCATGGATCTTGGACTCAGAATTTAGGTGCGTGTTATAGATGAGTGCGTGGTATACACAGCGAATTATGGTAAGTTTTCTACTAATTTGGGTAATTGTACCATATTTACCCTAAATATTCAGATGCCTTTTCATCTTACCATACTGTTCCTAAAATTTGAATAACCATTTTACTACCTGTTAATTTGTGTAGTCTATGTGAAATGGTACCCTTACAGGCTAGAAGAACTCCATTAATACAAGCTGTGATCCATGCAAGTGGTGATGTGGTGGTCTTTATACTCAGTCTTCCATATAAAGTGAATGTCAATGCCCAAGATATGGTAAATATTATTTTTAGCTCACCTGATACGAAGGCTCACTGGTGAGCTTATAGTATGTCGTCGTCTGTCGTCTGTAGTCTGTCAACATTTTCAAACATCTCTGAAACCACTGGGCCGCTTGAAGTCAAATTTCATGTGGAGCATTCATGAGATGGGGGAACGAAAGTTTGTTTGCGGGGTCCATGACCAAGATGGCCACCATGCCCATATAAGTTAAAACCCTTCAAAAATCTTCTTCTCTGGAACCAGTAGGCCGATTGTCATGAAACTTGGTATGTAGCATTGGGGACTCGAGCCAATCAGTTTGTTCAAATGATAACACTTTACTCAAGGTCAAATTGGTTCGCATAGACTTTTGTATGGAAAAAAGTCAAAACCTTGTATTTTTCAGAAACTATTGCAGCCTGTGGTCTAAAAATTGGTAGATGCAGTGAGCTAAATGAAACTACATGAGTATTCAAGGTCAAGGTCATTCCTTGATCTTGGCCCAAGGTCATTCAGATATGAAAATTAAAACTTGTTTTTCTCAGAAACTAATGGGCAATTTGTACCAAATTTCATATAAATTTTTAGGAGCAAAATAATGAAAATTAACTAATAAGAGTTTGGTCACATGACCAATATGGCCCCCATGCTCATATAAGGTAAAAATCCTTTAAAAATCTTCTTCTTAGGAACCAGTGGGCTGATTGTCATGAAACTTGGTTTGTAGCATTGGGGACTCAAACCAATCATAGCTTATTCAAATTATGACCCCTGGATGGCCTTGACTTATTTTAGGCCAAGGTCAACTTTGGTCCCATAGGCTTTTGTAAGGGAAAAAATCAAAACTGTGTATTTTTCAGAAACTATTCCAGCCTGTAATCTGAAAATTTGTAGATGCATTTAGCTAAATAAGTAAATGAAACTACATGAGTATTAAAGGTTAAGATCATTCCTTGATCTTGGCCCAAGGTCATTCAGATATGAAAATTAAAACTTGTTTTTCTCAGAAACCACTGGGCCATTTGTAACCAAATTTCATATAAATTTTCATATAAATCTTTAGGAACAAAAAAATGAAAATAAACTAATAAGAGTTTGGTCACATGACCAATATGGATAGCTCAGGGTGATCACTCCCCGTCTGACCATCCGTTCGACTGTCTGTCTGTCCATCCATTCACACCTTTGAACGACTTCTTCTCTGAAACCCCTGTGCCAAATTTCTTCAAACTTCATGTCAAGCCTTGTATTAAAGGGGGATTGTAAATTTGTAAAAATGGTCAGGGTCGGTAAATCAAAATGGCCACCATGCTGATATATAGCTCCAAAAGACTTATAATGGGAAAAACTTAAAGAATCTTCTTCTCTGAAACCATGAGGCCCACAGCTTATATATTTTGTATGTAGCAATGTTTAGTGGTCCCCTACATAAATCCTGCCAATCAAGCCCCTGGGGTCCAAACTGGCCATGCCCCAGGGGGTCGTGAACTCCCATAGACTTATAATGAGAAAAACGTAAAAAAATCTTCTTCTCTGAAACCATGAAGCCCACAGCTTATATATTTTGTATGTAGCAATGTTTTGTGGTACCCTACATAAATCCTGCCAATCAAGCCCCTGGGGTCTAAACTGGCCATGCTCCAGGGGGTTGTGAACTCCCATAGACTTATAATGAGAAAAACATAAAAAAATCTTCTTCTCTGAAACCATGAGGCCCACAGCTAATATATTTAGTATGTAGCAATGTTTAGTGATCCCCTACTAGTGGTTTTCCCTTTCAAATACAAGTACCGAATTACAGCACGGTACTTAACTTTTGACGAAAAGCTTACTTTTGCATCGCTAGCCATGTTTGACATTCAATATCTTATGAGTGAATGACACAATAAGGGTGCAATTTTGCCCTCAGGCCTAAAACATGTATTGAAACAAGACATGAAAATCTTGGGTGCCTCGGTCAATTGGAAATGGGATAGGCTGGTTACTTATTGACTTGCCCTCGTAGCATAAACAACACAATACAAAATAACCAACATTAAAATAAATACTCTGCATGAGAAAAATATACAGACATCTGGGAGCAGCAAAGATCCAGATCAGAGTGCATATCCTGACTAAATGGTCAGTGTTTTCCCTGTTTACTCTTACATCCCTGATTTTCTGAAGTGGACGCTTCCATCATCAAATTTGGATATGCCCGATGATGCAAATAGGGGTTTCAGTCTAAAATTAAAAACAAAATGGCAAACAGTGTAGATCCTGATGAGACAGCTTGTTAAGAGCCATCTCATCTGGAACTACACTGTTTGCACAGTATCTGTTTCAGTCTGCAGGGCTGAAAGGTACAATTAAGCCTCCAGGGATGAAAAATATGCTTTTATTATTATTTTTCTTGTTTCTCCACCAAGATTTATGTTTTTGGTACTTTTTGGTGCTTTGACAAGAGAATTCCAATGATTACTGTATTAACCTTAACTATTGGGATGGACATGCCTAAACAAACAGTGTTAACCCAATCAGTAAAACATCCTGGGCCCAGTTGTTCAAAGCATCATTAGCTTAAGAAGCTTGTTAAAGGCTCCATATTCCTTGAAAATAGACATTTTTTATCCAAGAAAGGTTTGATAAATTGATATATGGTATTAATATGATCATAAAAGGTGGCATCTGACAGCCTGTAAAATTTCAGTTAGTCTAACATTTTTTAACTGGATCAAAAATGAAATGATTTTTTATCCTATCTCTGAATTAATGTTGACAACATTAATTCAGAGTTGTAATAAAAAAATCATTTCATTTCAAGAACAAGAGACTATCTAAAATTTTACAGGCTGTCAGGTGCCAAATTTTATGATTGTATTAATACCATGTATCAATTTATGTAACCTTTCTTGGATAATAAGATATCTATTTTTGAGGAACATGGAGCCTTTAATGACGCACTCATTAACTGTTGTATCTACGTTATTTTCAAATACATTAATATTTTTGCTGCAAAAAAAAAAAAAAAAAAAAAAATGAAAGTAGCTTTCGCAATGCACTTATTTTAATTTTTTTCAGCAAACATCATCAATGAATTTGCCATATTTTAGGACAGAAATTTTAGCATCATGTTATCTAACAACTTCGTTTTGAACAACTGGTCCCTGATTAGCATTTGATCAGGGTTACTTTGTTTGTCACTCATCCATCAGTTTTCAGACAAATCAACTGGTAGTAAAATGGGCTGGTGTTCAAATCTTTTAATAAGTATGGTAAAGAGTTAATGAGTCCCAATATTTAGCATAATTACAGTATTTTAATGCATACTCACACCAGTATGTTGTGGTGAATTAAAAAAAAAATTGTTACTGTTGTAATGCTTGTTCACCTTGAATGATGGTACAAGTATAAAATGATAAAAATGCAAGAAAATGGCCCGTAAGTAGTGAAATCACGGACCAGTCTGGTTCCCCACAAATTCAATTGACATTAAATACTGAAGTGTAAAACTTTAAATACAGATGTTTTTACGAAGAGAATTATAGCTTTTACAGTGCATAAGCTGCCCACATTTTATTCAATAAAAAAATCAGCCTTAGGTTATATATGCAAAGAAGGTACGTTCACACACGTGTATATTTGTGCACAGTGTGATCAGTCTTCTCTGTTCACCTGAATGTAACCTACCGTAGATACTGTACATTATTATATACACTGGAACGCCGTTATTACGCGGACCCTTATAATGTGGAAACTGTTATAATGTGGTTGGTCTGTGGCTCCCATTTTTTATGTAGTTTTTCCTCAATTTTGAAAGTTTTGCCCTTTTTCCGCAGAACTCAGCAGTCAAAAAAATCATTAGCCATGACCGCACCCTCACCGATTAACACATTCTGTTTTACCAAAGTTGTCATTAGTATTTTGCCTTTGGCTATTTCAGAGCACTAAATAGGTGTCATATTTTTCAGTCGTCTACCTGGTGACCGATGAAGGATTAACCCTTAAAGCGCTAATCACAACTGCAGCAGAAAACATTTTACTTTTATCTTTTATTTTACTTTTTATTCAGAGAATAAAGTTTTGACATTTTTAGGTGAGTCATCTGCCAAGCAGATGATTCACATGAAATGTCATGACTTATTTCTCTCTAAATAAATAGTATTAAATAAAAAAAATTCAAAATGTTGTCTGCTACAATTTTTTGCTAACACATTAAAGGTTAGTTTAAACTGCAGCTGTCAGTCAGCTAAGGGTAAATGCCCTGGTGTCATTTATGAGTGAAACCTGACCAAAGGATGCCAAATCTCTTTGATGTTATCCTAGATTGTGAACACATTTAACCCATAAAGTGCCAAGCAAAATTTGTGGTAGATAACAATCTTAATTTATTTTTTCTGTTTTCAGAGAAAACAAGTGTTGACATTCTGTGTGAATTGTCTGCTTGGCAGATGATTCACATGAAATGTCAGGACCTGTTTTCTCAGGCAAATAAAAAAAATAGTCAAAATTGTTGTCTGCTGCAGTTGTGATTGGCGGTATAAGGGTTAACTGATTTATAGATGATCTGCTGAAAAAAAACAAAAAAAAAGCTGGAGTGTGTAAAATGTATAACTTCATTTAACTCTTAAAGCGCCAATCACGACTGCAGTGGAAAACGGTCTTACTTTTATTTTTTCAGAGAATAGTCTTGACATTTCATGTGAATCATCAGCCAAACTGATGATTCACATGAACTGTCAAAACTTATTTTCCCTAAAAAATAAATAAATAATAAATAAATAAAAAATTCAAAATGTTGTCTGCTGCAAATTTTGCATGGTGCTTTAAGGGTTAACATCCAATCTAGCGCGTGCCTTCTTACAGGTATTGTGTCAATGATAACTATAAAGACTAATACGCTTATGTCCAGCTTTTCAGTACATTCTAGTCTCCCACTCTTCACTGCGGGTCTTTCTGTTTCAACAGACAGAAAGGATGAATTTATTTATTTATTCTCAGAAGAAATGGGCTTCTTGGGTGTATAAGAATAACTGACTAGCTGTCTTCATTGTTTATTTATGTGTAACAATTCTTGTGTATCCATGTTTTTTTTCATCGGATTGCACACAGAACTTCGATAGTATAGAAGTGGGTGGGGTATGAGGACCGAGTTTATGTCTGACCATTATAACGTGTGATCACTTACATCGTGGTCAGCTACCTTGGACCCCACTGACCGCATTATAACGGCCTTGCAGTGTACCTATCAATGATACAACTTTCAAACAGTTAAGTTTCTTGTGGTCTGATCTGAAAAGCACCAGATGAGCTGTGAGTCTTGTTTTTTCTAGATTCATATCACATGAGCAAATCATGAATTCAAGCAACATGTGTAAAACATTTCTACAATCTTCAACTACTCCAAGCATCTATTAAAGCACCATTAAAAATATTAGACATTCTTTTTTTTTTTTAATTGAATTCTAAGAAAATAAGGCTTGACATATCAATTAAATTGAATTAGTCTGCATACCAGACAATTATCATGAAATGTCAAGCCTTGTTATCTTGGAAAAAATAAATAATAATGAAAAAAAACAACAAAAAAACATAGAGTGTCTTCTGATGCTATTGTGAATGGTATTTTAAGGGTTTATTGTCAGTGTTTATTACATTTTCAGCGGTGATTTACTGAGATTTCTCAGTGAATTATAATCGATAATTCACAGAGTGAATTATTTCATTTCGAACATTTTGACATCATAATTGCTAGGCTACGTTGCTGCCGCTGTTGGTAACAACAATAACAATAGTTGACGTTTCACGGAAAATTTGATAAAATCATGGAGATCAGACTGCAATTTTCACATCCAGTTGGCATTTTTGAGGAAAGCAAATATAAAGTATGATTTTCTTGATAATCAAGTTCAACTTTCGTGACATTGTTGTGTCTGTATTTCAAGCACAGCATGATTTTTGCATTAATGTGAAAACAAGATGGCGACTGATTTTCAAACTAAACCACACCTCCTGAAATTCATGCACTGACTGGAACTATTGTGGTAGGAAATCATAACGGCTGAATGTGAAAATTCAAAGGTAAAACATGAATGAAAATGTAATAAACAGTTTATTTGTTTGTTTTGATCAATTACGGAGAAATAATTCAAGCATGTTCTAAGGCTTTCATGTAAAAAACTTGTTCGCTATCGCTCACTCCTTTTTTACACGGAAGCCTTAGAACACTAGTAAATTATTTCTCCGTAATCGATCAAAACAAACAAATAAACTCTATATAATAATAAACTCATTATTACTACAGTTTGATAAATAGATGCACTGTATGATGCCTGATGGATGATCTCATATCTCTGGATCGATGCATCTTGTGTGATCCACTGATCTGGGAATATCTGCTTTTTGTCATGCAAGGCATCAGATCATATTACTGCAGTAATAATGTATATTTCTTCTAGTAATAAGTGAAGGCTGAAGACCTTGATTACACTGCATCCAATCACAGGCTGAGCTGGGCTTCACTGTTCAAATACCACAAAACTGGTACACCATAGCTCATTACATAGTCCTAGAATGTGACTAAGTCCATTTTACTGTCCATTGTTGTGTCTAAAAACTGCTGGATGAATGTCAAACAGTGTAGGCCCTGATTAGATGCAATATTCTGTGTCATCTGATCTGGGTCTACACTGTGTTTGCTAAGGCCAGTCTGTCCCAGTACTTAGGGTTATTATGGTCAGTACTATGGAACCGTTTTTTCTGTGACTTGTCAATTTTATCTTTCAGTGTAATTGTACAGCATTCCATTATGCATGTTGTTTACCAGCAGATATAGGTGAAGATATGAAGAAAGCTTTGCTAGATGGGGGAGTTGACACAAGTATTAAAGATGTGGTATGCCCATTATATCCTACTTCTGCTATCAGATAATTTGGTTTGAACAATATGTATTCAGTTAATACCACATAGAGTGTGATGATTTAAATGTACAAGTTTTGTTTTCAGAAAGAAAACTTCAGTGAAGGACCAGATCAGCTTTGGTGGTTTTGTTTCATTTAGCCTGCATAAGGGAGATTATGCTGACCAGAAAATATTGGTCTCATTTCTTGAAGAGGGGTACTAACAAAGGAAAGAATCCGATTTTGAGAGGAGATTTATGTACCAAGTCTCTTCTGCTGTAGTGGTTCAAATGATTCAGTTTAGAGCACTGTCTCTTTGACATGTACCCATTCAGATCACCTGTATACATTCAGGTACATCTTCAAAGGAAAAACCTTTGATATGGAAATATTTATTTTCCTTGCTTATCTCTGCATGTGAGTGTGTGCATCTGTGTATGTGTGTGAGTGTGTGCATTTGTATGTGTGTGTGTGTGAGTGTGTGCATTTGTGTGTGTGTGTGTGTGTGCATCTGTGTGTGTGTGTGTGTTTGTGTGCATCTGTGTGTGTATGTGTGTGCATCAGTGTGTGTGTGCATCTGTGTGTGTATGTGTGTGCATCTGTGTGTGTGTGTGCATTTGTGTGTATGTGTGTGCATCTGTGTGTATGTGTGTGCATCTGTGTATGTGTGTGTGTGTGTGTGTGCATCTGTGTGTTTGTGTGTGTGCATATCTGTGTGTGTGTGTGTGTGTGCATCTGTGTATGTGTGTGTGTGCATCTGTGTGTGTGTGTGTGTGCATCTGTGTATGTGTGTGTGTGTGTGTGTGTGTGTGCATCTGGGTATGTGTGTGTGTGTGTGTGTGCATCTGTGTATGTGTGTTTGTGCATCTGTGTATGTGTGTGTGTGCATCTGTGTATGTGTGTGAGTGTGTGCATGTGTGTGTGGATCTGTGTGTGTGTGTGCATCCGTGTATGTGTGTGTGTGTGCATCTGTGTGTTTATGTGTGTGTGTGGATCTGTGTGTGTGTGTGTGTGTGTGTGCATCCGTGTATGTGTGTGTGTGTGTGTGTGTGTGCGCATCTGTGTGTGTATGTGTGTGTGTGGATCTGTGTGTGTGTGTGTGCATCCGTGTATGTGTGTGTGTGTGTGTGCATCTGTGTGTGTATGTGTGTGCATATCTGTGTATGTATGTGTGTGCATCTGTGTATGAGTGCATCTGTGTGTGTGTATGCATCTGTGTATGTGTGTGTCTGTGTCTGTGTATATGTGTGTGTGCATCTGTATGTGTATGTGTGCATCTGTGTGTGTGTCTGTGTGTGTATTATGCATGTGCATCTGTGTGTGTGTGTGCATGTGTGCATGTGCATGCATGTGCGCATGCACATGTGTGTATGTGTGTGTGCACATGCACATGTGTAAATGACAAAGTCTGACCTGACCTTGACCTAGGCAGAAGGTCAAACTGAGGAAAGGGTGTGTGCTATTGAAAGGTCTTTCCCTAATGTTGGTGTGGGCCAAATATTAAAGTGGTATCTTGAATACTTCAGCAGTAACAAACACTTTTCAAAACTTAAACGCAGAACTCGAACATGGGTTCAAATGACAAAGTATGACCTGACCTTGACCTAGGCAGAAGGTCAAACTGAGGAAGGGGTATGTGCTATTGAAAAGTCTAAGGCTGGTGTGGGCCAAATATTAAAGCCCTATCTTGAATACTTCAGCAGTTATATACACTTTTCAAAACTTAAATGGAAAACTTAAACATGGGTGTAAATGACAAAGTAAGACCTTGACCTACATGAAGGGTCTAACTTGGGGATGGGGGTGTATGCTATTGAAAGGTCTTACCCTAAGGTAGGTGTTTCTTGTTCGTCTGTCATTACTGACAATGACCAATCCTAATCAACTGTGTGATGTGTTATTATTTGTGTGTTCTAAGATGGCTGATGAGACCAATCTTAGCTCTTAACTGCCTGTTGCAGGTAAAACAAGAGAGGTTTGAGGGAGAAAGCTCTGTTGGTGATGCCTTAGCTCTGGCTTTCAGCTGTGCACGTTTCTGCTCGGCTTCGCTGATTCTTTTTGCTTCGTATTCACCAGCTCCCCTTTTTATGAGGCCTCGCCACTTTGTACGATCTTGTGCAATCTGTTCCCATGACTCTGTTGGTATGCTGAAGTCTGTAAGGGAGGCTTTGAGGGTGTCCTTGTATCCCTTCTTCTGACCACCATGGGAGCGTTTTCCTACTTGAAGTTCTCCATAGAGGATTTTCTTTGGCAAACATTCATCAGGCATTCTGGTAACATGGCCTGTCCATTTTAACTGTGCCAATTTCAGAAGAGTATGTATACTCTGCATCCCTGCCCTTTTCAGGACTTCTGTGTCTGGAATCCTGTCTTGCCACCTGATCTTTAGAAGTTTTCTAAGACAGCTTGTATGGAAGTGGTTCAGTCTTTTGGCATGCCGTTGGTAAACTGTCCAAGTTTCGCATGCTTATAATAGTGTTGGCAGCACTACCGATTTATATACTTTCAGCTTTGTGTCAAGTCTGATTCCACTTCAGTCCCAAATACTTCCACATAGCTGGCCAAATGCTGCACTAGCTTTGGCAATTCTAGCATTGACTTCATCATCAATGTGCACAACTCTAGACAATGTGCTTCCAAGGTAGGTGAACTTGTCTACCACTTGCAGTCGTTGACCTTTCACTGTGATGGTAGGCTCCTTGTAAGGCTTTCCAGGTGCTGGCTGATATACTACCTCAGTCTTTTTGATGCTGATTGTGAGATCATAGCTGTCACATGAATCAGATACTTGATCCACACCTTTTTGCATTTTCTTTTCTGTTGAAGCACCCTTTGCCATGTCATCAGCAAAGAGGAACTCATCTAGCATGTCTGTCTGCACCTTAGATTTAGCTTGCAACCTTCTTAGGTTGAAAAGTTTCCCATCAAAGCGATACCTAATAGGTATACCATTGTCACTATCCTGGAAAGCATCTGTAAGCATGGCAGAAAACCTCATGCTGAACAGTGTTGAAGCTAGTACACAGCCTTGCTTAACTCCATTTGTCACAGGAAATGGATCAGAAAACTCGCCATCATTTTGGACCCTTGCAAGCATACCATCATGGAACTACCGCACCATTGCTATGAATTTGGCAGGACAACCAAACTTTGCCATAATTTTCTAAAGTCCCTCACGACTGACTGTGTCAAATGCTTTGGTAAGGTCGACAGAGGTCATGTAGAGGTCCACATTCTGTTCCTGGCATTTTTCTTGAAGCTGTTGTGCTATGAAGATCATGTCTATTGTTCCTCTGTTTTTCCTGATTCCACATTGGCTTTCTGGTAGAAGCCCTGACCATTCCAGGTGTTCATTCAATCGGTTCAGTAGGACCCTAGCAAGAATCTTCCCAGCAATTGACAATAAAGAGATGCCTCCATGATTGTCACAGACTTGAGGATTCTCTTTTTTTTTGAATAGGTGGATAATTGTTGCATCCTTGAATTCTTGAGGGATGGCTTCTTTTCTCCACATAATGTGAAATAACTGTCAGTTTCTCTGCAACTGGAGGACCTGAAGGTAGGTGTAGACCAAATATAAGAGCAGTACCTTAAACAGTTAAAAAACTATGCACACCTTTGAAAACTTCAACATTGTGCTAACATGGATGCCGACGCCGACAGAGGCTGATGCCAACGACTGGATGACAACATAAGCTCTCCAAGGACATAGTCCAGGCGAGCTAAAAAAAGCTACAATCATTCCGATTTGAAATCCAAGATGGCAGCCAGTGCTGCCATCTTGAAAATCAATTTTGAAATTCTTTTCCTTAAAGAGGAGCGCATCCTTAAAAAGTGTTGTGCTTTAAAGTAAAGAACTTTACAAACAACGAATTTAGACACAAATTTGATCAATATCAGTGGAAAATTAAGTAAGTTATAGACAACTGAATATTTTAACATTGGTGGAATGGGCGCTGCCATTTTGAATATTTAATGAAGTTTCATAAAAATTAAAATTCATTCCATAAAGGTAGCAATTCTCATAAATTTGGTTTATTTTGGGGGAAGTGATTGCTTGTCACTAGAATTAAAAGATTATAAAAAATCTGTAGCAAAATTATTCTTAAAAACCCTTTATAATTTGGTTTTGCATATTTAATTTGGGCTGTGTGATGTCACGAAGCCTACAATATGGCGGCATCCATAACAACCTTTTTAAATATATTCAAACCACCATAACTTCCTTATTTCTAGGCCGATTTTGAAAACTCTTGCATCTAAATAAATGGCTTGTTAAGCACTTTACTCCAAGTTATACTTACAATTTATATTATGTTCCCCTTTAATTGAAAGGCAAATTGACACGAAACTTCAGTGGAAGTATCAAAGTGACTTGTAGATGAAAAATAGCTAAAATAGTTCAGATCAGAAATCCAAAATGGCCACCATGGTTGCATATTGAACTTCTTCTCTTGAACTGACAGGCCAAATGTCTCGTAACTTGGTAGGAACTATTGGGGACCTGTAGATAGAAACTAGCTAAAATTGTTTTATTCGGAAATCCAAGATGGCAGCCATGGCATCCATCTTGAAAATCTAGTTTTGTGTTTCTTCTACTGCACGGAAATGCCAACAGACCCAAAACTTGATAGGAAGTATCAGATTGACATGTACATCAAAAATAGCAAAAATCATTTCGATCAGAAATCCAAGATAGCAGCTATCTTGAAAGTCTGTATTGAACTTCTCCTGAACTAAAAAGGCCCATTGACTGAAATATTGGTAGGAAGGATCTGTGTGACTTGTAAATCAAAAATAGCTAAAATTATTCGGATCGGAACTCCAAGATGGCTGCCACAGCCACCATCTTGAAAATCTATTTTGAACTTCTCATGAACCGAAAGGCCAGCTGACTCGAAACTTGTCTGGTTATCAGGCGAGCAATATAGGACCATCTTGGCCTTCTTGTTTTCTTTGGGATCATTGAACTTACTCTGGTTACTTTGAAAATAGAATACCAATTAAGCTGGTGCTAAGGTACATATGCAGCCTCGCAAACTACATTATTGCATATGAAGAAACTTAATAAAACTAAGTCTCAGATTTTCATTCTTTTGGGTTTTCTTTGTTTCCAAAGACAGCCTTTTAGATTTTTATACCCCGCTACATGATAGTGAGTATTATGGTCATCTGTGTGTCCGTCCATCTGTCCATCCATCCATCCATCTGTCCATCCCTCCGTCTGTCTGTCTGTCTTCCTTCTGTCCATATTTTTGTTTTGGGACGATAACTGGGGTGAATATCAATGGATTTTCACCAAACTTGGTTTGTGCATTGATATTGTGGAGATCTGGTTTGGGATTGCTAATGGGCAAATTTCAATTTTTGACAGAGTTACCTGCCCTCAACATGTCTGATTTTTTGTTTCTGGATGATAGCTTGAGTAAATATCAATGTATTTTCACCAAACTTGGTATGTGCATTGAATGGAAAGTGCATTGTGTTACAACCCAGAGCAGACTGCAGTGCAAGCTGACTAAGTTAACACCTATTAGAGGTAGGGTCCATTTTCTAGTCGGACCATTTGTTATTAATAGTAGTGTGATATATAAGTTACGCAACTTTAATAAGGCTAAACTGGTTGCGAAACACAGAAAGCGAGAAAATTGCTAAATGTTTGCAAAATCCCACACATATCATGCAATTGATGCGTGGCAAAAGTATAGCCTAACTATATATAAACTCACCGATACAGTCCAATTCGAAGAACAACTAGACAACGCAAAAGATCCGTTTACATTATCTTTTGGACAGTTTGGTGAGTTGTATTTATATTAATATTATTTAATTGTTTGTAGGTTTTTCTGTTCAAATTTCAAAAGCAGAAACATACAGATATGTCCGAGTCTGAATAGTAAACCTATAAACTATATATTACAGTGCACATTAGTCCGATTCTGCATATGTTACCTTGGTTATTATGCTCCCCGAAGAATTTCGGGGGAGCATATAGTCGCCGCTTCGTTCGTGCGTCCGTGCGTCCGTGTGTCCGTGCGTCCGTGCGTCCGTACGTCCGTGTGTCCGTGCGTCCGTGCGTCCGTCCCGCTCTTGTCCACGCAAATTCTCGGAAACTGCTTGTCGGATTTCAATGAAACTTCATGGGAATATTAAGTATCAAAGGTGGATGCGCATATCACCTGCGTGTTCTGGTTCGATGATTTTTCCAAGAGTTATTGCCCTTTGATGAGTTCTGCATGAATATATAGGGTACTGTTCGTGTCCACGCGAATTCTCGGAAACTACTAGTCGGATTTCATTGAAACTTCATGGGAATATTAAGTATGGAAGGTGGATGTGCATATCACCTGCGTGTTCTGGTTCGATGATTTTTCCAAGAGTTATTGCCCTTTGATGAGTTCTGCATGAATATATAGGGTACTGTTCGTGTCCACGCAAATTCTTAGCAAATACTGGCAGAAATTCAACGAAATTTTAATGGAATCTTAAGCAGCAATAGGGGATGCGCATATTGTTCAATCTTTCTGGTTAGATGATTTGTCACAGAGTCATGCTACTTTGTTTAAAGCTGCAGTGTAAGGTCACTGGCTATTTTTAGAAAAGAATTTGTCAACACTCTAGTGCCTACATTTATTGATGGATTTTGATATAACTTCAAACAAATGTTGGGTATGATAATATCTTGAGCATGTTTGACATTCAGGGTCCTGGGCTCAAGGTCAAGGTCACTGTGGCTATTTTTAGAAAAACTTTGTTTTTGCTCTAGTGCCTAGATTTATTGATGGATTTTAATATAATATCACAAAAATGTTGAGTATGATAACATCTCAAGCAATTTCAATTTCCAGTGTCCTGGGCTCAATGTCAAGGTCACTGCAGCTTTTAAATATCTTGAGCATGTTCGACATTCACCTGCGTGTTCTGGTTCGATGATGTTCTTGGGGATTTCAATCAGGTCATTCCCACAACTCTGTCAAACAACCTAATGCCAGTACTTGATGCACCTACAACCAATACAGGCTCTTCAGTGGATCAAGTGTTTGTATCCGTAGATATAAAGCCATTGGTACATCTGTCTACACCATATTTCTCCAATCATCAGATCATTTCAGTCGGTGTCAATTTACAGTCTTTGTTATAGTGGATGAGAATACCCTGCTGGGGACAGTAATCTTTCCAACTGAAAACGGAGTTCCCTTGCACACAGCCTTTCATTACCAATCTCTCGTCATTCTGATATGACTGAAATGTTGCTAAAAAGAATGTAAAATCACAAGTCATCCATCTAAATTAGAGTTGCAGATAAATTGGATCAAAGTGAAAGAGGTTAGTCTTGTCGGATGGTCAAATGACCTCTTTAACAGTCGAGGGGGTAGGATCAGATCCATTTTTCAATCTGTCTGACATTTTATATGCGGCACCCAATTCGGAACCATACCTGGTGATAGATCTATGAGGATTGCCTCTGTCTATGAGAGTAAGTCTTCAATAAATTGTATTAAACCTTTTTACCCAATAAATATAGCTAAACTACCACCTAGAATCTTGGGGTATGGAATCGTACCTGAAGACACTTCCTTTCATTTATTCCAACTTTTATGTTGCTGATGTTTGTATGACAGTGCCTTCAGGCAAGCTTATCTGTCCACCAACAGGTTTTGTGATACTCCATTTTGAAGTACAGTGAGTATACACAGTATACCGCTCTTTATCTAGGATAATGTTTCCTGTTCCGACTATTGCATGTTCGGGGAGCATCCATCGGTTTCACCGATATTCTTGTTTCAGGAATGCCAAGCAGCCTGTGCTAGGTTTTGCAGTCTAGTCGGAATTTCTAAGGTTGCGAGAATTGTAACTGCTATCGGGGACACTGAGCAAGCCGCACTGGCATGTGCGGACTGACCAGTTTTTTTGAAGCAGCATGTGCAAGGTGTGATTTAGTTTATACACATAAAAAAAACAGTGCAGGATCGGAATAGCCAATGCAAAATGGGCAGTACCATAAGAATTGCGTAGGCCAGAAATTTAGGTTTACATACGCATACGCAATATGCTAACATATGCACAAACATACAGACATGGACATACCCACATACATATGCAAAGTTTTTTTTCTCTTTCTAAGTTTAATAGTTAATTGAATTAATTATTTTAAGAAATGGTTGTAAAATTGGTATTGTTCCACCTGCATAATCACTGTTACAATGTAAGTGTTCTGATTTCATCTAATCAGGGCACCAAGTTTATAATAGTTGGAGTTGATCCACTACTCTCCCTCTGATCATTATCCGGAAGTTGGAGGTGTTTGACATTAGTAATGTCAGTGACATTTAGGGTTGTGACATTTGGAATGTCATGTCCCTGATTGTCATTCATACATATTTATCATTTGTGTATGTATGGAAATGGAGCTTGCATATGATATGACGTTAAGCGTATGAAGTTGCCGAAGTTAGCAGGCACTCACGGTCAACCATGTGGACATCATTAATAGGGATAGAGGTTGTGGAAGAGTCACATCGACGTCAGTGATGGTCTATCATGGCGTCGGATATTCAGCCGCGACGTCAATGACGTCACTCACTCTATACTATGACGGGCGTCATTGTAGAATAAGGGGTAGAATCTTAGCAGGCTTCATCTTAGGTTATTATAGAACATGTCCTTAGTCTGTGTTTTGTTTATTTTTAGTTGTGTCCTTCCATGTCCTTCCAAGGACATTTGATCTCAATATGAGGTGCAGTACTTAGATTCCAGTCTTGGGCGAGCAGAGACCGCCAAATAAGGATCTAATATGATGGTGTATACAGCCAGAACTGGCAACGGTGAACAAAATGTTCAAGTGATTCCGACATACAAGAAAATTAAGGCTGTGAATACAGAGATATGAAGATATGAAAAATAAGATAATCAATAATTAAAAAAATGAGATCAGTTATTAATTAAAAAGTGTAATAAAACTTAACAAATTAGATTAAAGGCACCATAGAAGTACAAGAAAGGGAGGCAATCTCTTCACATTGGCACACAGAGTTATTCTCATTTGGTTGGGTATATACTGTATGTATTTAATTGATTAACCAAACCAGGTTAATCAAGTAATATACCAGTATAGTTCCCCAACCGTGCCAACATGAAGAGATTTGCGTCAAATTATGTGTGAAGTGTTGCATTATGTTAATGTCTGTATTATTATATGTGTTGTAAATAGTATATGTAAAAAAAACAATTTGAAAAAATTCTTTGTTAGGGTCTTCTGTGTAGTGGTACAGTTAGGCATCGCCCAACCCGGAGCTTAATCAAACTGGAAGTCATCCTCGGTTCGTCTTGGCCATCTATGGCATAACTTATTAATATTCTGGAGATCTGGTTCAGGATTGTTAAATTTCGTTAATTTTGGAGCCCACAACACAGCCATATTTTCAATTCAGGACAATAATGTCAACTCTCAACGGATTTTCACAAAACTTGATATGTGCATTGATATTATGGAGATCTACTTTGAGATTGCTATTGGGTACATTTTATCAGTTTTTGACAGAGTTATCTCCTCATGACACGATAATGGCAGGGTATTATCATTTCACATTTTTGTTATATTATCATTTAATACAACACTCATTTTTGTTATGTTATCATTTAATACAACACTCATTTTTGTTATGTTATCATTTAATACAACACTCATTTTCAGCATTATGCAAATAGTGATGAATTAGCCTCATGTTTATATTCCCCTAAAGATTTTACTTTATGCACCAGTCTGAGTAGCTCATTTAGTAGAGCATCTGCCTTCAGATTGGGAGGTTGTGGGTTTGATCCCCAACTGAGTCATACCTAAGACCTTCTACAGTTGTTTTTAGGTGCTTTTATGCTTGGTGGTCAGTATTGGGAAGAAAAGCTAGGACTGGTATGATTGGTGATAGTATTACATCACTGTCTGGAGCATGATACTGCAGTGAAGCAGCACCATAAAAGGCAACACTTCTAGCCACCATCACACATGACTAAAAGATTGTTGACAATGATGTTATGACTTATTGGCAGAATATGATGCCTCTGAGATTTAGGATATTTCCTCATCTGTATGCTAGTTGGTCTGCATGCTTGAACTTGTCACTTCATATATAGAGGTTTATTGTTGTTACGCCATAGGCGGCCAAGACGCACCGAGGGTGACTTCCAATTTCATTAAGCTCCAGGTTGGGCGATGCCTTACTGTACCACTACACAGAAGACTCTAACAAAGTTAGAATTTACCTTATTTACATTTTACATGTACTATTTACAACAGATATAATAATACAGACATTAACATAATACAACACTTCACACACAATTTGATGCAAATTTCTTCACGCTGGCATGGTTGGGGAACTATACTGGTATATACTTGATTAACCTGGCTTGGTTAATCGATTTAAAGGGGAACGCAACCTTAAAAGGTATTGTGCTTTAAAGTAAAGAACTTTACAAGCAATGAATTTTGACACAAATTTGATTAAAATCGGTGAGAAATTAAGTAATTTATAGACAATTGAATATTTTAACATTGGTGATATGGGTGCCGCCATTTTGAATATTTAATGAGGTTTCATAAAAATTAAAATTCATTTCATAAAGGTAGTTATTCCCATAAAGTTGGTTTATTTGGGGAGAAATGATTGCTTGTCACTAGAATTCAAAGATTATAAAAAATCTGTAGCAAAATTATTCTTAAAAACCCTTAATAATTTGGTTATGCATATTTAATTTGGGCTGATGTCACAAAGCCTACAATATGGCGGCATCCATGACAGTAATTCTTAAAATATTCAAACCACCATAACTTTTTTATGTCTAAGCCAATTTTGAAAAGTCTTGCATCAAAATAAATGGCTTGTTAAGCACTTTACTCCAAGATATACTTACAACTTATATTGCATTCCCCTTTAATATGAGGATGACTTCCAATTTGATTAAGCTCTGGGTTGGGCGATGCCTAACTGTACCACTACACAGAAGACTCTAACAAAGAATTTTTTCAAATTGTTTTTTTTTTTTTTTACATATACTATTTACAACACATATAATAATACAGACATTAACATAATGCAACACTTCACACATAATTTGACGCAAATCTCTTCATGTTGGCACGGTTGGGGAACTATACTGGTATATTACTTTAATAACCTGGTTTGGTTAATCAATTAAATACACTCAGTATATACCTAACCAAATGAGGATAACTCTGTGTGCCAATGTGAAGAGATCGCCTCTCTTTCCTATATTATTTCTATGGCGCCTTTAGTTTAATTTTTTAAGTTCTATTATACTTTTAATCATTGATTGAGCTCATTTTATTTCTTATATTAATTTATTCACAGCCTTAATAATTTTCTTTTATATCAGAATCACTTGAACATTATTGACTTGTTCACACTTCTAGCTGTTTACTGTATCGCATTAGATTCTTGTTTGGCGGCCTCTGCTCGCCCAAGACTGGAATCTAGCTTAGATACTACACCTCATATGGACATCAACTGTCCTTGTAAGGACATGGAAGGACACAACTAAAATTAAACAAAACAGAGACAAAGGACATGTTCTATAATAACCTAAGATGAAGCCTGCTATGATTCTACCCATTTCTACAATGACACACGTCACCATATAAAGTGAGTGACATCATTGACGTCGCAGCTGAATATTCTACGCCCTGATAAACCCATCACTGATGTCGACGTGACTCATCCCCGACCTCTATCCCTATTAATGACGTCGACACGGTCGACAGTGAGTGCCTGCTGTCGGCAACTTCGTCTGCTTAATGTCATAACATCATATGCAAGCTCCATTTCCATACATACACAAATGATTATAATGTAAATGAATGACAATCAGCGACATGACATTCCAAATGTTGCAACCCTAAATGTCACTGACATTACTAATATCAAATACCTCTGACTTCCAGATAACGATCAGAGAGAGAGTAGTATTGGATTAACTTCAACTATTATAAACTTGGTGCCCTGATCAGACAAAATCGGAACACTTAAAATATTATATATATTACACAACAATTACTCCTAAATTTTTTCCTTCATTGAAACAGAGATTTTGCAAGCGGAATAATACAAATTAATTTACAATGATTTCTTAATATAATTAATTCAATTTAACTGTTAAACTCAGAAAGAGAAAAAAAAACTTTGTATATGTATGTGGGTGTGTGCATGACTGTATGTTTGTGCGCGTGTGTGCGTATTGCATATGCATATGTAAACCTAAATTTCTGGCCTACATGGTTGTTATGGTACCGCACATTTTACATTGGCTATTTCAATCCTGCACTGTTATTTATTTGTATAAACTAAATCACACCTTGCGCCTGCTGCTTCAAAAAAAACTGGTCAGTCTGCACATGCCAGCGCGGCCTGCTCAGTGTCCCCGATAGCAGTTACAGTTCTTGCTATCTGAGAAATTCCGACCAGACTGCACAACCTAGTGCAGCCTGCTCAGCATTCCTTAAAAAAACCAAAGCAGAATTGGACTAGCGTGCACTGCAATATATAGTAGATAGGTTTACTGTTCAGACTCGGACATTTTCCTGCTTTTAAATTTTGAACAGAAAAATCTACAAACAATTGAATAATATTAATATAAATTTACAACTCACCAAAATGTCCAATTATAATTCAAACGGATCTTTTTCATTGGCTAGTTGTCCTTCGAATTGGACTGTATCAGTGAGTTTTTAGCTCACCTGAGCCGAAGGCTCAAGGTGAGCTATTGTGATCACTCACCGTCCGTCGTCGTCCGTAGGTCTGTCCGTCCGTCCACAGTCTTTAAACAACATTTCCTCCTAAACCACTGATTGGATTTTGACCAAACTTCACAGGAATGATCCTTGGTTGGTCTTCTTACAAAGTTGATCAAATGGTTCTGGTCCGTTGCTTATCTAGGTCACAGGAGCTAAAAATAGATTTTTTAACTAAAAATTTAAAACATCTTCTTGTCAGTAACCACTGGACCGATTTCAATATAATTTTGCAGAAATGTTCCTTTGGTGATCCTCTACCAAGATTGTTCAAGCCATTTGTATTCGTCAAAAAACATGGCCGCCAGGGGGTGGGGCTTATTTTCCCTTTATATCTATATAGAAAACTTTAAAAATCTCTTGTCAGAAACCACTGGATCGATTTCAATATAATTTTGCAGAAATGTTCCTTTGGTGATCCTCTACGAAGATTGTTCAAGCCATTTGGATTTGTCATAATCTATATAGAATATTGAATATAATCTATATAGAAAACTTTAAAAATCTTCTTGTCAGAAACCACTGGACTGATTTCAATATAATTTTGCAGAAATGTTCCTGTGGTGATCCTCTACCAAGATTGTTCAAGCCATTAGGATTCATCAAAAAACATGGCCGCCAGGGGGCGGGGCTTATTTTCCCTATATATCTATATAGAAAACTTTAAAAATCTTCTTGTCAGAAACCACTGGACCGATTTCAATATATTTTGCAGAAATGTTCCTTCGGTGATCCTCTATGAAGATTGTTCAAGCCATTTGGATTCGTCAAAAAACATGGCCACCAGGGGGCGGGGCTTATTTTCCCCATATAATCTATATAGAAAATTTTATAAATGTTCTTGTCAGAAACCACTGGACCGATTTCAATATAATTTTGCAGAAATGTTCCTTTGGTGATCCTCTACCAAGATTATTCAAGCCATTTGGATTCGTCAAAAAACATGGCCGCCAGGGGGCGGGGCTTATTTTCCCTATATATAATTATATAGAAAACTTTAAAAATCTTCTTGTCAGAAGCCACTGGACCGATTTCAATATAATTTTGCAGAAATGTTCCTTTGGTGATCCTCTACGAAGATTGTTCAAGCCATTTAGATTCGTCAAAAAAACATGGCCGCCAGGGGGCGGGGCTTATTTTTCCAATATTATCTATATAGAAAACTTTAAAAATCTTCTTGTCAGAAATCACTGGACCGATTTCAATATAATTTTGCAGAAATGTTCCTTTGGTGATCCTCTACTAAGATTGTTCAAGCCAATTGGGTTCGTCAAAAAACATGGCTGCCAGGGGGCGGGGCTTGTTTTCCGTATCTATATAGAAAACTTTAAAAATCTTCTTGTCAGAAACCACTGAATCGATTTCAATATAATTTTGCAGAAATGTTGCTTTGGTGATCCATTTGGATTCGTCAAAAAACATGGCCGCCAGGGGGCGGGGCTTATTTTCCCCATATAATCTATATAGAAAAGTTTAAAAATCTTCTTGTCAGAAACCACTGGACCGATTTCAATATAATTTTGCAGAAATGTTCCTTTGGTGATCCTCTACCAAGATTATTCAAGCCATTTGAATTCGTCAAAAAACATGGCCGCCAGGGGGCGGGGCTTATTTTCCCTATATATCTATATAGAAAACTTTAAAAATCTTCTTGTCAGAAACCAGTGGACCGATTTCAATATAATTCTGCAGAAATGTTCCTTTGGTGATCCTCTACGAAGATTGTTCAAGCCATTTGGATTCGTCAAAAAAACATGGCCGCCAGGGGGCGGGGCTTATTTTCCCTATATTATCTATATAGAAAACTTTAAAAATCTTCTTGTCAGAAACCACTGGACCGATTTCAATATAATTTTGCAGAAATGTTCCTTTGGTGATCCTCTACGAAGATTGTTCAAGCCATTTGGATTCGTCAGAAAAACATGGCCGCCAGGGAGCAGGGCTTATTTTCCCTATATTATCTATATAGAAAACTTTAAAAATCTTCTTGTCAGAAATCACTGGACCGATTTCAATATAATTTTGCAGAAATGTTCCTTTGGTGATCCTCTACTAAGATTGTTCAAGCCATTTGGATTCATCAAAAAACATGGCCGCCAGGGGGCGGGGCTTATTTTCCCCATATAATCTATATAGAAAAGTTTAAAAATCTTCTTGTCAGAAACCACTGGACCGATTTCAATATAATTTTGCAGAAATGTTCCTTTGGTGATCCTCTACTAAAATTGTTCAAGCCATTTGGATTCGTCAAAAAACATGGCCGCCAGGGGGCGGGGCTTATTTTCCCTATATATCTATATAGAAAACTTTAAAATCTTCTTGTCAGAAACCACTGGACCGATTTCAATATAATTCTGCAGAAACGTTCCTTTGGTGATCCTCTACGAAGATTGTTCAAGCCATTTGGATTCGTCAAAAAAACATGGCCGCCAGGGGGCGGGGCTTATTTTCCCTATATTATCTATATAGAAAACTTGAAAAAATCTTCTTGTCAGTAATCACTGGACCGATTTCAATATAATTTTGCAGAAATGTTCCTTTGGTGATCCTCTACTAAGATTGTTCAAGCCATTTGGATTCGTCAAAAAACATGGCCGCCAGGGGGCGGGGCTTATTTTCTGTATCTATATAGAAAACTTTAAAAATCTTCTTGTCAGAAACCACTGGATCAATTTCAATATAATTTTGCAGAAATGTTCCTTTGGTGATCCTCTACCAAGATTGTTCAAGCCCTTTGGATTCGTCAAAAGAAATGGCTGCCAGGGGGCGGGGCTTATTTTCCTTATATATCTATATAGAAAAGTTTAAAAATCTTCTTGTCAGAAACCACTGGACGGATTTCAATATAATTTTGCAGAAATGTTTCTCCGGTGATCCTCTACCAAGATTGTTCAAGCCGCCATGATTCGTCAAAAAACATGGCTGCTAGGGGGCGCTGTTTATTTTCCCTATATATCTATATAGAAAACTTTAAAAATCTTCTTGTCATAGACGACTTGACCGATTTCAATATAACTTGGCAGAAATGTTTCCTTAGTGGCCCTCTATCAAGATTGTTCAAGCCATCATGATTCATCAAAAACATGGCCGCTAGGTGGTGGTGGTGGGGGGGTGGGGTGGGAGGGGGTGTGGGGCGGAGCTTATTTTTCCTTATATATCTATATAGAAAACTTTAAAACGCTTCTTTTCAGAAACCACTGGACCGATTTCATTATAACTTTGCAGAAATGTTTTCTTGGTGACCCTCTACTAAGATTGTTCAAGTAATCATGATTTGTCAGAAATCATGGCTGCCGGGGGCGGGGCTTATTTTCCCTATATATCTATATATAAAACTTTAAAAGTCTTCTTTTCAGAAACTAATGGACCGATTTCAATACAACTTGGCAGGAATGTTTCTTTGGTGACCCTCTACAAAGATTGTTCAAGCCGTCATGATACGTCAAAAAACATGGCCGCTAGGGGGCGGGGCTTATTTTCCCTATATATCTATATAGAAAACTTTAAAAATCTTCCCGTAAGAAACAGTTGAACCGAGTTCAATGTAACTTGGCAGGAATGTTGCTTTGGTGACCTTCTACCAAGATTGTTCAAGCCTTCATGATACGTCAAAAACTATGGCCCCCAGGGGGGCGGGGCTTATTTTTCGTAAATATCTGCATAGAAAACTTTAAAATTCTTCTTGTCACACACCCCATGACCGATTTCAATATTACTTGGCTGGAATGTTGCTTTGGTGACCCTCTACCAAGATTATACAAGCAATCATGATTCATCAAAAAACATGGCTGCCATGGGATGGGGCTTATTTTCCCTATATATCTAAATAGAAAACTTTAAAAATCTTCTTGTCAGAAACCACTGAACAGATTTCAATATAACTTGGCAGGAATGTTCCTTTGGTGAACCTCTACCAAGTTTGTTCAAGCTGTCATGATTCGTCAAAAAAGATGGCCGTTAGGGGGTAGGGCTTTATAGCTATATAAAACACTTTAAACCACTGGACCAATTTCAATATAACTTGGCAGAAATGTTCCTTTGGTGACCCTCTTTTAAGATTCAGTCCAAGTCGTCAAGATGCGTTAAAAAAACATGGCCGGGGGTGTGGTGGTGGTGCGGGGAGGGGTGGGGGGTGGGGGGGGGGGTGTTGTTGGTGCTATAAAATTTATACAAAAATCCTAGAGCAGTGAACTTAGCTGAAACTTCAACAGTAAATATGCAGATCTGTTTGCTCAGGTGAGCGATATAGGACCATCATGGTCCTCTTGTATATATAGTAAGGCTATACTCTTGCCAAGCATTAATTGCACGCTATGTGTGGGATTTTGCAAACATTTTGTAATTTTCTCGCTTTCCGTTTTGCAACCAGTTTAGCCTTATTAAGTTGTGCAATTTTTATATCATGCTACGAATAATAACAAATGGTCCCACTGTAGAAAACGGACTCTACCTCAAAAATATTAAATTTGGTCAGCTTGCACTGCAGTCTGCTATGGGTCGTAACAATTGTTTCTAGATGAGGATACTATAAGTGTATTTGCTATCACATTCCTTTCTCCTACACTTGCCGGCCTTGGTGGCTCAGTTGGATGCACGTCAGACTGATGATCAGAAGGTTGCAGGTTCAAGGATGAGCTATTGTGATCACTTTTCATCTGTTGTCCATTCGTCCGTTAACATTTTCAAACGACTTCTCCTCTGAAGCCGCTGAGCCAATTTTGCTCAAATTTCATATGGAGCCTCCTTAGGGTGGGGGAACGAAAAATTGCTAAAATGGTCGCGGTCTGTTGACCAAGATGGCCACCACGCCCATATATGGTAAAAACCTTTAAAAATCTTCTTCTCCAGAACTGAGAATGCCTTGGGGCTGAACCTTTGCAGGAATCATCGGTGACGGGAGGTCTACCAAAATTGCTAAAAGAATTTTCGTTCGTTGATGTTTGACCTTTTTTACGGCAAGGTCAAGTTTGCTTCCCTATGCATTTGTATAGGAAACCCTTTAAAAATCTTCTTCTCCAAAACCGAGCATGCCTTATGGCTGAATCTTTGCATATATCATTGGGAACGGGAGGGCTACCAAAATTTCTAAAATAATGGTCGTACATTGACATTTGACCTTTTTACGGTAAGGTCAATTTTGCTTCCTTATGCATTTGTATGGGAAAAATGTTCAGAATTTCAAACAACTTCTTCTCTGGAGCCTCTGGGCCAATTTTGCTCAAATTTCATATGGAGCCTCCTTAGATAGGGGGAACAAAAGAAAAAAGAAAATGGTAACAGTTCGTTGACCAAGATGGCTGCCATGCCCATATATGGTAAAAACCTTTAAAAATCTTCTTCTCTAGAACCGAGGATGCTTTGGGGCTGAATCTTTGCATAAATCATTGGGGACAGGGGGTCTACCAAAGTTGCTAAAATAATGGTCATACATTGACATTTGACCTTTTTACGGCAAGGTCAAGTTTGCTTCCTTATGCATTTGTATGGGAAAAAACATTTAAAAATCTTATTCTCCAAAACCGAGGATGGCTTGTGGCTGAATCTTTGCATATATCATCTGGAACAGGCGGTCTACCAAAGTTGCTAAAATAATTGTCATACATTGACATTTAACCTTTTTACGGCGAGGTCAAGTTTGCTTCTGTATGCATTTGTATGGGCCCCATACATTTGTATGGAAAAAATGTTGATAATTTCAAATGGCTTTTCCTCAGAAGCCTCCGGGCCAGTGTTGCTCAAATTTCATGCGGAGCCTCCTTGGGCAGGAGAATGAAAGATTGCTAAAATGGGTATGGTCCATTGATCAAAATGGCTGTCATGCCCATATATGGTAAAAACCTTTAAAAATCTTCTTCTTCATAACCAAATAAGCCCTGGGTCCTAATCTTTGCACAAATTATGGGGGACAGGAGATCTACCAAAATTGCTAAAATGATGGTTCTATATTGACATTTGACCTTTTTACCTCCAAGGTCAAATTTGCTTCCCCATTTGTATGGGCCATATACATTTATATTGAAAGTATCGAAGTGACTTGTAGATCAACAATAGTTAAAATTGTTCTGATTGGAAATCTAAGATGGCCATCATCTGGTTTATATTTATAATATTTCCCTGCCACTGTGCTGTTTACATGTATAAAATCATGATTCTTCAGAAACCAATTAGCCAATTTCCACCAAATTTCACATTGATCCTTCTGTTGTAATGTGATTAATAGTTTATTCAAATGATCATGCTCCATTGACTGTCAGGCCCATATATTCATCTTCAAAACTAAGAACTGCTCAAATGATGATATTGTCATTAGTTGCGATGATAGGATTGGAAAAATGTTGCATAACATCTGCATGTCTGCAGTGGCTATGTCACTCAGGTGAGTGAACCGTGTCCCGTGGGCCTCTTGTTTTATTTATTTTTTTTTTTTATTTTTATTTTTTTTGTAAGAAAATAAGGCTTGAAATCTTATGAAATCATCTGCTATGCAGGTGATTCACATGAAATATTGAGACTTTTTTCTCTGAGAAATAAATAAAAAATCAGCTTGTCTTCTGCTATAATTTTGGTTGTCACTTTAAGATTGATAAGAAGATAAACAGTACTGAGGATCTGATATCGTACCTTTAGGAAATGAAGTTTGATTATACAATACAGATATAATCACATTCAGTATTGATGGATTGTGGGGGAAAAAAAACATGGACTAAACTGGCAACAAAGATTCAACAAGCAGCAGACAAACTGTGATGAATTCTGTTCCTTTAAATAGATCACAGTTCACAAACATTCCACATTTGATGTTACATAAAACCATTGATTTTACTCTACCATAATAAGAAAACCAGTGATTCTGCTGTGGTAACCATAATAAATTATATTAATAACGGGTTTAAGCGACCTGCGAAGCAGGTGACGAAGCTTAAGCTCGTGCTATAGGTATCGTGAGTCTCTCACATACTATGCAGAAGAGTTCGCATGCGGCGGGTGACTGGTTTCCCATATCTACAGCGGAGTGTATCGGCTTAATGTTGAACCAGAAAACCATCGCTAATAAGGCCGGAGCCATTGGCCTGGTTTCCGAAAAATATGATGATCAGATACGCTCCGCTGCAAACATGGAAAGCCAGTCAGCCGCCGCAAGTGATCTCATTGGCTGTAATGAATTGTATAGCCAATGAAATAGGATACATTTTTACGTCATTGACGGATGACTGCAAGACTGATCTACGTTTTAGCTGCCATTTTAAATCTGAGATTTCACTCGCATTAAACAACATTTTGCTGTAAAAATGGATTACATTCCTACAGCACATAACAGGAATTATGCATAGGGAAGGCAACATGATAAAGGTAGGATATGGGGTGATTTCAGCCTCGAACCTATCAATACGATGTGTCCTAGTTTCAGCTGACTGGCGATCAGCTGATCGTTCGTACTTTAGCGACTTTTGTCTGTACACACATGCTGCACAATGATTTGCTTGTCAAATTGTGTCGTAGCTCATGTTATTGATAAACATCATAAGCATCCATAAAGTTAATACCTAGAAACGGAGATACATTGTATGGCATAATTGATAACAGTAACGATACCGTGGAGAGTACTACGCCCCACCCTCAAGCCTAAAAGCCAAGGCAGACCAATAGACATGGGCGCAACGGTTGCATGCCATTTTGTAAACGCCTGTCAAATTAGTGGTGTTTTCTGAAATTAGTAGTATTTAGTATCAAATCAACCTCATACTTTTTAAATATGTAAAAAAAAAAAAAAAAAATACAGTAGGGTGATGTTTCCTAGTTAAAATTGATGAAAGCATAATATTGGATGTTGTGCACTTTGTCTCGGCCTATTTAAACAGGTTTTGTCTGGTCGGTGCCTTTGCATACCTGCTGAAAAAAGAAAAAGAAAAAAAAATGCTTCAGCTCGTTTCATTGGTAACACCTATTTATTTCATATTATTTTTATTGTCTTTTATAGAAAGGTAGAACAGGAGAAGAATTTGGGAGAAGACAAGATAAAGATCAGTTCCTAGCAAAAGAAAGGAAGGTAAAGTAAGAAGAGTAAGAGAGGGAATCATTTGCAAATTTGCATTATTGGCAAGATAAAGTGAGATACATAATTAGTATCAGTTGCAATTTCTTCAAAACTAAGTAAACAAAGTCAGTATAACCAAATATATGTACATTTGTATAGCAGACATTGAATAGCTTAAACATTTTAACAAGATAATTTGCTTATTATTTTTGCAGCCTTAACTGACTTAGGAAATGCAGTAAATATTAATTGAACAAATAAAATGTCCTTTAATATGATATGATACGAGGGTCCTGCAAAAAGTTTTGTCACTGGGTTCAAATTACTTCAGTGCTACGTTTTATCAAACATATTTTATTAGGCCATAATGAATTAATTGTTAGATTCTCATTACCGCCCGCCTCGATTTTTACCCCCCGCCTCGATTTTATTTATTGACGTGTTTTCGTAAGTACGAGTACTGCTCCGATGTTCCGGGTTTTTATCAAAAATCTTACAGTTTGCCGATCGGCAAGTTCCGTTCTACTTAAATCTACATTAAATATGCAAATTGCGCATATATGACAACAAATTACATACTTCCGGTGTAATTACCAACACAAAATTGTTCGTTTAACTACGATCAATATCCGCTATTGTTCGAGGTGTACTGGATCCCTGTTGCAAATGCGCATCATTATAACGCGTCCTGTCAGACAACCAGTAGATTTCTACTTTTATTTTTGAATCCAGGTTAAAAAAAAAAAAAAAAAACACATTGAAAATTGCGTTTGTGATCGTGAAAATCATGGCCATTTAAACTGTAATAAACGACTGGTATTGATTTAAAGCCAGCGATACCCAAAATCTTCTCAACCCCCACAATGTATTTTATTCAGGACTGATTGATAAAGCGGTGCCGTTTCCCAGTCGGCAAGAATCGAAGCAATTGCTGGGAGATAAAAAAAAATATATGCTGTTTGTGAACTGTGTCTGACAGGTAGAAATTGTTTATACAAAAGAGAGAGCATTTGACAGGAAAGGAAAAATCACACAGAACAGAATAAATTGATGACTTTTTTTTGTCCAAAAGTGTTCTCAGAGAAACTGAAAAAAGTTGGTATTTGATTAATTTGATTATAGATATATTAACTTTCTTCAGCTGTACAGTTGCTCTTTAAAGGCTATTCTGATTATTACACACACCATTTTTTTTTCATAATACATGTACATTGGAATTATGAAAAAGTATTCTTTATCCACCAAATACAGGTGGTTTGCAGAAATCAGTATAATTTCAGCCACCCATCTCCCAATTTCTGTGTAGTCTGGAAAAATAAAAAATGAAAAATAAAGTTTCACCCATCACCCCCATTTTGAAAAAAAAATAAATGAGAATCTGACTATTAATTTATTATGGCCTTACAAACCTTCAAAGTATTCACCCATTACTGAAACACATTTTTGTAACCTTTTTACCCAGTTGTTAAAAGCAGGTAAATAGTCTTTTGGTATCTGTTTGAGACACTGATAAATAGCGCTGCCAAGAGAACTTCTAGACATATACTTATTTCCAAAAAGCATTTTCTTAAGCTTTGGAAATAAAAAGAAGTCACAGGGACTCAGGTCAGGTGAATAAGGTGGATGGTTTAAAACTTCTAGCTTTTCAGACGCCAAAAAAGACTTAACAACCTCACACTTATGAGAGGAGGCATTGTCATGTAAAAGGTGGACTCCTGACCATCCTTTGCTTGGTCGTTTCTTATTGTAAAACTCTTTCACTTTCTTCAGTACAGAATTCTTGAAGAATCGGCCAGTGACTGTATGACCAGATGGACAAGGCACTTGAACGACTGGCCCACTTGAATTTTGAAAATTGCGTACAACATCTTTTTTGAACTTATGGTTCTCTTGGCAATACATGGGCGTTTTTTAACTTTTCGCTTCCATTGCTTATTATCAGTCCTTCTTTGTGGCTCAAACATGTGCACGCAGGTTTCATCACCTGTTAGCAAGTTAGAAATAACCCGACTATTACAGCCTTTGTATGTTTTCAAAAGTTCCCAGGCACATTTAAGGCGTTGTGTCTTTTGCTCCTCAGTGAGCAAATGAGGTACCCACCTAGCGCAAACTTTTCTCAGGTCCAAACGCTTTTTCAGAATTGTTTGCACACTGCCTTCTGATATGCCAGTACAACTAGCTATATCTTTGATAGACAGTCGTGCATCCTGTTTGACCACAATCTTTACAGCAGCGATGTTAGCCTTAGTAACAGAGGTTTTAGGCCTTCCAGAACGGGTATCATCTTCAGCAGAAAATTTCCCAGCTTTAACCCACCTAAAAACTGTGCGCATTGAAATGGTCTGAGGTCCATATATACCACACAATTGATTAAATATCTGCTTTGAATCTATATTAAGCCTAATGCAGCATTTAATATAGCTACGAATTTCAGTCTTCTGGTCCATGTTCCAATGTAACAAGTAAATTGGTCAGTGTATACGACTGCGTCTATTTCAATTTGAAATAACTCGGTCAGTTGGAAAGCATTTGAGAGTATTATAAACTTTACTTATTGAATCCTGTTAGTGACAAACAGCAATAGTGAATCCTGTTAGTGACAACAACCATAGTGAATCTGGTAGCGATAAGCACCCATAGTGAATCCTGTTAGTAACAAGCATCCATGATGAATCCTGTTAGTGACAAGCAGCCATACTGATTCCTGTTAGTGACAAGCACTTATAACAAACCCTGTTAGTGACAAGCACCCATAGTGAATCCTGTTAGTGACAAGCACCCATAGTCTTCTGACAGTTCTTGCTGAGTGTGTGACAGGATCTTTTTATGATAGAAGGTTGCTTTAGAAAATGACTTGTTCCTGTAGACAAAAAATAAAAACTAGAGTGATTACAATTCCAGTCCTTGCTACAGCTGAATTATACATATAAATCGGAGGTATTTTACTGATGCATGATCTGTTATTTCTTCCAGGCAGTCTATGGAATGGATATAGAGCTGATATGTGTAGACAGAGTAAGTAGGATTTGTAATAGGGTCAGTACTGATATTTTTACACTCCCCAAAGGGAAAGCATATACCGTAGTCGCTGCTTTGTCCGAACATTCGTCTGTCACACTTTTGTCCTGAGCATATCTCAAAAAATATTGAGGGTAATTTAATGAAACTTGATACACTGATAGGGGACCATGAGGGGAATTGCAGAATGCAAGAACCATAACACTGTCTCCAGTATTTACGGAGTTACTTCCCTTTTTAATTTTCGCAATAAAAAGCTTGTCTGGAGCATATCTCTAAAAGTATAAAAGGGAATAAAATGAAACTTGATACATTGATAGACAGCCATCAGAGGAAGTGCAGAGTGCAAGAACAGTAACTCTGTCACAAGTAATTACAGAGTTATTTCCCTTCCTAATTTTTGCAAAAGTAAGCTTGTCCGGAGCATATCTCAAAAAATTGTGAAGATAAATAAACGAAACTTGATACAGTGATAGAGGGCTATGAGGGGAAGTGCAGAATGCAAGAAATATAACCCTGTCATCAGTACTTATGGAGTTATTTCCCTTCTTAATTTTTGCAGTATTAAATTTGTCCAGTGCATATCTCTGAAAGTATATAAGAGAATCAAATGAAACTTGATTCATTGACAGACAGCCATCAGAGATAGTGCAGAATGCAAGAACTTTAACTCTGTTACAAGTAATTACTGAGTTATTTCCCATCTTAATTTTTGCAATAATAAGTTTGTCCGTAGCACATCTCTTAAAATATTTCACTCTTTCACTAACATAACCCTCCCACTACTGCACATCTTCGTGGAGCATCCTTCTCTTGTTCTATTCTTTTATTAGCTTACCTGAGCACGAAGTGCTCAAAGTGAGCTGTTGTGGTCATTAATGCCCATCATCCGTCGTGCATCGTGTGGCGTCAACAATTGCTTTGAAGGCTTACTCCTCCTAAACTCCTGGACCAAATGACACGAAACTTGGTAGGAAGCATTGGGGTGACTTGTAGATCAAAAATAGCTAAAATTGTTCCCATCAGAAATCCAAGATAGCCAGCATGGCCGCCATCTTGAAAATCTATTTTTCCCTTCTCCTGAACCGAAAGGCCAATTGACTAGAAACTTGGTAGGAAGCATCGGGGTTACTTGTAGATCAAAAAAGCTAAAATCATTCCGATTGGAAATCCAAGATGGCTGCCATGGCTACAATCTTGAAAATCTGTTTTGATATTCTTCTCCTTAATAAAAAAGCCTTTTGACTCGAAACTTCATTGACAGTATTGAGGTGACTTGTAGATGAGAAATAGCTAAAATAGATCAGATTAGAAATCCAAGATGGCCCCCATCATGAAAATCTGTTTTGAATTTCTTCTCCTGAACTGAAAGGCCAATTGATTCAAAACTTGGTAGGAAGTATTGGGTTGACTTGTAGATAAAAAATAGCTAAAATTGTTTTTTTTGGAAATCCAAGGTTGCCTTCATGGCTACCATCTTGAAATTCTACTTCGAAATGCTCCTTAACCAAAAGGCCAGTTGACTCGAAACTTGATAGGAAATATTTGGGTGACTTGTAGATCAAAAATAGCTAAAATCATTCCGATTTGAAATCCAAGATGGCTGCCATGGCTGCCATTTTGAAAATCAATTTTGAAATTCTTTTCCTTAATTGAAAGGCAAATTGACTCGAAACTTCAGTGGAAGTATTGAGGTGACTTGTAGATAAAAAATAGCTAAAATAGTTCCACAAATCTATCAAGGAATTTACAACCAGTGGAAACATAGACCAACACGCTATGGTATATAAGCTACGACCTTCAGTATTCAATGAAATCTTTTAAAAATGCTAACTTTACCATAAGCAAACGTTTCTAAATATTATTTTTCTGTGAAAAGTCAGGAGGTAGGAATAAAAATAAAAATGTGAAAAAGCATAGGTCGATGAAATGGAATAATTTTCCAACAAATACATGTCAAACTGCAATATTTCAGCTCTAAATTTGAAAGATAGGGACAGCCTCACATTACCACACTCATGTTGAGTGTCACAGCTGGATGCAGTTTTACGTCATACCCAACATTTTAGATTAGGGCTTAGATTGTCACTCATTCAGCTAGTGGATCTACCCAACACATTAAATCAGGGTGTAGATGGTTAAATAAGTACATATATTAGGATGTGGAATTTGTGTGTGGACAATTAATTTTATAATTTGCATGACCCAGACCAGCCATTGAACTGTTGACCTTCACAAAACTTGCTTCTTTTAAAAGAACAAAGCCAGTTGCAGTGAGATATAATCCAGTCGGACTCCCAGGCATCCTTTGGCACTACGTTCTTGCTAACTCTTATCTAGGATCATCACACAAACACCAATGTCTTGACTGAAAAACACTAAACTCTGAACAGATTTTCACTCCACCTTTCAGTAGGGAGTGCTACAAACAAACCTGGCAGCAAAGGGTTCAATAAATATATCAAGTAAACTGCTTTGCTTTGCAACTTATAATCAGTTAATAACATGTCTCTCTCTCTGTTTAAAGCATTTAGCTAAACAGTATTATTTTCACTGTTCTATATATTGCAAATGTCATACATTTTTATGACTGTCCAATTAGATAGTTCAGTTTGAGTAATATTAAACTGGAATGTGTTCTGGTCTATTGTTCCTGCAGTTTGGGCCCTGTTTGTGCACTTTCTGTTCTTTTTATACCCCGCCACACAATAGTGGCGGGGTATTATGGTTTCATGTTGGTCGTCCGTGAGTCCATCCGTCTGTCTGTCCGTCCATCCGTTGGTCATACGTCTGTCCATCTGTTTTTCATTTCCGGAGGATAACTTGAGTAAACATCAGTGGATTTTCACCAAACTTGGTATGTGCATTGATATTGTGGAGATCTGGTTTGGGATTGCTAATGGGCAAATTTTGTCAATTTTTGACGGAGTTATCTGCCCGAGACACGCCCATATTTTCGTTTCTGGACTATAACTTGAGTAAATAACAAGGGATTTTCACCAAACTTGGTATGTGCATTGATATTGTGGAGATCTTGTGTGGGATTGCAAGTGGGCAAATTTCGTTAATTTTTGACGGAGTTATCTGCCTGAGACATGCCCATATTTTCTTTTCCGGATTATAACTTGAGTAAATAACAAGGCATTTTCACCAAACTTGCTATATGCATTGACATTGTGGAGATCTGGTTTGGGATTGCTAATGGGCAAATTTCGTCAAATTTTTACAGAGTTATCTGCCCGAGACATGCCCATATTTTGGTTTCCGGATTATAACTTGAGTAAATAACAAAGGATTTTCGTCAAACTAGCTATATGCATTGACATTAAGGAGATCTGGTTTGGGATTACTAATGGGCAAATTTCGTCAAATTTTTACGGAGTTATCTGCCGGAGACACGCCCATATTTTCGTTTCCGGATGATAACTTTAGTAAATAACAAGGGATTTTAGCCAAACTTGCTATATGCATTGACAGTAAGGAGATCAGGTTTGGAATTGCTAATGGGCAAATTTCGTCAAATTTTTACGGAGTTATCTGCCCGAGACACATCCATATTTTCATTTCTGGATGATAACTTAATAACAAGGTCTTTTAACCAATCTTGCTCTATGCATTGATATTATCAAGATCTGCTTTAGGATTGTTATCTGTCCATTGATATCATCAAGATCTGGTTTAGGATTGTTATCTGTCCCTCCGTCATTTTCTTTCCAGACATTTTCGCAACGATAACTTTAATACATAAACAAATAACTGCTATGGCGGGGTATTATGCTTGTGGTGCTTTTATTTGATATGATTAACACGTAGCCCAAGGAAACCCCCAGTGTCTATTTCTACGAATTCTAGTTATATGTATGTGTTATATATGGCCATTTCAAATTACACTCTAGAGTCAGTTTGTATTTATTGAACACTGACTACACTATACAGACACAGAAGTTGTTCTGGTGATCATATTTAGTTCACACAGTAATGAAACTGTTTGTTTCTGATTACAGTATGAAGAGATGAGAAAGATAATTAGAGGGAAACGGAAAGGCCTGAAAGAATTCGAGGAATACACTAGAAATTTTAGGTTTCCTGTTGTTGCCCTGCATAAAATTGTAAGTTTTATAAAATTTGTTTTCTGATATTATGAGACATAGACTATATTATGAAAATACAGTGTTTCACTCATTTTATCACCGTGACATTTTATCACCGTTCTGGAGCAACCCATTTACATTTTTACAGCTGTCTAATTTACATATAAGTTATATGTCAGTAAGTATGATACACAAAGGTTTTCCTCAGGTATATATTGAAACGGAGTTTCTAGTGTATGACTAAGTACTAAAGTCTACAGGAACCTCATTATAACAAAGTTAATTATAGCATGCATTTGGATATAACATTGTTTATGTGATGGCCATAAAATGTCTCCTTCAAACCTCATCATATTGTAAGTTATACTTCTTGTTCCTTTGGGACCATAGAGCCCATTTCACTTGTATGGAATGCCGGCCTCGGTGGCTTAGTTGGATGCGCCATCCGAGACCAGGAGGTCGCGGGTTCAACCCCAGCCGAGGTTGGCAACATTCTTTCGTGGAGATTGATCGTGAAATATTTTCTATGGTCATTCTCTATCTTCCGCTGATTCAAGACGGGCATTCGTCAGTTTCTGGCGAAAGAATGTGCACAATACTGGTTAACCGCTTAGAGGACTAAGCCTGCCCAGTAAACATGTGGTTAGGTAAACTGACCGCGCTCGACATGACCCCATTGGATTGACTGGGCCGTAAAACCTCAACACAAACAAACTTGTATGGAAACAGTTCAGTTCAATTTGAGGATGAGGACATGTACAGCATTGCATAATCCAATACTGCACATGAACAGACTAAATAATTAAAACTGAGTTATGTTGTTTACACTTTTTGAGTGTGTTCTTTTTATATCCCCCCCGCAAGCTGTGTTTGTGTGTGCGTGTGTGTGGGAGTGGGGTCGGGGGTATACTGTTTTCATGTTGTCCGTCTGTCCGTCCTTATCTTGCTGAATAATTTAAGAAATCTTTACATATTTTGCATAAATGTTGATATTGACAAGTTGCTGTTAGACAAAATAAGAACCTAGGAGTTAGTTTCTTTTGAGTTATTTCCCTTTGTAATTCTTGAAAAGCTGTTTTATTATTCTATTCTTTTGGTTTCTGCTTCTTATCTTGCTAAGAATTTCAGGAATCTTTTCATATTTTGCATAAACACTGATATTGATAAAGTGTTGCTGGTAGACAAAAATAAGGGCCTAGGGTTAAGTTCCTTTAGAGTGTAATTCTTGAAAAGGCATTTTGGTTTCTGCTGCTTATCTTGCTAAATACTTTCAGGATTTTTTTTCAAATTTTGTATAAACCTTGATATTGATGAGTTGTTGCTGTTATACAAAAATAAGGGCCTAAGGATTAATTCCTTTAGAGTTATTTCCCGTTGTTATTCTTGGAAAAGTGTTTTCGTTTTTGCTTCTTATTCTTCTTACCTTGCTAAATAATTTAAGGAATCTAATTTCTCTAGAGCTATTTCCCTTTGTAAGTGTTTGGTTTCTGCTTCTTATCTTGCTAAATAATTTTAGGAATCTTTTCACATTTTGCATAAACCTTGATATTGATAAGATGTTGCTGTTAGACAAAAATAAGGGCCTAGCGATAATTTTTCTAGAGTTATTTCCCTTTATAATTCTTGAAAAAGAATTTTAGTTTCAGCTTTATATCTTGCTAAATAATTTAAGGAATCTTTTCATATTTTGCATAAATGTTGATATTGATGAGATTTTACTGTCAGAGAAAAATAAGGGCCTAAGGATTAAATACTTTATAGTTATTTCCCTTTTTATTCTTGAAAAGGTGTATTTGTTTCTGATTCTTACCTTACTAAATAATTTAAGGATTGTCTTTTCATAAATGTTGATATTGTTGAGATGTTCCTGTTAGAGAAAAATAAAGGCTTATAGGTTGATGAGTTATTTCCTTTGTTATTCTTGAAAAGGCATTTTGGTTTTTACCTATTATCTTGATAAATAATTGAAGGAATCTTCTCATATTTTGCATAAATGTTGATACTGATGAAATGTTGCTGTAGAGAAAAATAAGAGTATAGGTTCTGATTCCTTTACAGTTAATTCCCTTTGTTCTTCTTGAAAAGTTGCTTTGGCATGACAATAATGCATGCACAGTGAAATCAACTCATCTCAAAGTGTTTGTTGAGGCAGTCTGATAATTTTCAGACACTACAGACATACTGAACAGGTTCAGGAAGAAGTATGATGCTGAAAAAAATTTGGTCAAAACAACAGCTTTTTTCACTTAGGCATTTTTTGGTAATTCTTGACTACTGGGTTTTGTATGCTCTGAGATGCTGCTGCTGGGATGAGCATGCATGGTGAAATCAACTTGGCTTGAAGAATTTGTTGACAAGTTCTAATACTTTGCAGATTCATTAAAGATGTATAGAACATGTGCAAGAAGACTGCTACTGGAAAAAATCATTTTTGACAAAACGACTGCCACTTTAACTTCGTCATTTATGTCTAGCAGTATGTCTGTCTGTATATATATTGGTTTTTTCAATCATAAATATGCAAAGGCACTCATTAGGCCATAATAAATTAATTGTTAGATTCTCATTACCCCCCCGTCTCGATTTTTTTTATTGACGTTTTTTTCGTAAGTACGGGTACTGCTCCGATGTTCCAGCTTTTATTGTGATCACTTTTCGTCTGTCGTCCGTCCGTCCGTTAACATTTTCAAACGACTTCACCTCTGAAGCTGCTGAGCCAATTTTGCTCAAATTTCATGTGGAGCCTCCTTAGGGTGGGGGAACAAAAAATTGCTAAAATGGTCACGGTTCGTTTACCAGGATGGCCGCCACGCCCCTATATGGTAAAAACCTTTAAAAATCTTCTTCTCGAGAACCGAGAATGCCTTGGGGCTGAACCTTTGCAGGAATCATCGGGGACAGTAGGTCTATCAAAATTGCTAAAAGAATTATCATACGTTGACGTTTGACCTTTTTATGGCAAGGTCAAGTTTGCTTCCTTATGCATTTGTATGGGAAAAAACATTTAAAAATCTTATTCTCCAAAACCAAGCATGCCTTATGGCTGAATCTGTGCATATATCATCAGGAACGGGAGGGCTACCAAAATTGCTAAAATAATGGTCGTAAACATTTGACCTTTTTACGGTAAGGTCAATTTTGCTTCCTTATGCATTTGTATGGGAAAAATGTTCAGAATTTCTCCTCTGGAGCCTCTAGGCCAATTTTGCTCAAATTTCATATGGAGCCTCCTTAGGTAGGGGAAACAAAAGATTGCTAAAATGGTCACGGTTCGTTGACCAAGATGGCCGCCATGCCCATATATGGTAAAAACCTTTAAAAATCTTCTTCTCTAGAACCGAGGATGCTTTGGGGCCGAATCTTTGCATAAATCATCAGGGACAGGAGGTCTACCAAAGTTGCTAAAATAATGGTCATACATTGACATTTGACCTGTTTACGGCAAGGTCGTTTGCTTCCTTATGCATTTGTATGGGAAAAAACATTTAAAAATCTTATTCTCCAAAACCGAGGATGGCTTGTGGCTGAATCTTTGCATATATCATCTGGAGTGAGCGGTCTACCAAAGTTGCTAAAATAATTGTCAAACATTGACATTTAACCTTTTGTATGCATTTGTATGGGCCTCATACATTTGTATGGAAAAAATGTTGATAATTTCATATGGCTTTTCCTCTGAAGCCTCCGGGCCAGTGTTGCTCAAATTTCATGCGGAGCCTCCTTGGGCAGGAGAATGAAAGATTGCTAAAATGGGTATGGTCCATTGATCAAAATGGCTGCCATGCCCATATATGGTAAAAACCTTTAAAAATCTTCTTCTCCATAACCAAATAAGCCCTGGGTCCTAATCTTAACACAAATTATGGGGGACAGGAGTCTACCAAAATTGCTAAAATGATGGTTCTATGTTGACATTTGACCTTTTTACCTCCAAGGTCAAATTTGCTTCCCCATTTGTATGGGCCATATACATTTATATTGAAAGTATCGAAGTGACTTGTAGATCAACAGTAGTTAAAATTGTTCTGATTGGAAATCTAAGATGGCCATCATCTGGTTTATGTTTATAATATTTCCCTGCCACTGTGCTGTTTACATGTATAAAATCATGATTCTTCAGAAACCACTTAGCCAATTTCCACCAAATTTCACATTGATCCTTCTGTTGAAATGTGATTGATAGTTTATTCAAATGATCATGCTCCATTGACTGTCAGGCCCATATATTCTTCTTCAAAACTAAGAACTGCTCAAATGATGATATTTTCATTAGTTGGGATGATAGAATTGGAAAAATGTTGCATAACATCTGCATGTCTGCAGTGGCTATGTCACTCAGGTGAGCGAACTGTGGCCCGTGGGCCTCTTGTTATAAAAAATCTTACGGTTTGCCAATCGGCAAGTTCCGTTCCACCAAATTTGAATATTTATGTACATTTAGTACATAAATATTCAAATTGCGCATGTATGACAACAAATTACACACTTCCGGTGTAATTACCAACACAAAATAGTTTAACTAGGATCAATATCCGTTATTGTTCAAGGTATACTGGATCCCTGTTGCTAATGCGCTTTGTTATAAATTGCTTCAGGTCAGACAACCTGTTGATTTCTTCTTTCATTTTCGAATTCATAAAAAAAAAAACACTTTGAAAATAGCATTTGTGATCGTGAAAATCATTGCCAATTAAACTGTAATAAAAGACTGGTATGGATTTAAAGCCAGCGATGCCCAATATCTTCTCAACTTCCACAATGTATTTAATTCAGGGGCGATTGATAAAGCGGTGCCGTTTCCCAGTCGGCAAGTTTTGAGGCTATTGCTGGGAGATCAAAAACTATATGCTGTTGTGAACTGTGTCTGACAGGTAAAAAAAACTGTTTATACAAAAGAGAGAGTGTTTGACAGGAAAGGAAAAATCACACAGAACAGAATAAATTGATGACTTTTATTTTGTCCAACAGTGTTCTCAGAGAAACTGAAAAAAGTGGGTATTTGGTTATAGATATATTAACTTTCTTCAGCTCTATATAGACATATGCCATGTGTATTCATTAAAATTGCTATTTCAAGGCCATTCTTATTATTACACACAACATTTGTTTTTTCATAATACATGTACATTGGAATTATGAACAAGTATTCTTTATCCACCAAATACAGGTGGTTTGCAGCAAATAAATATAATTTCAGCCACCCATCTCCAATTTCTGTGTAGTCCTGAAAAATAAAAAATAAAAAATAAAATTTCAGTCCCCACCCTCATTTTGAAAAAAAATAAATGAGAATCTGACTACTAATTTATTGTGGCCTTACCTTGCGGGAGGTGGGGGGATATATAACCTGAAGTAAATATGCAAAGGCACTCATTACCTTGCGGGAGTGGGGGTGGGGGTTATATAACCTGAAGTAAATATGCAAAGGCATTCATTACCTTGTGGGGTGTGTGTGTGGTGGGTGTGTGTGTGTGTGTGTGTGGGGGGGGGGTGAGGGTGGTTCTGGTGCATCTAATAAGCACTGCTTATTGACACTTCTCATTTCCCAAAGGTTCCCTGCAGGCCTTGGCAGCTCAGTTGGATAGAGATTGATCATGAGATATTTTCTACGGTCATTCTCTCCCTTCTGCTGATTCAAGAAGGGCAGTTGTCAGTTTCTGGTGAAAGAATGTGCACAATACTGGTTAACCGCTTAGAGGACTAAGCCTGCCCAGTAAATGTGTGGTTAGGTAAACTGACCTCGCTCGACATGACCCCATTGGGTTGACTGGGCCGTAAAACCTCAACACAAACAAAAACAAACAAAGGTTCCCTTTTCACAGAACATATTTAAAAAAAAAAAAAACACATAAAAAATTATTCCCCTCTTCCAAACCCCCTTCCCTCCCTCCCGACATATTTGTAAGGACTACCTCGCTGTTGATAGAGCTTGGGCCTGTATTGGGTTAGACAAAATAGACATTTTGGTTTAAAGGGACTTAATACACTTGCTAGAATTTGTACCACTTTTACAAGAGAGACAACTTTTGTGATTTTCCTTCACACCAAGCCCCTTTTAAAAGGTGGTCTACTCTAAAAGCAAAGAATTTTCTCCCACAGGGAGCAAATCCTTTCCTTTTAGAGTAGACACCTTTGAGTAGGGAGGTAAACATATCTTGACAGTTATCTCCCTTGAAAGTATAGCCATTCCCCTTACAGTTACATAATGAGCCTCTTTCCAATGTGTATTTAGTTATTGATGTTGAAAATATATAGGTAAGCAATTTGACAGGTATGACTGGACAGAGTGGATATATCTAGACAAATATTATATACATGTACATAAAAAAATCACAAAAATATCTTAGAAATACCTAAAAAAAAAGTGTAACGTTGCTTATGTAGAGTTTTTTTTATTTTTATAATCAATACAAAATTTTTGACAAATATTTTGTTTGTAGCTACTTTACACACACTCTGTAGCCAAGCATGTACAGAAAACATTTTGCATATGAACGTTGTAAATATCGTGAAATGTTGCATTTAGTAGGTCTTAATGTTTATGCAAGTAGTGATTTTAAAAGACTGTCTTCTAGCATTCTAGATCATACAGCATGAAACAGACACTCCAGGAAAGCCATCTACCCATGTCAAAATACAAATGATTTTTTGAAATGCATGATTGGAATAACAACACAGGAGAATGTGCATGTGTAAGACAACGTCAACAAAGGCATCAAAATTAAAAAAATGCCTGTTTAAACTTTGGGTAGATTTTTTAATTCTTTGGCATTAATCTGGATTTTTCAAGCAGTTTTGCATATCTAGTGACAGACACCATACAATGTCAGCACTTTTTACACATTTTTGGCTTAAAAGATATAAATATACAGTAAACTTCAATGTCTCAAACACAATGGCTCATTTACCATGGCTGATTATACCCCCGGCAAACTTTGTTTGTGGGGGGGGGGGGGTATTCTTCATGTTGTCCGTCTGTGCGTCCATCCATGTGTCCGTCCGCGACTTTGATTTTTTTCTAAATATCTTGAAAACGTAGTGATGGATATTCATCAGTTTCTACAGACTCTTTGATATCAATAAGGTGTACCTACATAAGAGAAAGTAAGGGCAAGGGGCCAATTCTGTTGGAGTTATTACTGTTTGTAAATTTTTTTCTTAATGCAGTAAAAGGTTTGTGTGCACACTATCTCTTTAACCAATGGCTGGAATTTGACCAAACTAGCACAGATACATCATCAGGGTGGGGGAAAGAAATGATTAGATTTTGGTGACCTTGACCTTATTTTCAAGGTCACTACATTATGAATACTCAAAAATTGAGCCTTGTTAATGCAGTAAAAAGTTTGTGTGCACACTATCTCTTTAAGTTATGGCTGGAATTTGACCAAACTAGCACAGATACATCATAAAGATGGGTGAAAGAAGTGATTAGTTTCTGGTGACCTTGACCATATTTTCAAGGTCACTACATTACAAATACTCGAACAGTGAGCCTTTTTAATGCTGTAAAAAGTTTGTGTGCACATTATCTCTTTAACCAAAGGCTCGAATTTGACCAAACTAGCACAGATACATCCTAAGGATAGGGGAAAGAAGCGATTAGATTTTGGTGACCTTATTTTCAAGGTCACTACATTATAAATACTCAAACAGTGAGCCTTGTGTGCACTCTATCTCATGAATCAATAGATGGAATTTGACCAAATTAGCACAGATACATTGTTGGGATTGGGGAAAGATGTGATTAGATTTTGGTGACCTTTATCTCATTTTCAAGGTCACACTGGCACTTTGAAACACAAATTTTGATAGGAAAAAGCTTGTGTGCACACTATATCTTGAACCAATGGGTGGATTTTAACAAACTAGCACCGATATATTGTTAGGACATGGGAAAGAACTGATCAGATTTTTGTGACCTTGACCTCATTTTCAAGGTCACTACATTATAAAGACTCTTAAATTGAGCCTTATAAAAATTTTGTGTGCACACTGTCTTTTAACCAATGACTGGAATTTGACCAAACTAGCACAGATACATCATCAGGATGGGGGAAAGAAGTGATTAGATTTTGGTGACCTTGACCTTATTTTCAAGGTCACTATATTATAAATACTCAATAAGTGAGTCTTGTGTGCACTCTGTCTCATGAATCAATAGATGGAATTGGACCAAACTAGCACAGATATATCATTGGGATTAGGGAAAGAAATGATTAGATTTCGGTGACCTTTATCTGGTTTTCAAGCTCACACCGGCACTTTGAAACTCAAATTTTGATAGAAAAAAGCTTGTGTGCATACTGTATCTTGAACCAATGGCTGGAAGTTTAACAAACTAGTACAGATACATCGTTAGGACATAGGAAAGAAGTGATTAGATTTTTGTGACCTTGACCTCATTTTCATTAGATTTTGGTGACCTTTCCCTTATTTTCATTTTATTATATTTTGGTGACCTTGACTTTATTTTCATTTGAATTTGTTTTTCAGTCCCTAGGAAATTCTTCCAGTAGCTCAAGAAAACAAATATTTTAGGAAACTTTTCTTATTTTATCATGAAAATGCATGTTGTGTGTACTCATTAAATTTGCCTCATCAAAGGGGTTTCTAATAACTACACTCAACATACCAGTATTTTATAGAAGATTGAAAAGATATCCCTAAATTATCCCCAGAAGTTTGACCTTTTTTTTTTACATCTTCTATTTACAGTTATCTCCCTTGATGCCAACATTTCGAGATCTTATCTTTCTTGCCATTGACTATGATAAACAAGACATAGCTTACAGACTGGCAAATCTTGGTGCAGATCTTGCTAGACGAGAAAAGGTAAGTCATCACATTACAGTGACTATGATAAACATGACTTATGCTGAAACTTTGAATATATCAGGTTGTTGAGTCATCACGATACATGATATATACTGCATCTATTTGAATCTTAATGCAGACTTGGGCAGTTAAGTCATCACATTACATTGCAACTTTGCTGAGCTTAGTGTAGACCCAGGCTGATTTGTTATTGCATTGCATTGCCACTTGGCAGATACGTATGTGCACCTAGGCAGATTAGTCATTACATTACATTGCTACTTCACCAGGCAGATTTGTCATCATATTTCATTACAACTTCACCAAGCTTAATCTTGAGCTAGGCAAATTTGTTATCATATTTCATAGCAACTTCACCAAGCTTAGTCTAGAACTAGGCAAATTTTTCATCATATTTCATAGCAACTTCACCAAGCTTAGTCTAGAGCTAGGCAAATTTGTCATCATATTTCATAGCAACTTCACTAAGCTTAGTCTAGAGCTAGGCAAATTTGTTATCATATTTCATAGCAACTTCACCAAGCTTAGTCTAGAGCTAGGCAAATTTGTCATCATATTTCATAGGAACTTCACCAAGCTTAGTCTAGAGCTAGGCAAATTTGTTATCATATTTCATAGCAACTTCACTAAGCTTAGTCTAGAGCTAGGCAGATTTGTCATCACATTACATTACAACTTTGTGAAGCTTCTTGTAGACCAGAAATGTAATCACATTACATCACAACTTGCTGCGCTTAGTGTAGACCTAGGCAAATTTGTCATTACATTACAACTTTGCTGAGCTTAATATAGACCTCGGAAGATTTGTCATCACATTGCATTGGCTATGATAAACAAGACCCAGCCCACAATAGTCTTGATGTAGTCTTAAGCAGAAGTAGTTTAGCTGCTATAAACTTATTATCTATAATGTTTATTACTCTACAGAATCTTAACTACAAAAGAAAACTGCTTGTAAATATAATTGCTCAGTTTAGAGTTTGACTTCTCCATTATAATTTTTCACTAGAAACTCATAGCTGAAGAGTGTATAGGGTATATAGGGTAAACAAAAACTGTGTGAAAACAATTTTCTGAAACTATAATTGTCTAATCATGCAGCAGACTGATAACTCAGGATCACAATTGTTTCGTTGTTTCAGTGTCTGTTTCTTTGTTTCAGTGTCTTGAGTGCACTGGATGTAATTTCTCTGTCACTAATCTCTTAAACAGAATGCCATTGTTCTCTCATTGTTCTCATCACATGTGAAAATAGAACTTATTATTTCAGTATGAGAAATCTTCACCAGATGGTGATAGAAAGCAGATAGATTACTACAGCCCAGCAGAACGTGCAAGTCATCTTGGAATGCAGGAACTGGCCCAGTATTTGTTGGAAAAGAAAGAGCTACAGAGTGAGAAGATAAAAAATCATCAGTCTTTGTTACCTAGGAGAGTTCTGCAGAAACACTTTGAGGTGAAGGTCAAGAAGGGTGCTCCTGTTGTTTTTATAACTCAGCATGATTATGGAAGATCAAAAAGTTTTTATTTGTAAAAATCACATCATCAGCCTTCCAACAACAACAACAAAGAAAAGAAAAACAACAAACATTGTTGATTGAGGACAGCTTCCATAAATTACGTTTGTGAATAACTTTCATATATTTCATTCTTGAATGGGCCTTAACTGCCTTAACTTGAACAGTGTGGAGGAACTAACTAGACGTCAGACCCGTGGTTGTTTATGTCCCCAACATCAAAGAAGTTGGTAGGGCATATTGCTTTGGGCTTGTCCATTCATTCATCCATAGGTCCCTCCATTAGTCATGTTTTTTGTGCAAATCATAACTTTTGAACCCTCCATGCTAGGTTTTTGAAATTTCATATAACTATTCCTCATGAAAAAATAGTTAACCCATGTTTTTTTTTGATGTTTTTTTTTATCAGGGTTATGCCCTTTTCTTGAGTTATGCCCCTTTGGAAAAAAAATGCAATGAAATTTTGTAAGCAAGATATCTCAAAAACTATTTGCGCTATTTTATTGAAACTGAACATGCTGATAGGGGATGATGAGTAGATTACTTGATTAACTTTTGAAAAAACTCTGAATTTCTTTTTTTTAGTTATTGTCCTTGGAAAATTTTGGCATTTTTAACCTTGTAAGCAAGATATCTCTAAAACTGTAAACAAGATATCTAAAAAACTTTTGAAGCTATAACCTTGAAACTTGATAGGATGATGAGTAGGTGACCTGATTGACTTTTGGAAACAAGAGGGCCATGATGGCCTTGTAACGCTCACCTGAGTATCATAGCACTTTGAGAACCTGACCTAGAACTGATCAAGGTAAACATTCTGATCAGAATTCAAAATGATTATATTAACAGGTAAGACAATGTAGCATGTCTAATGGACTGTGAAATAGAGGTCAGGGTCAAATATGGATGACTGCACTCAAGAGGCCATGCTAAGATGTATGCATGTACTAAGTATCACAGGCTGTAGGAGTAATAGTTACTGAGAAACTGACCTAAACACAAACACTTCACAAGTACCAAATATCACTCTGTAGGACCAATAATTACTGAGAAACTGACCTAAATGAAAAAAAACAAGAAAGTCACTGGACAGTGAAATATAGGTCACCTAGAAATCAGCAAGACAAACATTTTGAGCAAGATTCATGATGAGCACTTCAAAACTGTGACCTCTAGAGCATCAACAAGGTTTTCCTTTGATTTGGCTTGGTGACCTAGTTTCTGACATCAAATGACCCAGTTTTAAACTAGACCTAGAAATCATCAAGACGATCATTTTGAGCAATATTTATGATGATAATTTAAAAAATGTGACCTCTGGAGTGTTGACAAGGTTTTCCTTTAATGTGGCCTGGTGACCTAGTTTTTGACCCCATGTGACCCAGTTTTGAACTTGACCTAGAAATCATCAAGACAAACATTTTGAGCAAGATTCATGATGATTGCTTCAAAAATGTGGCCACTAGAGTGTTAACAAGGTTTTCTGCTGATTTGGCCTGGTGACCTAGTTTTTTACCCCAAGTGACCCGGTTTTGAACTTGACCTAGAAATCATCAAGACAAACATTTTGAGCAAGATTCATGATGATTGCTTCAAAAACATGACCGCTAGAGTGTTAACAAGGTTTTCCTTGGATTTGGCCTGGTGACCTAGTGTTGACCCCGTGACCCAGTTTCAACCTTGACCTAGAAATCTTCAAGACAAACAATTTGAGCAAGATTCATGATGATTGCTTCAAAAATGTGACCGCTAGAGTGTTAACAAGGTTTTCTGCTGATTTGGCCCGGTGACCCAGTTTTTGATCCCAAGTGACCCAGTTTCAAACTTAACCTAGAACTCATCAAGACAAACATTTTGAGCATCATTCATGATGATTGCTTCAAAAACGTGACCGCTAGGGTGTTAACAAGGGTTTCCTTTGATTTGGCCTGGTGACCTAGTTTTTGACCTCAAGTGACCCAGTTTCAAACTTGACCTAGAAATCATCAAGGCAAACATTTTGAGTTATATTCATGATGATTGCTTCAAAAATGTGACCTCTAGAATATTAACAAGTTTTTCCTTTGATTTGACCTGGTGACCTACTTTTTGACCCCAAGTGACCCAGTATTGAACCAGATCTAGATTTCATAGGGGCAAACATTCTAGGCAAGTTTCATCAAGATTGGGTCAAAACTGCGACCAACTAATTGTTGATGATGGACGACAGACAGAGGGTGATCACAATAGCTCACCTTGAGCTTCTGCTCAGGTGAGCTAAAAATCTGAAATTTTGTTTCTTGAGATATGGCTCTTTGAAAATTTCTGCATTTTAACTGTGTAAGCAAGATATCTCAAAAACTGCTTATGCTATTGTCTTGAAACCTGATAGGCTGATACAGGGTGATGAGTAGATAATCTGGTTAACTTCTTAAAAAATTACATTTTTTTTTCTTGAGATGGCCCTTTGAAAATTCCGTCATTTTAACTTTATAAACAAGATAGCTCAACAACTATTTAGGCTATTGCCTTGAAACTTGATAGGCTGATAGGGGGTGATGATTAGATGACTTGATTAACTTTTTAAAAAAAAAATGATTTTTTTTTCTTGAGGTAGGGCCTTTGAAAATTTCAGCATTTTAACCTTGTAAGCAAGATAAAAACTATTAGGGGCAAACAGTGTTAGGATCAAGAAGTTGGGGACATAGTGTTTCATAAACACCAGCTCTAGTTGTTGAGTGAACTTGATCAGAATGTCCAGACGTGTAAGGTAGTTGGGTCTTATTCTGGTAATCAGGTCAGTTTCTGACATGTCTTTTTGTGATTAGCTTAGTTAAAGTGAAAGGATACACAGAGTATTCTAACATAATGGTTTTTATCCCTGAATGCCTCTCCAGCTGAAGAGAGTTTGTTTCCCTGGTATATGAATTCCTTCTAAAAGAGGGTTACTCTTAAAGGAAAGAATTTGCTCCCTCATTAAATTCTTTCCTTTAAGAGTATTGCCCTTTGAAAAGAGAGGCAGATTCTTCCAGGTCAGAGTAAGCTGCCTTGGAAGTGTATGCATTCATCTGAAGTATAATTCTAGATTGCCATGTATTTCTGGTTGCTTTGCTTTTGCTGGTTTGTGACATGTGCTGTACATTGCTGTTTATTTACTCTTTCTCTTTGACTTATTGGTAGGCTATATTCCATGATTGTGCCTCCTCCGGGACATCTTCTCTACTATTTACTAGGAATATATGATCTGAGCAATATCTGTGTCACAATGTTTGACTATACTGCATGCTGACTAGCAGAGACAGAAAGACTCTGGTCAGCTTAACTTTCTAAATTGGTTCTGTGGGTGATTGTATTTGGAGTTGTACAAGATTGCAGTAACATATTTGATCAGAAGTATGTAGGCTTCCTTGTCTTCATATCAATCACCTAGTGTTGCTGTCTGACAGCTCTACATGGGTGCAGAGCAAAACTTAATGGATGAATATTGATTTCATTGCTCATAAACGTTTTTATTCCATGGAATTTTATTTTCTATGGATTTTCATTTTTCACTGAAGAAAATGTCAAAAATAAATATTTAGAAACTGACTGAATTGCAAGTATTCCCAGTCAGATTAGTGTTTTTCTGAGAAATTTAGAGTATTTTGATTTATTTTATTTTTGCACTAAACATGTCTTCTGGGTTCTCATCAATAAAAAGCACTCCAAGAAAAAACTGCACTATGCTTTCAGTGAATATGCACTAGATATGTTTTGGTACAAAAATAAAAAAAAAAAATATGGTAAATTACCAAATATGAATTTTGAAATATGCTTTAGTAACCCAGTCTTTTCACTCCATGTAAGTAGACAAAGTACACAAATTAGACTTTTGAAATGCCACTAGAAATAATTAACACATTTATTTTATTTTTAATCTCACTTGATCCTTTAGGCTCATAGGTGAGCTTATAGTATAGGCAGGCTCCGTTGTCCACCTGTCTGTCGTTGTCAGTCATCCACACTCTTCAAAAATCTTCTCCTCAGAAACCACTGGGCCAAAAAAAGCCAAATTTCATATGGAGCCTCATTTGGTAAGCGGACGAAAGTCTATTCACCACGTCTGGGTCACATGACCAAGGTGGCCTATATGCCAATATGTTATAGGTAAACCATGGTTATTGTCGAGGTTTTGGGTATACTGTAAATTATACCATAGTTTGGTGACCTTTCACTGTCTGACCCCAAACGAGGCGGAGCCGAGTTTGGGTCAGACAGTGAAAGGTCACCAAATTATGATATAATTTACAGTATTCCCAAAACCGAGACAATAACATGGTTTATCTGTTTTAACCAATGTGTGGGTCTGGACTGTTTTTGTTTTTTGTTTTTTTTTCTTACAAAAACTATACTTTCATTTATTTAGTATATCTTTTTTCTACTTTTTTACTTTTATTTCTCTTTTTTTATATTTTTATGGTAAAGTGGTAACAGGCAGTCATGAAATGCTGTACCAATTGACCTTGTGTACTTAAAAGGATGAAACACCCCACCTTTTTTGAATTAAACTAACTGAGGCACTACTGCTAAAATCTGATTGGTTGCAATCTTGTCAATCACAAGAAATTACATCAGCATCTTAATTTGGTCAAACTTTGTTGCAATCTGGTTGGTCAGCTGTAGCTTTAGTCATTATAATATATTCCAGACAGACTGTCTGGTTTCATGTGTTTTATTCAACAAAAAATGTCATTTTTAAATAGAAAGTTGCTCAGTGCAGAAGTAAATTTGAAGTTCCTCTAACCTTTACCACTCTCTGGATAATATCAGCAGACAATATAGATCAATATATTTGATGATACTTTCTTAGTTTTTCCAGCCAACAGAATTTGACATTTCATGCAAACTGTCTCTAGTTGAGACACTGTACATGAAATGTCAAATCCAGTTACTTGAGAAAAAAATAAGAAAACTATTTAAAAAATGTCATCTGCTGAAAATTGACGGTTAGCACCCTGGACATTTTGAGCAGACAACATATTGGTGATAGTTTATTTTTTTCCAATAAACAGTTGACATTTGGAGACAATTTACATGAAATATCGAATTCTGTTTTCTAGGAAAAAATACGAAAATGTTCAAATTGTCTGCTGAAACAAAATTCAGCATACAACATTTTGAAGTATTTTTCTTATTTTTCCCAGAAAACAAAAACCTGTTTTTTTAGGGACAGTATCAACTTGTCATCGCCTGCGGAATTAGCCCAGAGAGTGAAAAAGGTTAAGGTGCACTGATGAGTTGACAGTCATTCTAAAGTACACCTGTGAGATCTATAAATAAAACCATGGGTTAATTTTCAAATCTGAAAATTATCCCATGGTCCAGCTATGGTATAATTTTCGGTTATTGAGATTTAACCTTAGTTTTATTTACATAGAGACAATGGAACATCCATTGGTTAAATAATAAAAACCCTTGGGGCCTGGTATGCTGCATTGGGGACATAGGCCAAATAAATTTTGAAAAAAATATAACCTTGGATTTTTTACAGAAAGTTCAAATGTTTTTACATAGACTCCTACAGGCAAAACATTAAACATCTTCTAGTCTGAAACTAAAAAGCCCAGGCCTTTGATATTTAGTTTGTAGTTTTATCTTATGGGTCACTTGTTTTACATAGACTCATATAGGGAAAACTCTTCAAATGTCTTCTTATCAGAAACCACTTGGCCAATCAAAGCCAAATTTCATGTGGTGCCTCCATGAGTAGGGGGAACATAAGTTTGTTCACCCCATCTGGGTCACATGACCAAAATGGCTGCCATGCCCATATATGGTAAAAAAATCTTCTCCGATACCAAAGGGCCAATGGCCCTGGGGCTTGGTATGCATCATTGGGGACATGGGCCCAATAAATTCTGAAAAAAATGATAACCTTGGGTTGACCTTGACTTTTTTTACAGAAAGATTCAATTTTTTTACATAAACTCCTATAGGCAAAACTTTTAAAAATCTTCTTGTCTGAAACTAGAAGGCTCAGACCTTTGATATTTGGTATGTAGCTTTATCTTATGGACCTCTACCAAGATAGTACAAATTATAGCCCTAGGGTCAAAAATGGCCCCACCCCAGGGTCACTTGTTTTTTCATAGGGAAAAACTTTAAAAATCTTCTCTGAAACTAGAATGCCCAGGCCTTTGGTATGTGAGATCATCTAAAGATTGTTCGAATTAAAGCCTTGGGGTAAAAAATGGCCCCAGCCAGAGGGTCACTTGTTTTACATAAACCAATATAGGGATAGGATAAACTTTAAAAAAAAAAAATCTTCTTGTGTGAAACTAGCTTCATCTAGTAGGCCGTTACCAAGATTGTTCAAATTGTAGCCCTGAGGTCAAAAATGGCCCCACCCCAGGATTCACTTGTTTTACATAGTCTTATTTAAGGAAAACCTTTAAAAATCTTCTTGTCTGAAAACTAGAAGGCCCAGGCCTTTGGTATATGATATTTGGTATGTAGCTTCAGCCAGACGGCCTTTACCAAGACTGTTCAGATTATGGCCCGGCAATCATAATCACTCCATCCTGGAGGTCACTTGTCTTATAGAGATTTATGGGGAAATCTTCTTGTGTGAAAATAGAAGGCCTAGACCTTTGACATTTGGTACTTAGTTTTATCAAGTGGACCTGTACCAAGATTGTTCGCATTATAGCCCTGGGGTAAAAAATGGCCCTGCACCAGGGGTCACTTGCTAGCTCACCTGAGCTCTGCTCAGGATGAGCTATTGTGATCACTTTTCGTCCGTCGTCCGTCCATCTGTCTGTGTGTCTGTCCGTCCGTCTGTGCGTCCGTCCGTTAACATTTTCAAATGACTTCTCCTCTGAAGCCGCTGAGCCAATTTTGCTCAAATTTCATACGGAGCCTCCTTAGGGTGGGGGAACGAAAAATTGCTAAAATGGTCGCGGTCTGTTGACCAAGATGGCCGCCACGCCCATATATGGTAAAAACCTCTAAAAATCTTCTCCTCCAGAACCAAGAATGCTTTGGGGCTGAACCTTTGCAGGAATCATCGGGGACGGGAGATCTACCAAAATTGCTAAAAGAATTGTCGTACGTTGACGTTTGACCTTTTTAACGGCAAGTTCAAGTTTGCTTCCCTTTGCATTTGTATGGGAAAAACCTTTAAAAATCTTCTTCTCCAAAACCGAGCATGCCTTAAGGCTGAATCTTTGCATATATCTTCAGGAACAGGAGGGCTACCAAAAGTGCTAAAATAATGGTCGTACATTGACATTTGACCCTTTTACGGTAAGGTCAATTTTGCTTCCTTATGCATTTGTATGGGAAAAATGTTCAGAATTTCAAACAACTTCTCCTCTGGAGCCTCTGGGCCAATTTTGCTCAAATTTCATAGGGAGCCTCCTTAGGTAGGGGGAACAAAAGATTGCTAAAATGGTCACGGCTTATTGACCAAGATGGCTGCCATGCCCATATATGGTAAAAACCTTTAAAAATCTTCTTCTCTAGAACCGAGGATGCTTTGGGGCTCAATATTTGCATAAATCATCGGGGACAGGGGGTCTACCAAAGTTGCTAAAATAATGTTCATACATTGACATTTGACCTTTTTACGGCAAGGTCAAGTTTGCTTCCTTATGCATTTGCATGGGAAAAAACATTTAAAAATCTTGTTCTCCAAAACTGAGGATGGCTTGTGGCTGAATCTTTGCATATATCGTCTGGAACGGGCAGTCTACCAAAGTTGCTAAAATAATTGTCATACATTGACATTTAACCTTTTTACAGCTTCTGTATGCATTTGTATGAGCCCCATACATTTGTATGGAAAAAATGTCGATAATTTCAAATGGCTTTTCCTCTGAAGCCTCCGGACCAGTGTTGCTCAAATTTCATGCGGAGCCTCCGTAGGCAGGAGAATGAAAGATTGCTAAAATGGGTATGGTCCATTGATCAGAATGGCTGCCATGCCCATATATGGTAAAAACCTTTAAAAATCTTCTTCTCCATAACCAAATAAGCCCTGGGTCCTAATCTTTGCACAAATTATGGGGGACAGGAGATCTACCAAAATTGCTAAAATGATGGTTCTCTGTTGACAATTGACCTTTTTACCTCCAAGGTCAAATTTGCTTCCCCATTTGTATGGGCCATATACATTTATATTGAAAGTATCGAAGTGACTTGTAGATCAACAGTAGTTAAAATTGTTCTGATTGGAAATCTAAGATGGCCATCATCTGGTTTATATTTATAATATTTCCCTGCCACTGTGCTGTTTACATGTATAAAATCATGATTCTTCAGAAACCACTTAGCCAATTTCCACCAAATTTCACATTGATCCTTCTGTTGAAATGTGATTGATAGTTTATTCAAATGATCATGCTCCATTGACTGTCAGGCCCATATATTCTTCTTCAAAACTAAGAACTGCTCAAATGATGATATTTTCATTAGTTGCGATGATAGGATTGGAAAAATGTTGCATAACATCTGCATTTCTGCAGTGGCTATGTCACTCAGGTGAGTGAACCGTGGCCCGTGGGCCTCTTGTTTTACATTGTGTGAAACTAGACAAAGTTTGAAACTAGAAGGCACAGGCCTTTGATATTTGGTATGTCACTTTATCAAAGCCATATTTAATTTGACGTTTCTGTTTTGCCAAATTAATTAAAGCTAAATTCCATACCAAGCTACTGTAGGATACCAGACCAAAAGCTTTTCAAATACCCATATGTTTCCTTCTTTAAAAATATTACCATAAGCTTGCTCAGACCAAGTAGTCTCAGGTGAGCTACAGGACTATTGGTCCTCTGGTTTCACATGTTATAGGGGACCATGTATATATAGACTTGATATTGTGACGATAAAATATTTTGTTGGCCTTTGATAAACCATGATGCTGGATACTACTTAATAATTCCTGTCCAGTGGGACCAGTTTATTTGCCAAAGAAAATCTGTAAGGCATTTGCTTTGTTTCCATTAGTGTTTCCCTCTAATGACAGTGTTTATTTTATATATGCCTGTTGTTTTGCTACATTTTTCCACAAACTGTGATATATCTTATATTTTCTGTCTCAAAATAAAGGATCCTGTATTCAAGAGTATTTGTTTCTTTTGTCATGTTCCTCAATTAATGGCATTATGTTACACTCTCAGAGAAATAGAACAGCTGTAAATGATTACAGTATTTTGGTGAATGGATACATGTCAGTGTGTTGAGATGAAGGTTTTAGACTACTTTTTCAGCAGGAGACCACTCCAGCACAAGAGAATTGATTTAACCTGGTATATGAATCCACTTTCAGTGGGCTACATTTAAGAGCAGTTCCTTTTGAGAATGAGACATATCTTTCTGGACTGGTCAGAGTGATCTTTCTTGCTGTATATTTCACCTTTACCAAGATATTTCTGTACAGTAAATTCAAAAAGGTTTGGTGATGAAGTATCCTTTCTGTGTCATGTTCAATTAATACACAGAAATCACATTATCTTTAATGCTTAACATGCTAGGTAGATATTTTAGCAGATGACATTTTAAATTATTTTTCTGATTTTTTCTCAGAAAACAGGCTTTGACATTTCAAAGCCATTTAAAATGTCAAAGCCTATTTTCTGGGAAAATTTAGAAAAATATCCATTTGTCATCTGTTGAATTAGCCCATAGAGTGGTAAAGGTTGTCACTATTAAGTCCCAACCAGAGATAGCCATGATCACCTCTCCATCGTGCAGTACTCATGTTAGGCCATTAGGATGGTTTTGCAGCATATATTCACATCTTCAAACAATACTCCGAATCTGCCAGCCAGAATACGATGTTTATTCATCAAATATCCAGGTGAAGAGTGGAATGAGAGCATGTCACTAGTTCATCATACAGAACAACAGACATTACTGTTCAAGTATTTTTACATGACGGCAAAGCTCTTGTGAATGGCAGTTGTCTCTTGTGATTTACCAAGAGCATTTAATGTTACTGGAGTAGAGGGCCTGTACTTTTACACCAGTACTATCTAACATCGGTCCCAGAATCCAACTACCAATGAATACATTCAGGAGATGCAAATCTTAGAAAACTTTGTCCAAAAACTTAAAATATCTAAGTCAGGTCATTGATGTGTGTGTGTGGGGGGGGGGTGGGGGGAATGGGGAATGGAACTTTGCACTAATATTTAACATCTATGAATAAACTAAGTACACCAGGTAGTCAGGAGGAGTTAAAGATCTTTACAAAACATTTGACTAAACCATTTACCGTACATAAAATTTCTGAGTCTGTGACCATGGCCTCAATGTCAAGGAGGGGTGGAAATTGTCCTAAATAAAACATTAGATTAGTATTTGACATTAATCCACACAATTATCACCTTTATACCTCCCCAGGTGTTTAGACCTTTCAAAAACTTTAATCTACACCTTCAATGCCTGACTTTAACAGCAAGCTAAGACTCTCTGACCTTAAATTCAATAGCAACAAGGTAAGAATTATCCCCTTGGAGATGCAGCTATTCTCTATAAGAGGACTGGATACACTTTCTAGGGAGGGCAATCTTTTTTGTATGCAATACATCCTCTTCACCTTGTACATATTGCTATAAAGTTTCATCAAGAACTATACGGTAACCTACTAATGGTAGACATAAAGTCAGTAAAATATTAAATCAAAGGGAAGTAACTCAGAAAGTAAGAAGAGGTGAGCAATTATTTTTGCATGCAACACAGTCTTAAACTTGTATACATTGCTATAAAGTTTCATCAAGATATATGGTTACCAAGTTATGGTGCACACAAGGAGAGTCTGAAAAAACTAATCAAAGGGAAGTAACTCAGAAACTAAGACTGGGAGAGCAAAAGGATAGTATGGAAAAAATCTAATCAAACAGAAGTAACTCAGAAAGGGAAAGCAATCATTTTTTCATGCAAAATGCCCTCTTGACCGTATAAACATTGCTATGAAGTTTCATTCAGATATTCCACATGGTTACTGAGTTATGATGCGCACAAGGATAGTCAAATAAGGGGACTGGATCAAAGGGAAGTAACTCAGAAACTAAGAAAGGGAGAGCAACGGTTTTTGGATGTGACATGCCCTCTTGACCTCATACACATTGTTTTTAAGTTTTATCAAAATATCGGTAGAGTTACCTTGTTACAGTGCGCACAAGGATAGTCTGTAAAAAAAACAATCGAAGGGCACTAACTCAGAAACTAAGAACCATTTATGTGGTACGCCCTCTTGACCTCACACACATTGCTATGAAGTTCCATCAAAATATTCCTTATGGTTACCTAGTGATCGGGCGCACAAGAATTGTTTACGCTGGATAGACGGATGGACAGCGGGACAATGCTATAACATAATACGTCCATTTTTTACAAAACTGGCATATAGAATGGCAGACAACTGTGACTTCCTGTTTGCTGCCCTGACACAAAGGTCCTTCCAAAAAGGGGCTTACCATCAAAGTCGAAGGAAGCAAATTTGTAGCAAATTCTTTGTTTTATAGTAGGCCCATTTTCCGAATGGAGATAATTCCTATTTGAGCTGCCTTCCTTAAAGTGTGTATCAATTCCCCTAAAAATTAGTGCCAGGTAATATATTGTTTCGGCCAACCAGTACATTGTTTGGTGGATTTGTGGAGTGGTATAATAGGATCTTTTCTTGACATTTTAATGGCTCTTATAGTCAGGATATGAAATAGGGGAGAAAAAACAAATATATTTTTTAAATTTTATTTATTTTCATATCTCAATAAATACATAAAACTTGCAATACCAGTAAATATTCTGTAAATCCACCTAATTGTGTAGTCCTAAAGTTAAGAAGTTGCTGTAGTAAATATGGTAAAATGGAACAATTTTGAGCAATTGTCTGTAAACAAGACACCTTAAATGACAGGTGTCAAATGAAGATACCTTGCTAACATAATTGGTAGAAAAGATACCTTGCTAAACATAATTGGTAGAAAAGATATCTAGCTCAACACATGTGGTATACAGTTCACAGCTTTATATGAGAGGAGTAGCCAGATAAATATTTTTTTTCTTATTTCTTTTGTGGGAACTTGTTAGAAGCAGCTTAGAAATGAGTCCCCAAAACATATGTTTCAGGAAGGAAATAAGAAAAATAATACCTTTATAGCTAACAAAAAAAGTGACTAATCTAGAGCTCTATACACATATATATATTTATATGGTAAATCTCTATCTTGATTTTATAAAAGTGACAAAAATGTACAAACAATGTATGCCTTGACAAGACTGCATGGTTGCACAGACTGGTCCAAGGTCATAATGTTTGTATATGCGCATTCATATAGTCTGAGCAGTCTTCAATGGGTTCTATTTGGATAGCCAGGGACTGAAGATTTCTTGGGGCAGACTGATCGGTCTGTATGGAAGCACAGGCTGTTCTGAGTTTGCTGAGAGCATGTCCAAAGATACATTTCTCATGTTGCATCTCTTACAGATAGGAACAGTGAAGAGCCAGACCATGTATACACACAACTGGTATACAGGAACAGTTTTCATTTTTGCACAGTGTGACTTAAATGGGTAAAAATATTAAACAGAAAATATATTGAAATATTTTTCATTTTTCCCAGAAAATGGGGTTTGACATTTCATGAATTTATGATCTGCATGAAATGTCAAGCCCTGTTATCTAAGAAACCCATCATCAAGGTGTCATCTGCTGAATTTTAGAGTGTTTAACTTTAATCACAGTCTGAGGACACATATGCAAAAGTTTACATGTTTAATTTGGAATAGCTCATCATAGTCAGTACATTAACCACTTCACCTACAGTAAATGGGTATAAAGCTTATCCAGATTTAAAATGAGGGCCAAAGAGGCACTGTATCACTCACCTGATTACCAGACAAACTAAAAAGGAACAGATGTGACTGACAAAAACTGGATTTTCGGTGGCTGTGAACTTTCAACCACAACACCTGTGAAAACTGCCTGGAAGAAGTTCAAGGAGCTGCTACCAGTTCTCTCTTCCTGCCACCTCTCTTTCAAGACATGCGGCCGCGTGTACAGCTCTTGTATGCAGAGCACAATGCTCCATGCCAGTGATACTTGGCCATTGAGTCCCTGATGCTGTGTGCCAAGTTTCAAGGCCATCTGACTTGTGGTTCTGGAGAACATGATTTTAAAGGGGTTTTACTATATATGGGCATGGTGGCCATCTTGGTCATGTGACCAGGACAAATTATACAAAATTATGTTCCCACTAGCCAAAGATGTTCCACATGAAATTTGACTTCAATCCGCTCTGTGGTTTCTGAGAAAAAGATGTTTGACAGTGTGGATGGACGATAGCCTGAAGGCAGAAGTAGACAACCTGTGGGGTAAAAAAACACTATGCCAACAGAAAGGCCTTTTCACTTTATCATGGATTTGTTGTAAGTTTCAAAAACATTTCTTTGAACGTTGATTTTATATTATTTTTTTTCAAGATTTCCAATGTAAAAGCCTAAATAAACAAAGTTGACCCTATTGTAAAATAGCTCAACCCAGGGTCATCATTTATACAAAATTTGTAGGGCTCCAGTCCCTTTTGTTGTGTGCCAAGTTTCAAGGACATTTGATTTATGGTGTTGGAGAAGACATTTTACTGGGTTATGGCTATATATGGGTATTGGTCATGTGACCAAGACCAATTATATACATGTATATGTTCCTGCAAGGCATTGATATTCCATATAAAATCTGACTTCAATCCATCGAGTGGCTTCTGAGAGAAGATGTTTGAAAATGTGGACAGACTTTCCCAATGTAAAAGCCTAAATAAACAAAGCTGACCTTATTGTGAAACAGGTCAAAGTCAACCCAGGGTCATTATTTATATAAACTTTGTAGGGCTTGTCCCTTTTGCTGTGTGCCAAGTTTCAAGGTCATCTGACTTGTGAGTCTAGAGAAGAAGATTTTTTAAAGGGCTTCTACCATATATGGGCATGAAGGCTATCTTGATCATGTGACCAGGACCAATTATATAAACTTTTGTTCCTGCAAGGTATAGATGTTCCATATAAAATCTGACTTCAATCGGTCCAGTGGTTTCTGAGGAGATGTTTAAAAGTGTGGACAGGCTTTTTCCAATGTAAAAGCCAAAATGAACAAAATTGACCTTGTTGTAAAATAGATCAAGGTCAACCCAGAGTCATCATTTATATAACTTTTTTAGGACACGAGTCAATTTTGCTGTGTGCCAAGTTTCTTCTGACTTATGGTTCTGGAGAAAAGGGTTTTACCATATATGGCATGGCGGCCATCTTGGTCATACGACCAGGACAAATTATACAAACTTTTGTTTTTCTGCGAGCCAAAGATGTTCCACATGAAATTTGACTTCAATCAGCTCTGTGCTTTCTGAGAAAAAGATGTTTGAAAGTGTGGATGTATGACAGCCTGAAGGCAGAAGTAGACAACCTGTGGAGTAAAAAAAACGGTGCCAATAGAAAGGCCTTTTCACTTTATCCATTCGTTGTAAGTTTCAAAAACATCTCTTTGAACTTTGATTTTATATACTTTTTTTCTAGATTTCCAGTATAAAAGCCTAAATAAACAAAGTTAACCTTATTGTAAAATAGGTCAAGGTCAACCCAGGGTCATCATTTATAAAAAGTTTGTAAGGCTCCAGTCCCTTTTGCTGTGTGCCAAGTTTCAAGGACATTTGATTTATGGTTTTGGAGAAGGAATGTTTAAAGGGTTTTTACCATGGCAGCAATATTGGTCAGGTGACCAGGACCAATTATATAAACTTATGTTCCCAGAAGGCATAGATGTTCCATATAAAATCTGACTTATCGGTCCAGTGGTTTCTGAGGGGAAGATGTTTAAAAGTGTTGACAGACTTTCCCAATTTTAAAGTCTAAATAAATGAACAAAGTTGACCTTGTAAAATAGGTCAAGGTCAACCTGGGGTCATCATTTATATAAACTTTGAAGGGCTCGTCCCTTTTGCTATGTGCTAAGTTTAAGGTCATCTGACTGATGAGTCCAAAGAAGAAGATTTTTAAAGGGTTTTTACCATATATGGGCATGGAGGCCATTTTGGTTATGTGATCAGGACTAATTATATAAACTTTTGTTCCCGCAAGGCATAGATGCTCCATATAAAATCTGACTTAATCGGTCCAGTGGTTTCTGAGAAGATGTTTGAATGTGTGGACTGACTTTTCCAATGTATAAGCCTAAATGACCAAAGTTTACCTTGTTGTAAAATGCCACAGTCAACCCAGGTCATCATTTATATAACTTTTCTAGGGCTCATCCCTTTTGCTGTGTGCTGTTTCATCTGACATGAATTTAGAGAAGAAGATTTTTAAAGGGTTTTTACCATATATGAGCATGGAGGCCATCTTGATCATGTGACCGGGACCAATTATATAAACTTTTGTTCCAGCAAGGCATACATGTTCCATATAAAATCTGACTTCAATTCGTCCAGTGGTTTCTGAGGAGATGTTTTTGAAAGTGTGAATGGATGAAGACAGACAACGGACCATTGGTATATTATAAGGTCACCTTGTGAACCTGCTGCTCAGGTGAGCTAAAAATAGAGCACTAACTCCTTATTCAGTCTGCAACCAAATTGTGCTGAATTTTAGGTCATCTGAAGTTGTATGGAGATAAATGGCTGTCAAAACTTTTCTTTCAATATTTTATATCATCCAAAACTTATGGCAATATAATGATTTAATGAAGACTTCAACAATTCATTGGACTGTGACATAGAATTGGGCCACTGATTTTGAATAAGAGGTATATACAGAACACCAGTGGCTCTAAACATTTATACCCATTTTGTCTAAATCCAGCATATGACACTGCACAAAAGTACAGGGAAAATTGTAAAAGAAGTATCACAATCTGAAAAAAAAAAACATGTTGAGTTAAACTCATAGAAAGGGGTAAATTGTGAAAGCACAGAAAATTCTGAAGTAAATAGTAAATGGATTTTTAAAAAAATTGCTGATTTATATATTGTGTGCGTAGATAAATGAAACAAAATTTAGTATGGTTGCTGCAATATAAAAGATCATGGATTACTGATTATGTCATTATACTTATATGAACTCCACTGTTAACTCCACTGTTCACTGTAAGCTTCTAACAATGTGCAAATAGAACAGTGTTTTTTGGGGAAAAACATATGTGCCCAACCCATCAGACAGACCTATCTTTGAAATGGGTTGTATCTATAATTTATCTTTTTTTGTCTGTGTATGTGGTCAATGGGGGCCATTTTCCAAAATCTAAGCCCTAGTGTGACCTTGAAAATGGGTCAAGGTCACAAAAATCTAATGGGTCAAGGTCACCAAAATCTAATCAATATAGCCGTACAAGTTTGGTCAAAATCCATCCATTCATTCTGGATACAGTGTGCAGAAAAGCCATTATCCAACAATCTAAGCCCTCCTTTGACCTTGAAAATGGGGTCAAGGTCACCAAAATCTAATCAGTTCTTTTTCATGTCACAACAATACAGTTATGCAAATTTGGTCAAAATCCATCCATTCCTTCATGAGATAGGGTGCAGACAAGCCATTTTCCAACAATCTAAGCCCTCCTGTGACCTTGAAAATGGGGTCAAGGTCACCAAAATCTAATCAGTTCTTTTCCATGTCTCAACAATATAGATGTACAAGTTTGGTAAAAATCCATCCATTCATTCAGGAGATAGGGTGCAGACAAGCCATTTTCCAACCATCTAAGCCATCATGTGACCTTGAAAATGGGGTCCAGCTCACCAAAATCTAATCAGTTCTTTTACATGTCCTAGCAATCTAGCTGTGCAGGTATGGTCAAAATCCATTTGTTCCTTCAGGAGATAGGGTGAAAACAAGCAATTTTCCAGCTTTTTCCAACAATCTAATTCCTCATATGACCTTGAAAACGGGGTCAAAGTCATCAAAATCTAATCAGCATTTTTCCCCCACCCAATGATAAATTTGTGTAAGTTCGGCCAAAGTCCATCTGTTCATTAAGGAGATAGAGTGCAGACAAGAGGCTATGCTGACGCCAACGCTGACGCCGACGGGATCCGCACTAAAAGCAATATGTGGCCCCCTATGGTGGGGGACATAATATGTAGGAAGGTCCTTATGCAGTATGTGGATTATGAAGGCCCAGATAAACCTGCACATCCATGCAAGTTCTAGGGCCCTCTCTGTTCATTATACACCCAACACCATCCACAGATTCTCTTTGAGGCATTGAAGGCCCTGATCAGACTGTGAATAACAAGGCTGATCTAGATCTTCTCTTCCCAGATATGGCACAAGAGCCATATTCTCATGTTATGCATTCTTTCCAAAATATTTATAGTTAATCCAAAATTTATTATATACATATTAATATAACCTTGTAAGTTGCAATTACTGAACAATTAGTGTCAGTGATTCACAGAATGTTAACCCTGTAGGTATCATTCAAAACTGTAGTAGATGACATGCTAAAACATTTTCTTTTTTTTTTTGAGAAAACAAGGCAGATGCCCTCAATCTACAATGCTGTCATATGAAGAGTCTCAACGAAACTGAGACTCTGATTTTCTTTTATTTAACATTATACGTGAATCTGAGATAGCAGCTAATTCTCATGGAATGCCAAACCTTCTCCGAAAAATAAAGAACAAATATTTTAGTATGTCTTCCACTGCTGTACTGGCACTTTAAGGGGTGAAAATATAGGTACCACTCCTGTACATTTGAATGATTAATTGATATGAGTAAATGTTTTCATGAAACGGTACATTGGTAATGCTTTGAACTGTTTCAGGAAGCACCTTCTGAAACCCAGTGATTATTAAGGATGAAAGTTCTGCGTAGTTCAACATGTAACTGAATCTGAAGTATTTCAAATTATCATGTATTGGTAATCTAGCTTTATAATCTATCCCTGGCCTTACGTAAATTGATATCTGACTTGAGTAAATGGCTTGGGCATTTGTTGCCATAATATAGCACAAAGGTCCTGTCCTCGAACGACGCATCAAATATCACACCATGAAAAAGGGGTGTTTGAATATTAGTATTCTATCAATAGCAGACAGTGCAAACAGATCACAGTCTTTGCTCTTCACCGATACAGTCTACAAACAGATATTCTTGCATAAAAAGCAGTGTCGCACATTATTAACAGCCGTGCATTAACCGGCGAAAAGCTGTGTATTAACAAGGCAATTCACGAGCTGTTAATGCATGGCTACGCAACTTTCAATATGACCGTACCGGGGCCATAGATTTGCTGCCCTTGAACATGCAATTGAGCATGTTTTTTCAATGCATTAACATTCACTGGTTTTGAAAACCGCGGCCTTTGGCCTCAGTTTTCAACACCTCCCACGGGACCTGGCGAATGTTAAAGCATGAGAAACCATGTTTGATCCCAATAATGAAGGTCCTGACCAGATCAGAAGTGCACCATCACTTTCAGCATATGCCCTGAAATGTAATTTCTCATGCAGGGCTCAAATGAGCAGAGCTTGCAACATAATTCTCGCTAGATAAGACACTTTTCCAACCAAAAAGTTAAGATATTTTTCTTATTTCACAAAAACTTATCTTGTAGGTACTCATTAAAATTGTCTCAGTGAGGTACCACAACATAATGAACATAAGAAAAATGTTTATCTGGATAACAACTATTTTGTATACACTCATCAGAAGAAGCTCAGTGAGGCCCTTCTAATGTGTAGTCACATGTTGAAAAATGTGGATCTTATCTAGAGCTATGTTCTTATACTTGGAACAAAATACATGTATCAGAAAATACTGGACGAAATATCTATCATGCCATGTCATAACATCAATAAAAGTTTTTGTTTCTCTGTTGCTGGTCTACAGAACACAATGCCAACTGTTACCAAGAACCAGAAGTAGACAAGGCTGTTATTCTTTGGAAGCCAGTTTCTCTGAAAGAGAAAATACAGAAATACCGATACAGCCATTGACAATTATACCTACACTAGTATTTTAAGGAGGACTGATACACTTTCAAGGGAGGCAACTCTATCAAAAAATGTTTTTGCCTCCCTTCTGAAGTTTTCTACGCTACAAGAATGTTCTCCCAGAGGGAGCGAATTCTTTCCTCTCTGAATAGACCCCTTTTCAGAAGAGGAGTTGGTATGCAGGAAAGAAAACAGAAAGGTTGTCTCCCTTCTACAAAATGTCAGAAAACTACTAAGTGTATCCAGTTCCCTTAAGATAAATGGAAACACCTTCAAGAGAGATAACTTTGACCTGACACTGGAGCAAAATTCATCCCTTTAAGAGAAGCTCCTTCCAGAAGGAAAGCAAATTTTCCTCTACTGGTAAAGTCTCTCTTTGAAAACAGACAAAAACTTAAGAGTGCTCTTTTATCTCAGGTGGCTCCATTTACCTCAATGGGAAAACATACAAGGTAAATCCTATTCATGACATTATAACACAAGGAAACTGGACATAATAAAATGTTTTGAAGTAGAATATAATAGTAAATCTATGTATCCTGTATATTTTTTAGCTCACTTGAGCAAAAGCTATTGTGATCACCCTCTGTACATCGTCCGTCGTCAACAATAAGTTTGTTAACACCCTAGTAAGTGATTTTCAACAAAGAATGCAAAAATAAGGAGAAATGTAAGGCCCTTTACCTGCAAGGCCTGTACCTCTTAAACCATAAGACTAAGAAACTCAGTTTTGTGTTCCCTAGTAAGTGATTTTCAACAAAGAATGTAAAAATCATGAAAAAAATAAGGCGTGCATCCAGAGTATAAGTAAGAAAGATAACTCCAGACCGACAGATGGCTGGACAGATGGACACTCAGGCACCTTTGTTTGCACTCTACACTTCCTCTGACGGCCATCTATCAATGTATCAAAGTTTCATTTGATTCCCTTCTATACTTTCAGAGATATGCTCCGGACAAGCTTTTCATTGCAAAAATTAAGAAGGGAATTAACTCCATAAAAACTGGTAATGGGGTTATGGTTCTTACATTCTGCAATTCCCTTCATAGCCTTCTATCACTGTATCAAGTTTCATTTATTTATCTTCAATACTTTTAGAGATACTCTCCAGACAAGCTTACTATTGCAAAAATTAAAATGGGAAATAACTCTAAAATTATTTGTGATAGAGTTACGGTTCTTGCACTCTACACTTCCTCTGATGGGCCGTCTATCAATGAATCAAGTTTCATTTAATTCCCTTCTATACTTTCAGAGATATGCTCCAGACAAGCTTTTTATTGCAAAACGTAAGAAGAGAAGTAACTCCGTAAATACTAGAGACAGGCTTATGGTTCTTTCATTCTGCAATTCCCCTTATGGCTCTCAATCAGTGTATCAAGTTTCATTAAATTACCTTTAATACTTTTAGAGATATGCTCCAGACAAAAGTGAGATGGATGGACGGATGGATGGACAAAGCAGTAACTATATGCTCTCCTTTCTGGGAGCATCAAAAAAAATTTTCATATGAAATTTGGTTACAAAAGGCCTAGTAGTTAAAACAAGTTTTAATTTTCACATCTGAATGACCTTGGGCCAAGGTCAAGGAATGACCTTGACCTTGAATACTCATGTAGTTTCATTTACTCATTTAGCTCACTGCATCTACCAATTTTCAGATCACAGGCTGCAACAGTTTCTGAAAAATACAAGGTTTTGACTTTTTCCTATACCAAAAGTCTATGTGAACAAATTTGACCTTGGACTAAAATAGGTCAAGGTCATCCAAGTATCATCATTTGAACAAACTATGATTGGCTTGAGTCCCCAATGCTACATACAAAGTTTCATGACAATGGGCCTACTGGTTCTGGAGAAGATTTTTGAAGGGTTTTTAACTTATATGGGCATAGTGGCCATCTTGGTCAAGTGACCTGGACTCCGCAAACAAACTTTCGTTCCCCTATCCTATGGATGCTCCATATGATATTTGACTTCAATCAGCCCAGTGGTTTCAGAAGAGAAGAGGTTTGAAAATGTTGACAGACGACAGACTACAGAAGACAGACAATGACAACAGAGACTAGTAATACTATAAGCTCACCAGTGAGCCTTTGGCTCAGGTGAGCTAAAAATACTGACAAAAAAAAAACAAAAAAAACATCTGAAAATTACTAATGGTAAGGAAGGTAATGGGAGGATAGGTAGGCAGATTTGGGGCAGAATTTGAGCTGGTTCCATGTGTTCACGGTTTGTAGAATATCAGTATTCAATTTATTTACTTCCAATAAAATGATAAAATGCTGAGCAAAGCATCTAAGAGATGTTTAAAGGACAGTAGGTTTAGTATTCAATTTATTTACTTCCAATAAAATGATAAAATGCTGAGCAAAGCATCTAAGAGATGTTTAAAGGACAGTAGGTTAGCAACAATCAATATACCTTCATCATCCACTGGCTCTGGGGATGGTGATCTAGTTCGATCTTGTTTAGACACATCTGTTGGCTCTGAAATTTCATACAAAAAACAATCATTTATTTTATTGTATGGGTCGTTTTTTAATCTTGCTATTAGTACGTCCATTTATTATATACCTAGCAGTGAAGTATAGGGATTTCTCAATTATTTTCTATGATATAATCTTTTCACAGGGATGACATCATAGCAGTGACTTGTAAATTATTTCACAGTGTTGGAACTGTTTTATAGATTGCTTCCAAAGTTATTGCATTTTATTTTGACATCCTCGGCCGCTAAAAGGGGCATACACCTGACCAAAATGAAACACATCCCTATAACATCATCAAATTGTTTATGTTACGTCATGATTTTGTGTTAAGGTTTTACGGCCCAGTCAACCCAATGGGGTCATGTCAAGTACAGTCAGTTTACCTAACCACACGTTTACTGGGCAGGCTTAGTCCTCTAAGCGATTAACCAGTATTGTGCACATTCTTTCACCAGAAACTGACAACTGCCCTTCTTGAATCAGCAGAAGGAAGAGAATGACCGTAGAAAATATTTCACGATCAATCTCCACGAAAGAATGTTGCTGACCTCGGCAAGGGTTCAACCCGTGACCTCCTGGTCTCAAGTCTGACGGCGCATTCAAGTTACGTCATGAAGTGACGTCAATGTTCCTAATGAACAGACAGAAAAACGCCATTTTTCTTACATTGTTTATTGTTCTTCAACTCAAATTGAAACATTTTTGTGGCACTTTCAAGAAGACAGTACTATCAAAAAGGTATATAATAAATAGAATAAATGACAGTGTTTGCTTGGTATGAAAAATCTGTCATTCAGGAGCATGGATAATTCAGTAAAAAAAAAAATTCCTTTGGAACTCATTTTTTACCAAATTACCATGCTCTCTTGTGACAGATTTTTTATATTAATTAAATACTGATAATTATTCTCTATTTACTGTCTGACCCTCATACTACGATTTAGAGATGACATGGTGTACTGGAAAAATCTGTACTGTTAATCTGGTTAAATATTGCAAGCATGATTTTAAAATTCACATTCACTCTGGGAACACGTGATACAGGTTTCAAAACTTAACATGGTTCTTGAACTACTTTTAATTACATGATTTATGAATAAAATTATCATGGAAAAATAATGTCATTTGAGCACAAACAGTTTAGATTCTAATAAGACTGCTTATATGAGCCATCTAATCATTATCTACACAGTTTACAAAGCCTGTCATTGCCTGTGGCACCAAAAGAGTTTATTAATGTTTTCAGCATATATGCTCTGTATCACACCACTTAACAGTTATTGGCATATGATATAAGACATGGTAATAAATTGTACTAACCAAGAAAAATAGAAAACTAGAATTCCGAGAATCAGATGTGTCACCTGCTTAAAGTGCCAACTATTTGATATGAAAAAGGAAAACCAAACAGCCAAATTTTTGCGGATTATTACTAATATCGAACTTGACCTGTATTTTACAATGATATATCCTTCTGCAAACTTTCAATAAAATCAATGCATCCCTGCAAAAGTTATTAATTGAAAAACCAATATCAACACACCAACAAAAACAGTCGAAAAAGGGCCATAACTCAGCCAAAATTTGGCGGATGATAACCAATATCGAACATGACCTGTATTTTACAGTGATATAAAGTTCTGCAAAGTCTGCATGAAATCAATGCATCCCTTCAAAAGTTATAGGGTGGAAATGAACAATGAAAACTAAGTCGAAAAAAGGGCCATCACTCAGCCAAAATTTGGTGGATGATTACCAATATCAAACTTGACCTGTACTTTATAGTGATATTAAGTTCTGTAAAATTGAATGAAATCAATACATCCCTTCAAAAGTTATTGAATGGAAATGAAGTGTGACAACGACACCGCCGCCCCACCGACGACGACGACGCGGATGGACATGATCCCTATGTGTCTGTCATGTTAAGCAGGCAACACAAAAAGAGCAATGTTTTCACCAGGAAGCTAGCTGTTTGCTACACCTTACATAAATACAGCATTATGTCTTGCTCTACCTTATGAGATTCAGAACAAAAAATTAGTATAGCTGTCTCATTTTTCGCCAAAACTTTTCAGAAATATTTTTCAATAATTAAGGCTATTTCAAAAATAAGTATTAGGTATAATTCTGGTCCACTGCATTTGTTTGTGTTGAGGTTTTACGGCCCAGTCAACCCAATGGGGTCATGTCGAGCGCGGTCAGTTTACCTAACCACACGTTTACTGGGCAGGCTTAGTCCTCTAAGCGGTTAACCAGTATTGTGCACATTCTTTCGCCAGAAACTGACAACTGCCCTCATTTGGACATTTCTTCTTACTACAAACAGAAATCATAAATGTTTCAACCTGTTCCAAAGTTTTGCTGTAATCCATAGCTCTTAGCTATTGGTGTCTTACTGATTTTTGGTAATCATGGTGGGATACAGTATTTCATCAAAATGCGAGTGCAAATCCAGCTTGAATCCGAGTCATGTGATTCTTCTTAACAGACCTCATTTTCTTGATGAACAGCTCTTAAATTGTTTGCAGAAGATGTGCTTTGGCTAATTAAAATATTTTGTTTATATCTATTGACCATTCTAAATTGTCTAGTAACAAACTTACAACTGCCATTGCCTTACCCATGTGCAACCAAATTTTCTATCAGACCAGCATAAAATAACTGACAGAAAGTGTCACTAATTTTTTGGTGTAAATGCTTCCACCTGTATCCCTGGTTTCTTTCAGCATTTGTGACTTTCCTAAATAATGTATATATGTCCACTAGAATTAACTACACTGTTTTCTGACATCTTGTGTTAACGGTTAGATGCACTTAAATACTTTTTTCAGCCATAAGTAAATTCTGTTGGAATTAGCCGTTATTGTTTCTTAAATTTATTTTCATTTTAACTTATGAATTGATCAAAAGTCCAGCACAAAAATGACACAAGAATTCCACAGATAGTGGTGTCACACCTGCCAGTGCCTGTGAGTAGTGCCTGTGTGTATTATACACAAGTTAAACACTAAAATTCTTGTACACAATGACAAAGTAATTAAGGGTGATATATAGGTCACAAATTGATACCGCCATGTTACGGAATAGGTAATAAGATTACTTAGGAATGGATCTAACTGTTAGAGGAAGTGTATGCCATGTTGGATGATTGTTGGTCACACATTTAATCAGAAAGGAACTAAATGCTAGGATTGAAAACAAAAAATGGCAATGTCATTAGACCTTAAAGAATATGTTGTGATCATAAAATTATGCCACGCTGTTAAGTGTCCATATTAGGGAGAAAGTGTATGCTAGGTAAGATGATTATTGGTGCAATAGTTATTCAACTAGATATATGTGTTTGTAAAACACTTTGCCCCAATCATATGTTGCCCCTAAAGGTGTGACAAGCATCCCCTACTTAAGCAAATCTTATCTTATTGTGTTGAAATTCCAGCTGATTATCCTTATGTTCATTTCTTTTCATAACATAATACCTAAGGTTCAGCTGACATCAGAAGCTTCACACCCTGTTTGAAATATTCCCAAATAGCAATACAGTGCTGATTTGTATGCTACTATCTGGGCACTTTGTGGGCATTGTGGGTCAGCCCTAATGCATCAAATAGGGAGATACCGACTCAGCCGAACTTATAACACTTTGTGGGAACAAAGGACACTTCCCAGTATGGATTTGCACACCACCTTATTACAGTACTAAGTTGTCTAATGACACATCCATACCCTTTGCAAATTTCCTTTGTATCATCATAAAATATATAAAGCCCCCATACTCATACAATTGCACACAAGGTTGTTTATAACACTAATGCCTAAGTATTTATGTTCTGTTCTATTCCATTGTAAGTCCAACTCCATCTAAAATTTATAGACCAGACATAAAATTTAATTAAGTTATTTACTCATCATCCCCAGGCCGCATACTTAATTTCAAGACCCTAGCGTTAACACTTTTTGATATAGCTTGCTGACAAGGTCAAAATTCCCAGAACTTCAAAGGACCATAATTCTATCAATTTTATATGGAAATACCTCAAAATTTAATCAGGTAATCTACACATCATCTCTAATCAGCATATTGAAATTCAAGATCCTAGCTGAAATACTTTTTTGTGATATCTTGCTAAGGTTAAAATGCCCAGAAACAAAAGGGCCATAACTACGTCAAGTTTTCATGGAATTCCCTCAAACTCTAATCAGGTAATCTATAGACCTTTTTAATGTTATTGCTTTTATCCGGGCTACTGACCACGTGATTACAATGTTATGCCATGTGACCAAAAATTGTGGATGGCAAAAACATTTCCGGTTACATTGATATGAATGGATTCAAGCCAAGTTTTATTTGGAAAATAAATGACTTTTGGTTAATATTTAATCGTAAATTTTTTATAGTGTTTTGAAATACAGCTTTAAGAAGCAATCTGACTGTTTTTCCTAAGACAAATACGACTGTTTCAATGATATTTTTCCAATATCAGCAGGCACGCGCGCAACCGTAATATTGCTACATAGTGACCATTTTTACGCCTAGTTTTAGCTACTGTATAGTCAAAATATATATCAATATATTTGGTTGTGACATTTAAATGATCATTCGATGAGATTCTCTTCTGAAAAGAAACTTTTGACGAATGAAACTGCTTTATTTTTCTGAACAAACATCGGCAATTGTACTGTCCGGTAAAGGTAAACAACAACTTTCTGCCATCCAATAGGAACGAGGCTAGAACGTACTCTGCGTTAAAGACCGAGAGGTTTTGAATGATGTTTATTGTGTGACGTAGTGTTTGAAAAGGTCTATACACCATCTCCAATCAGCATATTTAAAATTTTCAAGACACTAGCTTAAATACTATTAGAGATATCCTGCTGACAAGATCAAAATGCCCAAAACTACAAAGGGCAATAATTCAGTCAATTTTTCACAAATTCCCTCAAAATCTAATCAGATAATCTACACATCATACCTAATCAATATATACCCTAGCTTAACTACTTTTTGAGATATCTTGCCGACAAAGTCAAAATGCCCAGAACTACAAAGGGCCATAACTACATCAATTTTTCATGGAGTTCCCTCAAAATCTGATCAGTTAATCTACATATCATCCCCAATCAGCAAATAAAATTATAAGACTCTAGCATAAAACCGTTAGAGATATCCTGCTGATAAGGTCAAAATGCCCAGAACTGCAAAGGGCAATAATTTTGTCAATATTCCACAGAATTACCTCAAAATCTAATCAGGTAATCTACACATCATTCTCAATCAGCATTTAAAATTTCAATACTCTAGCTGGAATATCTAATCGACAATATTTTTGTGGAGTTCGGCGGATGGATATTTCAGCAAACAATCGGCATACCGATGGGTACTAACTGTGCACCGTTACTTGCCGACTTGTTTTTATACTCGTATGAGGCGGAGTTTGTACAAAGTCTCCTCCAAGCAGGCAAGAAACACCTCGCACAACAATTCAATTTCACCTACAGATATATAGATGATGTATTGTCTCTGAAAAACACAAAATTTACAGAGTATTTAGAATTCATCTATCCACATGAACTTGAAATAAAGGAAACAACAGAGACTACAGCCTCCTCCTCATACTTGGATTGTTATCTCTACATCTACAATGGAAAGCTTACTACTAGGCTTTATGACAAATGGGATGACTTCAATTTTCCCATTGTTAACTTTCCATTCCTGAGCAGTAATATCTCTTCTGCACTAGCATACGGCGTTTGCGTTTCACAGTTAATCCGTTATGCCAGAGCCTGTTCAAATTATCAGGACTTCATGGATCATGGGAAAGTGCTCACTACAAAGTTGTTGAGCCAGGGGTATCAAAAAACCAAACTGGTAGCAACACTTAAGAAGTTCTATGGGAGACATCATGATCTGGTCAATCCCTACAATGTGGCAATTTCCAGAACTGTTTCTGATGTTTTTGCCAATGACGCACCATAAGTAGACTTCCCGAATCCCGGACAAACGCTTCTACCGATATTTCCTTCGTTCAGGCCTATGGGCATGGTAGGCAAAGCTTGCTTATCAAGTAATGCTTACTATCCGCGGACGCCTGATTACACCCTTTATTCTGGGGTCCATGTCTGTTGGTCTGAACATTCTGATTCGTCATTCGTTTACGGATTTATGAGTTTGGATTATGGCTTAGGTACCATGACAGCAACTACTTAAATACTTTTTGAGATATCTTGCTGACAAGGTCAAAATGCCCAGAACTGCAAAGGACCATAACTATGCCAATTTTTCATGGAATTCCCTCAAAATCTAATCAAGTAATTCTACACACCTTCCCCAATCAGCATATAAAATTTGAAGACATCAGCATGACTACTCTTTGAAAAATCTTACTGACAAGGTCAAAATGCCTAGAACTACAAAGGGCCATAACTACATCAATTTTTCACAGAATTCCCTCAAACTCTAATCAGGTAATCTACACATCATTCTCAATCATTATATTAAATTTCAAGACCACAGCTTAGATACTTTTTGAGACATCTTGCTGACAAGAAATAATTCTGATTTTTTTCAAAGGGGCATAACTCTGAAAGTACAAACAGGCCGGACAAGAAAAAAAAAACATGGGTCACCTAGTTTTTCATGGGGAAACCATATATAAAATTTTGAAACCCTAGCATGCAGGTTTCTTAAGACATGGCATGCACAAAAAAAGTGTGCTGGTTGTATGGATGGACAAATAGAAGAACGGTCGAACCAAGGCAAAGCAATATGCCCCACCAATTTCATTTGAAACTCGGGGCATAATTATTCAGAAATGGATTTTAATGCTAGCTATAGGGTTGATGCAAATGTTGACTAATGGATGGACGAACAGCCAGATGGAAAACTGGATGTCTTAATGCACCAATAAAAACCATAATTTTCCTTTTTCAAAATACCTAGCAATAAATTTGAAAAAACAATCTCAACTTAAAAAAATTTAAAAAAAAAAAAAAGATCATAGCAATACAGGGATTTTAAGCAATCTTGGGGCTGATTATAATTATAATCTATGTTGCAGTCAGCCATAACACTATCAGTATTTTAGCAAAGGAGAGCTTATTAAATACTTGTACTAAATGAACTACCAGAATTCTGAAGAAAGCAAATATTTGAAAGAAAGACATGTTACTAATTTATTTCTCTTAAGGCATGTTAAAACTGAAAATACTTGGAATAACTTTACTTAAGTTAATAATACATTGTCCATTTGTCATTTGGCTAGCCATAATACCATTAAGGCTGACATGTGATGGCTAGTCCTTCAGATCCAGACTATTTTTTGTATTTTTTTCTGAAAAAATAAGAACATCTCAAGTAAATCATGAAAAGTCATGCCTTATTCTCTCTGATAAATATTTTCAAATGTCGTCCATTGCAGATGATATAAATGAAGTAAAACTGCTGAAGACTGGTGCAATGTCAAGAATAACAGCAAAGATGCATATGATCTGAAGTACATAGCTCCCGATAAAATGATTTTATCAGCCAATAAAAACCTGAAACAATAATACCCCACCATCATCGTGTCATGGGCAGATAACTCTGTAAAAAATTCATGAAATTTGCCCATTAGCAATCCCAAACCATATCTCCTCATTATCATTGCACATATCAAGTTTGGTAAAAATCCATTGGTGTTTACTCAAGTTATTGTCCTGAAACAAAAATACAATTGTGTTATGGGCAGATAACTCTGTCAAAAATTGACAAAATTTGCCCATTAGCAATCTCAAACCAGTTCTCCACAATATCAATGCACATACCAACGAAAATCCACTGACATTTACTCAAGTTGCAGAAACGAAAATACAGATGTGTCAGGGGCAGTCTGTCAAAAATTGATGAAATTTGGCCATTAGCAATACCATACCAGATCTCTACAATATCGATGCACATACCAAGTTTGGTGGAAGTCCACTGCCATTTACTAAGGTTATCATCCAGAAACAAAAATACTGACAGACGGATGTATGATAGGGGAACACACATACAACCAACGTGAAACCATAATACCCTGCCACACCCATCATGATACCCCACCACTATTGTGTGGTGGGGTATAAAATGTATTGAAATTTTTCTTAAACGTGTTGTGGATACTCATCAGAAGCACCTCTCTAAATATATATTTTTGTGGAGATATATGAAAATGTTTTACCTTTATACTCTTACCAAGAGCTACTAAAATATTAGTGTTTACTGATTCAAAAACACAGATTTACAGCTTATTGAAGGTATGTTGTCCAATTGTTAAAGGGAAAAGCAAAGTTGGTGAAGAGGTATCTGAGATGAACGATCCTGACGCCCTGCATTTTGATGCAAATTTTATCAAATTCAGATAAAAGCCAAGAAAGTTAATGGCATTAAAAGATTGAAAAATTTTTGTTCTAAATATTAATAAAATCTTCTTTCTGACAAAAAACAGTGATGTTTTTCAAGCAAAACCAATTTATGACTAGAGAAGAAGCTGTAATGTACACGAAATACAGATACTGTTGCAAATATCATTATTTCTGTTTTGCATATTTAATTAAGGTTTTATGATGTCACATAGACTCAATAAATAGTCAAAAATAGCAATGCCAATAAATTCAATTTTGAAATCTTCACACCATGATAATTTTCTTATTTTTCATCTGATTTTGATCAAATTTGCACCAAGATGTACAGTTTGTTGGTATCTTACATTTGAAATACATTTTTCACACATAGGATAAACATTGTTATAGTTTGATGGGATCAGATGTTAGGGACATAATGTAGGATTTAGATCAAACTATATAATACTATTGTCTATAGAAATGGCAAACATTACATGCAATAGAATGTTTACAGTTTCTCTGAAGCTTATTTTTGGTGTCAACATACATAAGATATGATATTTATAAACACAGGACTGTTTACTGACCATCACATGGGCAATACTGAAACTTTAATACTAACATAGGAATTCTATGCTGCATCATAGTCAGTAAAATTGATCAAATTATACAATGCCATTTCTGCCAACACAGATGATATAGAGGTTAATGCACCCTGAGTTTAAAATACAGGAAATATTTCCCGAGATTTGCAAATCAGATAAACAAACAAGTGCATAGCACGAGTTTGTTTATAAGATTTGCAAGTCTTGACGTGAATATTTCCTGTATTTTAAACTCAGTGTGTATTAAATTATATAATACATATCATAAAAATGATTTTTTCTTCGGATTCTATTTTATGCTCTTTCAATTGACATCAACAAGTTTTGCCACATTACGTCATCTACACTCATCGCACGGTGTGACAGTGTACTAAAGGAAATATTTCTTCCTGGGAATTATAAATAATATTTCCTTAATAAATTACTAAAAATAGCTTCAGCTGTGTAACATAACAGATACATTGTATATAGCACAGCGATGAGTGGCCTGATTAGAAATAAACCTGTATTTATAAGCTATGCCACTGCATTCTTAATGCAACATTTGTCATTCTCATATCATGTGTACATTGAATATTATGTATAGTATGTTTTGCTCACAGGCCAACAGGCCTTTTGTGAATAAAATTATCTTATAATTGAGCTCTGCCATGCAGAATGGGCCCATAACCTGTGCATGAACAACAAAAGCCCAGATCATCTTAATAAGGGCCTTTGCCCTTTACAAGAAATTTCTTCAACACCAACGGTGTAATCAAACATAAAAGGTACTGTATGCTCAAATCTGAAGGTTCATTGATCTATCTTTCATTAATGAGTCAGTTATAATCTGATCATTATCTCAGCTCATGACAGGCACTGGTGTAATGTTTACACTTTTTAAAAAAGACAATATTTTCACATTTTATTGAAGACATGCTGAAATTCCAAGGTGTAGGCATAGCTCCAGATAAGGCAGATTTTTGAACCAGAATATGCTGAAACTTTACTTTCTTCTCTATGAAAACATATTGTGATATTCATTAGAATATTGCCTTGCAAGGGCACTTCTCATGCGTTACATTACGTGTTTTTGTGGAGAAATAAGAACAATATCTGGATACTCCTTTTATCTGGATCTATGGGTGTAGGTCAAGGTATGTCTGAAAATATGTAGAGTTTACAGCAGGCAAGAAATAGATCAAAGATGCCCAATTAACCCTATCAGGACATGTTAACTCTTTACCACTCTTATCCTTGATCAACTCATTTTATTACCTGTTGATGTGCCTAAAACTGCTGGAAATGAAAGGGCAAACAGTAAGATGAATACATGGGGTATGTTTACAGGTATACAGCATAACTTCAGTAAGACTAAGGGTTATGATATAGCTGGAGATTTAATATTGGTAATAATGAAGATAAACCTTGTTCAGTTTGGTCTTGGGAAGTATCTGTAACTTCCTCATCTGGTGTAGGTTGTTCTAAAATTACATATCAACAAACATAACTTTTGTAGCTCTACATAATATGGGGTTTTCTCTGGATACCCATTTTAAGAAGAGCTGTAACACAATTATAAAGCTATATGAGCACTGTAAGTGTTCTAAATGAACATCAATATATATGAATACAATATACAGAGCAAAATGTCTGATTAGCCATTTTTGTTGTCTTGCATGTATTAAAAGTAAATTATCAATGCCGTTTAAAATAAATTTTTGGACATCCTTTGATTATATGATAAACATTTAGAAAACAATTGTCAGAGCTATAATATTTTACTGTAATTTAACTTCTGAACAGAATAAAACTTTTGGTGCATATGTAGTTATAACAAAAGGCTTTGCATCAGATCATTCAAATTTATTTCTTCTGAACAAAATGCTGCATACAAGTGACATTATGAAAGATGTTGAAAGCTGAGTAGTCGAAATTTCTAACCCTGCCATCTGTTGGCTTGTATCACTGTAAATGGTATTTTAGGTTTTGTGTTCCAAAAACTATTTACACTTTTTTCTTATTTCCCTGAGAGTAAATCATCATTATACCATTAATGAAAAAAGAATGCCAGAAATGTATTGATCAGATTTATGTATGAGTTACAGACAAGCTAATTTTCCATTGAATTGCTTCTAAATTACAAAATTAGCAATCCTGGTTACTTTTCTACTTTATACTTTGATGGAACTGCAGCTTTTAAAGCTTTTAATGATATTGATCAGGTTTTTACTATGTATTTTCTGCAACAGAAACGCTTAAAATGATAGCATGTCTCTTGTCTTTTTAAATTTAAAAAAATAGAGAATTTCCAAAAAACGGCTGCGATTTATGCATAAATCCAGTTTACTATAATTGCATTTTTGGCTGTAAAATTAATTTTATGGAAAATATATGAAAACAAAGCACAGGAACAGAAAGGCCAAACAGTTCCTGATAAGATATTTTAAATCACAAGTCAATTTTTCCATTCAGAATAAAATGCCAAGCGAAAAAGGTTTTTCGAAATATGTCGATAGCACAGCAGAATATATTCAAGGTAAACTTAACTAATGTTGGTGGAACTCTCAAACACAATCCAGTAATTATTTGATATAGCGTTCCTTACATACAGCAACATGTAGAATGCTTTATCTTCAAAAGTTGGAAGGTATATCTATGAAATACTATAAAAATGCAGTTTTTATAGTAAAACATATTTTAACAAGTAAGTTATAGACAAACCATGGTTATTGTCGAGGTTTTGGGTATACGTTATAGATAAACTATGGTTATTGTTGAGGTTTTGGGTATACTGTAAATTATACCATAGTTTGGTGACCTTTCACTGTCTGACCCCAAATGAGGCGGAGCCGACTTTGGGTCAGACAGTGAAAGGTCACCAAATTATGGTATACTTTACAGTATTCCCAAAACGGAGACAATAACATGGTTTATCTGTTTAAACCAATGTATGGGACTGTTTTGTTGTTTTTTTTTGTTTTGTTTTTTTGTTTGTTTTTTTCTTACAAAAACTATACTTTTATTTATTTAGTATATCTTTTTCTACTTTTTTACTTTTATTTCTCTTTTTTTTATATTTTTATGGTAAAGTGGTAACAGGCAGTCTGATGTAATGCTGTACCAATTGACCTTGTGTACTAAAAAGGATGCAACTCCCCACCTTTTTTGAATTAAACTAACTGAGGCACTACTGCTAGAATCTCATTGGTTGCAATCTTGTCAATCAAAAGAAATTACATCAGCATCTTAATTTGGTCAAACTTTGGTGCAATCTGGTTGGTCAGCTGTAGCTTTGGTCATTATAATATACTCCAGACAGTTTCATGTGTTTTATTCAACAAAAAATGTCATTTTTAAATAGAAAGTTGCTCAGTGCAGATGTAAATTTGAAGTTCCTTTAACCTCTACCACTCTCTGGACAATATCAGCAGACAATATATTTGATGATACTTTCTTAGTTTTTCCAGCCAACAGAATTTGACATTTCATGCAAACTGTCTCAAGTTGAGACAATGTACATGAAATGTCAAAAATAAGAAAACTATTTAAAAAATGTCATCTGCTGAAAATTAATGGTTAGCACTCTGGGAATTTTCAGCAGACAACATATTGGTGATGCTTATTTTTTCCAATAAACATTTGACATTTGGAGACAATTTGCATGAAATGTCAAATTCTGTTTTCTAGGAAAAATACGAAAATGTTCAAAATGTCTGCTGAAACAAAATTCAACATACAACATTTTGAAATATTTTTCTTATTTTTGCCCAGAAAACAAAAACCTGTTTTGGGGGGAAAATATCAACTTGTCATTGCCTGCAGAATTAGCCCAGAGAGTGAAAAAAGGTTAAGGTGTACTGATGAGTTGACAATCATTCTAAAGTACACCTGTGAGATCTATAAATAAAACTATGGGTTAATTTTCAAAACTGAAAATTATCCAATGGTCCAGCTATGGTATAATTTTTGGTTATTTTATTTACATAGAGACAATGGAACATCAATTGGTTAAGTCTTAGTTATACCATGGTTCGTGCGCATGTACGATGCGATAATGCACGAGCATGAGCGAGTGCATTATCACACGAACATGTGCAGAACCATGGTATAACTGATTTATCACATTTGCATGCATGTAGCTCATCTACATCACGAGATATTTCATGCTGAATGTTGGGAATTTAGGCTACTATGTGATAATAATACTTACATTGTAAGTTTCAGCCATTAGTCTTTAATACATTTTTCAATATTTCCCCATACAAATGCATAAGGAGGAAAATTTGACCTTGCCATAAAAAGGTCAAAGGTCAACCTATGGTCGTCATTTGAACTAATGGTAGACCTTAGAAGATTTTTAAGTGTTTTTACCATATATGGGCATGGGGGCCATCTTACTTAACAGACCATGACCAATTGTATAAATTTTCAATCCCTCTTTAACAGAAAGCTCCACATAAAGTTTAAAGAAAATTGGCCCAGGAGTTTCAGAGGAGAAGTCATTCAAAGGTGTGTGCAGACAGATGGCCAACAGACGACAACTGATCACAAAGCTCATCCCGAGCCTTTGGCTCAGGTGAGCTAAAAATATGGCTAAAACTATACAACCATAAACAAATGTCGCTGATAAACAATAAGTTAAGAATCATACATGATAAACAATAAGAAGAATCATACAAGGAACTGAGAGCAAACTGTAACTTGAATTGTAGCAAATGTAACTTGAACTGTATCAAAAATATAGATGAAAGGTCACAATTATATTGCAAAGTCTTTCGGAGACAGTGAAAGAAGGAACAATGAAGAATAAACAATGACAAAACAAAATGGCACATTTACAATAATCAGCACAGGATTAAAGAAAACCAGTCAATTAGTTGGACATTTGTAAATATTACAGTTCTGATAATAATTATAATTCTATTTTTGTTTATTCAGTACCATTAAATACAGAAAGAGCAAGCCAATCAAAAGACAGAATGTTATTACATGAGTCAAACAACATGCAAGCATATAAAATATTAATCTTTTCTTAAAGTCACAACAGAATATGATATAAGCCAAACAGAATAGAATATGCCATTATCATATATTATGCACTAGCCAAGATGAACAGCAACTTTTCTAAGCCACAGTCACACTCTTCTCTGAAAAACCAGGCAATTCACGGGGCAATTCAATATATATACAACAACCTCTTTATAAGGCAATTGTTTGGATTTGGCTAAATATTAGTGCTATATCCTAACAAAACAGTACAGATTATACAGAAAAATGACCATTCATAACCAGAGGACCAATGGTCCTATTGCTCACCTGAAACTATTTGTTCTGAGCAAGCCAATGGTAACATTTTTAATGAATGAAACATATGGGTATGGTAGCCTGTACAGTTTGAAAAAAATATTAAAAAATATTAGTCTCTGTATCCTACAGTAATTTGGTATGGAATTTAGCTTCAATTAATTTGGCGAAACAGAAATTTCACATGAACTATGGCTTTGATAAAGTGACATACCAAGTATCAAAGGCCTATGCCTTCTAATTTCACACAAAAAGATTTTTGAAGTTTTTCCCCATATGAGTCTGCGTAAAACAAGAAACCCCTGTGGTGGGGCCATTTTTGACCCCAGCACTATAACTGAACAATCATGGTAAAGGTCCACTAGATAAAACTAAGTACCAAATGTCAAAAGCCTAGGCCTTCTAGTTTCACACAAGAAGATTTTAACTTCATTAACCTATGGATAATGTGCTATTCTCTTCCATACTTAGACCTTCCACATAAAAATGGCTCAAGTCTTAATCCACAGGGTCCCTTTAAGGCATGTGACATCACCTTTCCCGCTGTTTTGATCACGTGTTCAGTTTCTTTTCTGTGGACAAAGAAATAAATCCAGGAATTGTTTACCAGGTGAACAGATTCTAATTTTACTTCTTTTCTCCCGTATATTCCTTATTTTCTGGTATTCTTATGTTCATTTATTATTCCTTTCACAGATGATACTTTCTCTTTTCATTTTTCACTTTTCGATCTTGTGATATTAGTGATTTGTCACCAATGTCATACATTTTCGTGACTTTTGATGCCGACCATTAGAGGTGGTTGTGGTCATCTCAAAGCGTCATGGGATAATCATACTAATAGTCTTTCTTGTTATTCTTATTTGATATTCTGTGCACCAGGTATGTAAGAATTGGCCTGGTTCCATATGGGAACCAGCTGATAAAAGAAGATTGTACTGCTCTAGACATTCAACCATGACAAAGACAAAAACTTTGTCTAAGAAGAAGAATTATCTGAGGCCATTTCTACAAAGGACAATGGGATCACCACCCTGCATGGCTTTACTGCTGGGGGTAGGCTCCATAATGGTAGCGGCTCTAAGAATTGGTAATCATTCACAGTGTAAGCCCACCAGGCATCGGTCACTAGTCACCAGTCACCAGGCAGTCAACTTCACCAGTAACCGGGCACTGGGCACCAGAAACCAGCCACCGGTTACCAGTCACTGGTCACCAGTCATAAGTCACCGGTCATTGAGTATAGAACACTAGCACCAGGCACCACACACTGATCAATGAGACAGTTGACTTTTTCACAAGCCACCAGTCACCTGTCATCAAGCACTAGTCCCCAGGCACCAGCCACCAGGTACTTGGCATCAATCTTAAGGCACTGGGTACCAGGTAGCTGATTATAGACATCCTTTGAGCTCGGAGCAACCAGTTACTAATGAACCATTGAGCTCCATGAATAAACAGAGGCTTCTATTGCCTTTGGAGCCAGATTTCAGTACTATGTCTGACCCAAGAATTGTTATCGAACCGCCTATAAATACTTGGAAATCTAATAGATCTACTTCTCTTAAACAATCTAGTAGAAGAGATCTACCTAAATCTAAAATAGGGAGAGGAGGAGATACATTTCTTCTTCATCTTCCTCCTCTTCTTCTTCATCTTCCTCCTCTTCTTTTCGTTGTCTTTGCCTTCACCTGAAAGAAGTAGGAAGTCAAAGAAGTCAAAACATTCTCATAAGAAGAGGAGACATCGATCTCCTTCTTCTTCTTCTAGTGATTCTATTAAAGAATATGATCGATATCAAAGCTCTAGACATCCCTCTCCTCAGATTACTAACATTCATACAAGTGTACAGCCTGACAGGGTTTCACAGGAATCACAGAATATATTATCTGATAATTCTGTGCATTGAGTTTCAAAGGATTCAGGATCAGATTCTGAAAAGGAGTCTTGGTCCTTTGATAAAGCTATCAATAGAGTCTTCAGATTACTACCAGAGGACATGTGTCCTAGACTTTTGGAAGATCACACTCCCTCCAAGCCTCTATCAGGAACTTAACTTCTTATGGTGTCTCGTACAACTCCATTATCAGTTCTCTCAATTTAAGTTGCTAGAAAATACTACCAAGTATATCCAAAGTAAACTAGACACAGATAAATTTGGTCAAGATTGGACACGCCCTCAACAATTTGACAAATGTTTGGCTCCTATTAAATATTACAAGAGTAAATCACAGTATTTTCCTACTAAAAATATTCCCCATCCAGATGCTGATGCTTCACAAATAGACATTTCTAGCAGGGGCAAATATTCTGTTCCAATTAAGAACATGGATGTATAGGAAAAAAAAGAGCCTGTAAACTTGTGGCAATTAATTCCCATGCTGATCTATTTTCTTCTACAGTTTACCCATGTCTACAACAAGATTCTATGTCGGTCAACGCTTTGTCCAGACTCTTGGAAGCAGTGGCCAATTCTATTAAGCATGCTACAGCTATGTCCATTACCTTGCCCATTGAATTATTTCAGGCTCAACACAATGCAGCAATAGCCTCCTCTAAAATTCTTTTGGATCATTCTAGTCATGCACTAAGAAATGCTCCAATTGATTCTTAATTATTCTTTGACAATAAGGTCATGGAAGTGGCAAATCTATTCTTGAAGTGCAACAACATAAATTCTAGGCCTCAGCTGCCAATAATCCTACTATGCAACCTCAGAAATCATTCTAAACAGCTACAGATCCTTTCAGAAAACCTAGATAGCCTACTAAACTTTCTACACCTAAACATAATCAACCATATAGGTCTAAGAATCAGTCAAGGTCCTCTATGTCTAATACTAAAAAGGACTTTTCTAAAAGGAGAAGTAACATAAGACAGTTCCCATCCTCTAAACCTGACTGGTCTGCTACAAAGTTCTGAAAGCCAACCCTTTCCACTGTCTATCTTACCACATCCAGATACTCCAGTGGGAGGAAGATTAGCCTACTTTGTGGAACAGTGGGGAGAATTAATACAAAACAAATGGGTCCTCTCTATCGTCCAAGAAGGTTTTCAGGATCCGATTCAATTCGCCTCCCCCTCTATCTACAGTCCCGATAAGTCCAAGTCAGTCTTCCTCCCCATGTTATGAGAAGAATTAAGAAATGGAACTTCTCCAGAAACAGTCAGTGGAAATGGTAACAGATCTGGGAACTCAAGGTTTTTACTTCCAGCTATTTCTTGTACCCAAAAAGAGAATGGAAAGTTATGTTCTATAATAGATCTCTCCACTTTAAATCTGTATAAGAAAACAACCATTCAAGATGGAGACAACCAAGTCAGTGAGTCAGTCGATATTGGTCAAAGACTGGGCTGTCTCTATAGATGTAATGAATGATTATCTACATTTTCAAATTCATCTGCAAGCACAGAAGTACCTCTGCTTCGTTTTTGGCAATCAGGTCTTCCAATTTATGGTACTATCTTTCTGAATGACAAAGAAAAAGAAAAAAATAGAGAATTATTCTTCCTTGAAAAATAAGTGTCTTATCTGGTTTCTGAATTTGTTTAATTTCAGGTCTCAGCAACATGGAGATTTTTGAGAAAGATTTGAAAATGGTGTCGGGGCCAAGCATGATAATCGCTATGTCATCAGAGAAGAGGACATTCAAAGATTATGAGATTTTATACCTGTTTATACAGCCCATGGGCAAGGGCAGATAACCCTGGAGGACAAATTTTGATTTTAACTGAAAGGGTTTGCCACTTTGATCATACATTGTAGTTTCAGTCATTGGTCTTTAATACATTTTGAGAAACTGAATTTTCAATATTTTCCCTATACAAATGCATAGTGACGCAAATTTGACTGTGCCATACAAAGGTCAAATGTCAACCTAGGGTCATCATTTGAACAAACTTGGATAACCTTGAGGCCCCAATGCTCTGTAACAAGATTCAGCCTTAAAGCTTTCTTGGTTCTGGAGAAGATTTTTAAGTGTTATTCACAATATATGGGCATGGCTGCCATCTTGTTTCATGATGCAGAACGGTTTGAACAAATCGATAGTACGCCTTTGACAGAAGGCCCCGTGTGATATCTGGTAAAAGCTGGTCAAGCTGTTTCAGAGAAGAAGATGTTTAAAAATTACGAGATTTCATACATGTATATAGCCCAGGGGCAAGGGCAAAACTGGGGCAAATTTTGATTGAAACTGAAAGGATTTGTTACTTTGATTGCACATTGTAAGTTTCAGCCATTGGTCTATAATACATTTTAAGAAACTGAATTTTCAATAGTTTCCCCATACAAATGTATAGGGCCGCAAACTTGTCTTTGCCGTAAAATGCTCAAATGTCAACCTATGGTCATCATTTGAACAAATTTGGTAGACCTTGAGTCCCTAATGCTATATACCAATATTCAGCCTTCAAGCTTTCTTGGTTCTGGAGAAGAAGATTTTTAAGTGTTTTTACCATATATTGGCATGGCAGCCATTTTGATTAATGAACTGAAACCACTTGTACAAAATTTTAAATCTCCCATTAACAGAAGGCTAAAGGTGAAATCTGAAGAAAATTGGCCCAGGGGTTTCAGAGGAGAAGTTGATCAAAGGTGTGGATGGATGACGGATGAAGAGTGATCACAAAAAAGTCAGATTTGAACTCCGTTCAGCGATTCACCTTTATAGATATGGAATTCCAGACACAATACAATACAGTCAGAGTACTACTAGATCGTAGGGAATACCTACTCTTGACAATAAAACCATTTCTAACTCAGACTCAAGTTTTGGCTCGAACTTTCTTTTCTCTTTGGAGAAACTCACTGAGGCAACAGACTGAGTAGTTCTAGACAGACTTCATTTACGCCAGCTTCAAATGTCTGTTTCTCAGTTTGGAGACCTCATATACTTCCTTCGGATCATCAAGTTTCAATCATGAGTATAATTTGATTTTATTTGAAGGGTAGATAGATCCCAATCGCTTCATTTAGGGACCATACAATTCTAGATCCCAATGAATTCTTTTTATTGACGCCAGTCATTATGGATTGGGTGCTCATTTCGATCTAATGATCCTTTCACGGTCTCTGGATAGAAGACCAATCCCAACTCCACATCATATTCTAAAAATAATGGCATTTTGTTTTGCACAGAAAAAATGCCATACAGTACATATTTCACTCTTGTGTTATGGTATTCACTGACAACACAACAGTGGTCACATTCTCCCAATCTATGCATAGAAGTATGGGAGATCCTCCTTTGATGCCTGGAACATGATACAAGTCTCAGAATTCATCACATTCTAGGGAAATCTAGCATTCTTATGGACCATCTCTTGAGATTAGACAAACCTCTCAATACAGAATGGTCCTTGTATCAAATTGTGGTAAATTGCATTTTTCAAATAATCAAATTTCACAATGTGGACTTGTTTGCGACTCAATTCAATCACAAACTCACATTATATGTCTCTCCAGCTCTGGACAATCAAGTCTTTGCAATAGATGCTTTATCCATAAACTGGAACAATCTACATTTACATGCTTATGATTTCCACTAACAGTTATGATATCATCTATTCTCACCAAAATTCATCAATATTGGTACAGAATAGTTATTATGGCTTGTCTTTGACCTCAATGTCCTTGGTTCTCAGAGGTGTTAAAGTTGCTAGTATCAGCTCTGATTTGACTTCTACACTTTACAAACTTACTAACAAGCAATGTGAAAGTTCAACAGCAAACCCTCCCAAATCTTGCCATTTACTTTTGGGAGTTATCAAGCAATTAATTAGAGATAAGAATTTTGCAAGAAACATTGCAGGTTTGTCACAAAATCAATAAGAGCATCTACTCAGACAGTCTATGATGCAAAATGGGTCATATACTCCAATTGGTGTCATAGAAAGAAGGTTAATTTGGTCACAACTTCTCTTACTGTCATAGCCGATTTTCTTATATACCCTTTTTCTGAGAAAAAAATGTCAAATCAGTACCATCAAGGGCTATAGATCCATGATTTCTAATACACTTTATTTTCAGTCTGGTAATAGAATCAATTCTAATCCAGTCTTATCAGATTTAATTAGATCTTTTGAATTGCAACAGCCAGAACAAAGATCTTTTACTCCAAATGGGATTTATCTTGGGTCTTAATTGTCTGCAAAAAGTCCCATATCAACCTTTACACAAGGTTATCAAATGTTAAGTTACGATATAAACAGCCTTTTTATTACCCTTTGCCATGGCTAAGAGATGCAATGAAATTCATGCTTTGGCAATGGAGTCAAATCATTTAAGGTTTAATCAATCAGATGTTTCAGTCTCATTGATCTTACAAACTGGGTTTTTGGCAAAGAATCCGCTTTTGCCCATTTGCCTAGATCTTTAATCATCCCTAATTTAGCTCAAAAATGCAAAAAGGGGAATATTTCATAGACTTTTATGCTCAATTCAGGCATAAAAGTTTAACCTCAAAATGACTAGTTCTTACCGTAAAAATAGAACTAGATTATTTCAACAATTAAAGGCAATAATGACACCTCTAAGATTTAAATCCTGAGAAGGGTAGTTTGCCTATAGGAAACTCACTTGAGGAGACATTTCCTTTTTAAATAATTAAGGCTCACAAAGTTAGGGTGCTATCTTCTTCCTGGGCATTCTTTGATAAGGTTCCGCTCAATGATGTTCTCAAAACAGCAGTCTGGGATCTATCTTCTACCTTTGCAAAATCTTACTTGAGGGATATGTCTCAGCAAGTTATCAATTTGCATCATATGGGCCCAACTGTTGTTGCCCAATAAGTAGTGGGGGCCCAGGAAATTCAGGCCTCTGATGTTTAAAAAACTGGCAGCCTCCAGAGTCCACTATATATATGATTAAGGTAATTAACACCTTAGAGATATGTTATTAGTGAATCTAGATCATTCTTAAGAATATATTACAGAATGTATCTGATTCCATTGAGTTTCCCAAGTCTTAAACCAGTTAATGGAATCTAATATATATACTAGCATTAGAATTAGGGGAGCACCTCCCTTCTAATCTACAAATTCTAGCACATTATCCATAGGTCAATGCATTATGAAGTTAAATTAAAGTTTTTATAGTAAAACATATTTTATCAAGTAGTACTTAACCTATGGATAAGATATTGCCCTCCTCCCTCCCCTCTTTGCTTAAGTTATATTGTTTAATTCTACAAAGAAACTGAACACATGATTAAAACAGTGGGAAAGGTGATATCACATGCCTTGACAGGACCTTCTGGATTAAGACTTGAGCCATTTTTCTGTGACAGGTTTAAGTATAGAAGAGAATAGCAAGTGACCTCTGGGATACAGCCATTTTGACCCCAGGGCCATAATCAATCCTAGTAAAGGCCCTCTAGCTGGTTACATACCAAATATCAAAGGTCTGGGCCTTCTAGTTTTCAGACAAGAAGATTTTTAAAGTTTTTCCTTAAATGAGACTGTGTAAAACAAGTGACCCCTGCTATGGGGACACTTTTGACCCCAGGGCTATAACTTAAACATTCTTGGTAGAGGTCCACTAGATGAAGGTACATACCAAATATCAAAGGCCTGGGCCTTAAAGTTTTACACAAGATGATTTTTTAAGTTTTTCCCTATATGGGTCTATGTAAAACAAGTCTGTCATCCACTCTTCAAACACCTCCTCAGAAATCACTGGGCCAATCAAAGCTGAATTTCATATGGTGCTGCAATGGACAGGGGGGAACGAAAGTTTGTTCCCGGCATCACATGACCAAGATGGCTGCCACACCAATATGTGGGAAAACCCTTTAAAAATCTTCTTCTCTCAAACCAAAGGGCAAATGGCTTTGGGGCTTGGTATGCAGCATTTGGGACATGGGCCCAATAAAGTTTGAAAAAATGGTAACCTTGACCTTTTTTACGAAAGGTATTTGTTTGTGTTGAGGTTTTACAACCCAGTCAACCCAATGGGGTCATGTGGAGCATGGTCAGTTTACTTAACCACACTTTTACTGGGCAGGCTTAGATTTTCAGTAATTTTTTGTACCATATGAATTGGGACAGTGCATTTGGGTGAATTTTGTTTGTGTTGAGGTTTTACAGCCCAGTCAACCCAATGGGGTCATGTTGAGAATGGTCAGTTTACCTAACCACACGTTTACTGGGCAGGCTTAGTCCTCTAAGCGGTTAACCAGTATTGTGCACATTCTTTTGCCAGAAACTGACAACTGCCCTTCTTGAATCAGCAGAAGGGAGAGAATGAATGTAGAAAATATTTCATGATCAAATCTCCATACAAGAATGTTGCCGACCCGGTGTGTCAAACCAGCAACCTCCTCATCACCAGTCAAACGCGCACCCAACTGAGCCACCAAGAACGGCTTATGAAAGGTCAATTTTTTTACATAGACTCTAAGACTTTAAAAGTCTTCTTGTCTGAAACTAGAAGGCCCAGGTCTTTGATATTTAGTATGTAGCTTTATCTTGTAGATCTCACCAACATTGTTCAAATTATAGCTCTGGGGTAAAAAATGGCCCCCCACCAGGGATTACTTGTTTTATATAGACTCATATAGGGAAAAACTTTAAAAATCTTCTTCTCTGAAACTAGAAGGCCAAGGCCTTGGATATCTAACTTCATCTAATGGGCCTCTACCAAGATTGTTCAAATTATAGCCCAGGGTCAAAAATTGCCCTACCCAGGGATTCACTTGTTTTACATAGACTCATATGGGGAAAAACTTTAAAAATCTTCTAGTCTGAAACTAGAAGGCCAGGCCTTTGATATTTAGTATATACATGTAGCTTTATCTAATGGACCGCTACCAAAATTGTTCAAAATAAAGCCTCAGCATCAAAAATGGCCCCCTCCAGGGGATCAGGATGGACCGACGGATGGACGGATGACGGAACCTGCCTACACTATAAGCTCACCTATGAGCCTGAACGCTCAGGGTTGCTAAAAATGTTTTTTTTTTTTTTTTTTCTTTTTTTTTTGATCTAACATATCTTTAAATGGTTATATATCTGAAACAGTGTTATAATGAATGCTAATATAAAGAGGTTTCAATGTACAATGGTATACATTAATACAAGCCAGCCACAAGACAGAATGTTAATCACATGACATGCATCATCCAACCAACAGATATAATCAACCTTGAGCTTCTTCCTTGAAAGTCACAGAAGTAGGTCTTTTATGGTCCGCCTCTGGCTCAGGTTCAGGTTCAGGTTCAGGTTCAGAAACTGGTTCAGGCTCTGGACTTGGCTGCTTAGGTTTGGGAGGAGATTTCGGTGGTGACTTACGGGGTGTCTTCTCTGTAGGTGGTGGAGATTTTCCCTTTTTTGGCTGTTTGTCTAACAATGTGTTTGTGAATAACAATAAAGCACATCTTACAACAGTTTCCATGCCATATGTCAAACAGAAAAAAAACTCTTACATTTGAAATGAGATGAGAAAAAGTGAGAAACAGGAAGTAGGTACATATTCGCTTTATTCCAAGTTTCTGTTATTCCCACAGGCACCGGGTTAAACTGAAATGCTTAATCCACAGACCAACTAAATGATAGATTCAAGAAGTACAGTAAATGTCCTAAATTTTCGAACACTCTAAAATTTCGAACACCTAATATTTTTGCCTAAAATAATTTCTGAAAATGTCCTAAAATCTCGAACAGTAACAGTTTTGCAAAAAGGGGATTTCTAAAATTTCGAACACAGCTTTCTTCAAGTAATTTTTATCGGCACATTCTAATTTCGGTAACGTTTTTTTATCTGTTACGGAACCGGAAACTAAAGTGGTAGTGTTGAAAGCCACCGCAAAACATAAATGCACACAGCAGTGTCATCACGACTTTTATGTACAAAAATGGCATGGGAACCGTATTTTAATTTTATACAAGCCCAGGAGATACTGACTGAAAATTCACAACGGAAAAAACAAAAGAGACTTCCATCACAATGTTAGCCATTTCCACGCGACAGTCACGTCCGCGTGATAAGGGTTAGATTGTGCGCCGGCGATCTAGAACTGTTGTTACCTTGTGGGAGACATGATAAATATTCCGGTTGAAAAACGAAGACCAGGGTAAATCTATGGATCTGCGCTTTATATGATCTGACTATTTGCTGTTTGTTCGTGTATCTCACCTACTTCGTATGTCTTATTATGTACGTAGATGTACATGGGTCTGCTCAGATATGACACGCAATTCTGGGACAGTCTCATTCCAGTTTCGATTACAAAAATATGTGAAAATACAGAAAATGCAACAGTCACATTCCCTTGCCCCGCATGGAGAAACCGCGTGCTCGTAACGGTAACGTCATGAGAAATCATGGCGGAAACCGCTCAGAGGGAAAACACACGCTTATATACGTTAAATTATAGAGCATTTTTTTGTCAGAAATGCATATGAAACTAGCAGGTATTAAAAACAGAACCTAAGCATTGGAACAGATAGGCCTATGCGAACTGTACACTCAGATCAGACGCCACAGAGAAAGAGGGAATGAAACTAGTTAGGGGGAATAGGGAACATGGAAATTTGAAAAACATTTTTAGGACAATAAGACGTGCGACCAATGAAGACTCTGATCATCTTCCGATGCCAGGGCAGTCAGATTTTGCCATTTGTGGTAACAAACAGACATGTAAACTCCAGTTCTTGGAGAGATTACAAATCTTTGGTTAAATACATCACCGTTTCAGTGAAGGTTTTACATGCGTTCTGCGGTGTCTGATCTGGGTCTACACTTTTTGCTCAGGCCTGTCTGGCCGAATACGTAGAGTAAGTACGGAAATTCGATCAAATCGAATCCCTTCAGAAATCATCCTGGATCCACCCCTGATTCATAAAAAATACTGGGTCCTACTCGTAAAATTCATCATCAAGGCATATGCAATTAGCTCCCCTTAAACAGTAAAACTTAAGAGTGAGGACCTTACTCCGCATTTACCAGGGTATAAATAAATATAAGTACTGTTATTCTTTTACATTATGTATATATTGAGAACATTATAACTATTTAAAATACCCAGAAAATGAACAGTCACAAGGCAACATTTCCCTTGCCCCACATTAAGAAACCACGTGCTCGTAGCGGTCACGTGAAATCGTGGCGGGAAACCTCTTCGGGAGAAAAACAAACTTATTTTATTGAGCCTTTTCTCGTCAGAAATGCATACGAAACTGACGCATATTAAAAATTTAAAGAACCTAAATATTGGAACAGAAAGACCTATGCAAACAGCGTAGACCCAGATCAGACACCACAGAGAACAAAGGAATAAAACTAATTTGGGGGAATAGGGGAAATGGCCTCTGGGCTTTTCAAGATCGTCCTCCTATATTGGTTTCTTGATTAAAGCCAGTATTGGTGTCTCATAACGAAAACACGCCTATATATATTTGACCCCCTTAACCCCCCTTTTATATAGTAAAACTGGGGTTTACAGGGGGTATACATTATTTATCTTATTTCTGCTCAAAACATAGATTGTGGGTATTTGTTAGAACTGCCTCGTCGGGGCAGTTCTAACGAGTACCCACAATCTATCTTTTGAGTAGAAATATGAAAAATATCATAATTTTTTATCTGAAAATTTCCATTTTTGTGGTGGTAAAATTTTCAGTATATTTGAATAGGCATGTTTTCGTAATGTTCACAGGTATTCCTGTATTTTTCATGGGTATTCCGGTAAGTCGTGTGACCACTATACCAGAATTCCAAAGTTAATCTGATCTGCAAAGTGTGACGCACATGCGATAGTAAGAAAGCGCTACACGCGAAATAGTAAATTAGCATGTGCATCCGCGCACTCTGATCTGGGTCGTTCCTGCTCGTCCGTACACTGTGGCCTTCGATAATATCTATCGCTAATATTTAAGTTTAGCGTGCCAAAGGTTTCAATAAGCACGCCGAAAACGTTTTCGTTCTGGGGATTAACGCCTCCAGCAAAATATTTCCTGTCTGACCGCGTGATAGTCATGATATGCTCAGTGCATCCTGTTTGAACAGGTAATTGTCCCAACTGAGATGATAAGTCCCAACAAGCCAAAATGAACTTAATCATTTGTTACAAATGTGATTAGTCTGTGCACTTGCTGGAGACTGCGATTCATGTAGTAAAGTGTTTTATACCAATGACCTAATCAGCGAATTGAGTGGACACCATCCTGCACTAGACTGCGTCTCGCATTCTGATCTTACTTACACATATACACAAAGGGACATTTTCGCCTAAAGAGGGAGCTAATGAAAGGATTACTATTGATGATAGATAATTCTTGCAATAAGTTTCGTTACCGAATTCTAAACGGCAATACATTTTTTTTTAAAGAAAGAAATATTGCTAAAAACAATAATGGCAGTTCACAGGTTTGGCATACGTAGTTCAGTTTGGTGTAGAGCGAAAAATCTTTGATCTTGATCAGGCTGCATTCAGATCTGGTTGTCCGCACTGTTCCAATAGGAACGACCTTATGACATTTGAGACCAGCATAGACAAGCTCAACATGCGCATCCGCGCAGTCTATGTATCGGGGCAGTCTGATCTGGGTCTACGCCTATCGACAACAATGCATTATGTCAGCAAGCAGTGTGAATACTGCGCTTCAAATTCTAATCAGTCTTCGCTCGTACACTTAATCTTTGAGGAAAGGGACTTTTGTGTTTCTGTAGTGGCTCAAACAAGAACAAACGTGCGATAACCTTTTGAAGTATTTGTTGGTCAGCTTGTGTATCTCAGTGTGGTAAAGTGAAGAGGGTTGTAACGTAAGAAGACAGTGGACTAAGCCAGCCTATTTTAAGAAAGTGGCACATTCCCGGAGTGCCGAACAAACGTATCTGGCAATTAATTAGTGTACAGGATAAATAAATGTTTTGTTATGAGAAACCTTTTTCGACATAGAATTAATCGGATGGAATTGAAAACAAACATCAGTGTGGTAATTATTTATTAGTTCATACAATTTCACATTCAGTTTACCAATCACACATAGCAAATAAGAAAACCCTTTCGTCGTGTAGGTCCTCTTTTGTCTTTTCGGGTGTCCGAAAGCGTCTGATAGCTAGGTCAATTTTGCTGCAAGTGAATCTGTCCTAAAATTTCGAACAGTAAATTTTTTAGGAACTCATAATTTCTAAAATTTCGAACAGCAAAAACTGAAATTATTTAATTTTGTTCGAAATTTAAGGACTTTTACCGTAATATAAAATTGTACGCAATCTTGTCATCAACTGAACAGCACACTATACAAATGCTGCACCAATATATAAACAGACATTTCTAAACAGACTACAATTAAATGTCAAATTTAAATATAACTCAGTAAAATTCTTTCTCTATTACAGAGTGGGCTGTTAATCTGTATGCCTGTTCCTTGAAAATAAAGATTGGTAAAATTGATGTCGCACCTGTGCTCCCCCCCACCCCCCCACCCCCTCCCACACACAAAAAAAAATGTAATGTTTGTTTATTTCAGGTTGAAGAAATCAATATAGGAATTTCATTGCATATTCAACTATCTTACTATCTATACACATTCATAAAATCTGAGGTAATAAAATGGCAAAGTTAACAAAGTGGAAATAGTGACAAAAATAAATTTGAAAATTATATCAAAACCACATGCACATCTGCAGACCATGGAGAAATAATGTGCATAGTTTCAAAATGACTGGTATAAAATTGTATGAGGAGTGGCATCACAAGGTACCCACTGTTTATACACTTTCATAGAATCTGAGGTCAGAACATGACAAAGTTCACAAAGTAGAAAAAAGTAAACAAGAGGACCATGATGGTCCTATATCGCTCACCTGAGCAAATAAATTTGCAAACTTACTATTAAAGTTTCAGCCAAGTTCACTGCTCTAAGATTTTTGTATAAATTTTATAGCCCTGCCTCCTAGGGGCCATTTTTTTTTTTTTTAACGCATCATGATGGCTTGAACTGAATCTTGATAGAGGGTCACCAAGGGAACATTTCTGCCAAGTTATATTGAAATCGGTCCAGTGGTTTCTGACAAAAAGATTTTTAAAGTGTTTTATATAGATATACAGTTAAAATAAGCCCTGCCCCCTGGTGGCCCTGTTTTTTGACGAATCATGACAGCTTGAACAAACTTGGTAGAAAGTCACTAAAGGACCATTCCTGCCAAGTTATATTGAAATCAGTCCAGTGGTTTCCGACAGGAATACTTTTAAAGTTTTCTAGACAGATATGTAGGGAAAATAAGCCCCGCCCCCTAGCAGCCATGTTTTATGACAAATCATGATTGCTTGAACAATCTTGGTAGATGGTCACCAAAGGAACATTCCTGCCACGTACAATTGAAATTGGTCAAGTGGTTTCTGACAAGAAGATTTTTAAAGTTTTCTATACAGATATTTAGGGAAAATAAGCCCCGCCCCCTGGCGGCCATGTTTTTTGACCAATCAAGACGGTTTGAACAATCTTGGTAGAAAGTCACCAAAGCAACATTCTGGCCAAATTACATTGAACTCTGTCCAGTGCTTTCGCAAAAGAAGATTTTTAAAGTTTTCTATATAGATATATCGAGAAAATAAGCCCTGTCCCCTTAGCAGCAAAGTTTTTTGACGAATCAAGACGGCTTGAACAATCTTGGTAGAGGGTCACCAAACAATCATTCCTGCCAAGTTATATTGAAATAGGTCCACTGGTTTATGATGAGAACATTTTAAAAGTTTTCCATATAGATATTTAGGGAAAATAAGCTCCGCCCCCTGGTGGCCATGTTTTTTGATGTATCATGACAGCTTGACCAATCTTGGTAGAGGGTCACCAAAGTAACATGTCTGCCAAATTATATTGAAATTGTACCAGTGGTTTCTGACAAGAAGATTTTTAAAGTTTTCTATATAGATATATAGGGAAAATAAGCCCCGTCCCCGGGCGACCATGTTTTTTTGACAAATCAGAACAGCTTGAACAATTTTGGTAGAGGGTTATGAATTGAACATTCCTGCCATGTAATGAAATCGGTCCAGTGGTTTCTTACAAAAGATTTTTTAAGTTTTCTATATAGATATATAGGGAAAATAAGCCCCGCCCCTAGCGGCCATGTTTTTTGACAAATCCTGACAGCTTGAACAATCTTAGTAGAGGGTCACCAAGGGAATTTTTCTGCCCTGTTATATTGAAATCAGTCCAGTGGTTTCTGACAAAAGGATTTTAAAGTTTTCTATATAGATATATAAGGAAAATAAGCCCCGTCCCCTGGCAGCCATGTTTTTTGACGAATCACGATTGCTTGAACAAATTTGGCAGAGTGTCACCAAGGAAACATTTCTGCCAAGAAATACTGAAATCTGTCCAGTGGTTTCTAACAAGAAGATTTTTAAAGTTTTCTATATAGATATATAGGGAAAATAAGCCCCGCCCCCTTGTGGCCATGTTTTTTGACATATCCTGATGGCTTGACCAATCTTAGTAGAGAGTTATGAATTTAACATTCCTGCCATGTTATATTGAAACCGGTTCAGTGGTTTCTGACAAGAAGATTTTTAAAGTTTTCTATATAGATATATAGGGAAAATAAGCCCCGCCCCTTAGCAGCTATGCTTTTGACTAATCATGACGGCTTGAACAATCTTAGTAGAGGGTCACAAAGGAGACATTTCTGCCAAACTATATTGAATTCGGTCTGGTGGTTTCTAACAAGAAGATTTTTTAAAATTTTCAATATAGATATATAGGGAAATTAAGCCCAGCCCCCTATGGCCATGTTTCTTGACGAACCATGATGGCTTAAACAATCTTGGTAGAGTTACCAATTGAACATTCCTGCTATGTTATATTGAAATTGGTTCAGTGATTTCTGACAAGAAGATTTTTAAAGTTTTCTACATAGATATATGTATAGGGAAAATAGGCCCTGTCCCTAGCGGCAATGTTTTTTGACGAATCTTGACTGCTTGAACAATCTTGAAAGAGGGTCAAAGGGATCATTCCTGCCTAGTTATATTGAATTTGGTCCAGTGGTTTCTAACAAGAAGATTTTTAAAGTTTTCAATGTAGATATATAGGGAAAATAAGCCCCGCCCCCTGGCGACCATGTTTTTTGACTAATCACGATGGCTTGAAAAATCTTGGTAGAGGGTCACCAAGGAAACATTTCTACCAAATATTGAAATCAGTCCAGTGGTCTCTGACAAGAAGATTTTTAAAGTTTTCTATATAGATATATAGGGAAAATAAGCCCCACCCCCTAGCTGCCATGTTTTTTGATGAATCATGATGGCTTGAATAATCTTGGCAGAGAGTTACGAAAGGAACATTCCTGCCACGTTATATTAAAATCAGTCCAGTGGTTTCTGATAAGAAGATTTTTTAAAGTTTTCTATGTAGATATATAGGGAAAATAAATCCCGCCCCTTGGCAGCCATGTTTTTGACGAATCACAATGGCTTGAACAATCTTGGTAGAGGATCATCAAAGGACTATTTCTGCAAAATTATATTGAAATCGGTCCAGTCGTTTCTGACAAGAAGATTTTTAAAGTTTTTTCTTTTGGTTGCCATGGTAACCAGAATTCTGCATGGATTCCAAATCTTTGAACAATTTTCAGTCAGTATCACACAAGAATCAATCCTGTGGAATTTGGTTAAAATTGGTTCAGTGGTTTAGGAGGAGATGTTGTTTAAAGATTGTGAACGGATGGACAGACAGACGATGACAACAATGACGACGACGGACAGTGAGTGATCACAATAGCATACCTTGAGCCTTCGGCTCAGGTGAGCTAAAAATATCAATGCAAGGATTATATAAAAAGCACATGCATATCTTCAGACTATGGAGAAAACATGTGCAAAGTTTCAAAAAGATTGGTTAAAAATTGTAGGAGTTGTGCTCACGAGGTACCCACTGTCTATATATTGAGGGTGAAAATGATTAAGTTCAGAATGTGGAATAAGTGACAAAAATGAACTTACGAGGGCAAGTCAATAAGTAACCAGCCTATCCCATTTCCAGTTGACCGAGACTCCCAAGATTTTCATGCCTTGTTTCAATACATGTTTTAGGCCTGAGGGCAAAATTGCACCCTTATCGTGTCATTCACTCATAAGATAATGAATGTCAAACTTGGCTAACGATGCAAAAATAAGCTTTTCGTCAAAAGTTGAGTACTGTGCTGTAATTCGGTACTTGTATTTGAAAGGGAAAACAGGTCAGGAAATACATTGCGAGTTGACCAATGTTTATGGGTCTTCTGCACCATCGTATACACAAGCTAAATTCTGGGTTGGGGAATTCAAACGCAGTAGAACGTCTTTAGAAGATGAAACCAAGTCTGGACGCCCATCAGATGCCACTGATGAAGAAATGTGTAACAAAGTACAGGATCTGGTGTACTCTGATAGGCGAATTAAGGCGGAAGAAATAGCGAATGCACTACACATTTCACATGGTAGCGTTTCAACAACTTTACATGTTCGCTTGGGTATGCACAAGCTAACAGCCCGTTGGGTCCCAAAATCCCTTAGTGAAGAGCAAATGGCAACCAAAGCATCAGTATACAGCGCATTGTTGAAGTGGTTTAGGTCAAAGGAAGATGATTTCCTTTCACGTCTGGTGACTGTAGATGAGACCTGGGTCCATTATTTTGAGCCAGAGAATAAAGCTCAAAGTCGCCAGAGTGTAGGGCCGGGGTCTCCGAGGCCAAAGAAGTTCAAAACGCAACCCTCTGCTGGCAAGGTGATGGCAACTGTATTTTGGGATGCACAAGGCGTTATTATGCTGGACTTTCTAGCAAAGAAAAGTACAATAACAGGTGTGTATTATGCAAATTTGCTCGACTAACTGAGAATTGTGATCCGTGAAAAACGCCGAGGTAAACTCTCCAAAGGGATTCTGCTCCAACAAGACAATGTGAGAGTCCACACTTGCAAAATTGCAATGGATGCTGTTGAGCAGAATGGGTACAAGCTAATACCGCACCCCGCCTATTCTCCAGACTTAGCTCCTAGTGACTATTTCCTATTCCCAAAAAGGATATCCGTGGACGTCATTTCCGGTCCAACGAAGAAGTCGTGGTGGCAGCTGAGGAGTGGGTCAGAGACAAGGACCCTGGATTCTTCAGTTCTGGGCTGATGGCACTGGAACACTGTTGGTCCAAGTGCATCATTCTAGAGGGCAATTACATCCAAAAAGAAGAGATTGATCTCACCCAGGAATAAGTTAGGCTGGTTTTTTATTGACTCGCCCTCGTACAATTATATAAAAACCACATGCACATCCTCATACCATGAAGAAAACACATGCAAAGTTTCAAAATGGTTGGTACAAAACTGTAAGAGGAGTTGCCCTCATAAGACACCCAGGGTAAATTTTGATGGACGGACATATGGGCAGACGAAGGGACAGACAGGAGCTGTCAGCAGACACAGAATAGTTTGCCTGGAATCTGGAGCTATGAACTTGGGGCTTTGATGAAAATATTTTGAGGATCAAGTTGCCAAATGATACTGGTCAATTGATTAATATGAAAGATTTACCATAAAATCCTACAAAAATTCGACACCTTGCTGTAATTCTCCTAAAATTTGAACAAATTTGTTTAACAATCCAGTAATGAGTCCAAAAAATGCAAACGGAATCGCAAACAGTGTAGATCCTGATAGGAGCAGTCTGATCTGGGTCTGCACTGTTTGCTTAGGCCTATCTGTCCCAATACATAGTTTCATTATGGTAAAAGGAAATGTTATGATATTTTAGCTCTTGATAGGGTTTCTTGTGCTATGGTTTGGTCATTTGACGTTATAAGGGATCAAATATAAAATTTCCAAGTCTGTGACCTTGACCTTGTGGTCATAAACATGGGTAGGGGTGATGATGAATAAAACTTTGGACCTGTATCTATTATCATTTGAGATATGAACCAAATCTATCATTTGGTTTGGAAAATATGACCTCTTAAAACACTTTAAATATAAAATTTGTAAGTTCTTGACCTTGAGACCATGTGCATGGGCAGGGGGTTATTGCTGAATAAAACTTTGGACCTGTATCTATCATCATACCAAATATGAACAAAATTCATCATATGGTTTGGAAAAATATGAGCTCCTAGAAAACTTAAATATATATTTTTAAGTCTGTGGCCATCACCTTGAGGTCATAGGCATGGGCAGGGTATTGAGAATAAAACTTTGGAACTGTATCTATCATCATACCAAATATGAACAAAATCCATCATATAGTTTGGAAAATATGAGCTCTTAAAAACTTTAACATTAAAAATTTCTAAGTCCATGACCTTGACCTTGAGGTCAATAAAACTTTGGAACTATATCTATCATCAAACCAAATATGAACCAAATCTATCAAATAGTCTGGAAAATATAAGCTCTTAAAAAACTTTAATGTAAATGTGGACACCAAAGCTGACGCAGGGGGTAGTGCAATATAGGCCTCTGGCCAGCTATGGTTTACCTCCCCCACCCAGGGGGAATTTTGTAGACCATGTTTTTCTTATAGCCTATTATCTTGCAAGTATTTTGCAGCATGCTAGGCCTCTGGCGATGGGGGCACTACCCAGTAACATTCGTTACCCCTACAAAAATTATAATACAATAGGAAACTATTAAACCTAGGAGAACTGGAGCAAAAGTAGTTATATGATCCAACTAAATATATGAAGTTACAGAACAGACCTTTAGCTACAAAATGTGATGTTTGAAAATTCTTTTTGCCCTTACATGGTGTTACACATGTTACATTTTCTATGGTACCCTTTAGAAATGAGTATTTTAACCCATACAGTTCATTTTCGTAGATTGTACATTGCCCCTTTGACCATAACTTTGTAATTCGTGACAAGGTATTTAAATTTCCTTTCCAAAGCTACTAACCTGATTTCTCTAGCTTTTATACTTTGTCAGTTATTGGGTGTTAAGCATGTCACCCCACTGTGAAATGTAACATTCAAAAAATCATTTTCACATATTATCACACCAAATGCAGCCTAGAAGTTGTACAAATAAAGTGAATTCTTATTTGTAGCATTATATTTTAGTAATATGAGATACAAAGGCACATTAAAACCTGTCTCTGCCATATTATTCTGCCCATAGTAACGAGGTAACATCTAAAATATCTACATATTGTTGGCTTTGATGGTTTTCTGTATGGTATTCTGCATGAGTTTTTAATGCCTCTGTTTTGTATCCTTTTTAAGTTTTTGTAAGCATTTCCAAAACTCCAAATTTAATGAGCAAGTCTTTGTCAGTTATGTACATTCGTCAGTTATATACATTCAATACTGTTAACAGAAAAGTTGCTATCTGCATTATGGCCACTTTTGCATAAAATACTGAATACCCTCTTGAAGTTGTTAATGTATGTCTAAATAAAACATCTACAGATGAATTATACGAGGGGAGTTCAATAAGTTCGTAGAACTCGGGGTTTAACTCACAGATTGGAAGATGGTTTCAACATTATTTTTCAATATAATTCCCTTTACTTCAATGCATTTGGCCCACTTTTCTTTTAAGCAGTCTATGCCTTTGAAATAAAAGTCGTCTATTTGGTCCTCAAACCAAGCCTCTGTAGCAGCCTTGAGCTCATCATCGTCCCGAAATCTCATTCCACGCAAGTGGGACTTCAAATTTCAAAACAGATAATAATCACTTGGGGCCAGGTCTGGACTGTATAGTGGGTGATTTAACTGCTTGAACTTGCACTCACGAATAGCCGCTTGTGCAACTCTGGACTTGTGCACAGGGGCATTATCATGCAAAAGAAGGACACCAGCAGCTAGCTTTCCCCTTCGTTTTTCTTTAATAGCAACCCTTAATTGGCATAGTATTCTCCTGTAATTGAAGTACCAGCAGGCTTGTAATCTATCAATATAATCTCTTTGGAGTCCCAAAACACCATGGCCATTACCTTGCTGGCTGATGGTTGGGTATGAAATTTCTTAGGTAGAAGTTCTTGACTTGACTCCACCCTTTGCTGACAATCTTGCATGTTCAGGTTTCTGGGTACCCACTTGGCAGATACTTTTGACATGCCTAAATGTTCATGGATTATAGTGTAAACACTTCCATTAGAAACACCACATTCTGAAGCAAGTTTGGCAACTTTGATTCGGCGATTGTTTAGCACAAGTCTCTCAACACGGTCGATCATCTCCTGGCTGATGACATCAGCAGGGTGACCTGGCCTTGGGTCATCTTCTAAGGAGTCTCGCCCACGTTTAAATTCTGCTGACCACTTTGCCACTGTGGAATACTTTGGGCTACTATCACCATACACATCAGCCATGTGCCGATGGATTTCTTTGGCCTTTGCACCCTCCTTAGTGAGGAACTTTATGACTGCTCTGAACTCAATATTCTGACTTTCCATTTTTGCCTATGGGATATATAGGTTTTCAAACAAACATTAAGAGCAAAAAATGTACGTGTTGACTGAACAGCTGTTATCATTCAACTGACAAAGGTTTACACTGTACAAAAATGAAAAAAGAAATCTTGAATTGTATAGAAAAATACTGAGTTCTACGAACTTATTGAACTTCCCTCGTATGTCAGACTCTCACATGACTTTGCTTAATAATTTATTAATGGTAACATATGTAACACCTTTATGTCTTAATTTTAAGGGATTTTCGTCTCTGTAAAGGTATTTACCTATACCTTTATCACTTGAATTAATACTCAGTTTTAGAATAATAAAGTTCTATAGCTTCATATTTTCAGAATAAGAGGATAAAAATGGCACTTTCGCTTTATTTATTCTGTTACATTATCACGTGTTTATATTGGTAATTCATTTATCTGCAATCTAACTAACCTATGCAAATCAAGAATTTTATTGGTATATTAAGAAAATCCATATTATAGCTTGCTACACTGATTTTTGTTTATGATCTTCAAATCTATACATGGCACATTATGCAGTTGACCACAAAGTCTTTGTTATATGTTTAATGTATGTAGCATAAAACATTATTTCTGATTAAACAATATTGGTACAAGCATAGTCTCATGCCAAGAAATGCATGTATTTAATACCAGAGTAGCATTTACATGTAGTCCTGATTAAAACAAAATGTTCAATATCATTAAAAAAAATGTTCACTATCAATGTTCACTACCACAGAACATATAGGGCCTGTGAACATAGTGATGACTGGTCAAAGTCTTCCCTTTGTGCTCAATGAATAGCAAAAGACTTCAGCTTTCTTCAAGCAGACTGTGAAGACTGATCAGACTGAGTGTTCAACCAGGCTGATATATTAAGATTACATAGAGTAAATCATATAACACTTTGCCTTACTGTAATTTGACTTTCCCCAAAACAAACAGTGTTACTTTATGGTTTGAATATACAGAAAACAACTATTCTTAAAGATAAGTGTGTAACATAACATACATAGCCCAATGAAATTAAGTATATACCAGAGCAATTCAGTGACTTTAGCACCTTTAGAGATTAACTTCACTTTTATGTTGAAAACAAAAGTAGTATGCAACCTGATTTTCATCTGTTTCATGCATATATTTGTTCATTTTTCTATTATAACACAAGCTACCAGTACTTAGCTGAAACTCATGAATAATAATCAGATCAATATTGTTAGATATAATTAGCTATAGTCAGCATAACATACTTACATATGACTTTGGTTTTAACTCTATGTGAGGACCTAGAAAAGTTATTCATATAGAATACAGAATATGCATTCTGAGCAGCAGAAGTTGTAGTCTAAGCGGAAGAGTATGTTTCAAATATGATCAGTGTCTGGAGAGAAGGAAAATGGCCTTGAAGAACATGGGACTTTAATAATAGTAATGAAAATCCATTGTTTGTCTTATTTTGGTAGGGTCTGTCTTTAGAACCACAATAAACATTGTAACAGTCAAAGTAAAACTATGCAAGGAGTCTGATTAAGAATAGCTGTCACAGCTGTGTAACATATGTTACCAGACATGTTAATTAAATGAAAATATTTGCTAATAAACTATTCACCTTAACAGAATCATTGACAATCAGCAGGCACTAGGTCATTTTCATGTCTGATATTACATTGGAAATAAAAGGTGAGAATTAAATACCTTATCTTATCTTGGCATTAAAATAATCTAGTAATAGATGGTATATCAGAGGTAGGGACCGAAGAAGGTTTTTTATACCTCATTATAGTTTCTTGGCAGCTAAATCTAATTCAGACTCTGCTGTAAGGCATATAAGGCCCATAGACACAACCAGACCTTTCAGTTATGTTATATTATCCCCATTTATATCAGATTCAGAGACAAAACCAATCCTATTAGTTATTTCATACTATCACCAATTTGATTATCAATTACACGTTTTGGAGGTCCATTATAAAGTAACAAAGAGAATGGAAATCATTAAGATTAATGTTGTTGTGTGTTATTCTCATTACTAATATCACTAACAAAAATAACAAGACTCTTGTATAATTTTATATCTATAAAGGTTTTCTTAGTACTATATTGATGATAAATATGGTAATCATTTATTTAATGACATAATATTATATAATGTATGACTGACCTATACGTGTTGGTTTTTTTACACAGTATTTTATAATAAAGCAGATGTTTTTAAGCTTACTGTCTTCTAGCCAGCATGAAATGTATTTATTTTATACACTGTGGCGTTACAGAGAAGTGCCAAAAATATGTATGCTATGTATTTGGCTGCATCTCAAAGGTGACTTAAAAATGCAATATAGTGTTGATATATGTGTGATGGTATTATCATTGTGATTACCACTTGGTTTTTATGTAAACTTAAATTATGAAAAATAGTTCTCCTTGAATAATTTATGCCCTCAGAATGTTTGTTTTCACTTTATTCATGCTTTTGAGTTGAGATTAGGAAAGTATACAGTATTTTTACTAATGGAGCGCTTTCTCCTGCAAACACTGTCTATAGGAAAGAATGTTCTGATATCACACACTTAAACTGACATATAACATGTGTAACAGTATTAAGTGTGAAATATTTCTGGCAGTCTAGATGGATTTAAGTTAGTTTCAGAATATAAGCTTTATGCATAGAGGATAAGGAATGAAGAGCTAATATCATGTATGTATGAAAAGAGGATATTTCTGTATTTGTTATAGGGTACATTTTTACTAAATATTCTAAAGATACAATTATCAATCATTTTAATAACATATGTAACAGTTATATCACAAGTAATTGAGAGTCCAACATATCAAGATACCTGTCTCTATATGACCACATGCATTGGTAGCAAATAGCATGCTAGTAAGAATATGAATAGTTTAGTATTTACACCAAAGCATTTCTATTGTTTTGAGGGTAGCATTGGTAACATGGCTGTTACAGGTAAACGTCCCATCGCCAGAGGGCTAACATGTGTCATTTTGTTTCTTATATAATGTAGTTTCAGAAAATTAGAGTGTACAAAATTCCTGGACTTCATCCAGGCGAGCTAAAAATTGCATGCCTAAGTTGCCTGTGCTAAAGCAGGTGTGACAAAAAGTCATGTTCCACTGTACCAAGCATTTATAAAGCCAAAAGAAAACGTGATCTGATATGGAATGTGTAGATGGTTCAGATAAATAGCACTATCAGCCACTTCTGTTTTAGTCTGACAAGCAATCTCCCTAGTTTTTTTGTTTTTTTTTATCTCCAGTGTTTGTTGTTTTTTTTAAATGAACACAGAGCATATAAGAAGGTCTAATAACATAAAGTTTGCAGAGGATCATCAAGGGATCAATACTAAATAAAAAAACTTGGTACAAATCATTTCCATGGTTTCTGAGAAGATACTGGTTAGGTCTGTGGGGAAAATTTCATTGCTATGGCAACAAAATTAGAGGAAACAAACTAGCAAAATTAGAATAACAGAAAATCCTAAAATTGCAGAGGACAACCCAAGAAGCCTGCAGTATTTATATTACTGTAATTCCTAAGTGGTTTCAAATGACATATCTGAATATTTTTTGCTGTAAAAACAGATGTTGCCATGGTAACCAAACAAAACAAATAACAGCTAGTGATAGTAAGCAAGTATGTATAGTGAGCAGGCATGATGCTTGTTCACAAGCTGTATGAACATATGCATAGATTGTGATAGTTAGACTCTGCCTGTGATGTTTCTCTTGCTTCATCATGCTTGTATGTGATTTCTTGTTGATTTACCTCTGTTTGTTACAGTAAAAGCTCTACATAGCTTATGTTACTGTGTTAATGTGTATACGACTCTAAATGAATTTTCCGTATCTGTAATTCAGGTCACTTTTTTGGTAAACCGTCTTGACACATTTGTTTACCATGCCAACCAAACCACAATACCTATCAGTATGGTTCTGAGATGTTATAAAGATTTCATGTCTTCAAACTAGTTCTGAACAAGGCAAAGCAGTGGATGGGCATAAAAGACACAAGACTGGTAAAAGGTATTAGTACCAAATTAAGTATTTCATAATTAGTAATACAGAAGCTGTCACTTAACCATTTTTCTATCAAATGTTTATGAGACCATTCAATTGCCACAGTAAAAACACAACATATAATCTCCTGTTGGCCAAGGTGAGCAGGTAGAGGTCTACCCAATTTAATCCAATCATTTTAATAGCAAGCACAGCTTGCGACGAGCTTTGCGCATCGCGAAAGAAGTGAGCTCTACTGTAGAGAATATGATGAAGGAAAAGTTACATACAATGATATATACTTTCAGCAGAAATTACTCTGACCAATTTTCTTCCTTTTTCTTCCCGGAAGTTGTCACCGGAAGTTGGCAGAACTGATTGGGGCAGTCTCACTAATAAGCATCACGAAGTGACAAGAAACGAGTGTCAATAAGTGTCATGAACATATTTTGCTGATTTTTTTATTATTTATTATTGATTTACATATATCTTTTATAAACTGATATTCATTCTTTAATGATACTGTGAAGGACTTTTGAAGAGACTACAGCTAGGTCTGTGCTGTGCTCGCATTTAGGCTAAGACTATTTTCATATTAATTTTGGAGATGTCATTTAAATGTCAATGAATGTTCAGACAAATGACTGATGAAAAATGACTACAATAACTAATTCTGAGCTTTGTACTACAAAGTGAAAAGTCTAAAAAAAAACAAGTGGCCAGGGCCTCTAAAATTGCTCACCTGAGAACATCTGCTTTAAGTGCAAGACTTGATATTCATATTTAAATGTCCTAGTCTTGGCACATAATGATTTATCCAAAGCAATGTAGATCTCAAGACATTGCTGGACATCCAAGGAACAATGCTCTGGTGATTTTACAGTTTCATAGTGTGCCAGGTCCCTATGAGTTACAGAGAAATTATTTGAAATTTTTTCTACCATAATATACCTAAGTATTGGGACACCTAAAGTATTGGGACACCCTTACAATTCGTAAAAATAATTATTTTTCGTCACCCTAAGAATTGGGACATATCAAAAATCGCTAAAATTTTCAGTAATTTTTTGTACCATATGAATTGGGACAGTGCATTTGGGTGAAAAAAAATGATCTAGTTAACAGAGTAAAACTGTTTTCTCGGTTTGTGTTTTGTTTTGTTTACAAGCGATGTCACGCAATATTTTACGTCTAAGCATACAACAGGGGGTTTCCTACGGCAGGCTGGTTGGAAAGGAGAAAATAAATAAAACTTTTCTTTGAGAATATTAATATGAAATTTATTCAAGAAATCTGCAAAAACAAAAACGCACATGCGTTTGCATCAGTCTGGATGCGCCGCCATTTTGTGGTTGTCACGTGACATGTCACGTTTTAATTTACAACTCGAGTGCATCAATAAAGTTCTACAAAAAAAAAACAAAACACAACAATAAAAAACTATGAATAAATAATGATAATAATAAAAAGAAATTGGACAGAATTGTTTACCAATAACGCTTTAATGCAAAACAGCGTTGGGGGAACCCTAAAACACTGTTGAGATGAACCCCAAAACATCGTTGAGACGAACCCCAATAATAACGTCATCACGCGATGTAATGGCAGTATTTTTAGAACAGGTAGATTGTTCCCCGCATTTGCGGTATCGGCTATGCGCAAGTAACCAATAAAGCGGGGAAGCAGTATATGATTATTTTTTTCACTTGGATGCTTTCAACACATGATAGATAAATGAGGGGATTATAAATCAAAACAATAAGTGCCAATCTGTTTATTCAATATTAACAATAGATTAGGTTAACGAGACAGTGGTCCGAAAATACACAAAACAATGAACACAAATATGACACATTTTCATCATTAATCGGTGCCATTTTCAACTATGAGACGTAAGTATTGGGACACCTAATAAAATAATTAATTTTCGTGTTTCTAAGTATTGGGACAGCCAGAAATTTAATTATTTTTTCCCATCCCAATACTTATGTATATTACGGTACTTTTAGCATTGGTGGCCATTTTGTTCAGCAGCGCAGAATGGTTTGTGCAATTTTGGTAGAGGACTTCCCAAAGAATTATCCTATCAAGTATGGTTGAAATCCGCCCAGTGGTTATGGAGGAGATCTTGTTTGAAGTTTGTTTTTTTTTTATTTTATTTTGTTCTGCAGAGTGGAACCATTCTAGCAATTATGGTAGAGGGTCACCCAAGGAACATTTCTGTGAAATTATTTTGAAATGAGGCCAATGGCCTAGTAGGAGATGTTGTTTAAAGTTTTTTCTATTTTTAGCTCTGGCGGCCATTTTGTTCAGTGGAGCAGAACCATTTTAGCAACTTTGGTAGAGGGACACCCAAGGAACATTTCTGTGAAATTATTTTGAAATGGGGCCATTGGCCTAGGAGAAGATCTTGTTTAAAGGTTTTTTCTATTTTTAGCTTTGGTGGCCATTTTGTTCAGCACAGCGGAACCATTTTAGCAGTTTTGGTAGAGGCTCACCCAAGGAACATTGCTGTAAAATTATTTTGAAATCGGGCACTGGCCTAGGAGGAGATGTCCTTTAAAGATTTTTCTATTTTTAGCTTTGGCAGCCATTTTGTTCAGCAGAGGGGAACCATTTTAGCAATTTTGGTAGATGGTCACCAAAGGAACATTTCTGTGAAATTATTTTGAGATCGGGCCACTGGCCTAGGAGGGAGTGTCGCTTATAGGTTTTTCTACTTTTAGCTCTGGCGGCCATTTTGTTCAGCAGAGCAGACCCATTTTAACAATTTTGGTAGATGGTCACCAAGGAACATTTCTGTGAAATTATTTCGAAATCAGGTCTAGGAGGAGATGTTGTTTAAAGGTTTTTCTATTTCTAGCTTTGGTGGCCATTCTGTTCAGCGAAGCGGAATTTTGGTCGTGGTCACCCAAGGAACATTTCTGTGAAATTATTTTGAAATCGGGCCACTGGCCTAGGAGGAGATGTCGTTTAAAGGTTTTTCTTTTTTTAGCTCTGGCAGCCATTTTGTGCAGTAGAGCGGAACAATTTGAGCAATTTTGGTAGAGGACCTCAAAAAGAACAATCCTATCAACTTTGGTTGAAATCCGCCCAGTAGTTATGGAGGAGATGTCATTTGAAGCAAATTGTGGATGACGAACACAGGGTGATCACAATAGTTCACCCCAAGCATGTTGTGCTCAGGTGAGCTAACAAGGCCTTTCACTAGACTGTACAGCTTGCCTGAACATGTGCTTGACTGTCAGATCTTTAAAACTTTCATGCAAAACTTTAACACAAAATTTCTAAGTCCGTGACCTTGACCTCTAGGTCATGAGCAGGGGCGTGAATAGTGCTCAATAAAATTTTGGACCAACATCTATAATCATACCAAATATAAACTAAATCCATCTGAGGATTTAGAAAATATAAGGCCTTAAAAACTTTGACATAAAACTTTAACATTTTTATTAATGCCGCCACTGACATCAATGCCAATGCCAACGCAGGGGTTAGTGCAATAGCTCTTCCTGTACTTTCGTTCAGGTGAGCTAATAACTACCAGACATGTGATGTCAAATGTTCAGTACCAGACCCAAACAAAACAAGAGCTGTCTTCAGACAGAAGAGCTCGCCTGAACAGGTGCCTGTCCATCACCATGAAGGATATTATAACAAAATGAGTAAGCATCATATCTGACCTGTGAATAAGGTGACTTTAAAACCATGGGCAAAGAGGTTGGGAGGGGATATTGTTGAATAAACCTTTGGACCTATATCTATCATCATACCAAATATAAACCAAATCCATTGAACAGTCTGGACTATAAAAGCTGTTGGAAACTTTAATGTAAAATTTTAACACTGAAGTTCTAAATCCATGACCTTGACCTTAAGGCCATGAGTATAGGTATAAGCATTGCTGAATAAGGCTTTGGACATCTATCTATGATCATATAAAATATAAACTAAATCCATGGTGGTCTGGGAAATACGAGCTGTTAAAAACTTTAATGCAAACTTTTAACATAAAAGTTCTAAGTCTGTGTCCTTGACCGTAAGGTCACTGGTTTGGTTGGGGTTACTGCTGAATAAAACTTTGAACCTATATCTATCATCATACCAAATATAAACCAAATCTATCGTGTGGTTTGGAAAATATGAGGTCTAAAAAACTTTAATATAAAACTTCACATTGTGTGGATGTCGACTCCGATACAAATTTCACCGCCGAGGGTAGTGCAATAGCTCTCCATGGCCTACTTATCTTTCTGAATATCTGTCATTTATTAAATGCATATATCTAAGTGCTGAAATAAAATGTTTTAACTACAAGTAATAAATTAGTAAAATAAACTTTCACTCACAGAAATATTTTTGTGCTAAAATTGAAAAAGATAAAAGAACAAAACAGTAAATGGTGTTTTTAGTACTATATTTACCAGAAGTATTTGGACAAGCAGGCTTGAGCAAATAATGTAGACCCAGATGCCACAGAATGAAAGGTCTACACTATTTGTCACTCATCCAGCCACACTTTGGACACATCAACAACAAGTCAAATGTACTTGTTCAAACTTTAGGGCAAGTATGGTAAGGAGTTAAAGGTGTCCAAATATTTAGGATAAATATGGTAAGTGAAAACTAAAACCACTACAATGTAAAATGAAAGAGCAGCCTGCAAATAAACCATCCCAAAGAGATATGACAGATGAACAAGTGGGTTAACAGACAACAGGGATCTCTCAACCAAAGACAGTATATAAGAAATAGACATGCTTTATGTACCTCTATCTGTTTCAAAAGTATCTTCAGCATATTTATCTTCTCCTGCTTGTCAAAATAATGATATTTCATAAATAAGAGTTCACTTACATTTATATTTATTGTAAACATTCTAATAAATGCCCATGCTCTAATAAATACCCATCTACCTCAATCTGGGCCTGAAAATTGGTGATTTTTTTTTTTTTTTTTACATTTTTTCTTGGAAATAACAACCTCTAATAAATGCCCACCAGTCAATTTAGAAAAAAATATTGCTACTACTTCATGAAGTTAGTTTCGAAATCTACTGTTTAATCACCAAACGAACATGTCCCCTTTTCTTGGTTGATCCAAATAAAAGATATGAACATGGGATTTCTTGTCTTCCACCAGGTACCATGATTCTATTTGAGAGGTCTTTTGTAATGCTATTCTATACTAAACATGTCTTTTGTAATGCTAGTCTATACTTCCATTTCTGATATCAATATGGCATTTCTGATATCAATATGGCAGTCATCATATTTCAAAGTTTTTCCTGCAGTTCCCAGAACACTGTAACTTCTAATAAATGCCCACCTCCCTCTTTACAAAAGATAATGATTCTAATAAACACCGGTAATAATTAGAATTTTTACAGTATGTTACTATTAAGCAAAAACAGTGTAAAAAATCAAACTAGAAACTATTGTTTAACATAGCACCCTCTGCACACTTTCAACATAGATATTGTTATTACCTTTCCAAAAAATAAGCTATGATATTTCACACAATTCATCTCCTACCTTGATAATTTGCATGAAAATATCAAACCCCATTTTCTGAGAAAAATAAAAAAATAAAAATGTCTCCTGAAATTTACTCCAAGTATGCTATTTCTTAAAAAATAAGGTGATTTGAGTCTTAACTGACATTCATTGTATAGTGAAATACACCCTAGTTAACTTCTATTATGTGGTACTAAAGCAGACAACATTGTGTGCACTAAAACTCTATGAGCTAAAGACTGTATATTTAATATAAAGCTTAATTGAAAACTAAAGCATAATCTGCAGCAAATATAATCAAAAGCAGTATTACTCAAGGTGACTGGATACACATGCTAAGATTTTCTCACATTATTTTTAAGGGCTTCTTTCCTTTTTAATGTAGACCCTTTTTCAAAAGGGAGACAAAATAATTTGGACAAAGTTGCCTCTCAAATGTGTATTCATTCCCTTAGATAAAAAAAAACAATAAAACATGTACAATTATCCCATCATGGGTCAGTACATTTTCCTAGCTCTGTCATTTAAAAGTTCTGCAAATTTTATAAGAATATCCTATATGTTATCTCAAAACTGCTTTTATGTCAATATCTGAAACCTGAGTTTTAAGTTAGTTTTAAATACTGACCTTCCTCATCTTTGTCCTCATCTCCTCGCTCTCCTCTAACAATCTTTTCATTAACCTCTTCAAGAGCCTTTTGTATAGCTTTCTCTGCAGCAGCATCATGTTGTCGTCTTGCCATTTCTAGAGATCGTTCAAATGAGTCTGATGCTGCTTGGTATTCACACATCTTAACTGCAAAAACAAACAAACATTCTCATTTTTGACAGCAATTTTCAAAAAAATCCTTTCCCTTTCCTGTTGGTGACATTTTACCTTCATTCACATTCTTTCCTGTTCTAGATTGTTACTATTGTGGAGGGTAATTGCATGTGACTGTAGGAAAATTATTTCTTAACTGTTAGATTGGATACTGGTGTAGCAAGTGTAAATTTTATTTATTTTAATTCATTTGCAAAATTGTTGACAATGTAAAAAATATTTTAATTAATATACTTGCAAAGCATCGTTAGTGTAGCTGTTATGAGAGAATCCCTTTAGTGTAGTACTTTAGGGACAGTCCCTTTAAAGTATAGTTGTTCAGGGATATCATGCAGTAGGTGAATCAATCTTATGTAATGTATTTATGTAGTCCATGAATATCATGCAGTATGTGAGTTAATTTCATGTAATAAAGTTCATGGATAGCATGCAGTTTGTGAGTTAATTTCATGTAATGTATTCATATAGTTCATGGATAGCATGCAGTTTGTGAGTTAATTTCATGTAATGTATTCATATAGTTCATGGATAGCATGCAGTTTGTGAGTTAATTTCATGTAATGTATTCATATAGTTCATGGATAGCATGCAGTTTGTGAGTTAATTTCATGTAATGTATTCATATAGTTCATGGATAGCATGCAGTTTGTGAGTTGATCTCAGTTAGTGTATTTATATAGCCTACACAACTTAGTTGGTAAATTCAGATGAAAAACAGTCAGATAGAATGATAGATAGATAGAACAATAGATAGAACGATAGATAGATAGATAGCTAGATAGATAGATAGATAGATAGATAGATAGATAGATAGATAGATAGATAGATAGATAGAAGATAGATAGATACATAGATAGATAGATACATAGATAGATAGAGAGATGGTGAAAAGATAGATAGATGGTGAAAGTTAACAATTAATATTGGTAGGTTTTTATTTTTGCTATTATTTTCATAGGAGTTTGTGAATTTCATTACAGCTCAGCCAGTAATTAATTGGATACATTTTTGGTGAAGTCTGACTCGTACTTCGTCTGTCTAGTTTAGTTGAAATCTCTGAAATCTCTGGCATTCTTGGTCATTTAAAATCTAATATTAAAACACACTATTTGCACTGTAACCATTTACTGCATTTCAGCATGAGCATGAACCTTCATTTTGGAAGAGAATTAGAATGGGTCAATAGTTTTGTGAGTATAATTTCATGTTGTAATTAGTTTTAAATCATAGGAACCATATTTTTTCTAAAAGCTGAATTGATCTAAACCTGAGCCTTGGATCACAAGCACAGTTAAAATAATGAGTGTCTGTTGTGCATTTGATAAATGCATTACAGTAAAAAGACTGTAATTATTATCTTGCTGATTATCACCTTGCTAATTTTAGCAGAAATTGAATACAGCTTGCTTGTTTGTGTAATTTGTGTATTTGTGTAATTTAAAGTTGTATTGTCATACTTTCTATCCGGTAATATTCAGATTTATATTCTGAGTAATCTATATTTATAGACATTTATAGTTATTTTATGAGCGGGGGGAGGGATTGCACTGCACAAAATTTTCATCAAACCAAATAAATCAGTTATAAGGTTAGGAAATAATGAGGTCTTAAAAACTTAAACAAAAACTTTAACAGTTTTAAAACTTTAACAGTTTTAAAATTCTAAGGCTGTGATCTTGACCCCAAGGTCATGGTCATGAGTGCTGATGGTGCTGATAAAAACTTTTGACCAGTATCTGTCTTGATACCAAATAGGAACTAAATCCATCATGTAGTTTAGAAGTAATGAGATCCTAAAAAACTTTGACGTAAAATTTTAACATCAAAATTCTAAGTCTGTGACCTTGACCTTCACATGTCCAAGGGTGGTGGGGAGGGTACTGTGCAAAATTTTGGACCAATATGTATCATCATACCAAAGATGAATCAAATCTGTGGTAAGGTTATGATTTAATGAGGTCTTAAAAAACTTTAACGAAAACATTAACATTTAAATTCTAAGTCTGTGACCTCGACCTCAAGGTCATGGTCATGAGTGCTGATGGTGCTGATGAAAACTTTTGACCAGTATCTATCATGATGCCAAATATGAACTAAATCCATCATTTAGTTAGTAGTAATGAGATTCTAAAAACTTTGATGTAAAATTTTAACAAGAAAATTCTGTGACCTTGACCTAAGGTGGTGGGGATGGTACTGCGCAAAATTTTGGACCAATATGTATCATCATACCAAAGATGAATCAAATTGGTGATAAGGTTAGGAAATAATGAGGACTTAAAAAACTTTAACGAAAACTTTAACATATAAATTCTAAGTCTGTAACCTCGAAGTCTGTAACCTCGACCTCAAGATCATGGTCATGAGTGCTGATGGTGCTGATAAAAACTTTTGACCAGTGTCTATCATAATACCAAATAGGAACAAAATCCATCATTTAGTGTAGAAGTAATGAGATCCTAAAAATTTGATATAAAATTTTAACATGAAAATTCTAAGTCTGTGACCTTGACCTTGACATGACCTAGAGTAGTGGGAATGGTACTGCGCAAAATTTTGGACCAATATGTATCATCATACCAAAGATGAATCAAATCGGTGATAAGGTTAGGAAATAATGAGGTCTTAAAAACTCAAATGATGTAAAATGCTGTATAATGAATATAGTATGATGATGATGATTGGACTAATAAATGTACATAATTCTTGTAACCTCTCTTGTGCTCTCTCTATGTGGTGTAATTAAAAGTCTGGTTACATTGGAACTAGCTAGTAAATAGGATATCCATAAGAAAAGTGCATCCCTATGCATGACACAGGTTTCACATTCGTAACTTGTAACTTATGCACTCAATTTTTATGCTAAAAAGGACAATCATAAAATCAAATCACAGGTACTCATCTCATACTAATTCTCATACAGTAATAATTCTTTAATTCTTTAATCTCTGATAAACCTGAACATATCTACCACAGTAGTCAAGAGTCAAGACATTTACCCAATACTACCATCAAATATAAAATGATTTTGGTAAGCAACATATTCCTCAACTGAATTGTCTATAATATGATTTAAGTAAATCAGTGCGGGTGACTGCATATGCATCTTTTCTGAATGAGATGTATTTTTTCCCAAGAAGTTAAAAACATTATACTTTCAACCTCTAATCTCAGTTTTACAAGCTAATCTCCATACAAGAGGCCCACGGGCCACGGGTCGTTCACCTGAGTGACATAGCCACTGCAGATATGCAGATGTTATGCAACATTTTTCCAATCCTGTCATCGCAACTAATGAAAAGATCATCATTTAAGCAGTTCTTTATTTTGAAGAAGAAGATATATGGCATGCCAGTCAATTGAGCGTGATCATTTGAAGGAGAAGAAGCGAAAAATAGATTTTCAAGATGGCTGTCATGGTGGCCATCTTGGATTTCCGATAGGCACGATTTTAGCTATTTTTGATCTATAAGTCACCCCAATGCCTCCTACCAAGTTTGGAGTCAATTGGCTTTTGGGTTTAGGAGTAGAAGCGAAAAATAGATTTTCAAGATGGCGGCCATAGCGGCCATCTTGGATTTCCGATCGGCACGATTTTAGCAATTTTAGATCTACAAGTCATCCTGATGCTTCCTAGCAAGTTTAGAGTCAATTGGCCTTTCGGTTCAGGAGAAGAAGCAAAAAATAGATTTTCAAGATGGCGGCCATGGCGGCCATCTTGGATTTCCGATCGGCACGATTTTAGCTATTTTTTATCTACAAGTCACCCTGATGGTTCCTAGCAAGTTTGGAGTCAATGGGCCTTTCGGTTCAGGAGAAGAAGCGAAAAAATAGATTTTCAAGATGGCGGCCATGGCGGCCATCTTCTATTCCCGATCAGCACGATTTTAGCTATTTTTTATCTACAAGTCACCCTGATGCTTCCTAGCAAGTTTAGAGTCAATTGGCCTTTCGGTTCAGGAGAAGAAGCAAAAAATAGATTTTCAAGATGGCGGCCATGGCAGCCATCTTGGATTTCCGATCGGCACGATGTTAGCTATTTTTGATCTACAAGTCACCCTGATGGTTCCTAGCAAGTTTGGAGTCAATGGGCCTTTCGGTTCAGGAGAAGAAGCGAAAAATAGATTTTCAAGATGGCGGCCATGGCGGCCATCTTGGATTTCCGATCGGAATGATTTTAGCTATTTTTGATCTACAAGTCACCCCGCTGCTTCCTACCAAGTATCAAGTCAATTGGCCCAGGGGTGTAGGAGGAGTAGGCTTTTAAAGCAACTGTTGACGCCGCACGACGGACATTGACTGACCACAATAGCTCACCATGAGCACTTCGTGCTCAGGTGAGCTAATAAGTGGCAACTATGTCTTAGTTATACCATGGTTCGTGTTCATGTACGATGCGATAATGCACGAGCATGAGCAAGTGCATTATCACACATACATATGCAGAACCATGGTATAACTGATTTATCACATTTTCATGCATGTAGATAATCTACATCGCGAGATATTTCATGTTAGGAATTTAGGATACCATGTGATATAATATTGGAAATTTTACTTATTGTAATATTCAAATTTTACATTATGTACAATGTAAACAGTGATTTATTTACAATTTTATACCTATGCGTCCCAGGACTCGCTTGGGCTATATAAAGCAAGTCCTACTAGAAAATCATTGCGTCCATTACAGAATTTTCCACTATAACTTTGTGAGTCCTGGGACTCGCTGAGATTTAAAATGTGAGTCCCAAAGCAAAAATGTGAGTACGGGACTCGGGATGCGCAGGTAAAAAAATCACTGTGTAAACCCTAGCATCACACACTATTATTCTTTAGTCTGATTCCTGATCTAAGTTTTGTTTATCCTAACTACCATAACCAGGTTATTGGAGTGAGCACCTGACCAGGTCATGTGATCAGTTTCAGAGCCTGAGGGATTAGCAATTGTGATCAGTTTCTAAGAATTATTTTCATAGTATTAACATTAAATATTGTGTTTTATTCTACTTGGATATTTTTACTTTGTTTGACATAAGTTTCGCCTAGTGTTGGACATTCATTTACAGATTATTGTTCCTATTGATGGGTTATCGTTACTGTGATTGACCTGGATTTGCTACCTCTTGCCTTGGGGGACTGAGGTAGCCAGCATCAATGGTGGCAAAAAGTGATGCAGTAGTTGTGGAAGACGATACTTCCCAGACTGCTTGTTCTGTTCCAGCTTAAATTCACTGGTGGGTGGTGTCATGAACTGCCAGTAGCCATTTTTCAATGGCCAGCATTTCTGGGACTGTTTCAACAATTTCCAAGGGTGACTCCATTTCTTGGCGATTCATTTGAAAGTATTCTGACTCAAACTCAACAGATTTCGGATTTGCAACAAGCAGGTAAAAATATTGAAGCTAAATTATCCACCAGTGCTGTTTAAAGTGACTAATGATGAGAAAGATGCTGATCTCTGATGAAAATGACTGCAAGTCACGGTTGTCAGACATATCCTCAGATGAGAATGTTTCAGACAGTGAGCCTAAAGAAGTCGGGTGTAAATCTTTCATTCTCATTTAAAGACTTAGTTAAAGGGACTGAACCAAGCAGAAGTAATGAAAATTCTAACATTGAAAAAAACTGAACAAACTGTCACTGGATTTTAAGGCAAGGGTGGTACCTTAAAAATTCTAATTAACGACCATGCTCTAATAAACGCCCATCCCCCGAATTTCAGCTAAAAACATGTCGGATTTTAGGTCCATTTCCCAGAAGTCCCGTGCTGGTCCCGGGCTTAGAATAGGCCAGACGTACCCTCTGCGTGACGTACGAGCCGGCTAAAAGAGGCCGCCCGTGACCACCCGGGCCCTCGAAATAGGTGGCTGCCTTCCGCTTCTGTGGCAGTTGGGTAAAACCCCTAACATAACAGAGCAACCGTCCGTTCAACCGGTATAATTCCAGAATATAAAATTCATTTATTGAAATGCATCTTAAATTGGAAAAAACAAATTTCGCGAGATCTATCCTTTTAAACCTTTCCTATCTCATGTTACTAACATGCTTCATTTGTTTGTGTATCATTATGTGCCCGTGGGTCGCACATGGGACGAAGATTATAACCTCATCTGTATTTAACATATGTGTTTGTCTTGTGTTTGTGTCATTTTTCCGAACTCTAGCATTCTCCACATTAAAAAGTAAGATGCATTTATTATTGTTAGATAAAAAAAACTAAACGTTTTTCAAGGTATGAAAGCTACATATCATTTGAAAGCTACATATCATCTAACACAGCTTATTTGTTTGACTCTCTTTAAAAATGAATCCAAAATGAATCCTTTCTTTAATAAACTGTTTATTTTAAATATGGATCTCCTAATGTTAAAAATAACCTTTCAATTTCCCAGACGTTTTCGGCCTCCCTTGTCTGTAGGGAATAAAATCTACAGATCACTTTCCTTCTGTAGTGGATAGGGTGTAATCCCCTATTAAAACAGGAACCACCTGTTTGCCGTGGGTGGCGTCTCGTATGCTGGGAGAGGGGAACCTGATGATTGAGGAAAGCCCAGGGATCTCCAGCTTTTCAACACATCATTTTGGCCCTTATTTCAGATAGAAGAGCGGTCTGGGTTAGATCCGGCCTGGATCAATCGGCTCAGTCGTGCCAAGCTCTAGAAGCGCACAACTTGTTCTTAGCTTCTTTCTCTCTTTCATACGTATCTTTATGGTACCAAACCGGGCTTATTTTTCTCATGTTCCTCTAACTTTAAGTGAGTTTCAATGGGCGGCGGCTGAAGGGTCAATTGGTGGGCTTGTATTGGGGCTTTGGCGGAAACCTCTGTGAGTGGAGGCTGTGGATAGGGGGATGAACTCAACTGTTCATAAATTTTTCTATGGAAATTTAGATGAATAGGTGGGAAATCATCTAAGCATGAGGCCGAGCTGAAGACTCTGATCTTGACACCGAGTATAATAGCAATGTAGCCTTGACGTTAGAAATAGGAGATCCATTTCTGTTAAACGTCCCCTTGTAGGGCTCCATGGAGGGTGGGGCGCATAGCTATCGAATCAAAAATTTCATCACCATGGCATCTCGAAAACGATTTCTGGCGTTCGACTCTTCGGAGGACGACACGCAACCGACTACATTTACATTCAAAGCTAATGAGAACTTTGCTAAATTTTTAGTGATTTCGAGTAGAGAGGACAAACCTATTACTTCACTGTCACCTTTCATTATAGAAAAGCAAATAGAATCAATTATAGGCACTCCAAAAAATGTAAAAAAGTTAAAAAATGGAACTCTTTTGGTCGAAACTAACAGAAAATCTCAAACTGATAATCTCTTGAAAATTACAAAATTCTTTAACATTAATGTCTCTGTCACGGAACATAAAACTCTAAACTGTTGCAAAGGTATTATCCGTGACAGAATGCTAAAACATGAAACTGAAGAAAATATCACAGAATATCTTAACACACAAGGAGTAACAGCTTGCAAACGTTTTAAAATTAAAAAAGATGGAAACTTCATAGAAACAAATACACTTTTACTAACTTTCAACACCACAACTTTACCGAAATCACTAAAAATCTTTTACCGAATTATACCGGTTGAAGTCTACATTCCAAATCCTCTGCGGTGTTTCAACTGTCAGAGGTTTGGACATCATGAAAACGGCTGTCCGGAAGCACCTGGATCAGTATGTGAAAAATGTGGTATGGGTGAATTTGATCACCCTACAAATGCTTGTAAAAATGAAGCCAAGTGTGTGAACTGTCACAAAAACCATCAATCAAAATCAAATCAGTGTGAAATTTGGAAAAAAGAGAAAGAAATCATGAAAATTAAAGTTACACAAAAAATCACTTATTTGGAAGCCAAAAAGATTCAAGAAAATCAACCTGAAATCACCTTTGCAAAAGTTGTTCAATCCCTAAACACTAAACCTGAAACGAAAGAAAGTTCTACCCAGTTTAACGAAAAAGATTCTGTCATCAAAGCAAATTCAAAAGTTATTACTCCTACTGTAAAACCTAAACCTAAACCCACATCTACTCATCAGTCTAGACCACCAACAAAATCTCAAAACAGTTCACAAACACAGCCGACTAAAACAAGTGGATCACAACAGAGATCCAGGTCCAGGACAGCTGACCAGAAAGGAAAAAATGGAAAAGAAAAAGATAAAGATAAAGAACCAAATCCATATAGTAAAGGGGCGTCGGCCGATCCGATCAAGTTGGTCAATCGGTTCGATTCCCTTGAGAACATGGAGTTAGAGACTGACTCCTCCATGTTCTTGCAGTCTCAGAGAAAACAAAAGGATTAAGTTCCTTATTTTCAAATCATCTCTCCATTCATCATGGATAAAAAATCAATTATTCAGTGGAACTGTCGAGGACTAAAAGCAAATTATAACGAAATTTTAATTTTAACAACACTACTTTCTCCGACTGTCTTTTGTCTCCAGGAAACCTTTTTAAAGAATACAGATAATATTAATTTTAAAAATTATAGTTTATATAATCATATCGCAACTGAAAATCAGAAAGCCTCAGGAGGCTCATCTATCCTTGTAAAATCAAATGTTCCTCATAGACAGATAGATATAAATAGTAATTTACAAGCTGTTGCTGTAAATGTCACTCTGTCTAAATCCATAACAATTTGTTCTCTATATCTCCCTCCACACTGTAAATTTTCTAAACACGATTTAGAAAATCTTATAAACCAGTTACCTCGTCCTTATTTATTATTAGGTGACTTTAATAGTCACAGCAAACTATGGGGTTGTCTGGATACAAATGACAAAGGAGAAATAATAGAAAATTTTATTGCAGAAAATGATCTATGTTTATTTAACGATAAACAACCAACTTATCTTCATTCTCCTACAAGAAATTATTTTGCTTTAGATTTGTCTATATGCTCTCCAAATATTTACTTAGATTTTGATTGGTCAGTTTTAGATGACCTTCATGGGAGCGATCATTTTCCAATTAAAATTGAAGAAATTGAATCGACAAATGAAGACCATCATTCCCGATGGAATTTGAATAAAGCAAACTGGGAGAATTTTATAGAGCTATGTAATGAAAAATTAAATCCTGAAATGTTTAAAACAGCAGATGATATACAAGCTTTTACTGATACATTAATTCATGTAGCCGAAAAATGTATTCCAAAGTCCTCGACACGTTCAAAAAGAAATAGACCTTGGTTTAATAAAGATGTTAAAAATTCAATAAATAAAAGAAAATCTGCCTTACGAAAGTTCAATAGGCAGCCAACAAAAGAAAATCTAATCCATGCCAAACAAATGCGAGCTAAAGCTCGCAAGACAATAAAAACGGCTAAAAGAACATCTTGGCAGCAATACGTCTCCAAACTTAATTCTAGAACTCCAGCAAAGAAAATATGGGACATGATTCGAAAAATTACTGGCAAAAATAAAAATAACAAACATGTCCATATTAAATCAAATGGAAATATATGCTCAACGACTAAAGATATTTCCAATGCACTAGGAGAGAATTTTCAGAAAAACTCTTCTAGTGCAAACTATTCCGAAACCTTTCAAAACATAAAACAGGGACGAGAGAAAGAGCATCTAAATTTTACGTCACTAAATCATGAAAAATATAATGTACCATTCACAGCTTCAGAATTATTAGATGCTCTTCATAAATCTCACGATACAGCTGCTGGTCCTGATGACATTCATTATCAGATTCTTAAACATTTACCCGATAACGCTTTAAAAACTTTATTAAATATTTTAAATGATATTTGGATCACTGGAAAATTTCCAAAAGACTGGAGTAAAGCAACGATTATACCTATACCAAAACCAAATAAAGATCATACTGAAGCTACTAACTACAGACCTATTGCTTTGACAAGTTGTTTATGTAAAACAATGGAGAGAATGATTAATGATAGACTGGTTTGGTTCTTGGAATCAAACCAGCTAATAACAAAATATCAAGCTGGATTCAGAAAAAATAACTGTACAAACGATCATTTGATTCGTTTGGAATCCTTTATTCGTGATGCCTTTATTAAAAAAGAACATGTCGTAGCTGTATTTTTTGATCTTGAAAAAGCTTACGATACTACATGGAAACATGGCATCATGAAAGATTTACATAAATTAGGCCTTAAAGGCCGATTACCACTTTTTATTCAAAACTTTTTATCAGATCGAACATTTAATGTTCGAATAGGTAATACGTTATCGGACATATTTAAACAAAAACAAGGTGTACCACAGGGAAGCATTTTATCACCTACCTTGTTTGGCATTAAAATTAACGATATTGTTAAATGTGTGAAAGACCTTGATTGTTCACTTTTTGTTGACGATTTTGGAATATTTATTAGATCGAAAAATATGGAAACCATTGAATTCAAACTACAACGATGTTTAAACAATATAGAAGATTGGGCAACAGAAAATGGTTTCAAATTTTCAAAAACAAAAACTCAGTGCGTTCATTTTTGTCAGATACGTCAGCTACATTTAGATCCTCATCTCACCATATACGGTAGTCCAATTCCAGTCGTCAGTGAAGCAAAATTCCTGGGTCTTTTGTTCGATAACAAATTATCTTTTATACCACACATCAAAGCTTTAAAAGCTAAATGTTTAAAAGCTCTTGATATTCTTAAAGTTCTCTCCAGTTCCGACTGGGGAGGAGATCGTACTGTTCTTTTAAATCTCTATAGATCTTTAATTCGATCTAAATTGGATTATGGATCCATAGTTTATGGATCCGCAAGAAAATCTTATTTGAAATCTTTGGATACTATTCATCACCAAGGTTTACGTCTGGCTCTAGGGGCTTTTCGTACTTCCCCCGTCGAAAGTTTATACGCTGAATCAAATGAACCATCATTGTATATAAGAAGAGACAAATTGTCTCTTCAATATGTTACTAAATTAGCCGCCAATCCACGTAATTCAGCCTATGATTGTGTTTTTAATCCTAAATATGAAAGATTTTACAACAACAAACCAACGGCTATTAAACCCCTAGGCCTGAGAATACAACCGTTACTTGAAGAGGCCAATATCAATATTAAAAATGTTCAGCATTTTTCTTTTCCATCAAAAGAGCCATGGACGTTAAACCCTCCAAAGATTATTTTAGACCTTCATAAAAATAAAAAAACAGAAGTCGAGTCGCATATTTTTAAGAATGAATTTTTAGAAATCAAATCAAATTATAAACATTACCTGTCAATTTATACAGATGGTTCGAAACAAGATGAGAAAGTTGCTTGTTCTGTTATTAGTCCAAATTTTACTGACAGTATCAGATTACCTGATAATAGCTCCATTTTTACCGCCGAAGCCAAGGCAATAGATATTGCACTTTACCATATCAGAGATCAGTCTGAAAAACAGTTTATCATTTATTCAGATTCTCTTTCTGTATTAAAATCTCTTAAAGATTTACACCATACAAACCCATTAATTCAGCAAATTCTTAAAAAATATTATTATCTTTCCGCTTCAAAAGAAATTGTATTTTGTTGGCTTCCCAGCCACGTTAATATTCGTGGAAATGAATTAGCAGATTCAGAAGCCAAATCTGCATTATCCTTAGTAATAACCAATTTCAAAATTCCTCACTCCGACTTTAAATCAAACGTCTGTCAATACATCAACAACAAATGTCAGTCTGTTTGGGAAACACAAACTTATAATAAATTAAATGAAATCAAACAAAATTTTAACAGCAAATGCACATTCTCTAATCTCAGCAGAAAAGAACAAACAAAAATCACGAGATGTAGACTTGGACACACTAGAATTACTCATTCTTATATTTTAAACAATGAACAAGCTCCATTCTGCATTCCTTGTAATGAACCTTTCACAGTCAAACATTTTCTTATCACTTGTGCTGAATTTAATCACATTCGCACAAAGTATTTTAATATAAAAACTATAAAGGAACTTTTTGATATGCCAACTCAGAAAATACTCGACTTTCTTAAAGAGATCGGACTTTTTAATAAAATATGATCAGTATTTTTAATCACTTAAAATCATTGATACTTTATCTCTTTAAAATAAATACATCAATCCTAGATATTTTTAAATTTCTCATTAAATAAAATCATCATATAACATAAAATTTATTAGACGCTATATGCCCTTTTAGGGTTGAGCGTCTATAAACAAAATATCCATCCATCCATTTCCCAGAAAGATGGTACCTCTATTAAATGCCCATTACAAAAAAAATAAAAAAAAAAAAAAACGGGTATCCTACCTTAAGTAGTCAGTTTGCATATTTGTTTTCTTATCAAAGAATGGACGTGCACTTTTTTCTCTCTCAGTCTAAATAAACAATATGTGCATGCATACTTTTCAAGTCTCGTACACCACCTTGCACTACTGCTGCCGATCGTGGTTTGCCAATTATAATACATTGGGGGTCCACATTTCCGTCCTTTATTAACTGTGTCCCTTAGAGCCTATTTAGTAATCCCTATGTAGATTATTGTGGATCTGCTCAGGTACGTCGTAGGGCTACGATGCACAATTCTGTGTCATTCGCATTTCCAGTAGAGATTGCAGAAATATATGTGCAGATACCCAGAAAATGCAACAGTCACAAAGTAACTTTTCCCTTGCCCCGCATGAAGAAACCGCATGCTCGTAAAGGTAACATTACCTGAAATCATGGCGGGAAACCGCTTCAAGAGAAAAACAAACTTGTTTGTTAAATTTTATAGCCTTTTCTCCTCAGAAATGGATACGAAACCGACAGGTATTAAAATAGAACCTAAGTATTAGGACAGATAGGTCTATGCAAAAAGTGTAGACCCAAATCAGACACCATCTAATGTGGTGTCTGATCAGGGTATACACTGTTTGCCATACATACAGCCATATTTCAGACACATCAACAGGTAGTAGAATGGACTGTTTCAAATTTTAGGACAAGTATGGTAAGTGGCCCTTTTATATGTAACATCAGATGAAACAGCTGGTATTGATTTTTTTTTCACACCTCAATCAAATGGGCAGTTACTCAAGGCTTAGCACTCTGTTAAAAAAAAACAAGAGGCCCATGGGCCACAACGCTCACCTGAGTTAACTGCTGTAAGTTAATCCGGTCATTTACTCACCATTCCCTATTAGCCCGTAAAGTTTCAAGGCAATGGCTCAAACAGCTTTTGAGATAGCTTGTTTACAAGCCGGCCTCGGTGGCTCAGTTGGATGCGCCGTCCGACTGGAGACCAGGAGGTCGCGGGTTCAAACCCCGCTGAGGTCGGCAACATTCTTTCGTAGAGATTGATCATGAAATATTTTCTATGGTCATTCTCTCCCTTCCGCTGAAGGGCAGTTGTCAGTTTCTGGCGAAAGGATGTGCACAATACTGGTTAACCCCTTAGAGGACTAAGCCTGCCCAGTAAACGTGTGGTTAGATAAACTGACCGCGCTTGACATGACCCCACTGGGTTGACTGGGCCGTAAAACCTCAAACCAACCAACCAAAAGCTTGTTTACAAGGTTAAAACGCTGAAATTTTCAAAGGGCCATAAGTAAAACCAGTTTAAATCCCAGAGGCTTGATTGCCAGGATTTATGTAGGGGACCACTAAATATTGCTACAAACTAAATACATAAGCTGTGGGCCTGATGGTTTCAGAGAAGAAGATCTTTTAAGTTTTTTCCCATTAAAAGTCTGTGGGAGTAAATGACCCCCTGGGACATGGTTAATTTGGACCCCTGGTTGGCAGGATTTATGCAGGGGACCACTAAACATTGTACATACTAAATATATATGTATATATGTATACTAAATATATAGTTTTTTTTAAGGTTTTCCCATTATAAGTCTATGGGAACTAATGACCCCCAGGGCATGGCCAATTTAGACCCCAGGGGCTTCATTGGCAGGATTTATGTAGGGGACCACTAAACATTGCTACATACTAAATATTCAAGCTGTGGGCCTCACAGTTTCAGAGAAAAAGATTCTTTTACTTTTTTTTTCTACTATAAGCCCATGGGAGCTAATGACTCCCTGAAAAATGGCCAATTTGGACCCCAGGGGCATGGTTGGAAGAATTAAGACCACCAAACATTGCTACATAGTAAATCTGTTAGCTCTGGGCCTCATGGTTTCAGAGAATAATATTTTGAAGGTTCTTTAGCTATACAGTTCTATATAAACATATGACCCCTGGGGTGTGGCCAGTTTGGACCACAGGGGCTTGATTGGCAGGATTTAAGTAGGGGACCACTACACATTGCTACATACTAAATATATAAGCTGTGGGCCTCATGGCTTCAGAGAAGAGGACTTTTTAGGTTTTTCCCATTTTAAGTCTATGGGACCTAATGCCCCCGGGGCACTGCCAAATTGGACCCTAGGGGCATGGTTGGCAGGATATGTAGGAGACCACCAAACATCGCTACGTACTTAATCTGTTAGCTTTGGGCCTCACGGTTTCATAGAAGAAGATTTTTTAATGTTCTTCAGCTATATAGCTCTATATAAACATTTAAGACCCCCTGGTGTGTGGCCAGTTCGGAGCCCAGGGGTTTGATTAGAAAGATTTATATAGGGGACCACTAAACACTGCTATACACTAAATATATAAGCTGTGGACCTCAAGGTTTCAGAGAAGAAGATTTTTAAAGTTTTTTCCTTTATAAGTCTATTGGAGCTAATGACCCCTGGGGTGTGGCTAGTTTAGACCCCAGGGTATTGACTGGCAGGATTTATGCAGGGGATCACTAAACATTGCTACACACTAAATATATAAGCTCTGGGCCTCATGGTTTCAGAGAAGAAGATTTTTTAAGTTTTCCCATTATAAGTCTATGGGAGCTAATGACCCCAGGCTGGTTTGGACCCAAGGGACTTGATTGGCAGGATTTATGTAGGAGACCACTAAACACTGCTACTTACTTAATTTCATGGTTTCAGAGAAGATTTGTGAAGGTTAATAGCTATATAGCTCTATATATACATATGATCCCCTGGGGGTGTGGCCAGTTTGGAGCCCCGGGGCTTGATTAGGGGACCACTACACATTACTACATACTCAATATATAAGCTGTGGGCCTCATGGAGAAGAAGATTTTTGAAGTATTTCGCATTGTAAGTCTATGGGAGCTAATGACCCCAGGGGCGTGGCCAGTTTGAACTCCAGGGGCTTGATTGGCAGGATTTCTTTAGTGGACCACTACACATTGCTACATACTAAATAATATATAAGCTCTGGGCCTCATGGTTTCAGAGAAGAAGATTATTTTAAGTTTTTCCCATTATAAGTCTATGGGAGCTAATGTCCCACGAGGTGTGGCCAATTTGGACCCCAGGGGCATGGTTGGCAGTTTTTATGTATGAGACCACTTATCATTGCTTCATACTTAATCTATTAGCTCTTGGCCTCATGGTTTCAGAGAAGAAGATTTTTTAAAGTTCTTTAGCTATATAGCTCTATATAAGCATATGACCCCTGGGGCATGGCCAATTTGGACCCCAGGGGCTTGATTGGCAGGATTTATGTAGGGGACCACTACACATTACAACATACTAAACATATAAGCTATGGGCCTCATGGTTTCAGAGAAGAAGATTTTACTTCCAAAATTTGTACTTACATGATACAAAATTTACAATAGGATTTATCTCCCCTGACAAGTTCACAACCCGCATGATTTAAAAAGCGTTGAGCAACCTTGATGTGATCCACTCACTGAGACACTCTATATTCCTTTTCATTTCTTCAGTTTTATTTCAGGCGACAAACAGTTCATCGCTTTCACATGGGAGAAAAGAAACTTATAGTTTCTTGCTTCCGAAAACGTGTTGCAGAACAGTCATTTGTTTTCACAGACTGTTATTCGTGAATACGAAATTTTGTTCATGAAATTATTTACGCAGAAAGTAAACAGAAATCAGCTGATAATTTTAGAGCTTGCTCGATCATACGAGAAGGTGCCGATTTGCGGAGACCAAACGATACCGGGTAGCTGAATTTCTCGGGTGTATTCAGAATAATGTGTCAACGAGTTTGACATGGAAACGTGAATCAGAGGAGGCATGGGACTTGCTTGCTTACTTCAGAAGGCTCCGATATGTGGAGGTCGGGAGATTTTGATGTGGATAACAGCATTTTCAGATGCGTGTAGACCACATAGATATCGAAGTGGATAACAGCATTTTAGATGTGTGTAGACCACATAGATATATTGAAGTGGATAACAGCATTTTCAGATGCGTGTAAACCACAGAATAGTAACACCACTAGATGGACGTGAACCTCAGTTTGAGCCTACTTTAGGCTTGCATAGCTTAGTAAGTACCTTTATGCGAAGGCATAGAGAGATAGGCTAGCTACACTTCTGATACGACTTATCTATTCAGAAATCATAGTAATGAAAATTATGTTCATCACAGGACAGCAATAATCAGAGAAGCTCTCAGGCTTCCTAAATTCATTCAGAAGGTTCTGATATGCATTGACCGTGAGATATTTACGGGAAGAAACGCCAGTTCCAATTAAACTTCCGAATTTTCAAGTCAGTCTCTGGACAGTTATCAGAGAAGCTGTTGGGCTTGCTCAATTACTTCTGAAGGCTTAGGTACGCGGTGACAGAGTTTTGTATGCGAATAAACGTAAATTTCATGTAAACTAAGGAGTTTCAAGAGTGTTAGTCTTAGGACAGTAATCAGAAAGCTGTCAGGCTTGCTCAATTACTTCAGAAGACAATGATATATGCGGAGACTGAGATATATATGTACATCAATAAACGCAACGTTCTGTCAATAAGTTACTGAGTTTTCAAGAGTGAGGACAGCAATCAAAGAAGCTGTCGACCTTGCTCAATTACTTAAGCAGTCGCTGATATGCGGCGACCGAGACATATAAACGTGGATAAGCGCAAATTTCACCTAAGCTAATGACTTTTTAAGAGGGTTAGTCTGAGGACAGTAATCAGAGAAGCTTCGGACTTGCTCAGTTACGTCAGACGGTTCTGATACGCTTAGACGAGATGTACTGATGTAGAAATGCGCCACTATCATGTAAACTACGGGGTGTTAAGTTTTCATATTGGCACATCAGGTGGCCATCCAGGAGCCTCACTGCTTCAAGAAATTATTTTTGATGGACATACCTTACTCGCCCACAGAAATTACTCTTGTGTAGTATGGAAATGAAAGTGCCACGGCATTTTATTTTCAGAAGCAGATATTAAATTGTTCAGTGTAAACTTGAACAGGCTCTCACCAGTCTTGATTAGAAATGCATAAAAGTGATTTCCACATCATCAGTGTTGAATTTCAATAGAAACATTTTGCATCATCGGTATTACATGTATGCATGTTGATATGCAAAAAAAAACAAAAAAAACAAAAAAAAAAAAAAAAACGCATATCTAAACGATATGCGTTTTTTTTTTTTTTTTTTTTTTTTTTTTTGAAGAAATTCCAGTTGAACAAGTAAGTAGTTGTAAAGCTTCAGAATTTCCGCCTAGGTGAAGGTAGCAGACAGACCTAGGAATAGAAACAGTGCACATATGCATTAAAGATCAATTCACTGAAAGAATTCATGACTGGGTGAGGTCAAAGAAAAGACAAGCTGTATATTTTACTATGACAGCAATGTCCATAAATGGTGACAGCCTGATCCAAAGACTTTACTTATCTGTTTTGGACGAAAGCTGTGAAGGCAGATTGGCATACATTCACGAACTAAATAAATTGCAATTAAGAATAATAAAAACAAACTGCTGTCTATTTGACTGCTTAATCATTCATTGATACAGGCTAATAATAATTAGACTAGTCAATCATAGGACAGTTATAAATGACTCCTATTATCATGGTTTCTCAAACAGAGGTATGTCACAGTAGGTAATAATGTGGGTCTTCTGTGTATAAACAAGATCATCCATATGTGATGTACCAGATTAAGGACAAGCTTTTAAATTTGTCTGAGTAAAACACAATAACAAGAGTATTAACCAAGTAATAGTGAATACTTTAATATCCGAAGATATTTTCAGACTGTATCTCTTTTTACATGTACAGGTTCATACAATTAGATGTTGAAGAATAGGGTAAAATGCAATAGAACTTGTTTTAATTACATTGTATTTGGAAAGCTGATGAATTATAACCAGCAGTAAATTGAAAATAACTAAACAGGGTACCTTAGAAAGGATAATGCAAGTTTATGTACTCGGGTCTAAACCTGTAGGAACATTGAGTTTTTTAGTAACTCTAAAGAATATAGTTTTATCATTGCATCGGGTTCACTAAAAGGAATTGAATTTTTGTATTCCTGTAAAACTTTACATCTAAGGTTTCAATTTAAGCCCCAGTAAAAATATTGTTATTGACAGTTCAAAGGCAGTGCTTGTGTTGTGTTTTGCTGTGTTTTACTATTTCTATCATTGTATGTCTTTGCATTTATGTCCTGGTGAATTTTTTATTTTGGTTTTCGGCTTGTAGTGTTTTGATTTTGGTGCCATTGCTTTAATTGAGTCCTTCTTTCCCTTTGGTGTCTTGGATAGAAAGTGTTAGGTAATTGTGTTGATTCCTGATCATTGCCTTCCTTTCTATTTATGGTCAACAGCGGTTATATATGCGCTATATAAAGCATGTACTATTAAAACCATAAGGGCCATGACAACATACTCAGTATTGCAGGCTGTAAGAATAGCAGCCGTATTTTTGTATAAGCAAACCAGTTTTCAAAAAGGTCATGTCCAAAATAATGAAAAGGTTACGCTCCTAGTAGAGCAGTATCATCTTAAGAAGACAGAGAAATTGTATGTCAATTCTAAAAGAAATATAAATATATTAGATTATGGAAAAAAAAAACAAAAAAAAAAAACAAGATCAAAGAATGGCTAATAGTTTTGATGCACTTATGTAGACATCTATGCTAAAGTACTAAGTCAGTCTTATGTATTGTATTTTAATATTTGGAGACTGGTATCATAAAATTTCCAGGGCAAATACATAAATAAAAAAATAAATAAATAAATAAATACCGAATATAAGGACTTTTTGGAGTGAAATCTTCTCTGTAAAAAGCAAAATTGGTAATATTGTATTTATATTGGGTGCCTACAAGCAAAGATATTTAAGTTCTTTAGATAATCAAGCTATGAGTGTAATGGTCAGATCAATACAGAAATGGCATTATTAATGAATCTAGATATACAAATTAGCATGAATATGTCAGACTAGATTTCATGACTGAAGGATTTCTGTATGCTGGACATCTAAGAATACAGTACTGGTATGTTTCAGTTGTAAAGACATATTTAATAGATATTTCAGTCTTTGTTAAGTCATACATATAGTGGTGTAAAGCTACAAAATGTTTTTTGAAAGACAATAAGAATAAACGATTAGCAAAATTCATACACATGCCCTAAACAGTGTGACATTTCAGTAACTAGCATGTTTTCGATGGTCAGTAAGCCCTTGCAAGCTAAAAAAAAAAAAAGCTGTAAGCCATATGCTTAAGAGAGTTTCAAAGTACAATTTGTCCATACAATCTGGTTGCTTTTGGTTTTATTTAGTGCCTGTTACACCCAGAAGAGTTCTTCTGTAAAAGATGTTAATACAGTCTTAGAACTTTTTTGTTTCTGGTAGTAATTTTTAAGTTTTGTAAAAAGCTAATTGGTAATAATGTATCTTAAAAACATATCTTCTTCACAGTGATATCAGCATTTACATACTAAGATAAAATTTGTAAAAAAAAAAAAAAAAAAAAAAAGGTTTAATAAGTACTGTTCTAGAAGTTATTAAGATATATTAAAAAAACATAGATTATGAAATAACAAATAAACATTGCTAACTAAACCAAAAGGAAAAATAGATTATGAAATAACAAATAAACATTGTTAACTAAGCCAAAAGGAAAGGATTTTTTCCACATTTTCCAAATAATTAATTATACAAAAGTGAGAAAGCTGGATTCTAATAATAACAAGCAAATTCCATGGGGAATTTATGTCACCCGCCTTATTTTTATTTGAGGTGTTAAAAATGGGTAAGTTAACCAGAGGACCATTGGTCCTGTATCACCGACCTAAGTATTGAAGCAGGAAACCAGTGATAAAAAATAATTTCAGGATTCTGAAAAAACCACATGCATATCTTCAGACCATCCTTAAAGCACCTGTAAAATTTCAAAAGGATCGGCTTAAAACTGTGGTAGGAGTTATGGGGACAAGATACCTACTCCCTATACGCTTCTGTGAACGTATTAGAACTCAAAAAATGTATAAGTTAAAAATGCGGAAAAAGTGATAAAAAATTATTTCAGGATTCTGAAAAATCCACATGCATATCTTCAGACCATCCTAAAAGCCCGTGTAAAGTTTCAAAAGGATCAGCCAAAAACTGCGGGAGGAGTTAAGGGGACAAGGTACCTACTCCCTATACACTTCTGTAATATTAGAACTCAAAAAATTTCTAAGTTAAAAATGTGGAAAAAGTGATAAAAAATTATTTCAGGATTCTGAAAAATCCACATGCATATCTTCAGGCCATCCTAAAAGCCCATGTAAAGTTTCAAAAGGATCAGCCAAAAACTGTGGGAGGAGTGAAGGGGACAAGGTACCTACTCCCTATACACTTCTGTAATATTAGAACTCAAAAAATGTCTAAGTTAAAAATGCAGAAAAAGTAATAAATAATTATTTCAGGATTCTGAAAAATCCACATGCATATCTTCAGGCCATCCTAAAAGCCCATGTGAAGTTTCAAAAATGTGGGAGGAGTTAAGGGGACAAAGTACCTGCTCCCTATAGACTTCTGTAATATTAGAACTCAAAAAAATGTCTAAGTTCAAAATGGGTAAAAAGTGATAAAAAATAATTTCAGGATTCGAAAAAACCACATGCATATCTTCAGACCATCCTAAAAGCACCTGTAAAGTTTCAAAAGGATCGGCTTAAAACTGTGGTAGGAGTTACGGGGACAAGGTACCTACTCCCTATATGCTTCTGTAGTATTAGAACTCAAAAAATGTCTAAGTTAAAAATGCGGAAAAAGTAATAAAAAATTATTTCAGGATTCCGAAAGAACCACATGCATATCTTCAGGCTATCCTAAAAGCCCATGTGAAGTTTCAAAAGGATCGGCCAAAAACTGTGGGAGGAGTTAAGGGGACAAGGTACCTGCTCCCTATACACTTCTGTAATATTAAAACTCAAAAAATGTCTAAGTTCAAAATGTGAAAAAAGTGATAAAAAATTATTTCAGGATTCTGAAAAAACCACATGCATATCTTCAGGCCATCATTAAAGCACCTGTAAAGTTTCAAAAGGATCGGACAAAAACTGTGGGAGGAGTTAAGGGGACAAGGTACCTACTAAAAATTCGGAACCACGCGCCACGCACCACAGAAAGCCAAAAACAGTGTCCCTCCGCTTTTCTTCGAAAAGGCGGGGGACAACAAATAAAGGCAGATCAGATTAGAAAAAAAAAAAAAATAAATGTCTGCTTACATGTTCTCAGCTTGGTAAAACCAGTTATCAGAAACAATGTTTCCTAATTTAATAGTTCTATTATAGAGGGATAGATTTCTAAATGGATTTTTGAAACATATGTGGGTTTTAATCCTGGCGGGTTGCTGAATCAGAGTTTTCTGTATACATAAATATATTTTGACAAGGTAGTCTGTTCATACATGAGGGTAGTCCTGATACTGCTTGTAGATGCCATCAGAGAATATGGGTAAAATATAGGTGGGATATCTTATCAGATTCAGGTTGAAAAGTTGAAAAAGATGAAAATAAATAAAGTAAATGCTCATGCGAGTGAAATAGTTTCACCAAACACCCACCAGCCAAAGAAGTCATTGCTTTGGAATCATCCTATTGTAAATTTCCTATCATGTAAGTATAAATTTCGGAAGTAAAATTATAAAATTTGTAATCAAGTTACAATTTTATGAGGAAATTTATACTTTCATGATAATTACCCTCTCAACCTACCCCACTGTTCTGTTTGGTGACATAATGTTTGTCGCCAGAAAGAACAGAAGAAATAAAAAGGAATATCGAGTTATATATGGAGTGTCTCAGTGAGTGGATCACATCAAGGTTGCTAAACGCTTTTTAAATCATGCGGGTTGTGAACTTGTCAGGGGAGATAAATCCTATTGTAAATTTCGTATCATGTAAGTATAAATTTCCTCATAAAATTGTAACTTGATTACAAATTTTATAATTTTTTAAGTTTTTCCCATTATAAGTCTATGGGAGCTAATGACCCCAGAGGCATGGCCAGTTTGGGCCCAAGGGGCTTGATTGGCAGGATTTATGCAGGGGACCACTAAACATTGCTACATACTAAATATATAAGCTGTGGCCCTCATGGTTTCAGAGAAGAAGATTTTTTAAGTTTTTTCCATTATAAGTCTATGGGAGCTAATGACCCCTGGGGCATGGCCAGTCTGGACCCCAGGGGCTTGATTGGCAGGATTTATGTAGGGGACCACTAAACATTGCTACCTATTAAATATATAAGCTGTGGGCCTCATGGTTTCAGAGAAGATATTTTTAAGTTTTTCCCATTATAAGTCTATGGGAGCTAATGACCCCCGGGGCGTGGCCAGTTTGGACTCCAGGGGCTTGATTGGCAGAATTCATATAGGGGACCACTAAACATTGCTGGGCCCCAGGGGTTTGACTGGCAGGATTTATGTAGGGGACCACTAAATATTGCTACACACTAAATATGTAAGCCCTGGACCTCATGGTTTCAGAGAAGATTTTTTAGATTTTTCCCATTTTAGGTCTATGGTAGTTCAGGACCCCTGTGCATGGCCAGTTTGGACTCCAGGGGCTTGATTGGCAGGATTTATGTAGGGGACCATATGGGAGCTAATGACCCCCGGGGCGTGGCCAGTTTGGACTCCAGAGGCTTGATTGGCAGAATTTATATAGGGGACCACTAAACATTGCTACATACTAAATATATAAGCTCTGGACCTCATGGTTTCAGAGAAGATGTTTTAGATTTTTCCCATTTTAGGTCTATGGTAGTTCAGGACCCCTGTGCATGGCCAGTTTGGACTCCAGGGGCTTGATTGGCAGGATTTATGTAGGGGACCATTCAACATTGCTACATACAAAATATATAAGCCATGGGCCTCATGGTTTCAGAGAAGAAGATTTTTTAAGTTTTTCCCATTATAAGTCTATGGGAGCTATATTGCGGCATGGTGGCCCATTTTTACAAATTTTCAATCCCCCTTTAACACAAGGCTCCACATAAAGTTTGAAGAAATTTGGCCCAGAGGTTTCAGTGGAGAAGTCCTTCAAAGGTGTGAATGGATGGACGGAAGGACAGATGGACGACGGATGGAGAGTGATCACAATAGCTCATCCTGAGCCTTTGGCTCAGGTGAGCTAAAAAATTAGCAGATCACATTTTGAAATATTTTTCTTATTTTCCCTTGGCAACAGGATTTAACATTTCATTTAAAATTGCTTCCTCTCTGGAGACAATTTGCATGAAATGTCAAATACTGTTTTATGGGAAAAGTAAGAAAAATATCATCAATTTGTTGTCTGTCAGTTGTGTTGTTTACCTATTGGAGTTTAATAAAATATTGTTTAAATCAATTTGCCGTCCGCTGAATTTGCCCGGAGAGCGATAAAGGTTAATTTTTGACACAAGGATCAAGTGGTGTTGTGATATTGAGCAAGGCCATTTCCAATAAAGTACACAGTTAGATTTTGTAATGACAAAAGGTTTGTTTAGAAGTTAATGCAGCTCCCAATAAGGTGTAAATTTTAAAGTCATATATCAGAAAACCTGAATTATTATGGACCAATTTTTCTATGTCTTTCTGAAATGAAAATCAGTCCAGCTCTTCAAAAACCAGTCTCAGACAGAAGAACGGGCATTTCTCAGACCCTGATGGTATACATGTACTCTGTCCTCGTCTCTGAGGTCCTCGTTCAACAAATAGGCAGTTCTACCAGACAAGGAGGGAACAAAAGACACAGAGATCATGATACTAGTTCTTGAAGAAGATGGCGGCACACTTCAGAGAAAATTTGAACTCTGGCTATCCCCATGAAATTGCAACCTCCAATAAGCCCCCACCCCTTTCTCTCAGATTGGGCATGATTCTACTAAAAACCCAGGGCGTTAATTAGAATTTTTTATGGTATATGGACCCAAGGTGCATGATAACCTGGCCAAAATGGTGAATTTAGGTACGAAGACAAGTTTTTCTAATACAGCTATGCAGGATTTCATGAGCAAATATCAAGTGTCACAGAACTGCGAATTTCTTAGAGTACCCTTAATCAATTCTGAGCTATGGAGTTCTGAAAGTCTGCAAGACAATTACAGAGATAACGATAAGCTGATGTATAAGAACCAGAAACTTCTTATAAAGGCAATGGTACCTATAGTACAAATAATGAACTTTTGTTTAAAGATCGACAGGAAATTGTATTTGTTGACTTTCTTATAAACTCAGTCACTGTGATGGTTTGCTTAACTCCAGCAAAAGTAAATGATATTATTGCTGTTTGAGTAGAAGTCATAAACTGTAAGTCAATTACAATTGGAAACTTGGGTAAATTAATTGGGAAGCTGGTTGCTTCTGAACCAGCAGTTCAGTATACATTGCTTTATTGTAAGTCTTTGCAACTGAGAAAGATTTATCCTGTTGACAATCATCTTTCAAACCTATTATAAGGCCTCTGCCGGAAATTGTGATAGAATCGGACATTTCTTGGTCAGGTTTGGGGGCAGTGAACAAGTCGGATTTTAATATGGTCTCTGGGTTGTGATCCCAGGATGATAAACAATATCATATAAATTATCTTGAATGAAGGATGCTTTCCTTGCTCTTCAGTTTGTCTATCACAGTTTGAACAACATGCATGTGCAGCTACATTTTGATAACACAGTGGCAATGAAATATCTGTCAAAGAGAACAAGACAATTCACCGACAAGACAACTCACCAACACGAGTTTTGGAGACAATTCACTGACAGATTTCATAAAGTCATAAACTGTAAGTCAATTACAATCGGAAACTTGAGTAAATTAATTGGGAAGCTTCTGAACCAGCAGTTCAGTATACATTGCTTTATTGTAAGTCTTTGGCAATGGAGAAAGATTTATTCTGTTTACAATGGTGGGTAGACAATATAAGATCATCTTTCAAACCTATTATAAGGCCTCAGCCGGAAATTGTGATAGAATCAGATAGTTCTTGGACAGGTTGTGGGGCAGTGAACAAGATGGATTTTAATATGATCTCTGGGTTGTGATCCCAGGATGATAAACAATATCATATAAATTATCTTGAATGAAGGATGCTTTCCTTGCTCTTCAGTTTGCCTATCACAGTTTAAACAACATGCATGTGCAGCTACATCTTGATAACACAGTGGCAATGAAATATCTGTCAAAGAGAACAATTTTGATTTTGTAATAAATTTATAAATATAGTGCTTGGAGGATAATTTGACAGTGAGGTCAATGCAGCTACCACTCTACCAGGGTTAAGCAGGTTTTGCATGAATTATCGGAAAACATTACTAATATTTTTATGTATATACAATCTTATAGCTATAAGTGCGAGTTTGGTTAGTAAGATGCAATAGTGTAGTTGGTAGAGTGGAGCGCTCTGGATGAACAATTATGTGATTGATTAGTACACGAGATCCTAGCAGCACCTGCGTTTTTTTTTTTTTTTTTTTTTTTTTAAATTGCTTTTGATCCTTGTATGTAACATATTATATTTTTTAATTAGATTTCATTAGACATTATAATGGCGTTGTTGACATTTTTATGCAAACGACATGCTTCCATGGCACGTTCTTGTCTCCATAATGCATTTACACAGATTGTCAGCATGTGGTTACAATTCAAATGGACTAACCGGTTGTCTCCATGTCTTTATTTAACTTTAAAAGATATGCAAAATAGTAAATTAAAATGTCACTACATTGAAAATTTGTTTCATAACTGGTAATTGCAAAATACATTTTCTTTGTGAACATATTTATCTTTTATATCTATTCTTAAAAAGTATAAAATAAAAAAGATAACGAAACACTAAGATTCGAACCCACAATGTCCAGATTTGTAGCCTAGGAAACTTACCACTGAGCTACTACAGATTTAGGTTACTGCTTTTTATAATATTTATTGAAGGTAGCTATTTGGGTGGCATTTACCTATTTATTAAAATGGTCTTACAATATAAACCAGTGATGTCAATGTCAACTTATCCTGCATCTAGGTGGATGCATTTCAACCACCATGCAATAATTAGTCGTTATTACATATGCGAACGCATATGCCAACAGCAAAAGTTCAGGCCAGCCTGTTCATCCGGGCAATCTCACCAAAACCTTTGCTGTTTGCTCATGTAAGCTACAGGACAAGTGGAACCTGTAGCAAAAAAAACAACAAAAAAAAAACAAACAAACAACCCCCCCCCCCCCCCCCCCCGTCCTCCACCCCATAGTTCTACTCACTAAAGGAATGAGCATGTGCGCTGATATATTAACTGAACTGACTGTCCAAATGGCCCTTTTTCTGCATCACAGCTCATTTGTGCCATAACTTAAATGGTCCAGTCATCAATATTGCAGTCACATTAATCTACATCCTGAAAGATGCAGGACGCATATGTGAGCAGCGAAGGTTCAGGCAAGCCTGCTCATCTGTGCAGTCTCACCAAAATCTTCGCTGTTTGCTCACATAAGCTATTGGTCAAGTGGAAACTTTGGCTCAAAACAGTTCTAGACTCCCTAAGGGACTGAGCATGTGCGCCGATACATTAATGGAACTGACTGTCTGAATGACCCTTTTCTTGCATCACAGCTCATTTGTGCTACAATTTAAATGGTCCAGTCATCAATATTGCAGTCACATTAATCAACGTCCTAAAAGATGCACAACATCCACAGTGTCTCATTGACAGAGACTTTGAGACAGCTCACCGATAGACAAATCTTTTCAATGTCTGCTAAGTAACATCAAGTTGATGAGACAACCTTATTCCAATTCCAGTTTTACGGTACAGCAGTGTCGGTGAGCGCGCATCCTTCAGAAGCTGCATCCTAAAGGATGTAGAACAACAGTTATGCCTAAAATCGTACCTCATTAGCACAGTAATCGATTTTAAGACAGTTCACCAGCAGACAGAAAAGGTCCCATCATTTACCCGTTATGATCAATCAAATCACAATACATCACTTATCCAAAATTACCCTTAATTACCTACGATTACCAATTATAATTATCAGTCACAGGTCGTTTGTCTTTGAACAAAAGTGTTGGTGAATTGTCTTCAAAAAGTGTCGGTGAATTACCTTCAAATCTGTCAATAAATTGTCTCCAAAACCTGTGTCTGTAAGTTGTCTTGTCGGTGACTTGTCTCAATTCCCAGTCAAAGATGGGCGGACAGAAGTATTTGCTTAACCGTTTAGTCACAAAAATATGGTTATGGTGCTCTTCATGTCAAATCTGGCTTTCTGTACCATATTCATAGAGTCCGGAATGTTGTCACAGATCCCTCAGTGGAAGAGGTAATGAGGACATGGAATGGATGCGCACAGATAAAAAATTTCACTCTATTCAAACATTGCTTGGTTGCTGTGAGCTAGATATTTTTTGCATCCAAAGAAAACCACAAATTACCACTTTATGTGTCTTATGTGCCAGATCCAGATGCTTATGCAGTGAATGCTCTCTCTTTTATTTGGACTAACATTAATGCATTTGTTTTTCCTCCTTTTAGTGTTTTGGGACTAGTGCTGCAGAAAATTCTAGCAGATCAAGCGACTGTAATAGTGGGTGGCACCAATATTCAACCCCAACCATGGTTTCCAACACTGCTAAAACTGGCAAGCCATCAACCCTTCCTGCTTCTGAGACGGTGATTAATCCTCCCATCCAACAGACAAAGATCTTCACATCCATTGACAAAAATGAGACTAGGTGTTTTCAGAGTCCCAGGCAAGCGTTGCTTGACCGAGGCATTTTGGAACACACTGCAGACATCATACTTGCCTCTTGGAGAATGAGCATAAAGAAACAACAAGAGGCCCATGGGCCACAACACTCTTGCCTCTTCCATAATTGCAAATAGAATTAAATACATTGTCAGTGTTCACCGATCCGATAAACCTTGCGGTATTGGCCTAATGTGTATTTACTCTGATTGTAAGATGTATTATTTCTTCATTTTTTGCCGTTGAAAGATAAGGCTTTACAAAAACTATTATATGTGCTGCACATGCGACCAATGGAGGCTCAGGTATGATTGCACTTCTGTCCAATCTTCTCGGTGCTTTGTTTTTGCATACATGTAAAAAGGGCTATATAAGGTTAGATTAAGAACCTAACATCTAGCTACACTAGACGGCTGTGTATGCGAAATTGAAAAAACACTATGCAGGAACCAAAAGTTTGTTGATTTTTTATTTGCTAAAATGACAGTTTTGTAAAAAACTTCATTTTCTTGATAAAAGGACAAAATACCCTATACTATGCTTAGTTAAGAAATTTAACTGCAATGGAGCATACACAAATGCATTTAATAACTTCTTTCCTACATGTGGTACTCTAAGGTTGAAATGATACAAAAATTGCAATCTAAAGTACTAGTACCAGACATCCTCTTACTTTTTTTTTTTTTTTTTTATTTTTTTTTATTTATCATTTAGTCTATAACAATGTTTGAAATATGAGTTTAAGGTCACACCATTAAGTTCTTGAGAAACAGAATTGATATTTCTATAATTTGAATAAAACTGATAATTTGTAACATATTTGTTTATGAAGTTTGCTGATTATAATAAATAAAAGTTCAAAAAAAAAAAAAAAAAAAAAAAAAAAATTAAATACAGAACTTTAACATAGCTGTGAATGACAGAGTACGACCTGACTTTGATGTAGGATGAATGTCAAAATGAGGGATGAGGTATATGCCATTGAAACATCTTCCCTTAGATTGGTATGGACAAAATATGAAAGCTGTATCTTACATCCTGAATCCCTTGGGTTGGTATGGACGAACTATGAAAGCTATATCTTACATACTTCAGCAATCATGCACATTTTTCAAAACTTAAACACAGCTGTAAATGACAAAGTATGACCTGACCTTGACCTAGGCAGAAGGTCAAACTGAGGAAGAGGTGTGTACTATTGAAAGGTCTTACTCTAAGGTAGGTGTGGGCCAAATATTAACACGGCATCTTGACTACTTCAGCAGTTATGAACACTTTTCAAAACTTAAACGCTGAACTCAAACATGGGTTTAAATGACAAAGTATGATCTGACCTTGACGTAGGCAAAAGGTAAAACTGAGGAAAGGGTGTGTGCTATTGAAAAGTCTTACCCTAACGTTGGTGTGGGCCAAATATTAAAGTGGTATCTTGAATACTTCAGCAATTACACACACTTTCCAAAACTTAAACACAGCTGTAAATGACAAAGTATGACCTGACCTTGACCTAGGCAGAAGGTCAAACTGAAAAAGGGGTGTGTACTATTGAAAGGTCTTACCCTAAGGTAGGTGTGGGTCAAAAGTTAAAGCTCTATCTTGAATACATCAGCAGTTACGAACACTTTTCAAAACTTAAATGCAGAACTCAAACATGGGTTAAATGACAAAGTATGACCTGACCTTGACCTAAGCAAAACGTCAAACTGAGAAAAGGGTGTGTGCTATTGAAAGGTCTTACACTAACTTGGTGTGGGCCAAATATCAAAGCTCTATCTTGAATATTTCAGCATTTATGTACACTTTTCAAAACTTAAACGCAAAACTTAAACATTGGTGTAAAGGACAAAGTAAGAACTGACCTTGACCTATATAAAGGGTCTAACTTGGGGATGGGGATGTATGCTATTGAAAGGTCTTACCATAAGGTAGGTGTAGGCCAAATATAAAAGCAGTACCTTAAACAGTTAAAAAACTATGCACACCTTTGAAAACTTAAACATTGTGCTAACGCGGACGCCGACGCCAACAACTGGGCGACAACATAAGCTCTCAAGGGGCATAGTCGCAGCGAGCTAATAAGCTCTGGGCCTCATGGTTTCAGAGAAGATTATTTTTTTAAGTTTTTCCCATTATAAGTCTATGGGAGCTAATGACCCTTAGGGCATGGCCAGTTTAGGCCTCAGGCTTGATTGGCAGGATTTATGTAGGGGACTACTAAACATTGCTACATACTACATATGTAAGCTGTGGGCCTCATGGTTTCAGAGAAGAAGATTTTTTTTTTAAGTTTTTTTCCATTATTAGACTATGGGAGCTAATGACCCCCAGGGCATGGCCAGTTCACACCCCAGGGGCTTGATTGGCAGGATTTATGTAGGGAACCACTAAACATTGCTACATAACTAAATATATAAGCTCTGGGCCTTATGGTTTCAGAGAAGAAGATTTTTTAAGTTTTTCCCATTATAAGTCTATGGGAGCTAATGACCCCGGGGCGTGGCCAATTTGGGCCTCAGGGGCTTGATTGGCAGTATTTATGTAGGGGACCACTAAACATTGCTACATACTAAACATGTAAGCTGTGAGCCTCACGGTTTCAGAGAAGAAGATTTTTTTTAGTTTTTCCCATTATAAGTCTATGGGAGCTAATGATCCCTGAGGCATGGCCAGTTTGGGCCCCAGGGGCTTGATTGGCAGGATTTATGTAGGGGACCACTAAACATTGCAACATATTAAGTATATAAGCTGTGGGCCTCATGGTTTCAGAGAAGAAGATTTTTTAAGTTTTTCCCATTATAAGTCTATGGGAGCTAATGAACCCTGGGGCATGGCCAGTCTGGACCCCAGGGGCTTGACTGGCAGGATTTATGTAGTGGACCACTAAACATTGCTACATACAAAATATATAAGCCATGGGCCTCATGGTTTCAGAGAAGAAGAATTTTTAAGTTTTTCCCATTATAAGTCTATGGGAGCTATATCGCGGCATGGCGGCCATCTTGATTTACGAACCATGACCATTTTTACAAATATTCAATCCCCCTTTAACACAAGGCTCCACATAAAGTTTGAAGAAATTTGGCCCAGGGGTTTCAGAGGAGAAGTTATTCAAAGGTGTGAATGGATGGACAGACAGACAACAGACTATGATCACAATAGCTCATCTTGAGGCTTTGGCTCAGTTGAGCTAATAAGGGACATATATCCAGCAATGGATGTGTTTTTGTGAGTGGGAAAAGGTTAATTTGTTTAATGCCGATGTGAATTATATGTTAAAATTTTTGTCAGAATTATTTCAGGGTGGTTTAGGTTATAGTGCCATAAATACAGCAAAGTCTGCTATTTCTAGCCTCACTGTGGTTGGGATTGGATCCAATACATTTGTGCAAAGATTTGTGAAAGGAATATTCAATAAGAAACCATGTCTTCCAAAAGAATATTTCACATGGAGTGTCTGGGCTGTGTTAAATCATTTAGTGTCAGTGGATATTAATTCATGTTAATTACGTGCTTTGTAGAAAAAGTTAGTTTCATTGTTAGCACTGACTACAGGGCAGAGGTGTCAGACAGGAATATAGAGATGGGTGTGTCATATGTGAAATTAAGAATATGAAAGCTTCTCAAACAATCAAAACCTGGCTCTCACTTACATGAGTTGTATATTGAAAATTACCCTGTTAATGACAATTTATGTGTTGTAAAATGCTTAAGGAAGTATTTGGAGATAACTGAGTCTCTGAGATCAGACACACAACTTTAAATCTCCACTCAAAAAGCTTATAAAGGTACCAGTAAGAACACAATAAGTAACTGGATAAGATAGTGGTATTGATCTTTCTATTTTCATTCCTCACTCAACAGGTAGTGCCTCTACCAGTGCTGTAAGTAAAACAAATACTAATAGACACCATTCTTTGCACAGCTAGATGGAAGTCTGACTGCATTTTTTGGAAACATTACAAAAGACCTATATCTAATGACAGCTCTTTCAGCAGAAGGAACTGGAAAGACAATCATCATGTTATACATAGTGAGAATATTTAAAATAAATAGTTCCTTTTTCTTATGGCGATAACTTTCTACATGTATATGTAGATGGAATAACTTCATTCTGTTTTTGTTGCCCGGTCTCTAAAATTTCCAATAATCCCATTATGGTAGTTAGGATAAACAAAATTGGAAAATTAAATGAGACTTACCTGTAAATCAATATTTGATTGAGATTTTGTTTATTCAAACTACCAAGGGATTGTAGGCCTGCCCTTTCAGGGTTTTTCCAAGAGACCTGAACACTTATTTGGCTCTGAAGCTGAAACTGATCACATGACCTGGTTACCTGCTCACTCTTACAATCCCTTGGTAGTTTGGATAAACATAATCTCAATCAACTATCCACTTACAGGTAAGCCTCATTTGATTTTTCGATTTTAGGCCTTGTTTAAACATGCAATGATTCTTTACCTCATACAGGGAACTGGTCGAATGGTTATGTAGCGAGTGCTGGAAGTGTTCAAGAAATGGGGCTAAATGCAGACTAAACATTGTTCAGCCAAGTGTAAAAACACGTCAAAGTCAGTAATGGTCGATGGCAGTGAGCAGGGTGCATCATGGCAAATGTGTGTTTGAAGTTTCATTAGCCAAGAGGCCTCGGTGTTTGAGAAACAGAGCAAAATGTACAGGTTTACCATTGTTGACGCTGACAACAATAATGCCAATGACGCAGGCAGAAAGTGATCTCTATGTCACTCCTGCTTGCTAAAGCAGTCATGACAATAATATGGCAAAGAAACTGCCTGCAACAAATACTATGTGTTCACATTGTAATAAGAAAATATCATAAAGATGCTATGTCACCACATTCTCTGCAAGGAAAATCATGGTCTTTGATACATCAGCAGTTTTTCTTTCAATAAACTTTACCAAATAAAATGTGTCACAGTTTTCACTGACATGGGCATAGTCTTCTTTCACAAACATACTTTAGCAAAGAAATTTTTATAAGGAATATATATTCTGCAGCTGTCTTATAGCCAGTATGTTTGATACAAAAATTAATTATTTTATCTAAATAAATAGAAGCTAATGGTACTTCAACAAATAAGACAGGAATGGAAAATGCAGCAAAATGAAGTTTTACCAGCAAATTGAATATCACATCTTCACACTTAAATATATATAACCTGTCAAAAAAGCACAGCAGAAATTTAAACTATAAAAAAAATGGTTTCCTAGTCACAAATTTATGAAAATTATTCATCAATCATTAAATGTTTGGACGGGAGTTGATAGTCCAAGAGATCATGTTTTGTATGTCATGGTCATAGGGGAAAACAATTAGACAGCTCCTTTTCTTCAATACATTATTGTTTTCAAATATAGTTGGCTCTCATTATCTCAAATACTTATGACTCAAACTACTGCTGGAATCAAGCAAAAATTTAGATAATGTTGTTTTAGTTTTGCTTATGTTCTTTACATTTCAACTCCTGTTATTTCAAATTACTGTTATTTCAAAATGAAATTTCTGGTTCCTTGGAGTTTGAGATAATAAGAGTCCACTGTAAATGAACTTACCTTTTTTCCAAGAAGCCAGAGAGGAAAGGAGCTAAATTATTTGAAACAAAAGAATGTACTTGAAGACTATGCAAATATTTTAGTAAGAGCTGCATAAACTTACCTTCTGATTGTCCGACTAATACACTAGCATGTAATTGCCAACCATCATCACATGATTCTCTCGCTGCTTGTAATGACTTCTCACCATAATCTCTTGCATCAGAATACTTATTTAATTCTAAATAGCACCGACCAATCTCATGGTATAACCAAGTACTTTCCAGAGCTGACTTGCTGAGTGGTATTTTTTCTTGCCATCTGAAATAGGTAATATTTAACTACTGCATTCACCATTAACATAGCTTTACACAGATAAAAATCAACCACTGCATTCATCTAACAACACAAAAGTCGATTGTTTACCTGTACTGTACAAATATATCATAATCATACCTCACCCCAATCCCAATACAAATTAAGCCATTAGTTCATAATGTTTTCATCATTCCCTCCATCCATCTATCTGAATGTATGTACATCGGTTAACTAAGTTTGTTTGCTTTGCTTGTATTTCTGAAAGTGTTCACTTGAAGTTGTTGATATGTAGTTTGTACTACTACTGGATGGATACAAGACTCGCATCATCTTGCTGTTGTTCTAGACCAAAAGTCAATATCAAGACTTGAAAATTTTGTTAACATTTGCATTAAATTTTGCATTAAGTTCTTTTGCAAGTTTATACTTCTGGAACTATTCACATTAGGTTGTCAGTGTATGGCAAATATTACTACAGAGCACTTGCATGTCATTTGGCACCTGTCTTACCGCTGCTGTGCAGACTAAAGGTGTAGGTCACAAGTTAAAGGTCTAGGTCAAAAGTTTTAAAATTTTATTAGCATTTGAGTCAAAGTTTATGTCAGATATCTGTAGCATTACTTATATTTCTTGAAGTCTTTAATCATATTTTAATAATACTAGTCAGCTTACATCATTCTGCCACTGCTGCAGACCAAAGCTCAAGGTTATGAACTGTTTAGATTTATGTCACAGTTTTGTGTTCAGTTCTTTTGCTTGCTTATATTTCTGAAAAATTTCACTTTAAAGTGTTGATATTTTGTCATTAGTGTCACCACAGGTTCGATACAGATCAGATGATAGCTTGTAGACTTATGTTCTGATAATTTAATTTCAAAACTACCCATTGATCACAACTCAGTCAGTTTTCAGCCTACATGCATTTTGTAGCTTAATATGAGTATTTAGTATTCACAATGAAAAGAGGGTTATTACATCTATTCTCTTTTTGATTCTTTTTGTTTGGAAACACATTTTTGTGTGGGAAAAGTTTTATTGTTTGTTTGTGTTGAGGTTTTATGGCCCAGTCAACCCAATGGGGTCATGTCGAGCGCGGTCAGTTTACCTAACCACACGTTTACTGGGCAGGCTTAGTCGTCTAAGCGGTTAACCAGTATTGTGCACATTCTTTCGCCAGAAACTGACAACTGCCCTTCTTGAATCAGCGGGAGGGAGAGAATGACCGTAGAAAATATTTCATGATCAATCTCCAAGGGAAAAGTTTTAATAAAGCATCCATATGTTATCATCTATAGACTTACCTATCAGAAACCATTTGTTGTCCTTAAATAAATGCATTTATATCTCTGGTTTTACATCAAACATTCAAGACAGTATCATTGCTCCGCGCTATCATCACTGAAAAAGTGCATTTTCTGAAAGGGATGTTACCGCTTCTGTGTATTTATAATAATGTTTTACTTGTTAAATTATGCTTATTTTGTTACAGTTGTTAATAACAATTAATATCATACCTTCACCAAAAGTCTTAACCTCCTCTGTGATCTTTATTCTTATAAACCAAAAACTACCAATAACCCTTAGTATGATCCCAAATTACATCACGGAAAACCCAGCGGCCATATTTGTCTGAGGCAGACACTTTTTATTTGCACTGCAAAAATGTATTTAGACAAGTTTTGAGATTTAAGTGGGGTATTAATAAAAAAAATATGGAGAAATTCTAAAATGACAAAAGGAATAAATAGAAGACAGGTAGAATTTTCATGAGATTTTTTTCTTTTTTTTTTTTATTTCTTTTTTTTTTTATTTTCAATTTAACATTGGGAAAACGTCTTTCCAAACGATGTCAAAAAGAGAGTAATAAGTTCAAACAATAACTATCATTTATCAACAACAAACCACTGTTTTGTTCTACATACTGTAAGATAAACTTTCTCTGACTAAAGTTTCATATTACTATTGGATTGTACATATAAATACTTTTAATTCTGTAAGATGTACAACAAGGCTTGCACAATGAGTACTCACATTTCAATGGCTTTTTCAAAATCTCCTTTACGTGCATAAACTCTGCCCAAATTATCTAGAGCTCTTGATTTGGCATCTTCTAAACCACTGTAAAATCAGAGAAGAGTTGTTAAAAGACATACAGTATTCCCCTGATGGGATATTTTCAAGTTTACAAGGGGTGTTCCAAAAGAATTGCTTATTGTGTCGTTGCTCAATATCCACATGCAACTAGAAACAAATCAATACATACCTGTATAGCACTATTCAATACCTAAACAATGATGTGTACATGTGCCCATAAATCTAATTGAAAGATAAATCTGCCATTTGAATACATGCAGTTGTTGACCACTGAAGTAAAAATGGTTGAAAAAAGTGTTTCCAAGAAGGAGGAAATACGGTCCTACATAAAAGCTTGTTCTAAGATAGGTTATTCTTTGAAACAAATATTTGCTGAAATTTCTGTTGTTTACAGATCTACTAATGTGTCTTATGACATGGTTTGTAGAAGGAAAAAGAAATCTGATTCTGGATTAGAGTGAATCGCAAATGCACCTAAATCAGGAAGGCCAAATTCTGCATCTTGTGACGAAATTGTATCAAAAGTTAAAGAAATTGTTGAAAGAGATGCTAGGTATACAGTACATGATATAGCACAAATGATTGGCATCTCACTATCAAGAGTTCACTACATTCTAAAGAATATCTTGAATGTTAGAAATATCAGTCCAGACAGGCACTTGGATCTGCCGTATCAGTATACCTCACCAGTATCTTACCAGTACCCGGTATATCCAAATCAGCGTACAGTGATGCAGCTGGAAATGGAGTCATCAACTGAAATTATGCATTTCAAGTCATGGGGACTACTTTGAGGGCATGAAATAAAGACATTTGTGATTATCAAGTAAATAAATGAACTCAGGGACTGATACAAGAGGACCATGAGGGCCTGAATTGATCTACTGGCAAGTGCAGTATCTGTTTTTTTGTTTTTTTTTTGGTTTTCACCACCCGTACAATAGAAGCATGGATAATATGTGAATATCTTTATGTGTCATTATGCTGCATAGAAAACAAATTTCACAAATTGGAAAATTGCTTATTATAAACAATTTCTACAATACTTTTGTTTTCATGAACTGCCCAGTAAATATATATATATATATATATCGATCGTCTGTCATTACTGACAATGACCAGTCCTAATCAAATGTGATACGTGTTACTATTTGTGTGTTCTATGATGACTGATGAGACCAATCTTAGCTCTAAACTGCCTGTTGCAGATAGAACAAGAGAGGTCTGAGGAAGAAAGCTCTGTTGGTGATGCCTTAGCTCTGGCTGTCTGCTGTGCACGTTTCTGCTCAGCTTCACTGATCCTTTTTGCTTCGTATTCACCAGCTCCCTTTCTTATGAGGCTGCGCCGCTTTGTTTGATCCTGTGCAATCTGTTCCCATGACTCTGTTGGTATGCTGAAGTCTTTAAGTGAGGCTTTGAAGGTGTCCTTGTATCGCTTCTTCTGACCACCATGGAAGCGTTTTTCCAACTTGTAGTTCTCCATAGAGGATTTTCTTTGGCAAACGTTCATCAGTCATTATAGTAACATGGCTTGTCCATCTTAACTGTGCCAATTTCAGAAGAGTATGTACACTCTGCATCCCTGCCCCTTTCAGGACTTCTGTGTCTGGAATCCTGTCTTGACACTTGATCTTTAAAAGTTTTCTAAGATAGCTTGTATGGAAGTGGTTCAGTCTTTTGGCATGCCGTTGGTAAACTGTCCAAGTTTTGCATGCGTATAATAGTGTTGGCAGCACCACCGATCTGCAAGTGGTGTCAAGTCTGATTCCACTTTGGTCCCAAATACTTCCACGTAGCTGGCCAAATGCTGCACTAGCTTTGGCAATCCTGGCATTGACTTCATTATCAATGTGCACAACTCTAGACAATGTGCTTCCAAGGTAGGTGAACTTGTCTATCACTTGCAGTCGTTGACCTTTCACTGTGATGGTAGGCTCCTTGTAAGGCTTTCCAGGTGCTTGCTGATATTCTACCTCTGTCTTTTTGATACTGATTGTGAGATCATAGCTGTCACATGAATCAGATACTTGATCCACACTTTTTTGCACTTTCTCATCTGTTGGAGCACCCTTTGCCATGTCATCAGCAAACAGGAACTCATCTAGCACTTCTGTCTGCACCTTGGATTTAGCTTGCAACCTTCTTAGGTTGAAAAGTTTCCCATCAAAGCGATACCTAATAGGTATACCATTGTCACCATCCTGGAAAGCATCTGTAAGCATGGCGGAAAACATCATGCTGAACAGTGTTGAAGCTAGAACACAGCCTTGCTTAACTCCATTTGTCACAGGAATGGATCAGAAAACTCGCCATCATTTTGGAAACTTGCAAGCACACCATCAAGGAACTGCCGCACCATTGCTATGAATTTGGCAGGACAGCCAAACTTTGCCATAATTTTCCAAAGTCCCTCATGACTGACTGTGTCAAATGCTTTGGTAAGGTTGACAAAGGTCATGTAGAGGTCCACATTCTGTTCCTGGCATTTTTTTTGAAGCTGTCATGCTGTAAAGATCATGTCTATTGTTCCTCTGTCTTTCCTGAATCTACACGGGCTTTCTGGTAGAAGCCCTGACTGTTCAAGGTGTTCATTCAATCGATTCAGTAGGACCTAGCAAGGATCTTCCCAGCAATTGACAATAAAGAGATGACTCGATGATTGTCACAGACTTGAGGATTCCCTTTCCTTTTGAAAAGGAGGATAATTGTTGCATCCTTGAATTCTTGAGGGATGGCTTCTTTTCTCCACATAATGTGAAATAACTCTGTCAGTTTCTCTGCCACTGGAGGACCTCCTGCTTTGTAGACCTCTGCAGGTATTGCATCTGATCCTGGAGCCTTGCCAGATGACAGGAGTTTTATTGCTTTCATTGTTTCAGAGACGGTTGGGAGCTCATCAAGCAGCAGATTACATTCCACCTGTGATAATCTGTTGATAGCTTCATCACTGATAGATGATGGCCGATTAAGGACACCATCAAAGTGTTCAGCCCATCTTTTCAAGATAGCTTCTTTGTCAGTCAGAAGACTACGAGGGCGTGTTAATAAATAAGCAGCCTATCCCATTTCGGATGGACCGAGACAGTCATGATTTTCATGCTTTGTTTCAATATATGTTTTATACATGGGTACAAAATTGCACACGTATCGAGTCATTCTTTAATAAGATATTGAATGTCAAACATGGCTAGTGATGCAAAGGCATGCTTTTCATCTAAAGTTGAGTACCGTGCTGTAATTCGGTACTTGTATTTAAAAGGTAAAACAGGCAAGGAAATACACAGCGAGTTAGCGGATGTTTATGGGTCTTCTGCACCATCTTATGCTCAGGTTAAATTCTGAGTAGGGGAATTCAAATATGGTAGAACATCTTTAGAAGATGAAGCCAGGTCTGGACACCTACTGGATGCCACCGATGAAGAAATGTGTAAGAAAGTTCGGTATACTCTGATAGGCAAATTCAGGTGGAAGAAATAGCGCAGACATTAGGCATTTCACATGGTAGCGTTTCAACAATCTTACATGATCATTTAGGTATGCACAAGCTAACAGCCCGTTGGGTCCCCAAATCCCTTAGCGATGAGCAAATGGCAACCAGAGCATCAGTATGCAGCGCCTTGTTGAAGCGTTTTAGGTCAAAAGATGATTTTCTTTTGCGTCTGGTGACTGTAGATGAGACTTGGATTTATTATTATTAGCCAGAGAATAAAGCTCAGGTCGTCAGTGTGTAGGCCTGGGTCCTGGAGGCCAAAGAAGTTCAAGACGCAACCATCTGCTGGCAAGGTGATGGCCACAGTATTTTGGGATGCAAAAGGCGTTATGTTGGACTTTTTACCCAAGAGAAGAACAATAACGAGTGTACTATGCAAACTTGTTAGACCAGCTGAGTACCACCATCCATGAAAAACGCAGAGGTAAACTCTCTAAAGGTGTTTTGCTGCAACAGGACAACGCGAGAGTCCACACCTGCAAAGTTGCAATGGATGCTGTAGAGCGAAACGGGTATGAATTAATACCACATCCTGCCTATTCACCTGACCTAGCTCCTAACGACTTCTTCCTATTCCCAAACTTGAACCATTCACAGCTTCAGAATTATTAGATGCTCTTCATAAATCTCACGATACAGCTGCTGGTCCTGATGACATTCATTATCAAATTCTTAAACATTTACCCGATAACGCTTTAAAAACTTTATTAAATATTTTAAATGATATTTGGATCACTGGAAAATTTCCAAAAGACTGGAGTAAAGCAACGATTATACCTATACCAAAACCAAATAAAGATCATACTGAAGCTACTAACTACAGACCTATTGCTTTGACAAGTTGTTTATGTAAAACAATGGAGAGAATGATTAATGATAGACTGGTTTGGTTCTTGGAATCAAACCAGCTAATAACAAAATATCAAGCTGGATTCAGAAAAAATAACTGTACAAACGATCATTTGATTCGTTTGGAATCCTTTATTCGTGATGCCTTTATTAAAAAAGAACATGTCGTAGCTGTATTTTTTGATCTTGAAAAAGCTTACGATACTACATGGAAACATGGCATCATGAAAGATTTACATAAATTAGGCCTTAAAGGCCGATTACCACTTTTTATTCAAAATTTTTATCAGATCGAACATTTAATGTTCGAATAGGTAATACGTTATCGGACATATTTAAACAAGAACAAGGTGTACCACAGGGAAGCATTTTATCACCTACCTTGTTTGGCATTAAAATTAACGATATTGTTAAATGTGTGAAAGACCTTGATTGTTCACTTTTTGTTGACGATTTTGGAATATTTATTAGATCGAAAAATATGGAAACCATTGAATTCAAACTACAACGATGTTTAAACAATATAGAAGATTGGGCAACAGAAAATGGTTTCAAATTTTCAAAAACAAAAACTCAATGCGTTCATTTTTGTCAGATACGTCAGCTACATTTAGATCCTCATCTCACCATATACGGTAGTCCAATTCCAGTCGTCAGTGAAGCAAAATTCCTGGGTCTTTTGTTCGATAACAAATTATCTTTTATACCACACATCAAAGCTTTAAAAGCTAAATGTTTAAAAGCTCTTGATATTCTTAAAGTTCTCTCCAGCTCCGACTGGGGAGGAGATCGTACTGTCCTTTTAAATCTCTATAGATCTTTAATTAGATCTAAATTGGATTATGGATCCATAGTTTATGGATCCGCAAGAAAATCTTATTTGAAATCTTTGGATACTATTCATCACCAAGGTTTACGTCTGGCTCTAGGGGCTTTTCGTACTTCCCCCGTCGAAAGTTTATACGCTGAATCAAATGAACCATCATTGTATATAAGAAGAGAGAAATTGTCTCTTCAATATGTTACTAAATTAGCCGCCAATCCACGTAATTCAGCTCATGATTGTGTTTTTAACCCTAAATATGAAAGATTTTACAATAATAAACCAACAGCTATTAAACCCCTTGGCCTGAGAATACAACCGTTACTTGAAGAGGCCAATATCAATATTAAAAATGTTCAGCATTTTTCTTTTCCATCAAAAGAGCCATGGACGTTAAACCCTCCAAAGATTATTTTAGACCTTCATAAAAATAAAAAAACAGAAGTCGAGTCGCATATTTTTAAGAATGAATTTTTAGAAATCAAATCAAATTATAAACATTACCTGTCAATTTATACAGATGGTTCGAAACAAGATGAGAAAGTTGCTTGTTCTGTTATTAGTCCAAATTTTACTGACAGTATCAGATTACCTGATAATAGCTCCATTTTTACCGCCGAAGCCAAGGCAATTGATATTGCACTTTACCATATCAGAGATCAGTCTGAAAAACAGTTTATCATTTATTCAGATTCTCTTTCTGTATTAAAATCCCTTAAAGATTTACACCATAGAAACCCATTAATTCAGCAAATTCTGATAAAATATTATTATCTTTCCACTTCAAAAGAAATTGTATTTTGTTGGCTTCCCAGCCACGTTAATATTCGTGGAAATGAATTAGCAGATTCAGAAGCCAAATCTGCATTATCCTTAGTAATAACCAATTTCAAAATTCCTCACTCCGACTTTAAATCAAACGTCTGTCAATACATCAACAACAAATGTCAGTCTGTTTGGGAAACACAAACTTATAATAAATTAAATGAAATCAAACCAAATTTTAACAGCAAATGCACATTTTCTAATCTCAGCAGAAAAGAACAAACAAAAATCACGAGATGTAGACTTGGACACACTAGAATTACTCATTCTTATATTTTAAACAATGAACAAGCTCCATTCTGCATTCCTTGTAATGAACCTTTCACAGTCAAACATTTTCTTATCACTTGTGCTGAATTTAATCACATTCGCACAAAGTATTTTAATATAAAAACTATAAAGGAACTTTTTGATATGCCAACTCAGAAAATACTCGACTTTCTTAAAGAGATCGGACTTTTTAATAAAATATGATCAGTATTTTTAATCACTTAAAATCATTGATACTTTATCTCTTTAAAATAAATACATCAATCCTAGATATTTTTAAATTTCTCATTAAATAAAATCATCATATAACATAAAACTTATTAGACGCTATATGCCCTTTTAGGGTTGAGCGTCTATAAACAAAATATCCATCCCAAACTTGAAAAAGGATATCCGTGGACTTCATTTCCGGTCTGATGAAGAAGTCGTGATGGCAGTTGAGGAGTGGGTCAACGGAAAGGACCCTGACCTTTTCAGTTCTGGGCTGATGACACTTGAACACCGTTGGTCTAAGTGCATCACACTAGAGGGTAATTACATCGAAAAAGAAGAGGTGGATCTCAACCGGAAATAAGTTAGGCTGGTTATTTATTGACTCACCCTCGTAGTTCCATCTGCACTAAGGAGTTGGGTGATGACTGAGCTCTGGGGATCATATATTGTCTTGAGTGCATCAAAGAACTTCTTCATATCCTTTCTGTCTGCAAAGGACTGGATTTTATCAGCCTTTTTGCTCAGCCGGGAGTCTTGCATGTCTCTGAGCCTAGTACGTACTGTCTTGCATATATCTGAATAGGTAGTCTTACTAGATACTGAGCTGGTATTTCTGAGGTAAGCCTTGTGTTTTTGGTGTTTCTCTTCAAGGAGTCCCTGGATTTCTTTTCATTCTGATCAAATCAATCTTGGTGTTTGCAAGACACTGGTCCTAGGGGATCAATTGCTGAAGAGTGAACAGTGTCTCTGAAGACTGTCCAGCTCTCATCTACATCTTCTGAACTGTGTTCCATTGCATCTAAACGGCTGCAGAGATCATTGATGAATCCTTGCTTCTTGCTGTCTTGTTTCAGCCCAGTAAATAATAAATACTTAATCTCTTACCAAACAATACCAAAGTTAAATGTGTCTGCGGCAGAGTTCTATTTAAAACATTGCATGAAAATGAGAAACCTCTAATAACATGCAATTTCTCCTTATCCCAAATTGTTTAATAACTGAGTTTTGGTTTTACTAATTTTGTTGTCAGCGTAATCTTTCAAGAGTTTAAAATTAGTAGTTTGGTAACAGATTAAAGCCTATCCTGCATCAGGAATAAATGGTATAATGAGGTACAGACAGCAGGTGCACAGACGGATGTATGCATGGACAAATGGGAACCTCGCCATGACATAAGTCATTTGGCCAGTTTACAAAGAAAAATCTTGCAGCCAGTGGGAATTTTAACCATAATTTTAAAGACAATAATTAGTAATTCATCCTATATCCTATATAAAACTCCCTTTCCCAAAGTAATTTTCTCCAGTTTTTTAGAGGGTTCAAGTATCTAATGATAAAAAATGATATAGTGATGTAATAAGAAATTAAAATGATTTTTTTTTATTTTGGATCCACCGGGATTTGAACCCAAGACCCTCAAATTGTAAAAGACTACTTTGTCTACATGTATATACAATAGGAAAATTCAAAATTTCAAATGTATCTTTTTCCAAAACTACCTGATGGATTCTCTTCATTTTCAATAGGGTTGATGTCTAAATAAAAACAATCTGTGCAAGTTTCAAAAGAATTGGATAAAAAACAAGAAACAATTAACCAAAATTTGAAATGGTTCATTTTCCAGGTAATTTTCGACAGATTTTTTTTATTTCCAATAGAGTTCACAACTAATCTGTGCAAGTTTCAAAAGAGTTGGACAAAAAATGTGGACTTAAACATGTAAACGCGAAAAAAAATTAACCAAAATTTTAAAAGGTCCCGTTTCCCATAATGTTTGGCAAATTTTCTTCATTTTTGACAGGATTAATCATACAAACAATCTGTGCAAGTTTCAAAAGAATCGGATGAAAAATGTGGACTTCATCGTGTAAACAAGCAAAAGTTAACAGATGAACTGACGCATAAATGTACAAACACACGAACAGACGGGAACCATGCCATGACATAAGGGAAAAATTCCTAACAATCAAATCCACATTGTTCTCAACATCAAAGGGAAAGACAGACAAATACAATTAAACAGCCACAAAAAGAACAGATGGCAAGCAGAGCTGGCAGCCCTTTCCCAAAAAGGTGGCAAATGTTACCCAAATCTAGTAGTGATGGGGTTTATAGTTCCAATGTTCTTGGTTTTAATGTGACCTCTTTCTCCAATGGCAACTTTAACAGATTTTATTTGAGGTGGAATTCAGTCCATGACTGTACATCACTTCACTGCAGAGAGCCTGCAATTATCACCCTTGCATCATCTTCATATGACTTTAACATGACATGAACATGCTAAATGATCAGCAGCAGTATCTCTCAGCCACAGACAGTTTGACAGTTTGGGTTTTAAAATCCTTTTTTTTATAAGTGCATTTGAGTTTAACGTGATAATTTTTCATATATTTTCCCTATGTTACTTATGGGAATTTTACTGTATATGAAGAAGATGCCATTCAACCATATTCCCATTATAAGTCTCCAGGTGTCTGCACAACCTTATTTTCTCAGAAAAAAATGATTGTCATATGCTACAATTTTGAATGGTGCTTTCAAGTTAAAGTAATTTCATTTCATCAATAAAAACATAAAGCAAAAATACCCTGCCATTATGGTATGGTGGGCAGATAACTGTTAAAAGTAGATTATAATTTGCTCATTTGTAATCCCAAACCAGGAGCACATTTGATTTACCAGAATCAGAAACAGGATTCCAAATCATGATTTTGTAATTGTAAACATGTTTCTGTCACTTTACAAACACTATGTTTCGATATTATGATTCAAAATGTATGCCATTAGGCTAATATAACATGTGGTATACCCAGCTCTTGGGTTATTTCACCAAACTTCATACAAATGTAAAGCACTATAAGACAATGTGCAGAACACATAAACCGTAACTCTGGTTTGCCTACTTTCAGAGTTATTGCCCTCTGAACATTGAACATAGCCATTTCTATCATGTACTCGTGTCCGCTCTGTAAGTTGAAAACCGTTCGAGATATTTTCACAAAACTTGACCCTAACAACTTCTTGTAAGGAGAAAAGTAGGTAATAGGAGGTATTCAATTCTAATGTTTCTTCATTAAAAATGTATGTTTGAAATGATTAAGTATTTTTTTTCTGATCTGAACTAAGTTTCCATGGGTGGGGGGCAAGCTGCCCAAGCTAGGGAACCTTCACCTCAGGGGGCAAGCTGCCCAGGCCAGGGTATCTTATCCCCCCACCCCAGCGTGTCTTAAGAAAGACAGAAAATAGCAAATAACAGAAATACTCAAATGACCTGTTAAATAGGAAATTGTTTTAAAAAAGATAAAAATAATTTTCTGAACTTTGTTTGCAAGATTTTCTGAGGCTGAAGCAAATTCCTCAGGCCACAGTACTTTAGCCCTTACACCTTCCCGTAAAGAGAACAAAAACATTAAACTATAATACCCCGCCATTATCGTGTCGTAGGCAGATAACTCTGTCAAACATTGACTAAATTTGCCCATTATCATTCCTAAACCAGATCTCCTTAATATCAATGCATGTACCAAGTTTGGTTAAACCCCTTGAAATTTACTCAAGTTATCATCCAGAAACTGAAATTTAGACGTGTCTCGGGCAGATAACACCATCAAATTTTGACAAAATTTGCCCATTACTATCCCGAACAAGATCTCCTTATTGTCAATGCATGTACCAACTTTGGTTAAAATCCCCTGACATTAACTCAAGTTATCATCTTGTGTCAAGTTATACAATATCAATACACATACCAAGTTTGGTGAAAATCCATTGACATTTACTCAAGTTATCATCCAGAAACGAAAATTTAGACGTGTCTTGGGCAGATAACACCATCAAATTTTGACAAAATTTGCCCATTACTATCCCGAACAAGATCTCCTTATTGTCAATGCATGTACCAACTTTGGTTAAAATCCCCTGACATTAACTCAAGTTATCATCTTGAGTCAAGTTATACAATATCAATACACATACCAAGTTTGGTGAAAATCCATTGACGTTTACTCAAGTTATCATCCAGAAACGAAATACGGATGGACGGACGGATGGACATTTGACTGACGGACGGACACACTGACACGTGAAACCAAATACCCTGCCACTATAGTGTGGCAGGGTATAAAAATAGGTAAAAGCAGGTATTACTACAATTCTGATTTCTACGCATTAGAAATTTATGCTTAAAATGATCGAATAACCTCTCTGATCTGAGTTTGCCAAGTTTCCATGGGTGTGGGGCAAGCTGCCTAGGTCAGGGTACCTTCACCCCAGGTGAGCAAGTTGCCCAGGCCAGGGTATCTTACCCCCCACCCCTTACTGTCAGAAGAAAGAGCAGTAATAGCATATTCTTGAATGTCTCTAATGACCTATTCAATGGGAAATTCTATTAAAAGTGATATCTTTCTGAACTGTGTCTGCAAGGACTTCAGAGTTTGGGAGGAAAATGCTTAGACCACAGTAACCTCACCCCAATCTCCAAAACTCCACCCATAAAGAGAAAAATATTGAAAAGCATACATTACTACTGTTCAAATAACTGTGCAATATAATAAATCTTGCCCCCCGGAGGGTCAAGCTGCCTGGGGGTGGTTGGGTGAGGGGGGTGGGGTGGGGGGGGGGGAGGCGGCAAGATAAACTGTTACACTGGAATGAAAATAAGGAAGTGTGGCAGGCAGATAACTCTGTCATAAACTGATGAAATTTGCCCATTAGCATCCCCAAACAAGATCTCTATCAATGCACATGCCAAGTTTGGTGAAAATCCATTGACATTTACTCAAGTTATCATCCAGAAACAAAAATATGAACGTGTGGCTGGCAGATAACTCCATCAAAAATTGAAGAAATTTGCTCATCAGCAATCCCAAACCAGATCTCTGCAATATCAATGCACATACTAAGTTTAGTGAAAAACTATTGATGTTTACTCAAGTTATCATCCAGAAACAAAATACAAATGGAAGACAGCCAGATGTACAATAGAAGGATGGATGGATGGATGGACAGACATTCTGACATACAGACACACAGACATCCAACCTGAAACCATAATATCCCGCCACTCTCGTGTGGTGGTGTATAAAAAATGATGACCATTTGGCGCTGTTTAATATGCTGGGAAAATTACGTGCATCACCTTGATGTCATGACATCAACACAAACAAGCTTCATTTAAGAGGGTGTGATAAGAATCTGAAAAAATTGAGACCCTCAAGTGATCCAGTTTTTGGATTCAGACTATAACTAACTTAACTACAGTAAAGATCCAATATATCGCGGTCCTCGGGGTCCAAAGTCCGCTATTGCGATATAAACGGAGCACAATATAAGTCCAGACATGTACCATGCATGTGTAACGGCATGCATAACACTCGCTTGGTTTGTCACTGTGGTAGTTTGCTGAGACATCACTGACAAATGGCATTCAGTCATGCTGTCAGCCATATTTCCTAATTAAATTTGGATTAGAATTGCTCAATGGCATAATTTACAATGGTGCACTATAACAAGTAATTTCAATCGAAACCAGCTGATAAACTACGTTTGAAAACAAGAAATCATCGGGTTGACAATTTAGGACGCCATTTTGGATACTCTGGTTCCCTGGAATGGTGAAGGGAAGTTACTCAAATTGCTTCAGTTGTGCTAAGATAATTTGAGTTGCTTCCCTTATTATTGTGTTGCGGGCGTTAAAAAAAAAAACTGTCATTTATCAAAGTTAATTTCTTTTTATTTTAGTTTTATTGATATTTTTTTTTTTTTTTTTGAGGCAGTTGTTTTCTTTTGAAATACTTATTGCTACAGAAGTGTAAAATAAGCGGACTAAGATTTGTGTATGTGGGACAGAAACATCGTAAGACTACTGTCTTGTAAAATTTGCTGGTGTTGAAAAGGAGGTGAACCGTTTTCACCTGTTGAGCAAAATTAGTTTGTGGGCATCATTGACTGATTGAGCATTGAGTAGATCTATGTTACTCAGTAATGATAATGATTATGACAATAACGGCGATATAATTTATTGTTTGCCAATTATAATCAACATGTGTGCTGACTGACACTAAGTGGATTGTTTTTGTCATAATACCTGATGCGAATTAGTGTCGGGGTAGCCTCGAAAAATCAATTACAGAGGCGGAACATGTTTTTTTTTTGTTTTGTTTTTTTCTGAAGTTAAATAAAACAACAAACATTTTATGTTTTTAAATTTTTTTGCTTATGGAAAATTTGGGAGCCATGGCTGATTCGCGATATACTAGATTTCGTGAAATAACAGACCGCAATATATTGGATCTTTACTGTATTTGACAGCAGTATCACTGAGAGGTACATGACAAGTTTTTCTCTGAGAAAAAAAAATGACAAAAAAAAAATCAATGATAATTTAACCATATGTTTTATGGCCACTGCCCTCAACTCTCCATACATAATGAGTCTGTTCACAACAGGTGGCATTACCAGATTGTCCTGAGAGACTACTTTTCTCTGATAACTGGTTCCCTTCAGAGTATATATAATCTGAAAATCTTTATTTTTTAATGCAGAAAACCATTTAAAACTTGAAGCAGATGTAGATTTTTGATTCGATTTTGAGATACTTCATTGTGTTCAATATTTAAGAATTTTTAGTGTGGGGCTCTAGTTAACTGTCTTATCAGTATTACTTAATTGCATGATAATTTGGTACAGTAATTTGGTAATTTTTTTTTTTTTTTTTTTTTTTTTAATTGCATAATGGAGCATCATTTTATTGGCATCTCGGCAGAGTTTTATGGCCTCAGTCATAAGAAATATATGGAAATGTTATACCCCACTAACCTGACTTTGTTTGTTTTGTTTGTTTGTGTTGAGGTTTTATGGCCCAGTCAACCCAATGGTGTCATGTCGAGCGCAATCAGTTTACCTAACCACACGTTTACTGGGCAGGCTTAGTCCTCTAAGCGGTTAACCAGTATTGTGCACATTCTTTTGCCAGAAGCTGACAACTGCCCTTCTTGAATCAGCGGAAGGGAGAGAATGACCTTAAAACCCGACTTTGATATAGTATTAGTCGGGAAGGTGGGGGTAAAATTCTCTAAGAGAAAAACACGGCATGTACATAATAAATGTACAGAACATGCTGATCTGAGTCTTTTCTGTGGTACATCTTCTCATGCTGTGGTTAACATTTTCTTGTACTTACTATTCCCTGGCAATTTCTAGATCTTTCTCATGGTTGTCCATGGCTTGGTTAGTTTTTCCCAGTTCTAGATAAGCATTACCCATACTACTGTATAAACTGGCTATCAAATCATATCTGTTCTGTAACTCATCGTCTGAGCAGTTCTCCACAAGTTTCAATGTGCTCTTTGCTTTGTCTAGACTGTCTTGGTATCTGCCTTCTGTTTGAGCTGTTTACAAGAATAGCAAAATATCTCTAAGTTTATGTGTGTCACAAAATGTTATAACACCTGTGTAACTGTACAGCAACATATAGTATATATGTGTAGCAATATTCCAGTATATATGAGTGTGGTTTCTGAACACAATCAAATTCCACTGCTATAAAATGTGGTTTTAAAATGTCTGAAGATCTGTATTAATAATATGAGATGAAACCAAGTTTCATGACAATCAGCCTACTGCTTCGGGGGAAGAAGATTTTCAAAGGGTTTTTACCTTATATGGAATGGCGGCCATACTGCCATGTGACCAAACTCATATTAATTAATTTTCATTTTCTTTCATGCCTCTAATGACAGTTCGTCTCAGATTGACTACTTTCTGGTGGCAATGTCTCCCAGGTGCCCTCTGTCATACAAGGTCAGGATCCACGACATGCACTACATGAATCTCTTCATACCTGAATGACCTTGGGCCAAGGTCAAGGAATGACCTTGACCTTGAATACTCATGTAATTTTATTTACTCATTTAGCTCACTGCATCTACCAATTTTCAGACCACAGGCTGCAATAGTTTCTGAAAAATACAAGGTTTTGACTTTTTTCCATACAAAAGTCTATGCGAACAAGTTTGACCTTGGCCTACAATAGGTCAAGGTCATCCAAGTGTCATCATTTGAACAAACTACGATTGGCTTGAGTCCCCAATGCTACATATCATGACAATCGGCCTACAGGTTCTGGAGAAGAAGATAGCTGAAGGGTTTTTACCTTATATGGGCATGGTGGCCATCTTGGTCATGTGACCTGGACCCCACGAACAAACTTTTGTTCCCCACCACACTGATGCTCCACATGAAATTTGACTTCAATCAGCTTAGTGGTTTCAGAGGAGAAGATGTTTGAAAATGTTGAAAGACTAAAGATGACAGACGACAACAACAGAGGCTAGTCATACTATAAGCTCACCAGTGAGCCTTCGGCTCAGGTGAGCTAAAAAACAACAGTTCAAAAAAGTCTTAATCCAGAAGGTCCCTTAGGCAGTTACCTGTGTGACGTCAGTCATCCCGCTCTTTTGATCACGTGTCAGTTTCTTTGAAGGATTAAACAATATAACTAAGCTATGCGGGGATAGGGAGGAGGGATTTTCTTATCTATAGGTTAAGTATTGCTAGTTAAAATATGTTTTACATGTATTTATAAAAACTTCATTTTAACTGCACAATACATTAACCTATAGAATGATAATGTGCTAGAATTTGCAGATTAGGAAGGAGGTCACCGTCAACAGGTCTGGCATATGCTGCGGACATATGCGGACTTCCGCGTAAATCATTGCGGAAGTTGGCGTATGTCCGCAGATGTCCGCTACAAATCTGCAGATGTCTGTGCCTCTGTCAAAGCCTGCGGACTTTTGTGGACATTTTTCCGTACCAGCTGGGGCTATCTTTTTGTGGACGTCCGCAGCTCTATGCAAGTTAGCCTGCGGACGTCCGCAAAAGCTTGTGTAAAATTCTGACTTTGTATTTTTTTGTTGCGGACTTGTGCGGACATTTTGGACTTAGAAAAGATTAGGCATTGAAGTAAACTGCATATGTCCGCAAAAATTCTTGCGGACATCTGCGGACTTCTGAAATATTGTCATACACATTTTGAACAATAAATGGGTAAGAATGTCAGGCAATGTACACACAGTAACCTTACACACACACAAAATAGTACCATTTTAAATTGTAAACAATTAACCAACAGTAATGAAATTTAGGCCTGCACTTTTATTTGGTTCAAATTAATTTACCAGAAAAGTGTTATGGTACACAAATGTAACATTGTTTTGACTCAGTTTCATAAATTGCAAAAAATGTATCAATACGCTATAAAATTTGAAATTAGGATTCCAAACACTGTGACAGTCAGGATATATTTTGAAAGCAAAGTAAGTCGGTTTTGTTTTTTCCTTAATTGTAAAAATAAACTCACTACTTGTAAAAGACATTGATTGATAAAATGGTACATTATTAAAGAAGAGTAATGGTAGAATATCTCGCTTTATTATTCTTACAGTTTCAATGAATTCATTCAGCTATTTTGACTTATATGCAAGTGGCTATAGTACACACACTGGCTATAATACACCAAATCTTTCTTATTCAACCAAACTTTAACTGCACCAAATCTTAATTGTACTGCATCATTATTCAAATTTTGGGACCCTTCCCAGTAACTTTAACCACATACAAAATGATCAGTTGTATTTGCTTGGAAATCTGTAAAGTTTATAAACAACTAATTATTACATGAAGTCAGAGATGTCTTCAGCAGTAAATCTTAATTGCATGTTCTAATTTTGTGAACAGCTATAGCTTTTGCATAATGAATAATTATGTAGAGCAAACATTAAAAACTAAGTCACACGGCATATGATCATGTAATACCACATATGATCAACAGGTTATTACACAGCAGGGGGAGCAACTCAAACAGATCCTCTGGCCCTGCGGATGTCCGCACCCATCCATGCAGACTTCCGCAGACATCCGCATCCATCCATGCGGACGTCCGCATCCATCCATGCGGACGTCCGCACCAATCCATGCGGACGTCCGCATAGATGTCCGCAAAGATGTCCGCAGATGTCTGCACTGATGTCCGCAGATGTCCGCAGACTTCCGCAGACCTCTCTGCGGACAACTGCGGACCTGCATATGGAAATATTGCGGACGTCCGCACAGAAAAAATTTCCAGCTTGCGTAGACTTGCGGACAAAGCGTCCCAATACTCCGCAGACCTCCGCAGGTAAATGTCCGCAATTTTCCATGCGGAATATAACCTTCTTTGCGGACATTTCAGGTACGGGCGCTCCCCTAATTCGAACACTATAAATATATATATATATATATATATATATATATATATATATATATATATATATATATATATATATATATATATATCAGGATTAAGACTCAGGAAACTCTAAGGAATCAGATACATTCTATCATATATACTAATAAATTAGAATGATCTATATTTGCTTATAACATATCTCTAAGGTGTTAATACCTTATATGTTAATGGTGGACTCTGGAGGCTGTCAGTTTTCTCAAGCATCAGAGGCCTGAATTTCTGGCCCCCACTCCCCACCCCCTTCTTTTCAGGATAATAACAGTTGGTCCCAAAAAAGAATTGATAAGTTATTGAGACATAACCTTCAAGATTTTGCACATTAAAAGGCAAAATTCTTGACTACTGTTTGATAATGTATTTTAGCAGAACCTTATCAAACAAATTGTCCAGAAAAGATAGCTGTCTATCTTTATGAGGCTTAATTATTTAATAAGGAAATGTCTTCTCCAATGAACTTCCTATAGATAACCTAAATCTCTCGAGATTTTAATATAAATCTTAGAAATCACTAAAATGGGGGTAGACAACAAAACGAACAAACAACAATGGTACCTTTAACTTGATATTTATTTTGATTGATGTGTTTCGGTATATCCAATATATTCAAAAATCTAAGAGATGTAATGATTATATTTAATTAGTAAATAGTCTAGATTTTTTTTTAGTTAATATAAAATAACTAAGATCTGGGTAATTGGACAGATCTGAATTTTTGCCAAATATCCAGTTCATAATTTCTAATTAACTATAAGATTTTACAAATTATTTCCCTTTTGCATTTTTTAGCTAAACAGGAATAATAATAATAATCTGGGTAAATGGACAGATCTAATTCTTTGCCGAATACCCAGTTTATAAATCCAAGATGGTAAAAATGTGACTGATAATTTTTTTATATGATTTATCTATTGCCAGGTTGACTTTGGTAGCGTATCTTAGTTATGGTAATAGATAATAGAAAAGGCTGTTTATTTCTCCGCATGAAGATGGAAAACCTGAAGAAATTTTTACATGGGACTTTTACCAGATGTGACTTAGGAAATGTTTCTTAGCCTTGTCAAAGTTAAAAAAGGAAAGGCTGCTAAGATCATCACGTAGCATTTGACAGCCCTAAAATTTTTAATAAGAGGAAAGCCTGATAACATAACATACAGTATGACAGCCTCATAATTTTAAAAAATTCTTACAGGAAGATCTTATCGATTAAAGATCTAATCAACTTTGAAACAACCGGTTAGAATTGATCCTATTACCAGATCTGAAGTATATCACATCATGGATCTAATTCCTAGATGATACTGATTAGCATTCTTTGTCAAAATTCAAAGGCAGATCGACAATTTTGACTATGACGGAAAGAGAAGTCAATACCAAATTAACCATCTTCTTTCAATGACATATCTATGATATTAGCAAAATTTTAACTCCACTATATGTTTAATAACTTTCCACATGAGACGAGCATTGGGGAGTTTATTACAGAAACTTCTATTAACGATAGTTGAGTTTAGAAAGTATACATGTTGTGTCGAAATAATACTAAGCTTTAATATCTCTGATAACCAATGACATAGAGGTTCAGAGACATAAGATTAACTATTCTACACCTATATTACTGGAATTAGTGAGAATAGACGATATTATCATTTATACAGTCAGGGATCAGAAGTAATTCCACAGCATCAAAAATCCCATAGAGTTCAATGCATTTTCATATTTACAAAAACATAGTAATAATAAAAAATAATTGTTGAAATCTTTATAACGTTCACATCATTTGAAACTGGACGATGTATGTAATATACATTGTGATTCTCATTGGATTTTCTCTATGCAAACTTGAGAGACAAAGAATAAAATTTTGTGTAAGACATTTTGGGCAGTGTTTGAGCGACATTAACATTGACGTGAATGGAAAGCTGCCATTTTTTAAATTTCCTCTTAATTAAAATTGTTGTATCTGAGAAGGCTGAAATTCGTAGCTATATTAAATGCTGCATTAGGCTTAATATATACTAGCGGAAAAAAGAAACGCAAGTATTAATTCTGGGGTTGTATTTTTAAAGAAAATTGTGGATTTCATTTGATTGTTTAATTTTTTTAATTCTTTAGTTCATTTTCTGTTAAATGCTGTTGGTTTAGTGTCATGTTGCAGACGACGTTTGCAATAAATAGCACTAAACACAGACACCCAACGTTATTGAATAATGGGTCTCAATAGCGCGTGTGTCCACCACGGGCTGCTGTCATGGCTCTCACTCTTCTAACCATAGACCCGACTAAGTTGTCAATGGTCCTTTGAGGGATATTATTCCACTCTTGAATAAGAGCTAGCTGGAGCTGTGCGATGTTGTTCGGTACGTTGACGCGCTTCCTGACCCTCCTGTCCAACGCATCCCGAAGGTGCTCGATTGGGTTTAAATTTGGACTGTATGGGGGCCAATCGAGCACTTGAACATTATTCTGGTTGAGGAAGTTGCGACAAACCCTGGCAACATGAGGTCTCGCGTTGTCATGCTGAAACGTGAGATTATGAGCATTGACAAGCGGGAGGACGTGAGGCATAAGAACCTGATCCTGATAGCGTACGGCTGTAAGATTACCCTGAATAACCACTAGGGGTGCTTTCACCCCAATAGAAATCCCACCCCAAACCATTATGGAACCCCTCCCCCAAATCTGTTGACTTCTCGTACGCAAGCGTCAGAATATCGCTCACCAAGACGTTGATACACTCGTTGTCGCCTATCTGACCGCTGAAGTGAAAATCGTGACTCATCGCTGAACAATACACGCCGCCAATCAGCCAGTCGAAACCGATTTGATGCATGGGCACGCAGCCATTGCATGCGGCTTTGACGTCGCCTGGGCGTAAGGTTCGGGCCCACGTAAGGACAGCGTGGACGTAAATCGAAAAGTAAGAGAAAAGTCCAGGGAGTGCCACAATCACAAATGGCAGCCCTTCCCAGACCCCTAGAGGAAGAGGAAACCGACAAATCTAAACAAGCACAAACCGAACAAACGTACGAAAAGTACTAAGATTAGCTCTCTCTTACTCAAGCGAGGAAATCGCAATACTAAAAGGACTGAAAAACACAAGAACAAAATGACACACGGAAAGACACACAACAAATCGCCTCATAGAATAAACCATTAAGCAACAAGGAGTAAGACTAACACCGGGACCACCGCCTTAGAACAGTCGGCAGAGCAGACCACCGGGGGGTTTAAAGCACTTTTACAGCTAGCTAACTTCACCCTGGATCCCGATGCTACTCTTAATTCATAAATACATAAAAAATCGGTTCGCATTAAGGCTCCTAACTCAGTCAATGCATCAAAGCGAAAACATAAAAATCAAATTAATCACTCTGGCAAGCGATTTCTGACTGTCCTTGGACACACACGACGGCCATGTGTTCCGATAACTTCTCTTGCAGTCTCTGTCGCTGTCCTTAACCTGTTACGAAGGTGTACAAGACGTATACGTCTATCTTGACGTTGCGTTGTAACGCACGGACATCCGCTCCTAGGACGGTCAGTTAACCTACCGGTAGCTCGTGCACCCCAAATTGCTGCGCGACGTCACGTTGCGACCGACCCTGCAAAATTAGAGCAATAGCTCTCGTAACCCCTATCCAGTTGCGATATACCATTTCTCTCAACAAACTCAAACAACAAACGTTTTGTGCAACCGATACGAATGGAACGAAAGTTCGATTTGGTAATGTGTTAAAGTCTCTACCCGTGCAGCACGGATATAATGAAATTCTGGTACAACGATATTGTGTAGCCTGTGTTCATGCTTCAGTGATTTTGTGTGATCCATACACAGGGAAGTGCACTAACGTCACCAAATACAGAAAACTAGATCAGTTTGTTCACAAACAAACTTTCAGTATTTAAAAATTTGAACTTGCGTTTCTTTTTTCCCCAAGTATAGATTCAAAGCAGATATTTAATGAATTTTGTGGTATATATGGACCTCAGACCATTTCAATGCACACAGTTTTTAGGTGGGTTAAAGCTTTTAAAGCTGGGAAATTTTTTGTTGAAGATGATACCCATCCTGGAAGGCCTAAAACTTCTGTTACCAAGGCTAACATCGCTGCTGTAAAAATTGTGGTCGAACAGGATGCGCGATTGTCTGTCAAAGATATAGCTAGTTGTACTGGCATATCAGAAGGCAGTATGCAAACAATTCTGAAAAAGCGTTTGGACCTGAGAAAGGTTTGCGCTAGGTGGGTACCTCATTTGCTCACTGAGGAGCAAAAGACACAACGCCTTAAATGTGCCCAGGAACTTTTGAAAACAGTGCTTAGTGCTTTTCTTAGTGCTTTCGTACGTTTGTTCGGTTTGTGCTTGTTTGGATTTGTCGGTTTCCTCTTCCTCATGGGGTCTGGGAAGGGCTGCTGTTTGTGATTGTGGCACACCCTGGACTTTTCTGTTACCCTTTTTTTTTTTTTTATACAAAGGCTGTAATAGTCAGTTTATTTCTAACTTGCTAAAAGGTGATGAAACCTGGGTGCACATGTTTGAGCCACAAAGAAGGGCTGATAATAAGCAATGGAAGGTAAAAGATCAAAAATGCCCATGTTTTGCCACGAGAACCATAAGTTCGAAAAAGATGTTGTACGCAATTTTCTTTAATTCAAGTGGGCCAGTCGTTCAAGTGCCTTGTCCATCTGGTCATATAGTCACTGGCTGATTCTACAAGAATTCTGTACTGAAGCAAGTGAAAGAGTTTTACAATTAGAAACGACCAAGCAAAGGATGGTCAGGAGTCCACCTTTTACATGACAACGCCTCCTCTCATAAGTGTGAGGTTGTTAAGTCTTTTTTGGCGTCTGAAAAGGTGAAAGTTTTAAACCATCCACATTATTCACCTGACCTGAGTCCCTGTGACTTCTTTTTATTTCCAAAGCTTAAGAAAATGCTTTTTGGAAATAAGTATATGTCTAGAAGTTCTCTTGGCAGCGCTATTTATCAATGTCTCCAACAGATACCAAAAGAAGACTATATTGAAATTTGTGACATATCAAATCATAAATAAGTTATAAAATGTTCCAGTTTATGGATAAATTATTTATCATGATGGCTAGGTTATCCAAAGAAAACTGATTAAAAATATAACTTTAGGGATTGTATAGAATCATAAACAATCCATATTGTTATATATATACTATTTAGTCTTGAACATTTTAACTAATTTCAAGACAAATTTTTCATAATTATAAACCCCCTGAAATATAACAATTTTCGAGACTTGTAAAGCATTTCAGGAACAAATAGGGACTCCCATACCTCTATGCGTAGATTGGGAGGATTATTATCAAATAGTTCCATGATATATTAAACCACTATTGTGTTGTCGATAATTCTTAAACACAAGAGTGAATGATGTATTGTATGGCTTTTTGTTTGCCAAAATTTTATGCCATATTAGAGGGGTGGATCTAAATACCACAGACCACCGCAGACTACCAGACCACCACAGACTACCACAGACCACCACAGACCTACCACAGACCACCATAGACCACAATTCAATTTATCAGAGGGCATTAAAATTAACAATCACACCATAGACCACAATTCAAATTATCAGAGGGCATTAAAATTAACAATCTAACAAGTAAATTAAAACAAGAGCTCCACCAAGCGGGGCATTATACGCCCGTGGCAAGTCATAAGATGTAGCACATAAACTGGCTCCTGTATAATTCAGTGCTCCGGCTATAAACTTTAAGTAGAATTACAAAAAAAAAAATTCAAAAAATTTTCATTGGGGCATAGCTCTGCTGATATTTGGTGAACTGTAACCTAAGGGTCCAAGCTGGCCCAGAAATTAAGGGAGAAGTGACTTCCCCCTCTGGGAAAAAAGGGAGAAGTTTGCTGCATCTAGGGAGGTGTTTTCTGATGAAGGACACATGACAGAAACATGGCTCATATGAGCCTTTGGCTAATTTGTTTTGCCTGTACTTCAATTCTTCAATATTGGACCAAACAATAACAAAACAAAAATAAAAAACAATAAAAAAAATGCTGCAAGAAATTTTTTTTTTAAACCTTTAACTTGCTTTATACTGATCTTATTTTTGTTCTTCAAGGGAGCCAACTCAGAAGAGTATTTAAAAAAAAACAAAATCCAAAAAGAATTATGTTTATAAGTTTTGATATTAGTCAAGCTTCTTAATTCTGTATCATTTTATGAATGTATTTATAAAGATTTAATAATGGCAACATTTCCTTGCAAATCTAATAAAAGAAGATTAAAAAAAAATAAATAAATAAATACCTTCCCATATGACCATAACTTTAGTTATTTGCAAAAAATATACCTATTATAAAATAAAATTAGCACACTATTACCTCTAAACAATATGCTGCAAAAAGTTTACAAAAACTTTCAAAGGGGCATAACTCTGTCAATATTTGGTGCACTGTAACCTTGAAATAATATGCACTGCTCCACATCATCCTGTAACTATTTATGAAGTTTCAGCTTGATCGGATGTAAAATGTAGGAGGATATAGCCAGAAACGAAAAATTAATAGAAATTTTCAAAGGATTTTAACTCTGCTAATATTTGGTGGACTGTAACCTTAAAATAATATGCGCTGCTCCACATCATAGTCTAACTACAAATCAAGTTTCAGCTTGATTGGATGTAAACTGTAGGAGCAGTTAGCCAGAAAAGAAAAGTTTACAGAAATTTTCAAAGGGGCATAACTCTGCCAATATTTGGTGCACTGTAACCTCGAAATAATATGCGCTGCTCCACATCATTGAGTAACTATTTATAAAGTTTCAGCTTGATTGGATGTAAAATGTAGGAGGATATAGCCAGAAACAAAAAATTAATAGAAATTTTCAAAAGGGTATAACTACAAATCAAGTTTCAGCTTGATCAGATGTAAACTGTGGAACGAGTTAGCCAGAAACGAAAAGTTTACAGAAATTTTCAAAGGGGCATAACTCTGCTAATATTTGGTGGACTGTAACCTCGAAATAATATGCGCTTCTCTAGCTATAAATGAAGTTTTAGCTTGATCGGATGTAAAATGTAGGAGGAGTTAACCGGATTTTGATTGTGTTGGGGTTTAACGACATGTCAACCCTTGTGGGTCATTTTGTGTCGTCTCCCAGAGAAAGGGAGAAAAGACAGAAGAGATAGTAGAGGAGATGAAAGAGACCATTAGGGAAGAAATAGGAACAGGAATGAAAGTGAGAAACAGAAGAAATAAAAACATTCTCCCTCTACCCTTACCTGCTACAAGGATAGCAGGCCTTGCCCAACTGTAAGCCAATTTCAGTTGGACGCCCCGGTGACGTTAGATACACGACACCATTGCCACTCCCGACCACCCCCAATGAAAAGTTTACAGAAATTTTCAAAGGGGCATAACTCTGCAAACATTTGGTGGACTGTAACCCCAAAATAATATGCACTGCTCCACATCATGGTCTAACTATAAATGAAGGTTTGGCTTGATTGGATGTAAACTGTAGGAGGAGTTAGCCGGAAACGAAAAGGTTACAGAAATTTTCAAAGGGACATAACTCTGCTAATATTTGATGGACTGTAACCTCGAAACAATATGCGCTGCTCCACATCATGGTCTAACTATAAATGAAGTACAGCTTGATCGGATGTAAAATGTAGGAGTTAACCGGAAATGAAAAGTTTACAGAAATTTTCAATGGGGCATAACTCTGCAAACACTTGGTGGACAGTAACCCCAAAACAATATGCGCTGCATCACATCATGATCAAACTATATACCAAGTTTCAGCTTGATTGGATGTAAACTGTACGAGGAGTTAGCCGGAAACGAAAAAGTTTACGGACGGACGGTCACCATACCCTGTATTATAATATATCCAGTTTTTCAAACGGGCGTATAAAAAAATGAAGTTTGACTATCGTTTGGAATATGTTGTATGCATTTTCTGTTTTTTTTTTAATCAACGACAAGGTAAACAAGAACAGTTAAAAAGAAAAGTATAACACTATAATCAGAGTGAAAGAAGAAATGTGTCAACAGTGCACAGATGCCCCCAGCCCTGTCTTGTTTGTTTGTGTTGAGGTTTTACGGCCCAGTCAACCCAATGGGGTCATGTCGAGCGCAGTCAATTTACCTAACCACACGTTTACTGGGCAGGCTTAATCCTCTAACCAGTATTGTGCAAATTCTTTTGCCAGAAACTGACAACTGCCCTTCTTGAATCAGCGGAAGGGAGAGAATGACCGTAGAAAATATTTCATGATCAATCTCCATGAAAGAATGTTGCCGACCTCGGTGGGGGTTGAACCCGTGACCTCCTGGTCTCCAGTTGGACGGCGCATCCAACTGAGCCACCGAGGCCGGTCCCCCTGTCTTGTTAGTTGAAACAGAAGTTTAAGAGTGCAAAAATTTCCTAATAGCAGGTTTGACTATCCTTCAGAAATGTTTCAATCATTATTTATAAAGGTAATGAAATGTTACAGGATGCATTAAATCTGTATGGTCAATTTCTAGTCCTGCACATTACAATCCAGTCTTAGAGCCTAATTTCATTATTTTAAAACACAGTTGTGTGGTGAAATTCAACCGTATTCACTGGATTTTTCAACATGTCAAGTCTCCCTACTTTTTGGTAAGACACTGATTTTTGGCTCCAAAAGGTCTTTTTTATGTGCTGTCTCACTTTTTTCTCCAGGAAATTCCCTTTTTATTTAATGTAAAAATTTAATCTCACTGACATGAATCTCCCTCACTTTTATATTCAGAATTCAACATATCTGCACACACACTATTGGGAAAAAAGCATATAGGGACAAGTTTACATAAACAAGCATTTTTTTTTTTTTTTTTTTTTTTTTTTTTTTTTTTTTTTGCCCAGTGGTGTCACATACCTGCAGACCTGTATAAAACATGAAAAACAAAAATTTTTGCATGATTATTGAGTTGCAGTTTATTTACTTATTTAAACTTTTTAATGTATTTTTTTATTTTTATCTGTTATGCTTCTGAAAAATTTGACAGTTTCTTATTACAACATCAGTGAAAACTAATTTTACATCAAGTCAATGGTTCCTTTGCTTTGTTAAGATAATTAAATTTCTGATGGTCACTACCTTTCAGAGACCTCTGTGTTTCTTCTAATTATTTTTCTCTCTTTTTTATGCTGTGGTGAGTATTTATTAAATAAATGATAATAGTAATAATAATTAACAACTTTACTAAATGCATTGTTTTCATCCTGCCTTACATGGCTCTAGACAGCCACTTTATGTATATTACCTTATACTAATTAAATTATTAGTGGAGTAATGTGATAAATGTTTCAGGATTATTATCCTTTAGGACCCTTGTTAACTCCCTGCTGACTGATAATTTTCTTATATGTGTGCTTAATTAACTCATTACATTACATGATAATCTATAGACAAAAGGGTACTCTTGGCAAATTTGGGGCATTAATCTGCCTTAAATTTGTCAAAAATGTCCTTTTGTCTACAAATTTTCTTGCAAGTTGTTCATTTTCAATGACTAAAATGGATCTTTTTTTTTTTCAAAAGCTGCTGCAATTGAGCAGTCGGAGAGAATAATAAAAATAAAATTTATGGAGACACATTTGTTTTTATTTTGAATTATGAGAAATTAGGGGAGGCTCTCCCAGAAAATAAAGCTCTAGCCTAAACAGTAAAACCATTTTTTCACTCACCTCAGTTATCCTTGCCAGTGACATGTCAAAGTTGTCATCCGCACATGACGAATATGTGTTGCCAGGGTTAGCTTTAGCAAGCACATTCAAGCTTGATTAGCAGGATTTATGTAGGGGACCACTAAACACAGCTACATACTTAATCTGTTAGCTCTCTGCCTCATGCTTTCAGAGAATAAGATTTTTGAAGGTTATTAGCTATATAGTTCTATATATACATATGACCCCACCCCCACCCCCCCCCCCCCTCTGGGGTGTGGCCAGTTTGGAACCCACAGGCTTGATTGGCAGGATTTATGTAGGGGATCACTAAACATTGCTACATACTAAATATGTAAGCTGTGGGCCTCATGGTTTCAGAGAAGATTTTTTTAAGTTTTTCCCATTATAAGTCTATGGGAGCTAATGACCCCTGGGCGTGGCCAGTTTGGGCCCCAGGGGCTTGATTGGCAGGATTTATGTAGGGGACCACTAAACATTGCTACATACAAAAAATATGTAAGCCGTGGGCCTCATGGTTTCATAGGAGAAGATTTTTTTAAAGTTTTTCCCATTATAAATCTATGGGAGCTATATCACGGCATGGCGGCCATCTTGATTTAAGAACTGTCACCATTTTTACAAATTTTCCATCCCCCATTAACACAAGGCTCCACATAAAGTTTGAAGAAATTTGGCCCAGGGGTTTCAGAGGAGAAGTCGTTCAAAGGTGTGAATGGGCGGACAGAGGGATGGACAGATGGATGACGGATGGAGAGTGATCACAATAGCTCATCCTGAGCCTTTGGCTCAGCTAAGCTAAAATTAAGAATGCTTTTCAATTCAAAAAGGTGCCTTATGTAGAGCAATGTTTTTGACTTGGTACATTTCCTTAATAACCTACCCTCATCAATTTCTTCCAGGTTTCTCAGAATCCTAGCCATTGAACCCTTTGCCTTAAGATCACCTCTTCTCATTGCCCGCATTTGTCTTTCCTTGTCTCTCTTTCTAGCATACATTGGCTTCTGCTGGCGCCAGAAATCAGCACGAGAATATAAATATTCCAATCCATCACATACTTTGTCTTTGATATCACGGCTCGTCTCGTTTTTATGGCCAGTCAGATCTGTCAACAATATACTCAAACTACTATGCTTTGACTCAGAAAGACATTTTTTGCTTGGCATTTTATTTTAAATGAAAATATTTTGTTCTCATTGACCATATCTTATCAGAAACCATTTGTCTTTTCTGTTTCTGTGTTTTGTTCTCTAATATTTATCCTAAAAAGTAAATTTATAGCCAAAAATTGGTCTGACCTATGCAGCTTCTATAGAAAAATTGTTGTTGTTTTTTTAATTTTTGTCTAAGAATTTTTTTTTTTTCTTTTCTTGGCTGAATTTAAATTGATGTTTCACAACAATATTGTGAAAATTTCAGAAAAATTGAACAAGCTGAACTTGTTGAAAATCTGCCTCCAACTTTCATACCCTATAGATTTCTGCATAATTTGCATTCATTTTTACTACGGGAAAAAGTGAAAATATTTGATGTTTCAAAAACCAGTGAATAAACTAAAACTTTTTGGGCATAAGTAGTTATGACAAATGGTTTTGCATTATATCATGACAAAAATTTGCAAATTTACTTCTCTTGTGTGAAGCGCCAAGCAAAAAAAAATGACTTTCTAAAAGATGGCAAAAGCACAGTAGAATACATTGTAGTTTTAGAAAAAAAAAAGTCCCCTTCAACCCAACTACCATCTCATCCCCATGCTGACTTTATAAAGAGGGGTCAAGGTAAACAAAATCTGAGCAACAGTACAGCTCCCCTACACCCTCATTAGTTACTGGCTATTTCAGTACATTTTAATAAAATATCTGAAACAGTTTAGGAGTTATAAGTAAGAAATAAAGTAAGGAATAGAGACAATGTAGAACAATTTCAAGGATGAAATCTTGTATATAGGCCAGTTTTCTCAAGCTACTCTGACACACATTCCAATTTTACTGCTAACAGAACGCTACATGTATGTGAAATATTGAGATTAATGCTCCTTGTGTTTAAAATACAGGAAATGTTTCCCAAAATAGTTGCAAATTCAGAAAAACAAATGAGTGTGATCAATCACTTTGACATACTCTGATCATTGAGTAACTTCTCAAGGTATACTTTGTCCCCATACAAATCTCCAAGCAACTGTTTAACAGTTTTTTGATCGCCAGTTCCCTTTGGTTGTTCTCTCTCTTTTTTCTCTTCTTTCTTTGTTATAGGTTTTGAATAGGTTCCTTTTGTTTGCTTCTTTGCCTGTAATAACACCAGGTATCATTAATCTTTATTTTCTCAAGTGCACTACATCTTGGACATGTATGGTGCAGACTTTACAGTACACCACAACCTCTTTATAATACTATTGCTGTCATCCAAAGCATAAAATGTGTTAGCTGAATAACTAGGTTTTTACAGTAAAACAAACATGTATAATATAATCTGTACATTTTGTTTGGATACAATATTTTGAGTTCAAGCTTCAAACTACATTAAATCTAAAACAATGCTAGAATGAGCCATGTTATAAGATTTCAGTATATTTATAAAACCTTTAAATGTTTTAATCAACTTTTAAAATGTTGACAACACTTATAAAAAATTTTCACTTTTTCCCAAACAAGGCTTAACATTTGTAAATCATCTGTCCATTACATTTACAAGTCTCTAATCCCATTTTCTCCCATAATATAATTATAGTAAAACCAGGGGTATGTCAGGTCTACAGTATTAGGCACCCTTCTTTTAAATCTACATGTAAATGTAGATTTTACACGTAATTCCACGTACATCTATTTGGAAATACATGTATATCCACTTATATCAACTGACTTACTGCATAAAATTTAAGTTTCCATGTAAAATCACTGATCATCCATAAAATATTCCACGTACTTACACGTAATATTCAGACTCTAGAAAGAATAAACCTGGAACAAGAGGCCTATGGGCCATAATTCGTTCACCTAATAAAAACAGCTATTGCATATCTGCCTTAAAACTGCTAAATGAATGGCAAACAGTGTAGACCCTGATCAGATACCCTGATCAGATGCCACATTCTGTGGCATCTGATCTGGATCTATACTGTTTGTCCTAGTACATAGGATTATTAAGGTATTATCCTACATTCATCTTATTGCAGAACTAGTTTCAATGCTCTTTTCAACTATCTCAGCTTGATAACAATCAAACGATTTAATAGCAAATACTTTCCTTTCAGTAAATATAGCCTAATAAATGACAACCATGCCTCAGTATATGTCAGTTACTACTATAATTTAACCTTTAAATGTGCCAACCACAGTGCAGACAACATACTGAAATATGTTTTAATTATTTTTTAGATAAAATAAGGCTTTGACATTTCATATGAATTCGTTGTCTGCCAAGCAGACAAATCACATTAACTGTAAAGCCTTATTTTATCTGAAAAATAAGAAAAAGAAAAAAATTTTCTGCCATCTACTACATCTACTGCTTGGCACTTTAACGGCTAAAAGACATAGCATTACTTATATTTTTGTTCATTAAAATGAATATATATATATATTATATATAGAACCCACAACTGGGCCAGGTCCCACAAATGGGCAGATTTCCACAAGTCAGCAAAATTCCACAAGTGGGCCAACAATCCCACAAACAGACCATTTCTATGGCAAATGTTATGTCACTGTTGAAGTTATTTTACATTTTGTAAAGCAGTGAAGCACATAGCAACAACAAACATCACATTGTAGTTTTATTGGAGAACAGATTTACTGTAAGATAACATGTATTAAGAGACTGGTGGGTATAGTGCTCAGAGGATAATTTGACAGAGATGTCACGGCAGCTTAGCCACTCTACCTGGGTAAAAAAGATTTTGCATGAATTATCGGGAAAACATTACAAATAATTTTATGTAGTATACAATCTTATTGCTATAAGTGTGTGTTAGTTTAGTAGGTTGCAATAGTGCAGCTGGTAGAGTGGAGCACTTTGGACGAACGGTTAGATGATTGTTTTATGCACATCCTAGCAGTATTTCAGCTTTTTTTTTTTAATTACTTTTACTTAACACATGGTCCTTGTATGTTACATATATTATTTTAATTATATATTACTGGACATTATTATGGCATTGTTTGTTGATGTTTTTACACAAAGGACATGCTTCCAGCATTCTTGTCTCCATATATATGTACACGAATTGTCAGCACATGGAAAACATTCAAACTAAAAGTTTAACTAGACTTACCAATTTACGTCCTGTCTTTTTTTAACAATTTTAAATCTGTTCCATAATCAATAATTGCAAAATACATTTTCTTCCTTAACATATTTTTCTTTTCATATCTATTTCTTAAAAAGGCATGAAATAAAAAAAAATAAATAAATAAAACACTAGAATTCAAACCAATAATGACCAGACTTGTAATCTGGGAAAACTACCACTGGGCTATTTTTACCACTGTTTACAATATTTATTGAAGGTAAATTTAGGTTGCATTTACCTATTAATTAAAATGGACTTGGTCTAACATTATAAACAATCAGTGACGTCGCTGTCAACTTATCCTCCGAGGATAGTACTGACTGACATGACAAATGTCTACACAGTGTTTTTGTCTTGTGTTGTGAAGTGTAAACTAGACAAAATGCCAAGTGGGGCACAAATACCCCCAGCCAGTGCCACAGCCTCTACTTAAACTAGAGGCCCAGGTGGGCCAGAAATCGCTCACTTGGATTAGGCTGATCATGATATATTAGATTGTGCCATGATGGCCATCTTGGCTATCATATCAGATTGCCTTTAGCAATTCAGAATCTGATGTTGTTTGAAGAGTTTCAAGATTGCCTTAATGCCCATCATCTTGGATAATTGAATGATTCAGCAATTCTGAATCTCCATTTTGCCCTGATGCCTCCCATCATGTTTCGGCTCAACCTGACGTTTGAAAAATTTCAAGATGACCCCAACGGCAGCCATCTTGAATATCAGAATGGAACGATTTTAGCAATTTTGAATTTCTGTGTTACTGTGATGCCTCCCATCAAGTTTCAGCTCAATCGGACTTAGGGTTTAGGAGGAGATATCGTTTGAAGAATTTCAAGATGGCCACCCTGGCGGGCATCTTGGATATTGGAACAGAACGATTTTAGCAATTTTGAATCTCTGTGTCACTGTGATGCTTCCCATCAAGTTTCAGCTCGATTGGACTTAGGGTTTGGGAGGTGATGTCGTCTGAAGAATTTCATGATGGCCGCCATGGCGGCCATCTTGGATATCGGAACGGAACCATTTTAGCAATTCTGAATCTCCATGTTGCCACAATGCCTCCTACTAAGTTTCAGTTCAATCAAACTTATGGTTCCGGAGGAGATGTCGAAAATGTGAAAAGCTAACGACGGATGGACGGACGGACAGAGGGCAGATAACAGGCCATTGCATAAGCTGACCTGTAGCTCCAGGTGAGCTAAAAAGATTATGTCTGAAAAACAAAATCACTGCACTGTGAAATATAGGTCACTATGACCTACATTTATTCTGAATTCACTGCACTGTGAAATATAGATCACTGTGACTTACTTTATTTTGAAGTCAAACTTCAGGCCATTATAGACTCATAATCTGAAAGTATGATGCTTATATACAAAATACTTTTTAAGATATCAGGCAAAATCACTGGACCATGAAATATTCTTCAAGGTAAATCACTGGACTGTGCAATATAGGTCCCTGTGACCTATATTTATTTTGAGGTCAAATGTCAGTTGATACTGAAGGATAATCTAAAAGTATAGTGCTTATACATGAAATATTTTTTTTCAAGATATAAGGCAAAATCACTGGACTGTGAATTTTAATATAGGTCACTTTGACCTTAAAAACTTCGACACATATTTCTACATATGCCACCGAAGAACAAACGGACAAACTAACATATGCTTACATCATTAACTATATATATATATGGGGGGGGGGTGGGGGGGGGGGGGGGCTGCCATAAGCCTGTTTTCTTGGTACAAAGGGATTTCAATTATTTTTTGTTGTCAAATAGCCTTATGTGGGGGCCTCCTATTCCTGAAATTATTTGCTAATCAGAGCTTTGGTTCAGTGAGCCTTATGGCAACCCCACCCCCTTTGTGATATAAAGAAAACATGAGATCATTAATATAAATGAAATATGTCAAAGAGAATGATTTGTTATTAAAACTATAAAAATAAATAAATATATTAAGTAGAATTCCCAATACCACATTAGCCCTAGAGTTGGAACAGACAGGCCAAAGCTAACAGGGTACACCAAGATCAGATGCCAACCCCATAAGTATTGGGACAGACAGGCTATAGCTAACAAGCTACACCCAGATCAGATGCTTTAACCCTATAAGTATTAGGACAGACAGGCCAGAGCAAACAGGATACACCTAGATCAGATGCCTATAAATATTGGGGTAGACAAGCAATAGTTAACAAAGGACACCCAGATCAGATGCCAACCCTATAAGTATTGGGACAGACAGGCCAGATTTAACAAGGTACACCCAGATCAGATGCCAACCCCATAAGTATTGGGACAGACAGGCCATAGCTAACAAGGTACATCCAGATCAGATGACAACCCTGTATGTACTGGGACAGACAGGCCAGAGCCAACAAGGTACACCCAGATCAAATGCAAACTCTATGAGCAGTAGGACAGACAGGCCGGAGTTAACAAGGTACACCCAGATCAGATGCCAACTTTATAAGTATTCAGACAGGCAGGCCAGAGCTATAACGGTACACCCAGATCAGATGCCAACACTTTAAGTATTATGACAGACAAGCAAGAGCAAAAGGTACACCCAGATCAGATGAAAACCCTATAAGTATTGGGAAAGACAGGCCAGAGCAAACAAGGTACACCTATATCAGATGCCAACCCTTTAAGTATTGGACAGACAGGCCAGAGTCAACAAGGTACACCCAGATCAGATGAAAACCCTATAAGTATTGGGAAAGACAGGCCAGAGCAAACAAGGTACACCCATATCAGATGAAAACCCTATAAGTATTGGACAGACAGGCCAGAGTCAACAAGGTACACCCAGATCAGATGAAAACCCTATAAGTATTGGGACAGACAGGCCAGAGCTAACAAGGTACACCCAGATCAGATGCCAACCATATAAGTATTGGGACAGACAGGCTAGAGCCAACAAGGTACACCCAGATCAGATGCCAACCATATAAGTATTGGAACAGACAGGCTAGAGCTAACAAGGTACACCTAGATCAGATGTCAACCCTATAAGTATTGGGACAGACAGGCCAGAGCTAACAAGGTACACCTAGTAGATCAGATGTCAACCCTATAAGTATTGGGACAGACAGGCCAGAGCTAACAAGGTACACCCAGATGAAATGCCAACCCCAAAAGTATTGGTACAGACAGGCGAAAGCTAACGAGATACACCCAGATCAGATGCCAACCTTACAAGTATTCGGACAGACAAGCAAGAGCTAACAAGGTACACCCAGATCACATGCCAACCCCATCAGTATTGGGACAGACAGGCCAGAGCAAACCAGGTACACCCAGATCAGATGCCAACCCTGTAAGTATTAGGGCAGACAGGCCAGAGCTAACAAGGTGCCAACTCTATAAGTATTGGGACAAACAGGCCAGAGCTAACAAGGTACACCCAGATCAGATGCCAACTCTATACGTACTGGGACAGACAGGCCAGAGCTAACAAGGTACACCCAGATCAGGTGCCAATTCTATAAGTACAGTAGAACCTTGATAATTCAAACTCCAATAATTCAAAATTTCAATAATTCAAAATCAATTTTGAAGTCCCCACTGAAATATATGTATGCATTTTAACCCTAATTATTCAAAGTCTCAATAATTCAAGCAAAACTGTTTGGTCCCTTGGACTTTGAATTATCGAGGTTCCACTGTATTAGGACAGACAGGCCAGAGCTAACAAGGTACACCCAGATCAGATGCCAACCCTACAAGTATTGGAACAGACAAACCAGCGCTAACAAGGTACACCCAAATCAGATAAAAACCTCATAAGTATTGGGACACAGAGGCTATAGCTAACAAGGTACACCCAGATCAGATGCCAACCATACAAGTATTGGGACAGACAAGCAAGAGCTAACAAGGTACATCCAGATCAAATGCCGACCCCATAAATATTGGGACAGACAGGCCATAGCCAACAAGGTACACCCAGATCAGATGCCAACCCTGTAAGTAATAGGACAGACAGGCCAGAGCTAACAAGGTACATTCAGATCAGATGCCAACTCTATAAGTATTAGGACAGACAAGCAAGAGCAAACAAGGTACACCCAGATCAAATGCCAACTCTATAAGTATTAGGACGGACAGGCCAGAGCTAACAAGGTACACCCAGATCAGATGAAAAACCTTTAAGTGTTTGGACGGACAGGCCTAATAAGTATAGGGACAGACAAGCCAATGCAAACCCGTCCTGGAAGGCCTAAAAATCTCTGTTACCAAGGCTAACATTCCTGCTGTAAAGATTGTGGTCGAACAGGATGCGCGATTGTCTGTCAAAGATATAGCTAGTTGTACTGGCATATCAGAAGGCAGTGTGCAAACAATTCTGAAAATGCGTTTGGACCAGAGGAAGGTTTGCGCTAGGTGGGTACCTCATTTGCTCACTGAGGAGCAAAAGACACAATGCCTTAAATGTGCCTGGGAACTTTTGAAAACATACAAAGGCTGTAATAGTCAGGTTATTTCTAACTTGCTAACGGGTGATGAAACCTGGGTGCACATGTTTGAGCCACAAAGAAGGGTTGATAATAAGCAATGGAAGCAAAAAGATAAAAAAAACCCATGTATTGCCAAGAGAACTATAAGTTTGAAAAAGATGTTGTAAGCAATTTTCTTTAATTCAAGTGGGCCAGTCGTTCAAGTGCCTTGTCCATCTGGTCATATAGTCACTTGCCGATTCTACAAGAATTCTGTACTGAAGAAAGTGAAAGAGTTTTACAATAAAAAACGACAAAGCTAAGGATGGTCAGGAGTCCAGCTTTTACATGACAACGCCTCCTCTCATAAGTGTGAGGTTGTTAAGTCATCTGACTTAGAGGTGAAAGTTTTAAACCATCCACCTTATTCACCTGACCTGAGTCCCTGTGACTTCTTTTTATTTCCAAGGCTTAAGAAAATGCTTTCTGGAAATAAATATACCTCTAGAAGTTCTCTTGGCAGCAATATTTATCAGTGTCTCCAACAGATACCAAAAGAAGACTATATATCTGCTTTTCGCGACTGGGTAAAAAGGCTACAAAAATGTGTTTCAGTAAAGGGGGAATACTTTGAAGGTTTGTAATAAAAATATGTTTGATAAAAGCATTGAAGTAATCCAAAGCCGGTGACAAAACTTTTTTGCAGGACCCTTGTATTGGGACATACAGGCCAGAGTCAACAAGGTACACATAGATCAGATGTCAACCCTATAAGTATTGGGACAGACAGCTCAGAGCAAACAAGGTACACACAGATCAGATGTCAACCCTATAAGTTTTGGGACAGACAGGCCAGAGCAAAGAAGGTACACCTAGATCAGATGTCAACCCTATTATTATTGGGACAGACAGGCCAGAGCCAGCAAGGTACACATAGATTAGATGTCAACCCTATAAGTATTGGGACAGACAGGCCAGAGCCAACAAGGTACACCTAGATCAGATGTCAACCCTATAAGTATTGGGACAGACAGGCCAGAGCCAACAAGGTACGCCAATATTAGATGTCAACCCTATAAGTATTGGGACAGACAGGCCAGAGCCAACAAGGTACACCTAGATCAGATGTCAACCCTATAAGTATTGGGACAGACAGGCCAGAGCAAACAAGATACACATAGATCAGATGCTAACCCTATACGTACTGGGGCAGAAAGGCCAGAGCAAACAAGGTAAACACAGATGAGATGTCAACCCTATAAGTATTGGGACAGATAGGCCAGAGCCAAGAAGGTACACCCAGATCAGATGTCAACCCTATAAGTATTGGGACAGACAGGCCAGAGCAAACAAGATACACCCAGATCAGATGCTTACCCTATAAGTACTGGGGCAGAAAGGCCAGAGCAAACAAGGTACACCCAGATCAGATGCTAACCTTATAAGTATTGGGACAGACAGGCCAGAGCCAACAAGGTTCACCCTGATAAGTTGTCAACCCTATACGTATTTGGACAGACAGGCCAGAGCAAACAAGGTACACCAAGATCAGATGCTAACCCTGTAAGTACTGGGGCAGAAAGGCCAGAACAAACAAGGTAAATACAGCTGAGATGTCAACCCTATAAGTACTGGGACAGATAGGCCAGAGCAAACAAGGTACACCCTGATCAGATGCCAACCCTATAAGTATTGGGCCAGACAGGCCAGAGCAAACAAGGTACACACAGATCAGATGCCAGCCCTTAAGTATTGGGACAGACAGGCAAGAGCCAACAAGTTACACCCAGATTTGTTGTCAACCCAATACGTATTGGGACAGACAGGCCAGAGCCATCAAGGTACACACAGATCAGATGTCAACCCTATAAGTATTGAGACAGACAGGCCAGAGCCAACAAGGTACACATAGATCAGATGTCAACCCTATAAGTATTGGGAAAGACAGGCTAGAGCCAACAAGGTACACCTAGATCAGATGTCAACCCTATAAGTATTGGGACAGACACACCAGAGCCAACAAGGTACACATAGATCAGATGTCAACACTTTAAGTATTGGGACAGACAGGCCAGAGCCAACAAGGTACACATAGATCAGACGTCAACCCTATAAGTACATGTATTGGGAAAGACAGGCCAGAGCCAACAAGGTACACCTAGATCAGATGTCAACCCTATATGTATTGGGACAGACAGACCAGAGCCAACAAGGTACACACAGAACAGATGTCAACCCTATAAATATTGGGACAGACAGGCCAGAGCCAACAAGGTATGCCTAGATTAGATGTCAACCCTATAAGTATTGGGACAGACAGGCCAGAGCCAACAAGGTACACCTAGATTAGATGTCAACCCTATAAGCATTGGGACAGACAAGCCAAAGCAAACAAGGTACACCTAGATCAGATGTCACCCTGTAAGTATTGGGACAGACAGGCCAGAGTCAACAAGGTACACCTAGATCAGATGTCAACCCTATAAGTATTGGGACAGACAGGTCAGAGCCAACAAGGTACACCTAGATTAGATGTCAACCCTATAGGTATTGGGACAGACAGGCCAGAGCCAACAAGGTACACCTAGATCAGATGTCAACCCTGTAAGTATTAGGACAGACAGGCCAGAGCCAACAAGGTACATCTAGATCAGATGTCAACCCTATAAGTATTGGGACAGACAGGCCAGAGCCAACAAGGTACACCTAGATCAGATGTCAACCCTATAAGTATTAAAACAGACAGGCCCAAACCAACAAGGTACACCTAGATCAGATGTAAACCCAATAAGTATTGGGACAGACAGGCCAGAGCCAACAAGGTACACCCAGATCAGATGTCAACCCTATAAGTATTAGGACAGACAGGCCCGAACCAACAAGGTACACCTAGATCAGATGTCAACCCTATAAGTATTGGGACAGACAGGCCAGAGCCAACAAGGTACATCTAGATCAGTTGTCAACCCTATAAGTATTAGGACAGACAGGCCAGAGCCAACAAGGTACACCTAGATCAGATGTCAACCCTATAAGTATTGGGACAGACAGGCCAGAGCCAACAAGGTACACCTAGATCAGACGTCAACCCTATAAGTATTGGGACGGACAGGCCAGAGCCAACAAGGTACACCTAGATTAAATGTCAACCCTATAAGCATTGGGACAGACAAGCCAAAGATAACAAGGTACACCTAGATCCGATGTCAACCCTGTAAGTATTGGGACAGACAGGCCAGAGGAAACAAGGCACACCTAGATTAGATGTCAACCCTATAAGAATTAAGACAGACAGGCCAGAGCCAACAAGGTACACCTAGATCAAATGTCAACCCTTAAGTATTGGGACAGACAGGCCAGAGCCAACAAGTTACACCCAGATTTGTTGTCAACCCAATAAGTATTGGGACAGACAGGCCAGCGCCAACAAGGTACACACAGATCAGATGTCAACCCTATAAGTATTGAGACAGACAGGCCAGAGCCAACAAGGTACACATAGATCAGATGTCAACCCTATAAGTATTGGGACAGACAGGCCAGAGCCAACAAAGTACACCTAGATCAGATGTCAACCCTATAAGTATTGGGGCAGACACACCAGAGCCAACAAGGTACACATAGATCAGACGTCAACCCTATAAGTACATGTATTGGGAAAGACAGGCCAGAGCCAACAAGGTACACCTAGATCAGATGTCAACCCTATAAGTATTGGGACAGACAGACCAGAGCCAACAAGGTACACATAGATCAGATGTCAACCCTTTAAGTATTGGGACAGACAGGCCAGAGCCAACAAGGTACACATAGATCAGACGTCAACCCTATAAGTACATGTATTGGGAAAGACAGGCCAGAGCCAACAAGGTATGCCTAGATTAGATGTCAACCCTATAAGCATTGGGACAGACAAGCCAAAGCAAACAAGGTATACCTAGATCAGATGTCAACCCTGTAAGTATTGGGACAGACAGGCCAGAGTCAACAAGGTACACCTAGATCAGATGTCAACCCTATAAGTATTGGGACAGACAGGCCAGAGCCAACAAGGTACACCTAGATTAGATGTCAACCCTATAAGTATTGGGACAGACAGGCCAGAGCCAACAAGGTACACCTAGATCAGATGTCAACCCTATAAGTATTGGGACAGACAGGCCAGAGCCAACAAGGTACATCTAGATCAGATGTCAACCCTATAAGTATTAAGACAGACAGGCCAGAGCCAACAAGGTACACCTAGATCAGATGTCAACCCTATAAGTATTGGGACAGACACACCAGAGCCAACAAGGTACACATAGATCAGATGTCAACCCTTTAAGTATTGGGACAGACAGGCCAGAGCCAACAAGGTACACATAGATCAGACGTCAACCCTATAAGTACATGTATTGGGAAAGACAGGCCAGAGCAAACAAGGTACACCTAGATCAGATGTCAACCCTATAAGTATTGGGATAGACAGACCAGAGCCAACAAGGTACACACAGAACAGATGTCAACCCTATAAATATTGGGACAGACAGGCAAGAGCCAACAAGGTATGCCTAGATTAGATGTCAACCCTATAAGTATTGGGACAGACAGGCCAGAGCCAACAAGGTACACCTAGATTAGATGTCAACCCTATAAGCATTGGGACAGACAAGCCAAAGCAAACAAGGTACACCTAGATCAGATGTCAACCCTGTAAGTATTGGGACAGACAGGCCAGAGTCAACAAGGTACACCTAGATCAGATGTCAACCCTATAAGTATTGGGACAGACAGGCCAGAGCCAACAAGGTACACCTAGATTAGATGTCAACCCTATAAGTATTGGGACAGACAGGCCAGAGCCAACAAGGTACAGCTAGATCAGATGTCAACCCTATAAGTATTAGGACAGACAGGCCAGAACCAACAAGGTACACCTAGATCAGATGTCAACCCTATAAGTATTGGGACAGACAGGTCAGAGCCAACAAGGTACACCTAGATCAGATGTCAACCCTATAAGTATTGGGACAGACAGGCCAGAGCCAACAAGGTACATCTAGATCAGTTGTCAACCCTATAAGTATTAGGACAGACAGGCCAGAACCAACAAGGAACACCTAGATCAGATGTCAACCCTATAAGTATTGGGACAGACAGGCCAGAGCCAACAAGGTACACCTAGATCAGATGTCAACCCTACAAGTATTGGGACAGACAGGCCAGAGCCAACAAGGTACACCTAGATCAGATGTCAACCCTATAAGTATTGGGACAGACAGGCCAGAGCCAACAAAGTGCACCCAGATCAGATGTCAACCCTATAGGTATTGGGACACACAGGCCAGAGCCAACAAGGTACACCTAGATCAGATGTCAACCCTATAAGTATTGGGACAGACAGGCCAGAGCCAACAAGGTACATCTAGATCAGACGTCAACCCTATAAGTATTGGGACGGACAGGCCAGAGCCAACAAGGTACACCTAGATTAAATGTCAACCCTATAAGCATTGGGACAGACAAGCCAAAGATAACAAGGTACACCTAGATCAGATGTCAACCCTGTAAGTATTGGGACAAACAGGCCAGAGGAAACAAGGCACACCTAGATTAGATGTCAACCCTATAAGAATTAAGATAGACAGGCCAGAGCCAACAAGGTACACCTAGATCAAATGTCAACCCTTAAGTATTGGGACAGACAGGCCAGAGCCAACAAGTTGCACCCAGATTTGTTGTCAACCCAATAAGTATTGGGGCAGACAGGCCAGAGCCAACAAGGTACACACAGATCAGATGTCAACCCTATAAGTATTGAGACAGACAGGCCAGAGTCAACAAGGTACACACAGATCAGATGTCAACCCTATAAGTATTGGGAAAGACAGGCTAGAGCCAACAAGGTACACCTAGATCAGATGTCAACCCTATAAGTATTGGGACAGACACACCAGAGCCAACAAGGTACACATAGATCAGATGTCAACCCTTTAAGTATTGGGACAGACAGGCCAGAGCCAACAAGGTACACATAGATCAGACGTCAACCCTATCAGTACATGTATTGGGAAAGACAGGCCAGAGCCAACAAGGTACACCTAGATCAGATGTCAACCCTATAAGTATTGGGACAGACAGACCAGAGCCAATAAGGTACACACAGAACAGATGTCAACCCTAAAAATATTGGGACAGACAGGCCAGAGCCAACAAGGTCTGCCTAGATTAGATGTCAACCCTATAAGCATTGGGACAGACAAGCAAAGCAAACAAGGTACACCTAGATCAGATGTCAACCCTGTAAGTATTGGGACAGACAGGCCAGAGTCAACAAGGTACACCTAGATCAGATGTCAACCCTAAAAGTATTGGGACAGACAGGCCAGAGCCAACAAGGTACACCTACATTAGATGTCAACCCTATAAGTATTGGGACAGACAGGCCAAAGCCAACAAGGTACACCTATATCAGATGTCAACCCTATAAGTATTAGGACAGACAGGCCAGAGCCAACAAGGTACATCTAGATCTGATGTCAACCCTATAAGTATTGGGACAGACAGGCCAGAGCCAACAAGGTACACCTAGATCAGATGTCAACCCTATAAGTATTAGGACAGACAGGCCAGAGCCAACAAGGTGCACCTAGATCAGATGTCAACCCTATAAGACTTGGAACAGACAGGTCAGAGCCAACAAGGTACACCTAGATCAGATGTCAATCCTATAAGTATTGGGACAGACAGGCCAGAGCCAACAAGGTACACCTAGATCAGTTGTCAATGCTATAAGTATTAGGACAGACAGGCCAGAGCCAACAAGGTACACCTAGATCAGATGTCAACCCTATAAGTATTGGGACAGACAGGCCAGAGCCAACAAGGTACACCTAGATCAGATGTCAACCCTATAAGTATTGGGACATACAGGCCAGAGCCAACATTGTACACCTAGATCAGATGTCAACCCTATAAGTATTAGGACAGACAGGCCAGAGCCAACAAGGTACACCTAGATCAGATGTCAACCCTATAAGTATTGGGACAGACAGGCCAGAGCCAACAAGGTGCACCCAGATCAGATGTAAACCCTATAAGTATTGGGACAGACAGGCCAGAGCTAACAAGGTACACCTAGATCAGATGTCAACCCTATAAGTATTGGGATGGACAGGCCAGAGCCAACAAGGTACACCTAGATTAAATGTCAACCCTATAAGCATTGGGACAGACAAGCCAAAGATAACAAGGTACACCTAGATCAGATGTCAACCCTGTAAGTATTGGGACAGACAGGCCAGAGGAAACAAGGCACACCTAGATTAGATGTCAACCCAATACGTATTAAGACAGACAGGCCAGAGCCAACAAGGTACACCTAGATCAAATGTCAACCCTATAAGTATTGGGACAAACAGGCCAGAGCCAACAAGGTAAACCTAGGTAAGATGTCAACCCTATATTGGGACAGACAGGCCGGAGCCAACAAGGTGCACCTAGATCAGATGTCAACCCTATAAGTATTGGGACAGACAGGCCAGAGCCAACAAGGTACACCTAGATCAGATGTCAACCCTATAATAAGTATTGGGACAGAGAGGCCAGAGCCAACAAGGTACACACAGATCAGATGTCAACCCTATAAGTATTGGGACAGACAGGCCAGAGCCAACAAGGTACACACAGATCAGATGTCAACCCTATAAGTATTGGGACAGACAGGCCAGAGCCAACAAGGTACACCCAGATCAGATGTGAACCCTATAAGTATTGGGACAGACAGGCCAGAGCCAACAAGGTGCACCCAGATCAGATGTCAACCCTATAAGTATTGGGACAGACAGGCCAGAGCCAACAAGGTACACCTAGATCAGATGTCAACCCTATAAGTATTGGGACAGACAGGCCAGAGCCAACAAGGTACACCAAGATCAGATGTCAACCCTATAAGTATTGGGACAGACAGGCCAGAGCCAATAAAGTACACCTAGATCAGATGTCAACCCTATAAGTATTCGGACAGACAGGCCGGAGCCAACCAGGTACACCTAGATCAAATGTCAACCCTATAAGTATTGGGACAAACAGGCCAGAGCCAACAAGGTAAACCTAGGTAAGATGTCAACCCTATATTGGGACAGACAGGCCGGAGCCAACAAGGTGCACCTAGATCAGATGTCAACCCTATAAGTATTGGGACAGACAGGCTAGAGCCAACAAGGTACACCTAGATCAGATGTCAACCCTATAATAAGTATTGGGACAGAGAGGCCAGAGCCAACAAGGTACACACAGATCAGATGTCAACCCTATAGGTATTGGGACAGACAGGCCAGAGCCAACAAGGTACACAGATGTCAACCCTATAAGTATTGGGACAGACAGGCCAGAGCCAACAAGGTACACCCAGATCAGATGTGAACCCTATAAGTATTGGAACAGACAGGCCAGAGCCAACAAGGTGCACCCAGATCAGATGTCAACCATATAAGTATTGGGACAGACAGGCCAGAGCCAACAAGGTACACCTAGATCAGATGTCAACCCTATAAGTATTGGGACAGACAGGCCAGAGCCAACAAGGTACACCAAGATCAGATGTCAACCCTATAAGTATTGGGACAGACAGGCCAGAGCCAACAAAGTACACCTAGATCAGATGTCAACCCTATAAGTATTCGGACAGACAGGCCGGAGCCAACCAGGTGCACCTAGATCAGATGTCAACCCTATAAGTATAGGGACAGACAGGCCAGAGCCAACAAGGTACACATAGATCAGATGTCAACCCTATAAGTATTAAGACAGACAGGCCAGAGCCAACCAGGTGCACCTAGATCAGATGTTAACCCTATAAGTATAGGGACAGACAGGCCAGAGCCAACAAGGTACACCTAGATCAGATGTCAACCCTATAAGTATTAGGACAGACAGGCCAGAGCCAACAAGGTACACCTAGATCAGATGTCAACCCTATAAGTACTGGGACAGACAGGTGAGATCCAACAAGGTACACCTAGATCAGATGTCAACCCTATAAGTATTAGTACAGACAGGCCAGGGCCAACAAGGTACACCTAGATCAGATGTCAACCCTATAAGTATTAGGACAGACAGGCCAGAGCCAACAAGGTGCACCGAGATCAGATGTCAACCCTATAAGTACTGGGACAGACAGGCCAGAGCCAACAAGGTACACCTAGATTAGATGTCAACCCTATAAGTATTGAGACAGACAGGCCAGACCCAACAAGGTACACCTAGATCAGATGTTAACCCTGTAAGTATTGGGACAGACAGGCCAGAGCCAACAAGGTACACCTAGATCAGATGTCAACCCTATAAGTATTGGGACAGACAAGCCAGAGCCAACAAGGTACCCCTAGATCAGTTGTCAACCCTATAAGTATTAGGACAGACAGGCCAGAGCCAACAAGGTGCACCTAGATCAGATGTCAACCCTATAAGTATTGGGACAGACAGGCCAGAGCCAACAAGGTACACCTAGATCAGATGTCAACCCTATAAGTATTGGGACAGACAGGCCAGAGCCAACCAGGTGCACCTAGATCAGATGTCAACCCTATAAGTATAGGGACAGACAGGCCAGAGGAAACAAGGCACACCTAGATTAGATGTCAACCCTATAAGAATTAAGACAGACAGGCCAGAGCCAACAAGGTACACCTAGATCAAATGTCAACCCTTAAGTATTGGGACAGACAGGCCAGAGCCAACAAGTTGCACCCAGATTTGTTGTCAACCCAATAAGTATTGGGACAGACAGGCCAGAGCCAACAAGGTACACACAGATCAGATGTCAACCCTATAAGTATTGAGACAGACAGGCCAGAGCCAACAAGGTACACACAGATCAGATGTCAACCCTATAAGTATTGGGAAAGACAGGCTAGAGCCAACAAGGTACACCTAGATCAGATGTCAACCCTATAAGTATTGGGACAGACACACCAGAGCCAACAAGGTACACACAGAACAGATGTCAACCCTTTAAGTATTGGGACAGACAGGCCAGAGCCAACAAGGTAAACATAGATCAGACGTCAACCCTATCAGTACATGTATTGGGAAAGACAGGCCAGAGCCAACAAGGTACACCTAGATCAGATGTCAACCCTATAAGTATTGGGACAGACAGACCAGAGCCAACAAGGTACACACAGAACAGATGTCAACCCTAAAAATATTGGGACAGACAAGCCAGAGCCAACAAGGTATGCCTAGATTAGATGTCAACCCTATAAGCATTGGGACAGACAAGCCAAAGCAAACAAGGTACACCTAGATCAGATGTCAACCCTGTAAGTATTGGGACAGACAGGCCAGAGTCAACAAGGTACACCTAGATCAGATGTCAACCCTATAAGTATTGGGAAAGACAGGCCAGAGCCAACAAGGTACACCTACATTAGATGTCAACCCTATAAGTATTGGGACAGACAGGCCAGAGCCAACAAGGTACACCTATATCAGATGTCAACCCTATAAGTATTAGGACAGACAGGCCAGAGCCAACAAGGTACATCTAGATCAGATGTCAACCCTATAAGTATTGGGACAGACAGGCCAGAGCCAACAAGGTACACCTAGATCAGATGTCAACCCTATAAGTATTAGGACAGACAGGCCAGAGCCAACAAGGTACACCTAGATCAGATGTCAACCCTATAAGACTTGGAACAGACAGGTCAGAGCCAACAAGGTACACCTAGATCAGATGTCAACCCTATAAGTATTGGGACAGACAGGCCAGAGCCAACAAGGTACACCTAGATCAGTTGTCAATGCTGTAAGTATTAGGACAGACAGGCCAGAGACAACAAAGGTACACCTAGATCAGATGTCAATCCTATAAGTATTGGGACAGACAGGCCAGAGCCAACAAGGTACACCTAGATCAGATGTCAACCCTATAAGTATTGGGACATACAGGCCAGAGCCAACATTGTACACCTAGATCAGATGTCAACCCTATAAGTATTGGGACAGACAGGCCAGAGCCAACAAGGTACACCTAGATCAGATGTCAACCCTATAAGTATTGGGACAGACAGGCCAGAGCCAACAAGGTGCACCCAGATCAGATGTAAACCCTAAAGGTATTGGGACAGACAGGCCAGAGCTAACAAGGTACACCTAGATCAGATGTCAACCCTATAAGTATTGGGACAGACAGGCCAGAGCAAACAAGGTACACCTAGATTAAATGTCAACCCTATAAGCATTGGGACAGACAAGCCAAAGATAACAAGGTACACCTAGATCAGATGTCAACCCTGTAAGAATTGGGACAGACAGGCCAGAGGAAACAAGGCACACCAAGATTAGATGTCAACCCAATAAGTATTAAGACAGACAGGCCAGAGCCAACTTGGTACACCAAGATCAAATGTCAACCCTATAAGTATTGGGACAAACAGGCCAGAGCCAACAAGGTAAACCTAGGTAAGATGTCAACCCTATATTGGGACAGACAGGCCGGAGCCAACAAGGTGCACCTAGATCAGATGTCAACCCTATAAGTATTGGGACAGACAGGCCAGAGCCAACAAGGTACACCTAGATCAGATGTCAACCCTATAATAAGTATTTGGACAGAGAGGCCAGAGCCAACAAGGTACACACAGATCAGATGTCAACCCTATAAGTATTGGGACAGACAGGCCAGAGCCAACAAGGTACACACAGATCAGATGTCAACCCTATAAGTATTGGGACAGACAGGCCAGAGCCAACAAGGTACACCCAGATCAGATGTGAACCCTATAAGTATTGGGACAGACAGGCCAGAGCCAACAAGGTGCACCCAGATCAGATGTCAACCCTATAAGTATTGGGACAGACAGGCCAGAGCCAACAAGGTACACCTAGATCAGATGTCAACCCTATAAGTATTGGGACAGACAGGCCAGAGCCAACAAGGTACACCAAGATCAGATGTCAACCCTATAAGTATTGGGACAGACAGGCCAGAGCCAACAAAGTACACCTAGATCAGATGTCAACCCTATAAGTATTCGGACAGACAGGCCGGAGCCAACCAGGTACACCTAGATCAAATGTCAACCCTATAAGTATTGGGACAAACAGGCCAGAGCCAACAAGGTAAACCTAGGTAAGATGTCAACCCTATATTGGGACAGACAGGCCGGAGCCAACAAGGTGCACCTAGATTAGATGTCAACCCTATAAGTATTGGGACAGACAGGCCAGAGCCAACAAGGTACACCTAGATCAGATGTCAACCCTATAATAAGTATTGGGACAGAGAGGCCAGAGCCAACAAGGTACACACAGATCAGATGTCAACCCTATAAGTATTGGGACAGACAGGCCAGAGCCAACAAGGTACACACAGATCAGATGTCAACCCTATAAGTATTGGGACAGACAGGCCAGAGCCAACAAGGTACACACAGATCAGATGTGAACCCTATAAGTATTGGGACAGACAGGCCAGAGCCAACAAGGTGCACCCAGATCAGATGTCAACCCTATAAGAATTGGGACAGACAGGCCAGAGCCAACAAGGTACACCTAGATCAGATGTCAACCCTATAAGTAGTGGGACAGACAGGCCAGAGCCAACAAGGTACACCAAGATCAGATGTCAACCCTATAAGTATTGGGACAGACAGGCCAGAGCCAACAAAGTACACCTAGATCAGATGTCAACCCTATAAGTATTCGGACAGACAGGCCGGAGCCAACCAGGTGCACCTAGATCAGATGTCAACTCTATAAGTATAGGGACAGACAGGCCAGAGCCAACAAGGTACACATAGATCAGATGTCAACCCTATAAGTATTAAGACAGACAGGCCAGAGCCAACCAGGTGCACCTAGATCAGATGTTAACCCTATAAGTATAGGGACAGACAGGCCAGAGCCAACAAGGTACACCTAGATCAGATGTCAACCCTATAAGTATTAGGACAGACAGGCCAGAGCCAACAAGGTACACCTAGATCAGATGTCAACCCTATAAGTATTGGGACAGACAGGCGAGATCCAACAAGGTACACCCAGATCAGATGTCAACCCTATAAGTATTAGGACAGACAGGCCAGAGCCAACAAGGTACACCTAGATCAGATGTCAACCCTATAAGTATTAGGACAGACAGGCCAGAGCAACAAGGTGCACCGAGATCAGATGTCAACCCTATAAGTACTGGGACAGATAGGCCAGAGCCAACAAGGTACACCTAGATTAGATGTCAACCCTATAAGTATTGAGACAGACAGGCCAGACCCAACAAGGTACACCTAGATCAGATGTTAACACTGTAAGTATTGGGACAGACGGGCCAGAGCCAACAAGGTACACCTAGATCAGATGTCAACCCTATAAGTATTGGGACAGACAAGCCAGAGCCAACAAGGTACCCCTAGATCAGTTGTCAACCCTATAAGTATTAGGACAGACAGGCCAGAGCCAACAAGGTGCACCTAGATCAGATGTCAACCCTATAAGTATTGGGACAGACAGGCCAGAGCCAACAAGGTAAACCTAGATCAGATGTCAACCCTATAAGTATTGGGACAGACAGGCCAGAGCCAACCAGGTGCACCTAGATCAGATGTCAACCCTATAAGTATAGGGACAGACAGGCCAGAGCCAAAAAGGTACAAACATATCAGATAACCCTATAATTATTAAAACAGACAGGCCAGAGCCAGCAAGGTACACACAGAATAGATGTCATCCCTATAAATATTGGGACAGCGAGGCCAGAGCCAACAAGGTACACCTAGATCAGATGTCAACCCTATAAGTATTGGGACAGACAGGCCAGAGTCAACAAGGTACACCTAGATCAGATGTCAACCCTATTAGTGTTGGGACAGACAGGCCAGAGCCAAGAAAGTACACCTAGATCAGAGGTCACTTATGCAACAAGATACCAGAGCCAACAAGGAACACCTAGATCAGATGTCAACCCTATAAGTATTAGGACAGACAGGCCAGAGCCAACAAGGTACACCTAGATCAAATGTCAACCCTATAAGTATTAGGACAGACAGACCAGAGCAACAAGGTGCACCAAGATCAGATGTCAACCCTATAAGTACTGGGACAGACAGGCCAGAGCAAACAAGGTACACCTAGATTAGATGTCAACCCTATAAGTATTGGGACAGACAGGCCAGAGCCAACAAGGTACACCTAGATCAGATGTCATCCCTATAAGTATTGGGACAGACAAGCCAGAGCCAACAAGGTACACCTAGATCAGTTGTCAACCCTATAAGTATTAGGACAGACAGGCCAGAGCCAACAAGGTACACCTAGTAGATCAGATGTCAACCCTATAAGTATTCGGACAGACAGGCCAGAGCCAACAAGGTACACCTAGATCAGATGTCAACCCTATAAGTATTCGGACAGACAGGCCAGAGCCAAAAAGGTACACCTAGATCAGATGTCAACCCTATAAGTATTGGGACAGACAGGCCAGAGCCAACAAGGTTCACCCAGATCAGTTGTCAACCCTGTAAGTATTAGGACAGACACGACAGAGAAAACAAGGTACACCTAGATCAGATGTCAACCCTATAAGTATTGGGATAGACAGGCCAGAGCCAACATGGTGCACCAAAATCAGATGTCAACCCTATAAGTATTGGGACAGACATGCCAGAGCCAACAAGGTACACGTAGATCAGATGTCAACCCTATAAGTATTTGGACAGACAGGCCAGAGCCAACAAGGGACACCTTGATTAGATGTCAACCCTATAAGCATTGGGACAGACAAGCCAAAGCCAACAAGGTACACCTAGATTAGATGTCAACCCTGTAAGTATTGGGACAGACAAGCCAGAGTCAACAAGATACACCTAGATCAGATGTCTACCCTATAAGTATTGGGACAGACAGGCCAGAGGATCAAGGTACACCTAGATTAGATGTCAACCCTATAAGTATTAGGACAAACAGGCCAGAGCCAACAAGGTACACCTAGATCAGATGTCAACCCTATAAGTATTGGGACAGACAGGCCAGAGCCAACAAGGTAAACCTAGATCAGATGTCAACCCTATAAGTATTGGGACAGACAGGCCAGAGCCAACAAGGTGCACCCAGATCAGATGTCAACCCTATAAGTATTGGGACAGACAGGCCAGAGCCAACAAGGTACACCTAGATCAGATGTCAACCCTATAAGTATTGGGACAGACAGGCCAGAGCCAACAAGTTACACCTAGATTAGATGTCAACCCTATAAGCATTGGGACAGACAAGCCAAAGCCAACAAGGTACACCTAGATCAGATGTCAACCCTATAAGTATTGGGACAGACAGGCCAGAGTCAACAAGATACACCTAGATCAGATGTCAACCCTATAAGTATTGGGACAGACAGGCCAGAGGAAACAAGGTACACCTAGATTAGATGTCAACCCTATAAGTATTAGGACAGACAGGCCAGAGCCAACAAGGTACACCTAGATCAGATGTCAACCCTATAAGTATTGGGACAGACAGGCCAGAGCCAACAAGGTAAACCTAGATCAGATGTCAACTATATAAGTATTGGGACAGACAGGCCAGAACCAACAAGGTGCACCCAGATCAGATGTCAACCCTATAAGTATTGGGACAGACAGGCCAGATCCAAAAAGGTACACCTTGATCAGATGTCAACCCTATAAGTATTGGGACAGACAGGCCAGAGCCAACAAGGTAAACCTAGATCAGATGTCAACCATATAAGTATTGGGACAGACAGGCCAGAACCAACAAGGTGCACCCAGATCAGATGTCAACCCTATAAGTATTGGGACAGACAGGCCAGAGCCAACAAGGTACACCTTGATCAGATGTCAACCCTATAAGTATTGGGACAGACAGGCCAGAGCCAACAAGGTACACACAGATCAGGATGTCAACCCTATAAGTATTGGGACAGACAGGCCAGAGCCAACAAGGTGCACCCAGATCAGATGTGAACCCTATAAGTATTGGGACAGACAGGCCAGAGCCAACAAGGTACACCTAGATCAGATGTCAACCCTATAAGTATTGGGACAGACAGGCCAGAGCCAACAAGGTACACCAAGATCAGATGTCAACCCTATAAGTATTGGGACAGATAGGCCAGAGCCAACAAGGTACACCCAGATCAGATGTCAACCCTGTAAGTATTGGGACAGACAGGCCAGAGCCAACAAGGTGCACCCATATCAGATGTCAACCCTATAAGTATTGGGACAGACAGGCCAGAGCCAACAAGGTACACCTAGATCAGATGTCAACCCTATAAGTATTGGGACAGACAGTCCAGAGCCAACCAGGTGCACCTAGTTCAGATGTCAACCCTATAAGTATAGGGACAGACAGGCCAGAGCCTAAAAGGTACACACAGATCAGATATCCCTATAATTATTGGGACAGACAGGCCAGAGCCAGCAAGGTACACACAGATTAGATGTCATCCCTATAAATATTGGGACAGACAGGCCAGAGCCAAGAAGGTACACCTAGATCAGATGACAACCCTATAAGTATTGGGACAGACAGGCCAGAGTCAACAAGGTACACCTAGATCAGATGTCAACCCTATTAGTGTTGGGACAGACAGGCCAGAACCAAGAAAGTACACCTAGATCAGACGTCACTTATGCAACAAATATATGAACAGGTAGTAAAATAGACCATTTCAATTGTTAGGACAGACATGGCAAGGAGACAAGAAATCTATATTTAGGGTCAATACAGTACATTTTTCAAACTAAGGATGCTGATGGAACCTCCTTATTTGTGCTCAATGTACAATTCTGTCTTCCATAATATGTTTATTGTTGTTTTATTTCTTTGTTTCATATAACAATATTGGTAACACATATAACATAGTAATATAGGCAATTTATCTTTGACACCAACAATTTGTTTTATTAAAATCTACCAACAGACTTATTAAAATCTATTTGAGCCATGTCATGAGAAAAGGGCATTTCAGACTTCCCATTGAATCAATCTTTAGTGACCATGTCCAGCCCCTTCTAGCATGGTCTACTGTAGTTCTTTGGTTGAAGCTTCCAGTTGGCCTGGTGCGTACATAAGGAAACAGCATAGGTTCTTGCGAGATTGTGCAAATGCAAAGGCTCACCTGAATCTTTGCTGTTTGCATATACTTTAATAGCTCTTTTCCCATGACACCGCTCATATCATCTCTGTTACTCCACCTTGTGCTGTGCAAATAAATTCAAAACACCTGAAAAACAAATCCTTTTAAAATATAATTTACACAATTTATTTCATAAACAAATCTCAACGTTTCGGCAAATGAAAGCCTTTTTCAAGAGAGTTAAGTTCTTTCAATTCTACACCATCTTATCAATACTGTCAACCATTTTGAATACAGATGTTATGTTCAACGTTATCACAATGTCATGACATCTGATTACAGGTGCCAAGACGTCGTACTACCATTTGGCGCCAAAACTGGAGTAACTGTGTTATTTAGACTTTTTCAACAATCAGATCACCTAATGTGATGCAGTTCACAATGAAATAAAACAGTCCTTAGTAAATAGAAAAAAAATATTGTTAATAAATATAAAAATATAAAAATATTATTAATAAATAAATAAATGAAATAAAAACAAAATGAAATAAAAAGTAAAGAGCCATAGCCGTGAAATTAAAACAATAAAATTTTATTTTGATTTTTTATTTATTTATTTATTTATTTATTTATTTATTATATTTTTTTGTTTGTTGGTGTTATCAATGAGCTATGTTTCTGCATATATATAGTGGTAGATAACATATCAATTTATTATTTCTTTAATTATTCTTTTATTTTATTATTTATTTATTTATTCATTTTTATTTATTTCTTTTATTTTATTTTATTTCTTTTTTTCATTTTTTATATTTTCTTTTGTGTTTATTTTGAATTATCATCATCAACATTACTTTTAGTATTGGTTACTATCAATATCATTCTGGTGTTATTTTAATATATGCCTCTATATAACGTAATAGCAAGGGTCCAAAAACAACAACAACAACAAACAATAGGACCATGATGGTTCTATATCGCTCACCTGAGCAAACACATTTGCATACTTACTTTTGAAGTTTCAGCCAAGTTCACTGCTCTAAAATTTTTGTATACATTTTATAGCCCTGCCCCCCCAACGGCCATGTTTTTTTAACGCATCATGACGGCTTGAATCTGAATCTTGAAAGAGGGTCACCGAAGGAACATTTCTGCCAAGTTATATTGAAATCAGTTCAGTGGTTTCTGACAAGAAGATTTTTAAAGTTTTCTATTTAGATATATAGGGAAAATAAGCCTCATCCCCTAGTAACCATGTTTTTTGATGAATCATGATTGCTTGAACCTAGATATACAGTATAGGGAAAATAAGCCCCATCCCCTAGTAGCCACGTTTTTTGATGAATCATGATTGCTTGAACAATCTTGGTAGAGAGTCACCAAAGCAACATTCCTTCCAAGTAATATTGAAATCGGTCAGGTGGTTTCTGACAAGAAAAATTTTAAAGTTTTCTATACAGTTATATACAGAAAATAAGCCCTGCCCCCTGGCGGCCATGATTTTTGACGTACGATTTTGATTCGTATCATGAGGGCTTGAACAATCTTGGTAGAAAGTCACCAAAGTAACATTCCTGCCAAGTTACACTGAACTCAGTCCAATGGTTTCTTACGAGAAGATTTTTAAAGTTTTCTATATAGATATATAGGGAAAATAAGCCCCACCCCCTGGTGGCCATGTTTTTTGAAGAATCATGACAGCTTGACCAACCTTGGTAGAGGGTCACAAAGCACATAACTGCCAAGTTATATTGAAATCGATCCATTGGTTTCTAATAAGAAGCTTTTTAACATTTTCAATATAGATATATAGGGTAACCCGCCCCATGGCAGCCATGTTTTTTGACGAATCATGATTACTTGAACAATCTTGGTAGAGGGTCACCAAGGAAACATTTCTGCTAAGTCATAATGAAATCGGTCCACTGGTTTCTCACAAGAAGATTTTTAAAGTTTTCTATATAGACATATAGGGAAAATAAGACTCGCCCCCTGGCGGCCATGTTTTTTGACGAATCACAATTACTTGAACAATTTTGGTAGAGGGTCACCAAGGAAACATTTCTGCCAAGCTATAATGAAATCGATCCAGTGGTTTCTGACAAAAAGATTTTTAAAGTTTTCTATATATATATACCCACCCCCTGGCAGCCATGTTTTTTGACAAATCATGACAGCTTGAACAATCTTGGTAGAGGGTTACAAAAGAAACATTCCTGCAATGTTATATTGAAATTGGTCCAGTGGTTTCTGTCAAAAAGATCATTAAAGTTTTCTATATAGATACATAGGGAAAATAAGCCCCGCCCACCAGCGGCCATGTTTTTTTGACAAATCATGACGGCTTGAACAATCTTGGTAGAGGGTCACCAAGGAAACATTTCTGCCAGGATATATTGAAATCATCCCAGTGGTTTCTGACAAGAAGATTTTTAAATTTTTCTATATAGATTATATAGGGAAAATAAGCCCCGCCCCCTGGCGGCCACGTTTTTTGACGAAACATGACGGCTTGAACAACATTGGTAGTAAGTTACAAAAGAAACATTCCTACCATGTTATATTGAAATAGGTCCAGTGGTTTCTGACAAGAAGATTTTTAAATTTTTCTTTATAGATATATAGGGAAAATAAGCCCTGCCCCCTGGCGGCCATAGTTTTTGACAAATCCAAATGGCTTGAACAATCTTGGTAGAGGATCATCAAAGAAACATTTCTGCAAAATTATACTGAAATCAGTCCAGTAGTTTCTGACAAGAAGATTAAGTTTTTACTTAAAAAATCTATTTTTAGCTCCTGTGATCTAAATATGCAATGGACTGGAACCATTTGAACAACTTTGAAAGAGGACCAACCAAGGATCATTCCTGTGAAGTTTGGTCAAAATCCAATCAGTGGTTTAGGAGATGTTGTTTAAAGATTGTCGACGGACGGACGGACAGACTGACTGACTATGACGACGTTGACAGACGGTGCGTGATCACAATAGCTCACCTGGAGCCTTTAGCTCAGGTGAGCTAAAAATGTGTTATATTTAAATAAAAAACGTATGGTGTATTTGGAAAGATGTCCATTTTGGGTCATTTTTCAGTATAATCTGTACACCCCACTCACCCCCCCCCCTTTCCCCCCCCCCTCCCCCCCCCCCATGCCCCCCTCCTTTTTTTTCTGGATGTGGGGTGTTATAATGGGCTATGTTATAAGCAGAAGATTGTGTATTACTACACTGAAATTTTAAGGTGATGTGCAGGCAGCTTTTATTGTTTTAATTTCTCAGCTATGGTTCTTTACTTTTTTTATTTCATTTTGATTTATTTCATTTATTTATTTATTAATATTTTTATTTTATTTATTTATTAATAATATTTTTTTTCTATGTACTAAGGACTGTTTTATTTCATTGTGAACTGCTTCACATTAGGTGATCTGATTGTAGAAAAAGTCGAAATAACAACAATGTTACTCCAGTTTTGGTGCCAAATGGTAGTACATCTTGGTGCCATGTCATGATGTCATGACAACGTTGGGCATAACATCTGTATTCAAAATGGTTGACAGTATTGATAAGATGGTGTAGCATTGAAAGAACTTAACTCTCTTGAAAAAGGCTTTAATTAGCCGAAACGTTGAGATTAGTTTGTGAAATAAACTGTGCAAGTTATATGTATAAAAATATTGTGCGCTTATGAAAGTCATTTGAAAATAAACTGACATGACTTGTGTGTGCAGTATCCTAACTTCTCCCAACACTATAGGATGGTCTAATTTTGGGGTACTTAATATTCACAGGTACCAATTACAAGGTCTAATATCATCAGAGTTCAAAGAGCATTACCCAAATAATTATTTTTCTTATTTCTCCAAGTATGTAGTGGGTAGTCAACAGAATTATCTTGGTGAAGCATTTTTAATCAGTACTCACCACATATATGTTTGTGGAGTTATTCTGGTTTAGAAGACAAGCATCTTATCTAGAACTATGATTTTAAAAACCACAAACATTGAAGACACTGTTCTGATCGCTTCCAAAGATCAGAAGTATCTGCTGCAAGATTTATATGGTCATACACAGGACTCTCGTCATAGCAGTTTTCATTATAGCACAGCTTCAATACATGATTCAAGACAGTAACAAAAATGTTGTATCAAAATATACAGAATATTTGGAAAAATGACCATATATGGTCTTTTTTGTATATAATCTATACACCTTTTTTTGGATACCACAAGGTTGTTTAGCTAACATGACTTTTTGATCTGCATCCCAGCAAAAGTGCTGTTACAAGGTTGTGGTGTTACTTTAAACAAATGGAGATCAATTCCTGAATTGTCAATTCCTGTAATTGGTAGCCATGAACATCCAACAAGTTTTATATAAATATGAGTTATCTTGCATTACCTCATTGTTACTGAATAATCTAATACAGCCTGTCCATAAATGGTAACAGAAAGCTTGGCTATATAATGTAATTTATTGCCAAACCTACTTTCAATACATGCTTACTTTCGATAAATGCATGCTTTTTTTTCTGACTATATCTTATTCATGAAATCTATGTCAAATAATTTTAGGATGTTTTGGAATTTAATAAACAACTGATTGGTGATATTTCTTATTATTTTCTTATCTGTCTTTTGTTAATTTAGTTATCAGGATAATTATATTCTTTAACCTCTGAGTTTATGAAGTGGTTTTATTCTATGAATTTGAATATATCCATTACAATATCTTTATTATTCACTCAATTCTTGGAAACGTTTTGGCCTCAAGGCCATCATCAGCCCGGAAACAAAATTTCAACCTCCCTGATGTTCAATATCAGAGAACTGAAGTGTATTATGAAGCTTTATATAAAGTGATATAGGATGAAGAGGTTGAAGTTTTGTTTCCGGGCTGATGAATGTTGTGAGGCCAAAAGACTAAGGTTCCCAAGAATTGAATGAACAATAAAGATATTATAATTAATTATTCTGCCTGTGAAGAAACTTTTGTTCAAAAATGTAAATCTATTACTGCAAGTGAGAACAGAATGACAAGCAATGTATAGTGATACAGCTCATCTGGCTCCACTGTTCACAAAGGTACATGTATCCATTTTTGGCCCACTGGTTTACAGGTGTTAAACCCAGAAGTACTGTTTCTGTTGTTTTTTTTTTCTTTCTTTTTTTATGAACAAGCTGCTTATATATTAGGGTGTATAATTCTGCACTGTGCAAGAAAAAACTATGTCAAGTTAAGCCAATGTAAGTTACTTTACAGAAGCAATGTATGAGTAAATAAATGAGCTGAACAATGTGAATGAAGTCTTTAAGGCATAAAACAGTCTGATCAGCATCTATAGAATACTCTTAGAATCTCCTAGATATATATGTTCTGATGCAAAAATAATTCAAACTAGAGCTGGTGTTTGTAAAACACTCTGCCCCCAACTGCCTGACTCTAACACTGCTTGCCTTCAACACTGCTTGCCAATGACGGTAATAACAGTACAAATATACAAGATTTCAGTGTTATTTTATTAAAAGGGAAATTACTCTAAAATGGGTGATAATTAGGATAAAAAAAAAATATGGGTCACTTATATTTTCATGAGGAATCCATATATGAAATTTCAAAACATTAGCATACATGGTTCTAAACTTATGCTATACACAATAAAGCAACATCATTAAATGACCAGAAACTGCCAAGGGCCATAACACCAACAACATTTCATTTAATTAGTTCAAAATTTAATCAGGTGATCTCTTCCTCAGTCCCAATCAGTATATCAACTATCAAGGCTCTAGCTCAAATACTTTTTGAATAATCTTGCTAACGAGATTTCAATGTTGTTTTATTTAAAGGAAAATAACTAAAATGGGAGATAATTCAGATAAGAAAAAAAAAAATATGGGACACCTATTTTTTCATGAGATATCCATATATGAAATTTCAAAACATTAGCATACATGGTTCTAAAGTTATGCTATGCACAAGAAAGCAACAACATTAAATGGCCAGAAATTGCAAAAGGCCATAACTCCAACAACATTTCATTTAATTGGTTGAAAATTTAATCAGGTGATCTCCTCCTCAGTTCCAATCAGTATACCAAATATCAAGGCTCTAGCTCAAATACTTTTTGAGATATCTTGCTAACAAGATTTCAATGTTATTTTATTAAAAGGGAAATAACTCTAAAATGGGAGATAATTGGGATAAGAAAAAAAATACAGGTCACCTATTTTTTCACGAGGAATCCATATATGAAATTTCAAAACATTAGCATACATGGTTCTAAACTTATGCTATGCACATGAAAGCAACAAATGGCGAAAAAATTGCAAAGGGCCATAACTCCAATAAAATTTCATTAAATTGGTTGAAAATTTAATCAAGTTATCTCCTCTTCAGTCCCAATAAGTAAACCAAATATCAAGACTCTAGCTCAAATACACTTTGAGATAGCTTGCTAACGAGATTTCAATGTTATTTTATTAAAAGGGAAATAACTCTAAAATGGGAGATAATTTGGATAAGAAAAAAATAAGGGTCACCTATTTTTTCGTGCCGAATCTATATATTAAATTTCAAAACATTAGCATACATGGTTCTAAAGTTATGCTATGCACAAGAAAGTGTGACGAATGAATGAACGGACAAGCCAGTTGGAGGCATAAATATATTCTGAATACTGTATATCCTTATGTGGAGTCATCACTTAGCATACTGGCTAAAACTTACAGCAGACTACATATTGAAATATTTGTTTTCTATTTTTTCCCAGAAAATTAGCTTTGACATTTAATGCAAATTTTCTAGGAAGACAGTTTGCATGAAATGTCAAAGCCTATTTTGTGGAAAAAAATAAGAAAAATACCATTTATTTGCCATCTGCCGAATTTGCTAAGAGAGTCGTGAAGGTTTTATATTTGAGATATTCTGGTTATAGCACTGTATAACTCTATGTCATTCTGTGGATGCCAACTACAGTGTTATAAAGTGACCGTTATGTGCTACACTGATGAGACTGTATAAGTGCTGACGGATATTCATATATGCCACAAAGACCATTTTTCACATGTCAGGGCTCAGATAATTCTTGCACTCAAAGCAAAGCACATACAGCCTGTGCATGTTTGTGCAATAAGACCTTCAGATCTTCTAGTTCAGATAATTTCTTCTTCTCAGCCTTTTCAGCTTCCTAAGTAAAACAACAAAATATGAAATACTCCACTCAACAAAATATTTACACAATCAGGAACCTTTCATGCCAGTCCAGTTTTTACATTATTTCATGTTTTCATGAAAAAAAGAAAATAAAAGATTATATTTCCAAATGATACAATTCAATCACTTGATCTATAATTAATCTTCCTATCATCTGATATATATGATTTATATATTATTTTTCCCCTTGTGACAACTGTATTATTGTCTGTACGGGCTTATGTGGATAAGGCATAGGTTTTTCCCTAATTTTATACATGTTTTATTATTGCCATTTGGCCAAAATTTTATTCTTTTGAAAAAACACGGATAAACTATAAGCACTCTCCTCACGAACCGAATAAAGATGTACATATACACATATCGTAAATACAGGAAGGAACTTTTTATCCCCAAGCTTTTTTTTCTATGTGTCCATCCATCTATCCATCCATTTCTCTGTCATGCTATCTCCTCCTAAACAACTGGGCGGAATTCAACGAAACTTGCTATATCACTTCCCCTCATAATAAGAGTGTGCTAGAGCAACATTATTTTTCCATGCAATCTGTCCATTGTCAATCCATCTGTCCATCATGCTATCTCTTCCTAAACCACTGGGCAGAATTCAACCAATATTGCTACTTCTTTTCCCCTCATGGTAAGGGTGTGCAAGAACAACATTACTTTTCCGTGCATCCATCTTTCATTGAGTCCATTGACCGTCCATCTGTCCACCACTCTATCTCCTCCTAAACCACTAGGCGAAATTCAACCAGACTTGCTACATCACTTCTTCTCATGGTAAGGGTGTGCAAGAGCAACATTATTTTTTTGTGTGTTTGTCCATCCTTCGGCGAGTCCTTCCTCCATCCATCTGTCTGTCAAGCTATCTCCTAAACTACTGGGCAGAGTTCAACCAAACTTACTACATCACTTCCTCTCATGGTAAGGGTGTGCAAGAGCAACATTATTTTTCTGTGCATTTGTCTGTCCGTATATCTGTCCTCCATCATCTGTCCCTCACGCTATCTCCTCCTAAACCACTAAGTGGAATTTGACCAAGTTTGCTACATCACTTCCCCTCATGGTACCGGTAAAGGTGTGTGAGAGCAACATTATTTTTCCGTGCATCCAGCATCAGTCCATCTGTCCATCACCCTATCTCCTAAACCACTGGTCGGAATTTAACAAACCTGCTACATGACCTCCCCACAAAGTAAGGGTGTGTGAGAGCAAGTCTGTCTGTGCATTCATCTGTTGGTCCGTCCATCAGTCATGCTATTAGCAACATTAGCAATGAATGTTGGGATTTGTGACAGTGCACCATGGACTGCGCATCCTAGTATTTTTTTAATTTCTAGATAAACTACTATATAAATTTTGCATAATTTATCACATAAGAATGTATTACTGCTATTAGGGTAATTAAATGTCATAAATATGCCCTTACTCGGTTAATAGCTATAGCTAATGTTACATTTGTTAAAAAAATGATCCGACTATAAATAAAATTTGTATCTGTATCTGTATCTTTATCTGACTGCAAAGTAAATTAATCATCAACAAGTCAAATGTCTACAGTGAAACATTAGCCAACTGAATGCTAATGTTCCTTTGGAAACAATATACTTCTATATAAGCTAGAAACCTTCTTGTGTTTTGAAATCACCAACCCTTTACATGAAAATGCTGTATATATTCCATCTATGATTACTCTGCAAATATTGGTACCATCATTACAACATTTAGGGCAGTTCAGACATTTAAGCCTTAAAATGCAAATCACAACTGTAGCAAACAAGGTTTTGCAATATTTTTTATTATTATTTGAGAAAATAAGGCTTGAATTTTCATGTGAATTCAATTCACACAAAATGTCAAGCCTTATTTTCTCTGAAAAAAACAAACAACAAAACAATTAAAACAAATTAGACTGTTGTCTGCTACAAGTTATAGGTTAATGTGAACAGATGTACTTTTAAGGGAGATCACTCTGAACAAATTCTTTCCTTTCAGAGTTGCTCTCTTTGAAAAGAGATTCTCACAGCAGGTAAAAAAAATCTTTTTTTTTTTTTTTTTTTTTTTGCTATCAAGTGAAGCAAAACTGTTCAACTTAGGGTGCTCTTTCTTTCATATCTTATAGAAGGTATCAGAAAGGATTGGAATTGTAATATATTAATTCCAACTTACACAATTTTGCCCATTTGACTAGTCAAGTATCGAGCAAATTCAAAAAGGTATTTACACTCAGAAAAAATCAATAAGCAGGAATATTGTAACTATGTTCTTTGCACATATTTCAGTTGATAACTTCACATTTTCAGTGTTGGAATTATAAGAAATGGATTTTATTTTTGTGACTTTTATCAATACCAGTAAATCACTCACAAACTTAACATAAAGTGCTTTGGGTTTCATTCAGTTTTTGAGTGATTTACAAGTCAAGTGTTTATCAACAACAACAAAATAAAATGAAAAACAAATACATTTGTTCCTATAACATATACCAGACACAGATAAAATTATTTCCCAGCTATATGCTAGGAACTTTACAAGGAAATCCACCCTGAAAATATAATCACAGACATAATCTATTCTATTCTTCTCTAAGATATAGGATGAACATACCATAGTTACCCTAAATATACCATACTTATTTTAATGTTTAACAGAATTCATTATGATAGAAATGCTATCAGGATGGCAAACAGGTAGATCCTGATGAGATTCCTCCCTTTGTCTGATGTGTTCACACTAGCTGTTTGCTTAAGCAATTCTGTCTGAAAACTTAGGGTAACTAAAGTAACTAAAGGAAGAAAAGTGATTTACAATTGCAAAGACCATAACCACACAAAGACAAGAACATTCCTTTAACAACAGAAATATCATTTTAAAAAAAATCATAGTAACAGTTTTCCAACTCTGTGAGGAAAAGAAAATTTCATGAAATATAATTACACCACTTCACCCTTACCATGCTGAACAAATTAACATGCCACACCCACTTCTAATTTTCAGCCAATCTGATTGCTTGATCCAGGATGATGATACCAATTCACACTTACTTAATGACAAACAGTGCAGATCCAGATCAGAAGTCAACAGATCTTGATCTACACTGGTTACAAAGGCAGGGCATACACAGGTTCTGCAGGATCAGGATTAAATTCAGGAAATGAACTTGAAAGGTTTCATCGAGAAACATTAAGAACTTTTAGTGAGAATTAAGGTTAGGATATCTGTTTGACAAAAATTAATAAAAAAAATAATTCTGCTTTCAAAATTAGCAAATAAAAACGTTAAACTATAATACCCCACCATTATCGTGTTGTGGGCAGATAACTCTGTCAAACATTGGCCAAATTCGCCCATTAGCAATCCCAAACCAGATCTCCTTCATATCAATGCATGTACCAAGTTTGGTGAAAATCCACTGACATTTACTCAAGTTATCATCCGGATAATGAAAATATGGGCCTGTCTTGTGCAGATAACTCCATCAAAATTTGACGAAATTTGCCCATTAGCAATCCCAAACCAGATCTCCACAATATCAATGCACATACCAAATTTGGTGAAAAATCCATTGATGTTTACTCAAGTTATCATTCGGAAAGGAAATATGGATGGACGGATGGGCGTACAACTGACAGATGGACGGACAGATACATGGATGTCAAACATGAAACCATAATACCCTACCACTATCGTGTGGAGGGGTATAAAAAGAAATATCAGTGAATTATTATTTAAAACTTTCTGCCTGGATCCATGGACAAAATGCACTTTTAAAACATCTTGAATTATTTTATGGTTGAGTGCCATGTAATATAAAGATGTGCAAACCAGCAGCACATACTCTTTGCCTATTAGACCAAGAAAAAAATCTTGTGTTTCTGGTTCCTTGCCACAAACAATAAGGATCAGTAGGTTGTTTTCACCTTTTATTAGTTTTGTGTGCTGCCTGGGCAGCCCAATTAAGATTTGCTTTTCCAGTGCATCCCTCTGTCTGGACACTGTGATGCTAAAAAAGAATATCTTCCTCCATTTCTAAATTCTACCCTAACTTTCCTGATGACTGAAGGTAGTTAAGATTGTTTGAATGTGATCACAACCAAGCCACAATTTTGGTTTTGGTAAATAATCAAAACGACCCAACTGAACAGAAATGGCCAAACTGATCTGGTCTGGAAAATACCAAAACCTGATTTAAAACATTTAGTAAAATATTAAACTTAGTAAAATAATTTAAATTATGCAAAGCAAGGTATTTCTTTCCATGCTAAGGTTTTTTTTGTGTTTTTTTTTTTCTACTTACTTTTACATATCCATTTTCATTACATGTTCTCAAATATACATTTTTCATATATATTCACTTAGTTTTGTCACTTTTCATGTCTGGACAACCTCATACCCTATAAGGCATTATCCAAAAGATTCATAATACTTGGTCCATAGGCAAGAGAAAATATTACATCAAAAACTCTACAATAAGAAGGCTGGCCTATACAATAATACAGTATGTAACACACAGTAAAAGAAAATTATTAGTATTTATGTTTTGCATTAAATGTATATTTTTACAACATTGTTATGACACAGTTATGTGAAGTGTGGGTATAAGGTCAGATGTGAAGGTCACACTTAAAAGGTCAATGGTGTTCTAAGCACTCGTGCTAACTGTACCTTAGCTTTTTGCTCCTGGTGAAGTAAAAACAAATAAAGAAATGAATATCAATAAGTAATAAATAACAAATGAAACCAGTGAAAGCCTCCATTGCTCTAGAAAAGTATGTGTTTCAACTAAAAAGTATTGCTATTTTTCATGAAAACCTATGTTGTAGTACTCATTAAAAGTTTAGAAGAGCATCACTATGGTGCTTCTAATGAGTATCCACAATATATGTTTTTGTGGGAAAATAAGAAAAAATATTAATAATCTCTTATCCAGAGCTATGGCCTCACTATCTGGTAAGCTGCAATATCATCGCTGTCTGATGATGTATTATAAAATATTCTGAAATTCTTTAAGCAGTGAAGACTGCCTTACAAATTATCAAACCATGTAAAAACTGTGTTAAAGTCAAAATTGTTTCTCTTACCATATCTATCCTAAATATTTGGACACCTTAACTCCTTACCGTACTTATCCTAATATTTGAACTAGTCCATTTGGTCACACAGTGATGTTGTGATGGAACAACATAGAGTACAGGTAGTGATCAGAATGATGTAGTCATTTGTCACATCTCTGATCAGATACTGTCATTTGCCACACTGTTTACTTTGGCATAAATATCCAGATATTTAGGCAAATATGGCATTTATGTCTTATTTCTGTGTCTGACTTTTCCTTTCATTGACCTGGGAAGGCTATGTTTTGTAACTGTAGCCTTGCTTTGTTTGTTTTGTTGTTGTTGTTGTGTTTTTACATTTTTTGTCAGTCATCCTTTTGCTTATTTTGTCAACAGCATAAAAGGGATTATTAGTGTCATCATAACTGTCAGCCTAATGCATAATGTGAATAGCTTATATATAATTCTGCCACACAGATAATAAGCAGTACATGCATAAAAATACAAGTAGTATTCAAAATTTTATAGTTTGAATCACAAAACCATTGCCAGGTGGAAAGAGCTGACAGCATGAACTTGGTAAGGGAAGCATTTTGAGCTATTATCTGCTCAAATCACATTAAAGATAAACTACTGACACCATGTGCACGTACTTGCTCCAACTTAATATTTCCTCTATTTCTAAAATACACTGCTCACACTTTACAAATCAATCTGTAGTACATCTGTATTATTACAGCTAATAAACTTAAATTCTCATTAAAGAAACAATCTAGTTAAGAACCAGATAATTAATATTGAATCACTGCAAAGTCCAAGGATTTTAGTTGCTTCAGTATATATATATATATATATATATATATATATATATATATATATATATATATACTGATATATATATATACTGATATATATATATATATATATATATATATATCAGGGCTCGGGAAAACCGGAAAAATAGCTGGTCTGGACCGAAATTAAAAATTCTGGACCGATTTCAAACACCCCAAAACGCTAATAAATCGGTCCAACATTTCCCAAACCAACCAATTTTCACAAATCAATGATGTCTAAAAAATCACAAATGGTCAAGTCTTTCCAAACTGACAACGTCCGCGCACCTTTTAAATGCGATATTATGGTAGTTAAAAGGCTCTAAACGGTCTTTTGACATGTATATTTGAGAGACAGCAGAATAACGGCAACCTACCGCAGCACAAATTAATTACGTCATTATCCAAACATTGTCAAAAAATCAACACTTCACTGACCTTTGTGCGGTAAACAAGCGATTAACACGAATCATCAGTAACGGAAGTCTGATAATTAATCCGTTTGTGTGACACGTGTGAATACACGGAGACTGCAAAACATCCAGGTGCAGTTGGCGTGTCCAAAAGATCAAAGGTCGCTTTACTGAGAGTGATAAAAGAATGCACCGCATGAACGCATTTTTTTTTTTTTTTTTTTTTTTGTTGATTGCTGTAACACGCGAGTATAATTCAAGGTAGATTTCACAGTAAAAATAAGTAATGCACCACTTGCGCCTGGCAAGATTGGTCAGTGCTTAAAATTTAAGCAGTCTGATTAAATCTTGAAACACTGAAAACTGCAAAACCGCCCGTGGCACAGGCCTTTTTTATTAGACCAAATAAGGTCCATGAAAGTCATTTCGTTCCGTCTCTCCTGTTTCCCGCCATCTTCGGGCTTATACAAGACGGGAATCAGTTGTTTATAAATAGTTTAGGAAAACCCTGCGGAGGTGGAAATAACAACAAAACCGTTTTTTTCTTTTTTTTGTTTTTTTACTGTATTTATTGATGACGCCAGCTTTGATCAAGCTCGTTGTACCCGGACTTCCGTCATATAACGGAGCTGAGGTGTATTATTTAAAAGGAGTTATAGGACTGCCAATTGTCATTAGTTTTCGTGACAGGTGATATACACATATTTTTTTTTTGGAAAAGGGCTCATTGATGACGTCATCGTCATCGGCTGGACCGATTCAGATTTAAAAATTTCCAGAGCCCTGATATATATATATCAGTATATATATATATTCTCTTTTTCTGTTGTTGAAATCCAATGGCTGCCATCTAAAGTTTCATAGTACTATACCAACAACAACTAGTAACAGTTTTTTCAGAGAAAACAGATGTCCCCCCAACCATGAATTTTCAGTTCTTCTACTGCTGTGACCATGAAAATTAAGTCGAGGTCACCAAAATCTACTCAGTTCTTTGTTATGTCCCACCTATATATCCATGAAAATTTGGTAAGAATCCAACCACTGGTTCACAAGATATTGTGCAGACAAGAAAGTGTGATGCCTATGCCAACACCAAAACCGACACCAATACCGAAGCCAACGCACCAGAGACAATAAGTCTCTTCTCCCCTCAAGTGGGGTAACATAACAAGCAGTACTGTCAAAAAGCAGTACTTATTAGATACCACCTGCAAGCCAAAACTAAACACAAGATCTGTTGCCAGACAGGATAACTCGCCTGATATTGCACATTTTGTTTCTGGAAAATTCTAAGTCCGTGACCTTGATTTTGACACCCGTGACCTTGATTCTGACATGACGTGGGTGTGTGTGTGTATGGGGGGGGGGGGGGGGGGGGGGGGGAGTGAGGGTGAGGATTGCACTGTGCAAAATTTTTATCAAACCAAATATGAATCAAATCAGTGATAAGGTTAGGAAATAATACGGTCTTAAAAACTTAAACAAAAACTTTAACATTTTTAAAATTCTAAGTCTGTGACCTTGAATCCAAGGTCACGGTCATGAGTGCTGATGGTGCTGGTAAAAACTTTGGACCAGTATATATCAAGATACCAAATATAAAATCCATCATTTGGCTTAGAAGTAATGATTTCCTAAAAACTTTGACATAAAATTTTACTATGAAAATTTTGACATGACTGTGACCTTGACCTTAACATAAACAAGTGGGGTGAGGATGGAACTAGGCAAAATTTTGGACCAATAGTTATCACCATACCAATGAAGAATCAAATCAGTGGTAAGGTTAGGAAATAATACAGTCCTAAAAACTTTAACAAAAACTTTAACATTTAAATTCTAAGTCCTAAAGGTCTCAGTCATGAATACTGATAAAAACTTTTGACCAGTATCTACCATGATACATAATAGGAACTAAATCGATCATGTAGTTTAGAAGTAATGAGATTCTAAAAACTTCAACGTAAAATTTTAACACGAAAATTCTAAGACTGTGACCTTGACCTTGACATGACCCAGGGTGGTGGAGATGGTACTGCGCAAAATTTTAGACCAATATGTATCATCAATCCAAAGATGAATCAAATCGATGATAAGATTAGGAAATAATGAGGTCTTAAAAACTTTAACAAAAGCTTTAACATTTTAATCCTAAGTCTGTGACCTCAACCACAAGGTCATGATCATGAGTGCTGATGGTGCTGATAAAAACTTTTGACCAGTATCTATCATGATACTGAATAGGAACTAAATCCATTGTTTAGTTTAGAAGTAATGAGATCCTAAAAACTTTGACAAAATTTTAACGAAAATTCTAAGTCTGTGACCTTGACCTTGACATGACCTAGGTGGTGGGGATGGTACTGCGCAAAATTTTGGACCAACATTTATCATCATACCAAATATGAATCAAATCCGTTGTAAGATTAGGAAATAATGAGGTCTTAAACTTTAACGAAAACTTTAACATTTAAATCCCAAGTCTGTAACCTTGACCTCAAGGTCACAGTCAAGAGTGCTGATGGTGCTGATAAAAACTTTTGACCAGTATCTTTCATGATATCAAACAGAAACTAAATCCATCATTTAGTTTAGAAGTAATGAGATCCTAAAAACTTTGATGTAAAAATTTTAACAAGAAAATTCTTAGTCTATGACATTGACCTTGACATGACCTAGGGTAGTAGGGATGGTACTGCGCAAAATTTTGGACCAATATGTATATCATCATACCAAAGATGAATCAAATCGGTGATAAGGTTAGGAAATAATGAGGTCTTAAAAACTTTAACAAAAGCTGTAACATTTGTAGAAGCCGACGCCAACGCCGACACCAAGGGTAGTACAATAGCTCTCCGTGGACGTTGTACAGGCAAGCTAAAAATGGATGTATGGACAGACATATGGATGGACAGAAAACATGAAAACAGTAGAAATATAAAAATGTGTTTTCTTGTAAATTTTCAGATTATATTTAGATAAAAGATAACGAGAAAAATGTATGCTCCTGGTCTATAACAGTAATAACTTATTCTGAGCAAAGCTCAGATGAACTGAGCAACATCTTGTATATAACAAATTTGTTACTGGAATCTTCTAAAGGGACATTGGCTTGTATTCTTTGCTTTAGAAGTATATGTTCACGCTCTCCAGATGTCTGAACATATAATTCTCAAGCAGGCTATGTGAGCCCACAGCAACAGTCCAAACATGTAACTAATATTATTTATATTTCTCCATGGAAACACACATTCTTGGAGCCCTTAAGAATCATTTGACAGTCTAAAGAGATCCTGAAGCATGTAAAGATAAGAAACAAATATCAATAATTTTCTAAAACATCCTCCTTAAAAGCAAATGGAAAAAGTGAAAAGGTCTGGTAAGGTTTTTTTATTCTACTACAAATATAAATAGTGATAACATGAACAAAAATAGACAATAACAAATCTAAAACAGAAACAAATAGAATAACAAAAAAAAAACAACAACGATATGAAATTGTTATCAAAAAACTGGGGGTCTGACAATAACATTATGCAACAAGTGCAGATAAAGTGGCTGCTCTGTGAATGAAAGAGATAGGGATGATACTGGTACCAACTATGGTTACAATGAGGACAAAACATGAAATTTGCCAAATGGCTGTGTCATGACTGCTGGTCGTGTTCAAGAAATGGTTGATGGCAGTGGACAGGGTTCATCATAGTGGATGTGTCTATGAAGTTTCATTAGCCTGCCTTTGTGATTGAGAGCTAAATGCACAGACTTAACATTAGCGATACTGACAATGACAAATGCCGGCATCGGTGGCTCAGTTGGATGTGCCGTCTGACTGGAGACCAGGAGGTTGCGGGTTCAACCCCCACTGAGGTCGGCAACATTCTTTCGTGGAGACTGATCATGAAATATTTTCTACGGTCATTCTCTCCCTTCAGCTGATTCAAGAAGGGCAGTTGACAGTTTCTGGCAAAGGAATGTGCACAATACTGGTTAACCGCTTAGAGGACAAAGCCTGCCCAGTAATCGTGTGGTTAGGTAAACTGACCGCGCTCGACATGACCCCACTGGGTTGACTGGGCCGTAAAACCTCAACACAAACAAACACAAATGCCAACAACACCACCAGAAAGTGATCCCTATGTCGTTCCTGCCTGCTAAAGCAGTCCCAACAAAATTCTTCATACAAATAACCGATCAGACCCATCTGCCCACTCACACAATCTGGTAGGATCTATTGCTGTTTGTGTAAGCCTGCTCAAATCTCAGTCTACTCATAAGAATGATATATTCCTAGCCTCTGGACCAGCATAAAACATATTAAGAATTTGAGAATGGGGATTTTGATGGGTTGCATCACAGAAAGATAAGGTATACAAGTTCAAGGTTTTAAACCTAACATAATTTAGCCTTTTTTCTAATAGAAAATAAATGGAACAAAAGGAATCTTTTGTGAATATAACCAAATTCACTAAAAATTCTCCCTAGTAGAGTAAATTTTAATCTTGAGTGTATGCACTGTTAGGCCAAGAAGTCACAGATCTGGAGCTTTGTTCCTAAAAATTTCATTAATTTACAAATCACACTGGAACCTCTTTATGAAAATGTTCACTATAGCATTGCTTAGATTAATATGGTTAAAAGATGGACCAAAAAATATTGTTTACAAAGTAAAATGTATAGGTTATCTACAAAAAAGATCATTTATGGTCATTTTACAAAAAAGACCATTTATGGTCATTTTTCTGTATAATTTATACAATACTTGTTTGGATACAACACTGTTGTAAAGCTTTCTGCTTTGGATCCCACCAACAGCATGATAAAGAGGTTGTGGTGCTCATTGTTATGAACTAAACTCATTGTTGTTGTTCAATAATATTTTGGTTTTTGATCCTTTATTGGTTATGATATCAATCCTTACGAGCTAGTAAAGCTTGGTCTTTTTGCTATCAAGTGATACATAGAAACATACCAGTACTCCAACAGATTATGTGTAGTCTGGTCTACATTATCTATATGAAAAAATGTTGGGTTTTCCAAAGAGTTGGGGTTTAACAATACGTCAACCCTTGTGGGTCATTTTGTGTCATCTCCCAGAGAAAGGGAGGAGAGATAGAAGAGATAGTAGAGGAGATGAAAGAGAGGGAAAGGAGAGAAAGGAAAATGAATGAAAGTGAAGAAACAGTAGAAATAAAAACCTTCTCCCTCTACCCTTACCTGCTGCAAGGACAGCAGGCCTTGCCCAACTGTAAGCCAATATCAGTTGGACGCCCTGGTGACGTAAGATACACAACACGTTTGCCTCACCAACCACCCCCATTCCAAAGAGAAGCTCATCTAAATATAGATTACATGTATGTATGGGCAACTGAAATTTTTAAGAAATGTGTTTGTGACCATGGTCTGAATCACAGTGGATGGAAGAGAAAGTGAGAACAAAATTAATAATGAGTACAGACATATTGGTGAGCTTACAGCATGTGCCTAATTTAAATGAATCTTTAAAACAAGTTGTCTGTCTGAACAGAAGAGGACATCAGAGTATGAAATTCCAAGCAAAATCAGTAATAAATACAGATATATATTGGTCAGTATTCACATATTAAGAGATATTTTAAGAAGTGTTCATGCAACCAAAGCCTGAACAGAAGCCAAAACTTTAAGCTAGGTCAATTACAGTTTCAGCCAGATTCTTATGCACAGGTCATGACCAGACCATAGCAAAGGAAGAAAGTTTAAGAACAAAAGAGAATCACAAATATACTACTAGAGGTCATTCAGATCCATTCCAAGATTGTTCTTAGAGCTTTGATCAGCACTATACGGGTACCTCCCTTTCTAAATGAATAGAAAACTATTTTTGTGATACTATCAAGCCACAATATCATATCACTTACTCTATGGCCAGGCATGTCATCTGACTATTTTATTGTAAATAAAAAAGTTATTTTAAATAAAAAAGTTAGTATCAGAGATTAAATGATTTTGAAAAGAGATTCTCATTTAAATACACAAAATAATGTTTTCTTGCAGTAAATTTGCTTCATAATGTCTATTACAATACAAGGGCTGAATGTTGCCAATAACCTATATATACGGTACTCTACAGTTTGTACACACTGTACATTTGTATAACTTTGCAAGTACGTTTTGTATTGACTTTGGCAAAACTTCTTTACCCTAAATACTAGAACACCTTAATTCCTTACCATACTTGTCTTAAAATTTCAACTATTCCATTTCACTATCTGTAAATGTGTCTAGAAATTGCTGAATGAGTGGTATTTTTTCAGTGTAGACCTAGATCAGATTGCAAACACTGTGGCATCTGATCTGGTCTACATTGTCTGTTCAGGCCTGTTTGTCCCAATACTAAGGGTTAACACAGTATACCAAATTACAAAACTGGAGTCTAAACAAAATGTACCAGGGCTGGACTTATTAGATACTGTCTTCACACTAATAATGCGTAGTGAATACAATGTATGTTGCTTTTCCTGAGTACCTTCACTTATAGTTTTGCAACAACATGCTAACAGCATTTGCTCTTGTCTTCTATCTTTAACACTAAAAATATCTGAGTATTGTTGGTTGGTTTATTGGTTGGTTTAAGTCTTAAACTACTCACAACTCAAGAATATAAACTCCAAGGATTCCAATGCATGGGGGAAATAGAATTTGTATTCCCCAAATGTCATCTTTAGCATGTAATAGGCAACAGCTAGGATTAAATATTTTGCATCCCTTCTCTGAGACAACTGTATTATTATTATTCTTCTTATTATTATTAATGTCTTAGCTTGAATAGTTTAGGTATAAATTTATGTTTATGCAGAGAGTGGCTACAGTTCCATTGTTTTGGGTGTTTTTCAATCAGGTATAAGCAGCAATGGAGCATGCCTGTGCAGTAACCTTTCAGAGTTCAGCTAAGGACAATAACCTTGGCTTCATTCAGTGCCATCTCTTGTGATTATAAAGACTGATTTTCAGAAATAAAGCTTGTGAAATTAAAATGTACTAATATTTAAAAAAAAAAAAAAAAAAAATTGTGGTATTAAGGACCTCATTTTCTGGATTTCAAATTATTGTTTTACTGAAGTGTTATACTGTGTACAGATTAAGGCAGCTAACTTATAGCATATACAATAAATAATTCAGAATATACTCATACAAATTAACATATCGAGGCGAAATACAAGATGCCATCAGCCTTATGACTTAAATAATCCTGCAAATTGGACAGTGAATAAATTGAAACTGGAAACAGAAAAATTAGGAATAAAAATAACACCTGCAATTTCAAAATCTGCTCTGTTGCAAATATACAACCAGCTCACGTCAAAGAATGTAGTTAATATTCCTCAGAATACAGTTAGTGACACAGAGCTTAATACAGTTGAGGAAGCACCCACTGAGAGAGAACATGAGGTAACAATGGTAAATTCAGTGCCTTCAGGAAATACAGATTCATCCATGTTAAGCAATCAAATGGGACTAATGGCTTCTGTGCAACAAACTATCACAACTCTACAGTGTACAGTGAATAAACTTTTGGATGAAAAACAAAGCAAAGGACAATCTTCCACTAATACAAATATGCTGGATTACGGACGGTAAATATGTCAATCTAGCCAGTCTACTTTTGCCTGAATTTGATACCCCCTATTTTACTTCAAACGACCTGAGTGGGCTAGAGTTGCTCAGACAGAGCCGTAGGGATCACCGCCTTGATAGGCCCCTGTCCATATCTCAATTTTTGAAAGCTTTCGGGATCTACAAAAGAATCATGTGTGAGGCCTTTCCCCAGCACAGACTTGAGCTTGATTTATACGAAGCTGATATAGGTAATATCTTTCAGTATTATGGTGACATTTTCTATCAGTACCATGTTCAATTCAGTAAAAAAGCTGCTGCCTATTTGGAAAAGGGAATCAAAGTTGATTGGTCGAAAAGGAATAAAGATTTATTTCAGTTTTTGGTTGGTGGGGTTAAAACCAAAACCTGTGATCACTGTTCTCAAAGTGATCATGAATCACCCTTTTGTCCCTCACAAATCAATGTTTCTGGAGTTAAAGTAGCAAAGAAGTCTGATTCTCTGAAAGGGTCAACTAAGTATCACCCAAATTTTGATAAGCATGGCCGTACTAAGATGACACACCAAAGTAAGGAAATTTGCAACAACTTCAATGCTAAAGTTTGTGCATTTAAGCCTTGCCATTTTCTGCATGTATGTAAGAAATGCAAATCACCCAGCCATGGGGAAAACAAGTGTGAGATGCAGAAATCAGCAGCTTCAGTTGCACCACCAAATCTTGAAGCTGAGAAAAGTAAGTCAAAAAATACTGCATGACTGGATCTGTTTCACACCAGAACTCCCTCTACTCCAATTAATGTTGACTGTTTAGAAAAGGAGCTAGAGAACCATCCTGACCCAGCTTTCATTCAATACTTATGTGAAGGCCTAAGAGAAGGATTTGATACCTTAATTCCTGATAAAGTACTGCCAAATAAAGAATGTAAAAATTTGCTCTCGGCCAGGCAAAATACTTTTGATGTTCAAGAATTAATTTATCAGGAATGTCAGAAAGGGTACTTATATGGTACTTTTGACCAACGTCCTTTTGAAAATTACCATGTTAGCCCTCTAGGATTAGCAATAGGAAAATACTCAGGTAAAAAGAGACTAATTGTTGACTTGTCATCTCCCCATGATGATCCTCTGCATGCTAGTATTAATGAGTTAATTGATAAAGAAGCTTGCAGCATGACATATGTCAGATTAGATGACGCTATTAAAGCTATTTGTCAGGTGGGAAAAGGTGCTCTGATGTCAAAAATGGATATCTCCGATGCATTCAAGATTATGCCCATTAAAGGAAGTCAGTGGCCATATTTTTGTGTTAAATGGAATGGCTTGTACTATGTTTTTGTCAGATTAGTTTTTGGCTGTAGATCCTCACCCCGAATTTTTGACACTTTTCTCAAGCAATTTGCTGGATTGCATGCAACAAGTATGGCATTAAAACCATGTTTCACCTATTAGATGATTTTCTTACCATTGATGAGCCTGATATTTGCGCAGGCCAAAGAACTAGGGCTATACTGTCCTTGCTATTTAACCGCTTAAGAGTTCCTCTTGCAGCACACAAATGTTTGGGTCCAACCACTCGTCTGGAGTATCTTGGCATTATCTTGGACAGTAAGGAAATGATTGCACAGTTGCCCAAAGATAAAGTGTTACGTATTATCCAGTTCATTGAGAAAATGTTAGACAAGTCCAAATGTACAAAGCTTGAGCTTCTTCAATTATTGGGACATCTTAACTTTGCCTCAAGAGTAATATTACCTGGAAGATCTTTTGTTTCATATTTGATACAGCTGTCAACATCTATTCAGAAATTAAAAGATATGGTCTATCTGGATATACACTGTCGGCAAGACCTGTATATGTGGCATGAGTTTCTAAGAAACTGGAATGGGACAATCATTTCACTACTACTTCCGAAATGCAACTTTTTACTGATGCATCTTTGATTGGTTTTGGTGAAATTTTTCAAAATCAATGGTTGTGCTCAGAATGGCCCCCAGAACTCCCTTCTATCAAGGATGGTGATCTTTCCATGGCCTTTCGGGAGCTCTATCCCATTGTTGCAGCGGCGCTAATATGGGGGAAATCATGGACTTCCAAATGTATTTTGTTCCTGTCAGACAATATGGCTTCAGTGTTTATAATTCAACGTGGTCGCTCAAAGTGTTTGCCAATCATGAAACTCATGAGAACCCTAACATGGACTGCTGCAGTTAACACTTTGGTGCCACACATATCGCAGGGAAAATTAATTCAGTGGCCGATAACTTATCAAGGTTATCTTTTCAGAAGTTTCGGAAAATGCTCCCAGGGCAGACCAATATCCACAAACATGCCCTACTCCGGAACAGATCATCTGGAAATGACCAGCTTAAGTAATACAGTTTCTTTTCTGTGGGATAATGCTGTGGGCAATGGAACTATGACAACCTACAACACAGGTGTAAAAAGTTTTAAAACTTTCTTATTGTTGAACAATATTGCCAGTGATGTGACAATTTTACCTGAAGTGTCAGGAGACATATTTCTTATGTATATTGCCTACTGTTACAATACATTACAGATTAAACATAGTACTATCAAATTATATTTGAGTGGAATCCGCTTTGAATACTTGAGAGCTGGAACTCCTTGTCCACTACTAAAATCTGACAACCCCTGTTTTCTTAGGATACATGCCCTGCTGAAGGCAATTAAATGTGTTCAAGGAAAGAACAAAAGACTGAGACATCCAATCACAAGAGATGTTTTGAATCAAATGTGTTTCCGGCTACATCATGGTTATAGTTCTCCATATATAAACAGCTTGCTGGAAGCTGCTAGTGTTACCAGCTTTTGTGGTTTTTTACATTGCAGTGAAATAACAGCACCAAGAAATAATTTTGACCCACAAATTAATCTTTGTCTTAGTGATGTAGTCTTCTCTGAAAGTAAAGTGGAGCTGAACCTCAAATCTTCAAAAACTGATCAATTCAGGAAAGGTGTTCGCATTTCATTGTTCAAAAATGGCTCTAAGTCTAATTTGTGCCCTTTATCTGCACTATCAAAGTATTTAGTGTTAAGAAACAGGCAGTTTCCAAATCAAATCACAGAAGTATCTCCATTCTTTTTAACAGATGCAGGAGAACCAATGTATCGATCTTATTTTATATTTCACATTAAACGTATTCTAAATCAATTAGGTTATGACACTTCGTTTTACTCAGGGCACAGCTTCAGAATCGGCGCAGCAACAACAGCGGCGTCTTGCCGCTTAGAAGATCATCTTATTTGCACTTTAGGCAGATGGTCTTCGGACTGTTACAGAACATACATTCATACGCCTGAACAAGTCTTAAAATCTGCTCAGAATGCCATTTTAGAAAACTTTTAAGTGTACAGAACTGGAGAAGTTCACTAGTTGCACTTGATTTTCATTCATTACGTAAACAAGTCTAAAGTTGAAACCCCCAGTAAACCTCACTTCATATAGTGAAGAACGAGGTTTGCAAGGGTACGGATTATTTTTCTGGTGTTTGTTTGGTGTGTGAATTTTGGATGCTCATTGGAACTGCCTCACTGAGGCGGTTCAAAGGAGCTCCAGGGATCTGGTTTGGATCAGAATGGGAAGTTATCTATGTTTATAAAAGAAAATAGTGCAGCTCTGACACCATGATATATGGTGTTATACTGCATAGGTATGTTCATGTAATGTCTATACATTTTCTTCTATTTTCATGTTCTTTAAATTGTACCTTTAAGATTACAGAAGAATTTGTTTTAGCTGCAATAGCTTACAACAGCAGATTTAGCAGAGAAAATACAGTACTTCAAGTATTTGTCTGTTAATTTTGCTTTGTTCTAAACTTGCTAAACTCTTTTAGCAGAGAAAATGTGGTACTTCAAGTATTTGTCTGTTAATTTTGCTTTGCTCTAAACTCTCTAAACTCTTGAACCTTTTATCTAGCACAGATGAACATTAAATTTACCTCTGATGGCTAGTCAGACAAATGTTTATGATAGGTTCATGATAAAGTTTTGTTTATATGGTGTCAGTTCACATGATTGCCAGTTTGATAAGTATAGTACCATACTTTGTTTCAGAAATTCCAGTCATAGGTCTAAGCATGTCATGCACATGATATGGTTTGTGTCAGGAAGCTATGAAATGTATATATGTGCTTAATCATCACTATAGTCTAAGCAGACCATTATTTTCTCAGGTGTTGTCATTGGCTTGGTGTTTTTTTTTTAAATATATTATTCCCTCTACTTGGGGACCATTTTCAGCTATTCCATTTATTTTTCATATCTAAAAATATTTTTGGGGAATTCAATTCAATTTTCACAAATTCATTTTAATTATCCCCAAGTTTCAGGCAGTCAGTTTGCTTTTCATTTGCCCTTTCAGATTAGTAGCTCAGTTGCCATACCCATTCAACAATCCATTCACCTTTTGCATTGTTGAATGTCATATGAGTTCCCCATGGGAGATAAATACTATCTCCGGAACTTGTTCCCCAGTGGAGATTCAACACTTACAGTAATGCTCATCTTCGGAGTTTCCATCTCGGGGAACTCCCCACGGGAGATTTGCACGGCACATATTACTGTTATTGTGAGCTCCGGAACAATGTGTATGGACCCCATGGAAGATGACAATAACACAACGGCAACACTGTCATCTTCGGTACATGCGCAGTCAGTTATAGATGACATCAAGACAACTAAAATCACACATCAGCTTACTCGATCATCTTGACATTTTTGGTCAGAGCAGGTGATGTGTGCTGTCTTGCAGCTACTACCCTGAAAGGTTCCCACTAGTTCAGCGAGGCTATTGCTAGCACGTGGGTCCAGTGCCTGGCCCAGGTTATTCTGCACTGGATTTGATCAACACAGTCTGAACTAGATCTTGATGGGCCATTAGCTGAACTGGTCCATGAAAGCCATTTTATTGTTTTGGAGCAGTTGTTTTATTGATACCATTTTGTAATTCTTTCCTTTCTTTTATATGTTTTTTTTTTTTTTTGTTTTTTTTTTTTGTTATTTGCATGTACCGAAGAAAATTTATGCTATAGAATATTATTTATCACAAGAAAAAGCTGTTAATCTTATCAAATATTTCACTCATTTGTCATCTACTATAGCATGCTAAAAGGCTAAACATCATTATTGTTAAATTATAGATAAAAACTTCAAAATAAACTAGCATGATTTATATAGTTTTAATGATCCAACTATGACGAAAGTTTTAATGATGCAACTATATCAGAGAATTGTGAGTTTAAAAATATGTATAATTTTTCTTTTTTTTTTTTTTTTTTTCATTTCCTAAAATTTGGTAAAATTGATAAAATCAAAATTTTCAAAACACTGACAATCCTAACTTGTAATTTTTAGACTGGTGTGCAAAGTCAAATGAACGAAGGGTCATCAGTGTTGTAGAATTAGTTTGAAAGCCACTCGCCCTGGTAGCCATAATTTTCTTTTTACTTGGTGAAAACAAAGGAAAACTGAGGAAGTTTTAAAAATCTAACTCGCCTTGCACAAAATGCTACTATCAGTAGCTAATGTAATCGAGGAAGTGAAACTTGTGCATAGTAATCGAGGAAGTGAAACTTGTGCATAATCAACTAGTTTATGGCTTATTTCTAAAGTGTAAACAGCAGGGGGGTGGGGGGGGGGCCTCACATTTTGCATACAATTCTAATTATGAGAATCTTCAACCTACCTACCTACATGCATCTTTAAGCAACAACAGTTAACATGTGACCCTACAGTAATTAAGTTTCATGCTTTTCTCACTTATACTATTTCTATTTTTTTTTATTACAAACAAAATTAAAACTAGTATTTTCTATTGCTTTAAGGGGAATGGATAAACCTTCTAGGGAAATAACTCTGACATGGAAATACATTTTGTATTTACATCCCTTTTCTTTGGGGACTACAGAAATGAATTTGCTCCCTGTGGGTGATTCTTTCCTTTTAGAGTTACCCCCATTCCTGAAAGGGAGTCAACTTCCTATATACAAGATTTGTCTCTCTATGTAAAATGATAACACAATCTTGCAGGTGCATTCTTATACAGACAGGCAGTCCACCGATGCCATGTCTCTCTGGGAAAATCCCACAAAATACTGTCTTCCATAAAGTCAGAGTGTGATCTCAATACTTAACAGTGCACTAGTTTGGAGTTCATTTTTATTTAAAATGTCAAAATGTAGCCTTAGGTGAGATATGAAAACTGCGCGTAATTTGATATGTGTGTGCTGTGTTTGTGCATGCATGTGTGCAACACACAAACATAATAGAGTAGTAATTTGGAGTTACCTTATAAGTCAAAACTGACATCTGCATGCATGCACATGCACCCATCCACACATGCACACACACATCAAGGTCTGTGCATTTCTCAAGTCTCACTTCTCAAGGCTATACTAGTATTTTGATATTTCAAATGAAAAAGAACTCCAAACCTGTGTACTATTAACTTTGTTTGTTGCCTAACATGCCTTCCCCCACCCCCTTTCTCACAAAACACAAACCAAGATATCCCATACATAGACTGAAACAAAATTTTATTTTCTTGGAATAGGTTTAATAGTAATCTCCCTTACTCTTTATTCATCTGACATCACAAATTGAAGATCAACACTTACAGCATGTATAGCAATGAGGACTGAGTCATATGCAGGCCTTGGTAAACCATAGTATCATACACAATTTTATGGTGTTAATCTCTGTACAGAGAACTTGTTCAGAAAGATTATTTGATGATGTTTTGAGTACCTACAGCATATTTTAATGGAGAAATAGAAAAAATATCCCAGAATTATCATCAAATACTCTTTCTAACTACTCATCTACTTTTATCTGCAACAAATGGTCATAAAGAAATGGTTGGAAAAACTGTTTCTTTTATCTGTCACTTCAAATAATCCACCTTAAAACAGATGTCCTTTAATTTTTCATCATTGACGTTACAACTACTGATGTTAATTGACTGACATCATTCTAAAGCTAAGTCCAGCCCATCCACTCTGTCTCTTTAGCCAATCAATTAGTAAAATTCCATTATAATGTCAAATGAAAAACAAGAGGACACATTTCTGGATTTTTGGGCAACTCTCGCATTCCTTCCGGTAAGTCTTAACAAGAGCTCCGCAAGAGGAGGCATCATACGCCCGTAGCAAGTAACAAGATGTAGCTCATATACTGATTCCTGTACAATTCAGTGCTCCAGATGTAAACTGTAAGTGGAGTTAGTTGGAAACCAAAAAAATTACCAAAATTTTCAAAGGGGCATAATGCTGCTAATATTTGATGGACTGTAACCTCAAAACAATATGCGCTGCTCCACATCATGGTCTAACTATAAATCAAGTTTTAGCTTGATCAAATGTAAACTGTAGGAGGAGTTAGCTGGAAACAAAAAGTTTACAGAATTTTTTTAAAGGGACATAACTCTGCTAATATTTGGTGGACTGTAACTTTGAACAAATATGTGCTGCTCCACATCATGGTCTAATTATAAATCATGTTTCTGCTTGATCAGATGTAAACTGTTGGAGGAGTTAGCCGGAAACAAAAAGTACCAAATATTTCAAAGGAACATAACTCTAAGTAATAATATGTAGCACATATACTGACTCCTGTACAATTTAGTGCTCCAGATGTAATTTGTAAGTGGAGTTAGTTTGAAACCAAAAATACTACCAAATTTTCAAAGGGGCATAATACTGCTAATATTTGGTGGACTGTAACCTGGAAACAAAGTGCGCTGCTCCACATCATGGTCTAACTATAAATCAAGTTTTAGCTTGATCAAATGTAAACTGCAGAAGAAGTTAGCCGGATACTAAGAATTTACAGAAATTTTCAAAGGGACATAACTCTGCTAATATTTGGTGGACTGTAACCTCGAACAAATATGTGCTGCTCCACATCATGGTCTAAATACAGTGGAACCTCTGTTAAGCAGCCACCCAGGGGAATGGCCAATTTTGGCTGCTTAAGGGAGGTGGCTGCTTAGCAGAGGTACTCATTCACCAGCAATGTTGCGACAATATAACCGAAATGGTGGGCTGTTAGTGAAATTCACACTATGATTATGATACTTCTTTTAGCATAACGGTATCTATATTTATTTATTGTCTGTAACATGCCTAACTGCCCAAAATAACAATTATATATTATTTATTCTGATCAATTTTTAGGATAAAATCAGTTTGCTCAAGAAGTATTCAGCAGCAATGCTAATTACTATACCATAATAACACTAAGTATTGGGATAGATATGTCATTGCAAACAGTGTAGATCCAGATCGGACTCCACAGAACGCAGCGTCTGATCTGGGTCTTCACTGTTTGTAATATTTCAGCCTTTCTTGGAATTATGTAGGACCTACACTAAACTCTTCCGTGACTATTCTGGAGCTTCTGAGCTTAATTTCTTTAATACGTTCATCTAGAGTCAGCACTTTAGGGGTTTTTGAAGACATGTTTATGAGAGAGTCAACCGAAAAGGATTAGTGAAACTGAAAGTAGAGTTGTTTATTTACCGGAAAAACACACGGTCAATAATCATTTTGAGCAATTCGCATTCAGCGATTTGACCGTCGCAATTACCTGTAGGCGTAAACATCAACGGTCAATCATCAATATAGGCGTAAACATCAACGGTCAATAGTCCTTTAATCAATTAGTCGGTCTTCATAAATTGTTCGATAAACACAAGCCATGCGCTTCCGGTTGGTCACGCGCTGACCTTTGAACGTCAATGTCGCGTGGTGCTTGAAAAAAAGAAATTAAAACTGTGCAACAAACGAATTATTTTTCTATTACATTTTTTTTTCTTTTTTAAAGGTACACATCAAAATAATTAACTTATTATCGTATTTCTTGTCGATAATTAAAAATGTATTTCTCTCTCTTTTTTTTTTTTTTTTTTTTTTTGATGCGGAATGCGATTTCCATGAATTTTTGTATTCCTACTTTCGATTTCTGTGCCGCCGGTTTTCCGACTCGCTGTCAATTTGACCGTTTAACGGAGGGATTTTGGCCCAAAAATCATAAATTATTATGGCCGCTGACCGGAGGAGGGAGGTGACCGTTTATCAGAGGTAAAATATATAGGAAAACACCTCGGGGGAATGAAAATGGCCGTTAATGGGAGGTGACCACTCATCGGAGGTGACCGTTAGTGGAGGTTCCACTGTATATATGAAGTTTCAGCTTGATCGGATTTAAACTGTAGGAGGAGTTAGCTGGAAACAAAAAGTTTACCAAAATTTTCATAGGGACATAACTCTGCTAACATTTGGTGGACTGTAACTTCATATAATATGCGCTGCTCCACATCATGGTCTAACTGTAAATCGAGTTTTAGCTTCATCGGATGTAAACTGTAGGAGGAGTTAGCCGGAAACGAAAAGTTAACCAAAATTTTCAAAGAGACATAACTCTGCTAATATTTGGTGGACTGTAACCTCGAAACAAAATGCGCTGCTCCACATCATGGCCTAACTGTAAGTCAAGTTTCAGCTTGGTCAGATGTAAACTGTAGGAGTTAGCCGGAAATAAAAAGTTTACAGAAATTTTCAAAGGGGCATATTTCTGCTAATATTTGGTGGAGTAACACCAATATAATGTGCGCTGCTCCACATCATGGTTGAAATATAAACCAAGTTTCAGCTTGATCAGCTTGATCGGATGTAAAATGTAGGAGGAGTTAGCCGGAAATGAAAAAGTTCATGGACAGATGGATGGACAGACAGATGGACGAATGGACGAACGCCAGACCCCGTAACATAATATGTCCCATTTTTCAAATGGATCTATAAAAACGGCTTGCTCTAAACAGGCGCCATTAGACATTAAAGTGCATTTTAGGTATCATGGTGAGGAAAGGTTTTCATTAATTGACACATATTTCAATGCATTGTATGGGATGGATTATTACTTTTCCTCTGTTCTCCACAAAAACATATTTTGCAGGTACTCATTAGAATCACCTAGGCTTTAGTAAGTACACACAATGCATGTTTTTATAGAGAAAGAAAAAAAGCTAAATTATCCCTGTATTATTACTAAATACCTTTTTATCTTCTTTATCAAATTTCAATGCACTTTTGCTTATGGCTTGTATTTTGTTTGTGTTGAGGTTTTACGGCCCAGTCAACCCAATAGGGTCATGTCAAGCGCGGTCAGTTTACCTAACCACACATTTACTGGGCAGGCTTAGTCCTCTAAGCGGTTAACCAGTATTGTGCACATTCTTTCGCCAGAAACTGACAACTGCCCTTCTTGAATCAGCGGAAGGGAGAGAATGGCCGTTGAAAATATTTCATGATCAATCTCCACGAAAGAATGTTGCCGACCTCGGCGGGGGTTGAACCCGCGACCTCCTGGTCTCCAGTCGGATGGCACATCCAACTGAGCCACCGAGGCCGGCTTATGGCTTGTATAAACCCAATCAATCTGATGTAATATTTTACCCTTGAATGGCCAATTAGAATATGGACAGATCAAGTAAGTGGGCTGTTCTTAGCAGTATCATGACGATGATGAGTTCAGGTTTAACGACGCATCAAACCATGAGGGTCATCTGCGTCAAAATAGTATATTAACTTGGTTTTGTATAGAAACTGCTATAATGATGTCATTGTTCATAGCGGTATATTAGTTAAAAATCATAAACACAGAGAACCGATGGAGCATTTTATCTGTCACTTCAAAAGAGACAAGAATATGGTGGTATCTTTGTTATGAGATAACAGGAACACTTAAAAAAAAATTGGAAACAACGGAAAGTTGCAAACAAATCTTGACATGTAGTAACAAGTCCACTGCATGTAAATCTCAACTAAATGTATTTTTATGCATTCAACATGCAGTTATTAGAGTTATTACAGAGTTCATTTTTTGCCCTTCAAAGCACCCTGGTATTGTTTTGATTGCCATTTTCACTGACTCACACATTCAAAATTAATAAACAAGTTTAATCAGATATTTTTTCTGGCCAGTTTTTGGCCATTTTCTAAATTGTATATGCTTTTCACATTTTCTTTCATCCTTGCTAATTCTTTAGCCTTTTTTGCTCAAGTGTTTTCTGACAATCAGCCCTCAATAAAATTTTGCACCTTTCAGGCTAAGGTTTTTAGGCTGATGGACTTTAAGTTTTATTTTGAATTTTACTTTACCAGACTATTTGTAAGGGCCATACCATATAATGTAACACATGATACTATATAAGGGTTGACAAGAATTATCTATTATCTGCCTGATGGCTTCACTTTTACTGTATTCATTTTTAGTATTAACATAACCATTCATAATCACCTGGCTATACCTGTCATCATGCTTTATTGAAATTTAGCAAATTAAGAACATGTGAAAGATGACAGTTTTGTTAGGTCAGGAAAAAGTGACAAACTGCCAATAAACTGGTTTTGTCTCACATAATTCCAATAGCTTCATGGCTGAAGGGAAAACATGAACTGAAGCCAATAACATATATTTAAGAAATTAGATTTTATTATTTATGTATAATTAAATATCCTGCCATGCACTTAAAGATAAAATGCTATAAAAGTATAATTTTACCATTCCAAATTCAGGGGTAGGAATTGGTCGCCACTGAAATTTTCCTCACAATGATTAAAGTGTTGACAAAAATTACACAGACAGTCAGTGTCATAATACATTTCACCTCGTCAATACCATTTTGTTTAATTCTTTTGCTTAATTTCTATCTTTGACTGTCACTGAGAGGTAGGTAGGTACATGCTCAGTAAATACACTATTATTTTTGTACCTGACCACACTCTCAAGGTGTTCTGTTGCTATCACAAATGAGCCACTTTAAAAAGAAAAAAAACAACAACATATGTGACCAGCTAAAGTCCATATATTATGTTAACAACCAGACTGTAGACTCTGATCAGACTGCATGGACTTACCGGCTGATCTGGTCACATATGCCAAAGATATTTCCTAATTAAAGCAGATCAAATATCTTCTTGTCTGCATTTTGTAATTTCTACTTGATGAATACTGCAGGGGTTTAACCTGGATTTTTGAATTGGAGTTTAAAATTGCAGCGCGCTAGTGTTTACCATTCTCTTTGACAGATCCAAAATTTCCCATAAAAATGAAACAATGTGGACTGAACTTCCTCAGGATGCACCAGTATAACAGTGCTTCCAACAATCTCTGTTTAATTGATTACTGCATATTCATTTTAACAACTATTCAATATTCAGGATTTTTCTTTTTCTTATTTTTTTCAAAAAACTAAAATAAAAAAAAAATACCAAATGCTTTAGGTTAAGATAACAGCTGAAGAAAGCAATATGCTATATACATACTATTTAAACTGATTATTTTAGAAAATTATTTCCCTAAAAGCATAAAGAAAATTTCACATATGAGATGATTCATCATGTGTTATTTTGCCTTCCATCTGAAAAGGGGTCTACTCTAAATGGAAAGCATTTGCTTACTTTGGGAGCAAATGCTCTTTTCAGAAAAGGCCTCTTTTCAGAAAAGGCCTGTTCAGGAAAACAAACTAGAAATCATAAAAGTTGTCTCTAAAAATGGGTGAAAATCTACCAAGTGTATCTTGTCACCTTAACACATATCTGCACAGTGAAGCTGAGCCTTTGCTCTGCAAGGTCGTCACTGCAGATCATAGAGCTCATACCGGTAAAAGTGAAAATCCTGATAGGGCTCTCATGATGTACAGGGTGCTCTGATCTTATTCTCTAAAAGGACATTGATACCACTTCAAGGGAAGTAACTTTTACATGGAAACATTTACCTTCCAATTCACTGGTGTGTGTGTGTGTGTGTGGGGGGGGGGGGGGGGGGTCTGCAAAGGCTGTTTCCCTATGCAAAATGACAGCAAACTCTTTTAAGTGTATTCATTCACTTTAAGAATCATTTTTCTGTAATATGGCTTATGTCCATTCCATGTCCAATTCACATCTATTAAGCTGAAAATTTGTTCTTACCTCCTCTTGTTTGTAGAAGTAGGACATGTCTCCTTTATTAGCCTCCAACTTCACTGAATCAGGAGCTGAAAACATAAAGCATTATCAATGGCATAAGTTCAGATCAGATATAGGGAGTACGAGGATGTTCCAGCGCTCAATGTAAGGTGTGTTTCGACCAAAAACACTGATATTTTTTCTTATATGTTGTGGCTTCCCACTAGAAGCTCCATGGTGAGGCACATCTAATGAGTACCCACATGTCTGTGCAGAAATAAGAAGTATTTTTATCTAGTTACCCTACTTACCTAGAACTCTGTTGTTCACAGAGACCTGACAACTGTAAAAGGAATGGATACATGTTCAAGAGAAATAACTCCTTCATGAAAATATGTCCTTCTCTTCATAATGGAGATTACTTTTGAAGGAAGGAATTTCCTCCCTAAGGAAGCACATTCTCTTCTTTAATAGTAGCTTTATTTTATAAAGAATTTGAGCACTTCTCAACTATAAGTATTTGTCTGCAAAAATTGTCAGAAAAACCAGTAAGTATACTATTTAATACCTTTTCATTACTCAGAAGGAATGGGATGAAATGTGCTGAAATGTAAAAACATAATATTTTCAACAAACATTTTCCTGGAAAACTCTACGTAAATTTGCACTAAGGATCAGCTTAGAAATATACGGCCCTGATGAACAGGCAAAATTTGATGTCACAAAGATAAGCATCAGTGAATCAAAATTTTATTCACGTTTAACATTTAGTATGCTGGGTAAAACATTTAGATGAAATTTGAAATATTTGGTTTATTTTTTTTCCAGAAAATAGGCTTTAACATTTAATGCAAATTGTCTTCTAAGGGGACAATTTGCATGAACTGCCAAAGCCTATTTCTGTGATAAAGAATAATAAAAATAAGAAAAAATATCATCAATTTGTCATCTGCTGAATTTGCCCATAGAGTGATAAGGATTAAAGTTATAAGTGCTGTAATTGGCAATAATGTGATATATTGCACACACTGATGTCACTATTTGATGGTAATTGTTGTAGACAACCATGACTCAAAACATATATATTTCTAATCCCTCCAACTTTAAGACTGAACTTTATCTCAAAATTAATACTCACATCCAATACTGTTGTTAATGGCCTCTTGTGATTTCTGTATCCCTAGTCTGAATTCTTGAAGCTCTGGTCGGAGTTTGTGTCCTCTGTGATAGAAAACCAAGGCTGTTTCAAAGTTCCCATTCTGATACAAAGCTTCAGCTTTTTGAAAGAAACCCTGTAATATTCACCAGAACAATGACTCCAGCTGTGTCTATCAACAGAATAGGCCAGGATTGTTTTCTCTAGTTTATCTTCTTGTGGCTGTTCTAGCTCCAGATTATGGATGTCAACCGCTTTTTTTTCTTATTTCTGTATGAAAACATATGTTGTGAACTTGTGGGTTCTCATTAGAATCATCTCCACATGGTGTTTCAGATGAGTGTCCAAAAGATATGTTTTTGAGGAGTATAAGAAAGATATCCGTACTTTTCGGTTGAAAAAAGCACATTATCTAGAGCTAGATGCTATGTTATATACAATTCCCCAAACCTGATATATGTCCCACATATTATCAATTTACCTCAAACAGTATGGGAGTTATGGCCTGCACAAGATTTCTGCTTCAGGGAATCTAACTACATAATGAAGAAAGTGAGAGTTGTCTCTCTTGCATGCAACATGCCTACTGGTCTTCCTCTGGATCCCTACTAAATATTATCAAATTATCTCAAACAGTATGGGAGTTATGGCCCGCACAAGATTTGGGCTTCAGGAGAGATAACTACATAATGAAGAAAGTGAGAGTTGTCTCTCTTGTACACGACACACTTACTGGTCCTCCTCTTCATTCCTACCAAATATTATCAAAATATGTATAGGGGTTATCAAAGTTATGGAGCGCACAAGGATGCATCTCAGATTTCAACTTCAAGGGAGATAACTACATAACAAAGAAAGCAAAAGTTGTCTCTCTTGTATGTGACACACCTACTGGTCCTCCTCCTTAACCCTACCAAATATTATCAAATTACCTCAAACAGTATGGGAGTTATGGCCTGCACAGTATTTTGGCTTCAGGGGAGATAACTACATAATGAAGAAGTTGAGAGTTGTCTCTCTTGAATGCAACACACCTACTGGTCCTCCTTTTCATTACTACCAAATATTATCAAAACATGTCTAAGGGTATCAAAGTTATGGAGCGCACAATGATGCGTCTATGGATTTCTGCTTCAAGGGAGATAACTATATAATGAAGAAAGTGAGATTATCTCTCTTGCACGAGACATGCCTACTGATCCTCCTCTTCATCCCCACCAAATACTATCAAATTATCTCAAAAAAGTATAGGAGTTATGGCCTGCACAAGATTTTGGCTTCTGGGAAGATAACTACATAAAGAAGATAGTGAGAGTTGTCTCACTTGCAAGCGACACACCTACTGGTCTATTTAAAAAATATGTCTCTTGGATATCAAAGTTATGGAGTGCACAAAGATGCTTCTACAGACGGACACCATGTTGATCACTATATCCCCCGAACCTATCGGTCAGGGGATAAAAATGTATAGACAATAGTTACTGTTCTTGTGTTCTGCATGTCATCTGATGATGCTTTATATTTCTATGAAGTTTCATGAAAATATCTTGAATGGTTTTCAAATCATAGAGTGGACACAAAGTTACAAATGTCAAATTTCAAAGGGAGAATAACTCCAATAAAAGCGCTGCAAGCACTGCACCATGCCCCACCACTGTACTTACATCAAGCAAGTGCCATAACTCTGTCAAAAATGAAATCAATGGAAGTAGCATTAGTCTTTCCCTAAATAAAGTTGACATGACTGAGATGACTATTTTCAATGTTCAAAGGGCCATATCTCAAAAAGCAAGTAAACCAGACACAGTTCTCTTTTTCTGAAGATCCTCTCATAGTGCTTCACATTCATGTAAAGTTTACAAGTATATCACAGAAACTGTTATTTTCAATGTTCGAAGACCCATAACTCAAAAAGTAATTAAGCCAGACATATGGTTCTTAAGTTCATCATGTCATCTTATTTTGCTTTACATTTTTGCAAGGCTTCAAGAAGATCTCTGAAATCATTTTCAAGTTATAGAAAGGGCACAAGTATATGACTGGGATCACTATTTACAATGTCCAAAGGGCATTAACTTCAAAAGCATGTAATTCAGAGTTATAGTTCTTGTGTTCTGCACATCATATCATGGTGATATACATCTGCATAAAGTTTCAAGAAATTAAATATCTCAAACAGTTTTGAAGTAACAGAGCGGACACATATATTACAGAAATCACTATTTTCAATGTTAAAATGGCCATAACTCCAATTAGGTTAAGCAGAGTTGAGGGCTTATGTTCTGCATCTTGTCTCATGATGCTTTACATCTGTGTGAATTTTTGTCAAAATATCTTAAATGGTTTCCAACTTAGAGCTGACAAGAGTACATGTAGAAATTGCCATTTTCAATATTTACTATGTTCAAAGGGTGGTAACTCCAAAAGTAGGTTAACCAGAGCTAGGGTTCTTGTGTTCTGCACATCCTCTTATGGTGCTTTCCATTTGTGAGAAATTTCATGAAAATATCTTAAAGGGTTTTCAATTTATAGAGTGGATACAAGTACATGGTAGAAATGTCTATGTTCAATGTTCAAAGGGAAATATCTCCAAAAGTAGGCAAATCAGAGTTACAGTTCATATTTGAGCTCATGAGTTCTGACCTCATAGAGCTTTAAATTTGCGTGAAGTTTCATCAAAATATCTGAAACAGTTTCCAACTTACAGAGCAGGCACTAGTACATGGTAGAAATGGCTATTTTCAATATTTACAATGTTCAAAGGGCTGTAACTCCAAAGGTAGGTGAACCAGAGTTATGATTCTTATGTTCTGCATGTTGTCTTTACATTTGTGAGAGACTTCATGAAAATACCTCAAATGGTTTTCAACTTATAGAGCAGACATGAGTATATGGTGGAAATGGCTATGTTCAATGTTCAAAGGGCAAAAACTCCAAAAGTAGATAATCAGAGTTACAATTCATGTGTTCTACTTGTCGTCCAATGGTGCTTTATATTTGTGTGAAGTTTGGTGAAAATATCACAAACGGTTTCAGAGTTATGGAGCGGACAGGAGCACATGAGAGAAATGGCTATTTTCAATATTTATAATGTTTAAAAGGCTGTAACTCCAAAGGTAGGTTAACCAGAGTTATGGTTTTTATGTTCTACACATCATCTCATGGTGCTTTACATCTGTGAGTGATTTCATGAAAATCACTTATATAGTTTTCAAATTACAGAGCGGACATGAGTACATGATAGAAGTGACTATGTTCAATGTTCAAAGGGCAATAACTCCAAAAATTGGCAAATCAGAGTTATGGTTCATGTATTCTGCATGTCATCTCATGGCATTTTATATTTGTGTGAAGTTTTGTGAAAATATCAAGAACGGTTTCAATTATGAAGCGGACACATGAGAGAAATGGCTATTTTCAATATTTATATTGTTTAAAAGGCTGTAACTCCAAAGGTAGGTTAACCAGAGTTATGGTTTTTATGTTCTACACATCATCTCATGGTGCTTTACATCTGTGAGTGATTTCATGAAAATCACTTATATAGTTTTCAAATTACAGAGCGGACATGAGTACATGATAGAAGTGTCTATGTTCAATATTCAAAGGGTAATAACTCCATAAGTAGGCAAACCAGAGTTATGGTTCATGTGTTCTGCACATCGTCTTATTGTGCTTTACAGGGGTGTGAAGTTTCATGAAAATATCTAAAATGGTTTTAGAGTTATGGAGCACACACGAAATTATGAAGTGCTGATGGATGGACAGAGGGGCGGACGAACAGGCGAACACTCAAAATTTGGGACAGTATAACATAATACCTCGCCACTTTTTGTGGCGGGGCATAAAAATGTATAGACAAGAATTATGGTTCTTGTGTTCTGCATGTCGTCCGATGATGCTTTATATTTCTATGAAGTTTCATGAAAATATCTTAAACGGTTTTCAAGTTAAAGAGCAGACACAAAATAACATGGTCAAATTTTAAAGGAGTATAACTCCAAAAATGTATAGACAAGAGATATGGTTCTTCTTTTCTGTATCTTGTCTGATGATGCTTTTTATTTCTATGAAGTTTCATGCAAATATCTTGAACGGTTTTCAAGTTATAGAGCAGACACAAAACTGGCATTGTCAAATTTCAAAGGAAAATAACTCCAAAAATGTATAGATAAGAGTAACAGTTCTTGTGGTCTGTATGCCATCTAATAATTTTTTATATATCCATGAAGTTTCATGAAAATATCTTGAAAGGTTTTCAAGTTATAGATGGGACACAAAATTACCACTGTCGAATTTCAAAGGGGAATAACTCTAAAAATGTACTGACAAGAGTTACAATTCTTGTGTTCTGCACTTTGTCTGATAATGCTTTATATTTTTATGAAGTTTCATTAAAATGTCTTGAATGGTTTTTGAGTTATTATTGAGCGGACACAAAATAATCATTGTCGAATTTCAAAGGGGAATTACATGTATAGACAAGAGTTACAGTTCTTGTTCTCTGCATGTGGTCTGATGATGCTTTATATTTCTATGATGTTTCATGAAAATATCTTGAACAGTTTTCGAGTTATAGAGCGTACACTAATTAACCATTGACCAATTTCAAAGGGGAATAATTCCAAAACTGTATAGACAAGAGTTATGGTTCTTGTGTTCTTGCACGTCTTCTGATGATGCTTTATATTTCTATGAAGTTTCATGAAAATTTCCTGAAAGGTTTTCAAGTTATGGAGCCAACACAAATTTATACCATTGTTGAACTTCAAAGGGGTATAACTCGAAAACAATACTGATAAGAGTTACGGTTCTTGTGTTCTGCAACTCTTCTGAAGATGCATTATATTTCTATGAAGTTTCATGAAAATATCTTGAACAGCTTTCAAGTTATATAACAGACATGATTACGTGACAGATGGACAGACAACAGAGGCAAAAACAATATGTCTCCATCCCTGTCAGAGGGGAACCTAATTCTTTATATGTCTATGAAGTTTCATGAAAATATCTTGAATTGTTTTCAAGTTATAGAGGGGACACAAAATTACCATTGTCAAATTTCAAAGGGGAATAACTCCAAATATGTGATAAGCGGTATGGTTCTTGTGCTCTGCACATCATCTGATAATGCTTTACATTTCTATAAAGTTTCATGAAAATGTCTTAAATGGTTTCCGAGATAGAGAGTGGACTAAAATTACCACTGTCGAATTTCAAAGGAGAATAACTCCAAAATTATAAAGACAAGAATAATGCATCTTGTGTTTAGAACTACATGTCGTCTGATGATGCTCAATATTTCTATAAAGTTTTATGAAAATATCCTGAACGGTTTTCAAGTTATGGAGTGGACACAAATTTACCATTGTCAAATTTCAAAAGGGAATAACTCCAAAACTGCGTGGACAAGAGTTACTGTTCTTGTGTTTTGCATGTCGCCTGATGATGCTTTATATTTGTATGAAGTTTCGTGAAAATATCTTGAACGATTCTCAAGAGCAGACACGACTGTGTGATGGACAGACATCAGAGGCAAAAACAATACCTCCCCCCTGTCAGGGGGAGACATAATCACATTTATAATGCATTGATATTTATTTATAATGTTTTAAAATAAAGATTGTTCCTACCCTGAAAGTAAATTATGTATAGCAGAATGTCATTGACACTTAGCACGCTGGGTAAAAAATTCTCATGAAAAATTTCAGCAGACAACATATTAAAATTTTTTTGTTATTTTTCCCAGAAAATAGGTTTTGACATTTCATGCATATTGTCTCCATTGGAGACAATTTGCATGAAATGTCAAATCCTGTTTTCTGACAAAAAATAAAAAATAAAAAAAATAGAAAAATAGAAAAAAAACAATTGCTGTCTGCTGAAATTGGACAGGTTTCATAAACTGTTCTGCCTGTTGTCCCAACAGATGGTGATCCTCACATAAAGACATATTTGTGCTGAATATATAATTCTGGGAATTTAGGTACATGAGTACATGTATAATATGATAACTTTGCTTCCTTCTTTGCTTTATGTTTATAAGAATATGAATAGTGTGCCTTTTTGCAAACAAATATGAATATGTATATCAGTGCCTGCATTAAGGGAAGTCTAGGAGTCAGAGACTCCCAAATATTGCCCTGGGATTTCCAAATATCAATGCCTGGGAGTCAGGGACTCCAACTTTTAAACATATCCTACCATTTATAAGAAGGATTTAAAATGAATGTATGTGCTATCTGGCTTGAGAATGGCAGTTTTTTCTCCAAAAATGTCAGTTTAATAATATTTAAGTTAAATTTCTGCAAGTCATTTAAAAACTTTATCAGCTGGGACTTCCAGATAATGGAACTAGGAAGTCTTGGAACTTCCTGATTTTGACAGTTAGTGCAAGCACTGGTAAATATTTTGATAGTTGCAGAATATATGAATAGGTAGGGTCATAAAAATGCCAGCCACAAATCTGTACCATATCCAAGGTTAAGAGCAGCTCTCTCCACCCCCACCCACCCCCATGTTATTTCATATAGTTGATAAGAGATTGTCTTTCTTTAGAGCATTTTTCACATTCAGTGATCCCAGTAAAGTCTTTGGCACACATAAGTAATTTATATGGGGCAGGTTGCTTGTCAGGCTAAATTAGCCATCAACCTATGTGTCTCCTTTGCTTTTATATTATTTTTTTATGCTTATTTCTGGGTATAATTTATGATGATGATGATGATGTCATAGAAACCCTAAACTCAGACCATAATTAGCAACATCTTGTTTTATACTTCACATGGACCCAATTTACAAAATCTAGAAAAAATTCAATTTTAACAAGCCATGCATATGGGACCCACAATGTGACCTGCACTAAAATGTCAAACCTATTTTCTAGGAAAAATAAGAAAAAATATCAACAATTCTGCTGAATTTATGCAGAGAGTATGTTGTGAGATCTTGTTAAATCTGAGGTTTCCCACAGCCCAAAATATATTTTTTTTAAACTCTGTACTAAAATGTGTGTTGTGATAATTCATAAGAAGCACCAAAGTGAAGCACTTTTAACGAGTACCATAACGTAAGTATTTAGGACTAAATAGGAAAAATTTCTGGCTATCCCTATTACCCAGAACTATGAGCAATGACCTTGCAGATTGTACATAATAGTGATCCTGACCTAAATTATGTGGGGTGGATAAATCCACGGAAATTCACTCTCACAATGGAAGTGTTTGTTTCCATCATCAACTGTAAGGAGGATACATTTAAAGGAAAGAATTTACTTCCCCTGCAAGTAAATTATTTTAAGTGTAGCCCTCTTTAAGAAGTATATACTCGTCTGCTGGAGTACTCTTCCATTGAAAAGGGAGGCAAAAAACAGCTTGCTTCAAATGCGGTGCTCTTCCACTGAAAAAGGGAGGCAAAAATTGCCTGCTTTGAATGCTCTCTCTCTCTCTCTCTCTCTCTCTCTCTCTCTGTATTTCTCTCTCTGTCTCTCTGTCTCTCTCTCTCTCTCTCTCTCTCTCTCTCACCATAGTACAAACCTTAATGAGTTTGGGGTTGATTTCTAGAGCAGCTTCTGCATCAGCAAGGGCAGCTTCAGAGTTTCCCATCTGGAGGTGACATTTTGATCTAGTAACAAGACAGTGTTCATCATCCCCTTTCAGCTCCAAGGCCTTAATAATAAAAACAAAACAATGATCTCAGAAATCAAATCTATGACTTGTGAGACACTTTAAGTTTTACTGTTAGCTGTGAAATAATTCATTTCCAACATTATGCAAACATTAGGCAATAAATGTGCTTGTAAAGGTAAAGGTAAAGGTATTGTAAAGGACATAATTTATGGTTTCAGATTGTAAAAGATATTAAAGGCTCCATATTCCTCAAAAATGGCACTTTATTTTCCAAGAAAGGTTTAATAAATTGATATATGGTATTAATACAATCATAAAATGTGGCACTTGACAGCCTGTAAAATTTCAGATAGTCTCTTGTTCTTGCAATGAAATGATTTTTTTATCATATCTCTGAATTAATGTTGCCAACATCAATTTATTTTTAATTCAGTTCAATATACGAGAGACTAACAGGCTGTTAGATGCCACATTTTATGATCGAATTTAAACTATATATCAATTTATTAAAAGGGAACACAACCTTAAAATGTATTTTGCTTTTAAAGTAAAGTAAAGAACTTTACAAGCAATAAATTTTGACACAAATTTGATCAAAATCGATGGAAAATTAAGTAAGTTATAGACAACTGAATATTTTAACATTGGTGGAGTGGGGTCCGCCATTTTGAATATTTAATGAGGTTTCATAAAAATTAAAATTCATTACATAAAGGTAATTATTCTCATAAAGTTTGTTTTTTTTGGGGGAAATGATTGCTTGTCACTAGAATTAAAAGATTATAAAATAAAAGCACCGCAAGCATAATACCCCTCCACAACAATTATTTGTTTATGTATTAAAGTTATCGTTGCGAAAATGTTTGGAAAGAAAATGACGGGGGGTCAGATAACAATCCTAAACCAGATCTTGATAATATCAATGGACAGATAACAATCCTAAACTAGATTTTAATCATATCAATGCATATAGCAAGTTTGGTTAAAAGGCCTTGTTATTTACTCAAGTTATCATTCGGAAACGAAAATATGGGCGTGTCTCGGGCAGGTAACTCTGTAAAAATTTAACAAAATTTGGCCATTAGCAATTCCAAAACAGATCTCCTTAATTTCAATGCATATAGCAAGTTTGGTTAAAATCCCTTGTTATTTACTCAAGTTATCGTGCAGAAAAAAAAATACGGGCGTGTCTTGGGCAGATAACTCCGTAAAAATTTGACGAAATTTGCCCATTAGCAATTCCAAACCAGATCTCCTTAATGTCAATATATATAGCAAGTTTGGTTAAAATCCCTTGTTATTTACTCAAGTTATCGTCCGGAAACAAAAATATGGGCGTGTCTCGAGCAGATAACTCCTTAAAAATTTGACAAAATTTGCCCATTAGCAATCCCAAACCAGATATCCACAATATCAATGCACATACCAAGCTTGGTGAAAATCCATTGATGTTTACTCAAGTTATCATATGGAAACGAAAAACTGACGGATGTATTTATGAACGGATGGACAGACACACATACATCCAACGTGAAACCATAATACCCCGCCACTACTGTGTGGCGGGGTATAAAAACTGTAGCAAAATAATTCTTAAAAATCCTTTTTAATTTGGTTTTGCCTATTTAATTTGGGCTGTGTGATGCCATAAAGCCTACAATATGGCAGCATCAATGACTGCCATTTTAAATATATTCAAACCACCATAACTTCATTATTTCTAGGCTGATTTTGAAAACTCTTGCATCAAAATAAAAGGCTTGTTAAGCACTTTACTCCAAGATATACATACAACTTATATTGCATTTCCCTTTAAACTTTTCTTAGATAAAAATTGTCTATTTTTTGAGGAATATGGAGCCTTTAACCCTGGTTCTGCTGAACCCTGATATGCCCTGCCTTTGCAAACAGTGTAGATCTGCACTGTTTGTCACTAAGTATTTGAATTTATATCAACAACCTGGATCAAGTAATCTGACTGGTTGACAATAAGAAGTGGGACTGGCATCTTAATTTAATGGTTAAGAGGAGTACTGTTTTTACCCTAAGTGTTCAGATACCTTATAACCCTAACAAGAGGCCCACAGGCCATGGCTCACTAACCTGAGTGAAATAGCCACTGCAGATATGCATTTGTTATGTAACCTTTTTTTTTAATTCTGTCATTGCAACTAATGAAAGGATCATCATTTAAGTAGTTCTTGGTTTTGAAGAAGAATGATATGTTTTTTTTACATATTCTTCTTCTCCAAATTATTATTTTTTGGTTGAGGGGCTATCTAATGCATTTTAAATGGAATAAACGGTATAACAATACACTTGCAATTTTTTTGTGGCAAGGCATAAAAATGCAATTTAGCCATTTTCCCATTATAAGACAATGGGAGCTTTCTGTCGCCATGGAAACAAAACCAAGAGGCAGACCACCATACTTTTAGCTGTTTTGAATTGCCCCTACCCAAGCAACTTTTGTACCAAATTAGAGTCATACTGCTTCAGTGGTTTCGAAATTGTCATTTGATAAAGTCCTTTTTCAAAATTGAATGTTGCCATGGCAACCAAACAAAATGGCCACCGGTCATATAACATATAAACTGGGTAGACAATCATCAGCTGATCATAACTGTCAAATATGGCTCACATCACTTTACTGGTTATGGAGCAAGTTAACCATTTTCCCATTATAAGTCTATGGGAGCTTTCTGTTGCCATGGCAACCAAACCAAGAGGCAGACTGCCAAACTTTTCACTAGTTTGAATTGTCCTTAGCCAAGCAACATTTATACCAAATTAGAGTCCTAAGGCTTCAGTGGGTTTGGAGGAGTTGTTATTTAAAAAATTCCTTTTTTTAAAATATAATGTTGCCATGGCAACCAAACAAAATGACCACTGTTCATCAAACATATAAACTGGGTAAACAATCATCAGTCTATGGTAGCTTTCTGTTGCCATGGCAACCAAACCAAGCGGCAGTTCACCCCAATTTTAGTTATTTTGAATTGCCCTTACCCAAGCAATATTTGTACCAAATTAGATACTGCTTCAGTGATTTTGAAGGAGTTGTCATTTAAAAAATTCCTTTTTTGGAATTAAATGTTGCCATGGCAACCAAACAAAATGGCCGCAGGTCATAAAACATATAAACTGGGTAGACAATCATCAACTGATCATAAATGCGAAATATGGTTCACATGATTTCACTGATGGAGAAAATACAATTTAACCCTTTTCTCATTATAAGTCTATGGGAACTGTTGCCATGGCAACCAAACCAGGAGGCAGATCACCATAATTTTAGCTGTTTTGAATTGCCCTTACCTAAGCAACATTTGAACCAAATTAGAGTCACACTGCTTCAGTGGTTTTGAAGGAGTTATCATTTAAAACATTCCTTTTTTTGAAATTTAATGTTGCCATGGCAACCAAACAAAATGGCCGCTGGTCATCAAACTCATATACTGAGTAGACAATCATCAGATGATCATATGTGCTAAATATGGTTTGCATCCCTTCACTGGCTATGGAGAAAATACAATTTAACCCTTTCAACATTATGTCTATGGGAGCTTTCTGTTGCCATGGCAACCAAACCAAGAGGCAGATCACCATAATTTTAGCTATTTTGGATTGCCCTAACCCAAGCAACATTTGTACCAAATTAGAGTCATACTGCTTCAGTGGTTTTGAAGTTGTCATTTAGAAAAACCCTTCTTCAAAATGGAATGTTGCCATGGCAACCAAATAAAATGGCCACTGGTAATTAAACATATAAACTGGGTAGACAATCATCAGATGATCATAATTGCCAAATATGGCTCACATCACTTCAGTGGTTATGGAGAAAATGCAATTTAACCATTTTCCCATTATAAGTCTATGGGAGATTTCTGTTGCCATGGCAACCAAACCAAGAGCCAGATCACCATAATTTTAGCTATTTTTAAATCCCCTTACCAAAGCAACATTCTTACCAAATTAGGGACAAATTGCATCAATGGCTTTGGAGGAGTTGTCGTTTGAAAGTGTTAACGGACGGATGGACAGACGACGGACGAAAAGTGATCACTATAGCTCATCCTGAGCAAAGCTCAGGTGAGCTAAAAATTTAAATCACAATTACAGCAAACAACCTTTTTTATTAATTTTCTAAGAAATTAAGGCTTGACATTTAATGTTAATTATTCGACAGGCAGATAAATTCATATAAAATTTCAAGCCTCATTTTCTCAAAAAATAATATATAATAATAAAAATAGACTATCATCAGCTACTATTTTGCTTTGCACTTTAAGGATTAACTCCTTAGTACATCTGTCCTAACATTTGAAAAAGTCTATTTTATATCTTGCTGATTGGTCTAAAAAGTGTTGGATGACTGGCAAACAATGTATATCCTGCAACATCTTATCTAGGGATACACGGTTTTTTCAGGCCTGTTGGTCCAAATACTTAGGGTAAATAGGGTACCTATTTCTTCCTTCTCCATGACGAGGTACAATGTGTGAAAATATATACCTACCAACTTGTGCTCCTGGTGAGCAGTTAGTGCCAAAATATGTCCTTCCAGTGAGCATTCAATCCCAACACATGCCCCCAGTGAGGACTCAGTCCCAACACATGCCCCCAACACATACCCCAAGTGCTGAGAGCATGTCTCCTAGGTAGCAAAAGGAAGCTTCCACCTCTAGCTTGTCAGGTCCGACTTGGACTTCTCTCTGTGGTCTGCCATCCAAGGGGCTTGCAGTTCCCTGGCACCATGTAAGTGCTTGAGCCCACTGCATTTCTTGTGCACCTAGTGCTTGCTGTTGCTGCCCACTCCAGTGCGACAGAAGGCACATGCAAACTCACCTGAACTAAAAAATATTTCACCCAACGTAGCTGAAGAGACTGTTGTATTAGTTATATAGGTAGTTGAAAACTTTATCATGATAGTACTATCATGGAGGTCACTATCATGATGCAATGATGTATCGTTACACCCCTAGTGAGTACTCAGTCCCAATATATATCCCCAGTGAGCACAGTCCTAACACATGCCCCTATAAGTATTCAGTCCAAACACATGCCCCAGTAAGCACTTAAAGACCCAACACAACACCAGTTAACATTCTGTCCATAGATATGCTCCAAGTGAGCATTTAATCCCAACATGTGCCCCAGTGATCACTCAAATCAAGCTATGTGTCCACAAAATCTGATCAGAATCTTCAATAGTGGCCTTTGGGTAGCCAAGGTTCAAAACTCTCCACAGGTAGAAAGTGAAGGCTCTGACCAGACTGTACAGATGTGCAGGCTGATCAACATCTTGACTGGATGCATACAAACAATATGAGTTTGCAATTTTTACAGCTCATGTCATAGCTCTAGATAAAGGGCATATCCAGTTAAATATGTTTCTTATGCCTCCATGAAAACATATGTTGTGGGTACTCATTAAAAATGTCTTGGTGAGGCACTTCTACCAGTAATAAGTACCCACAACATACATTTTTCATGGAGAAATACTGTTTGGCTACAAAAAATACATCTTACCTGGAGCCTCCCATGTGACATATTCATTGGAATCTAATTTGAATCTGAGACAATCATAATGATATTCCAAATCATTATAATTCCGATTCACTGGGCTTACACTTAAATATAGCACAACCTGACTGGTTGAGAGTAAATCTAAAAAGACACTGACACTTCAATAAATTCACCAAGCTGGAATTCTGGAACTATTTTCTTTACATAGGTTTCTAAAAGAAGCTACATGTATCTTACAAATCTGAATATGGTCAGGTAGTAGGGATTATGTTTTGGGTGACAATTTGAGAGATTTACTTAGATTTTTGCTCAGATTTTGCCAAAAATCTCATTAAAATTTGTTAAATGGGAGGAGAGATCTTGTAGCAAAATGAAACATGGCTAGAAATCTCTTCACTCATGGCCAATTGTTATGCAAAGAAATAAGGGACGCAAATATTCCAGACATGAGAAGCGTGAGCTAAAAAGGTGGGTATTTCAGGTTGATTGTTGACAATCTGGGGCTTTTGTCATCTAGGAGGGCGTTATTTTTAAAAATCGGAGAATGCTATACTGCGCGGAATCGAATTCCCTACAACACAGCACCAAAATTCACGTCAAAATATAGCTATGGTTCCCGGAATTTGTTTAATTCTGGCGACAATCGCTCCGAATTTGGTGTCATTTTGGACGATTTACCCATTAAAATTAATGTTTTCAGCCATATCTGCATCTTGCGTAACGACCTGAATTGGACAGATACCGTCATTTGGCATACATATTACAATCATAACAATGCAAACCATCAATGCAACCAACAAAAATGGAAAAATGCTAAAATTATAGGGCAGAATGAGCAGCGCATGCAGTTATGAGTGACGAGATGTTTTATGAGTGACGAGAGCAGCGAAATTGGAAACAGATGTGTTGTTACGACCTAGCACTCCTACCTTCGATTATCTGCCTTGGCAGATTACCCATAGCTTGTAGGTATATATTCAATCTCTGACAATTGCGTCAGGGAGTCGACTCTTTGGCTCAGTGGTTAGAGCATTGGATTTTTAACCTGGAGGACCAGGTTCGATTCCTACGACAGGTGGAAATTTTTTTCAGCTATGCTTCATTCCTTTGTTGCGACTTTCATGTCGTAAGAGTATGTTTTAGCTCCTAATAGCTGATAAGATCAGGTTCAGATGTATAGGACGAAAAATCCAAACTCTCTCTCTCTCTCGCCGATGCCAACAGGATCCTCCCAAAAACAATACGCCCCACCCCCTCCCTTCGGTAGAGGTGGGGCGGGGGTTGGGGGTGGGGAGGTGGGACATAATGACCACCAGTGTAAGGTTATGTTTATCATATAACCATTTTAAATTGGAAATTACTGCCTTTAAAGTTGACAATTGTTCAACAGAAAATGCATAGTTTTCATGGAAGTCGTCATGACGTTATTTGTTCAAGCCAAAGTGTTATGTAACGTGTGGTCGTACCATTTTTATGACTTAACGTTATCCACTATTTAAGCGCCTTCATCATATGATGTATATTTTAGAATGTCGTCTGCTACCTCGGGGTGTGGGGGAGGGGTGATGTAGAGGGCCTCCCCACGAGTCTGCTGCAAATCTGCTTTCGGCATTAAGAATTAACGTAAAAGTTTACAATATGTATCTGATACCCTCTCTTATCTAGATCTATGGTTGACAGCTTAAATATATGAAATGTCCATACAAAACACCACTTGAACGAAAAGGGATGAACAACATAAGCTAATTAAACAGTGGGCTTCTCTTTGCCGAGTAAATGTTTTGAAATCTTTTTACAAGATGTTCTATTATTGTTTTTTTTTACCTTATCCTTCAATACATTTGATACCAGCTACATGGGAGAATACACTGTTTGACATTGCATTCAGCAATATTTCAGTCCAGCCAATGCTCTCTTTTATGTTACGTGACAAATGTTTGGCTTCGAGTTTGGACTACAGTATAACCTCAATGGCTCGAACATGGATGGCTCATTTACCGTGGATGATTCGAACTCTATTTACAGTCCCTACAAAATTCTTCCAATAGCTCAAGAAAACAAATATTTAGGGATTTTTTTCTTATTTTATCATGGAATTGTATGTTGTGTGTACTCATTAGAATTGCCTCATCAAGGTGATTCTAATGAGTACACTCAACATACAATCATTGTGTAGAAAATCGAAAAGATTTCCCTAAATTGTCGCTATTTGCTTCCTGAACTGGTGCCATGATTAACCCTCAGTGGCTCGAACTACCTATGTCTCGAACAAATTTCCATGGACTTGGTCCCAAAGATGTTTGAGACATTGAGGTTCGACTGTATTACTCAGTCACTTTATCCTGACACTTGGTGACTGACCAGTATTAGCTCTACTATGTTGAGTGTCAAGCAAACGAATAGCTAGTAGGCCTACAATTTTTCGATTTCATGGTCGTTAGTATTATTCAGCGAAGAATCAAACTAACTACACACAAATCAGAATCTCTACCACAATACGGTCAAATTTTTCTGGAAAAAAAAAAAAAAAAAAAAAAAAAATCGTTCAAAATATCATCTATTGAATTTTTTACCCAGCATGCTACACGTTAAAGCATAAACAAAAGGTTTACATACGGTTTTAGGGCATAACTGACAGAAAATACATGTCGTGTCCGTATTTAAAGCAGATACGAGGATCATGCAAAAAGTTCTGTCACTAATAGGCTTCCTTTGTTTTATCCCAGGTATATTTTAAAATGCTTCACTGCACTTGAATGGTGTGTTGAATAGCTAATGATACCTGTTTATTTTGTGCAAATTGCTTTCCAACTGACCGAGTTATTTCAAATTGAAATAGATGCAGTCATATACACTGACCAATTTACTTGTTACATTGGAACATGGACCAGAAGACTGAAATTCGTAGCTATATTAAATGCCGCATTAGGCTTAATATAGATTCAAAGCAGATATTAAATGAATTGTGTAGTATATATGGACCTCAGACCATTTCAATGCACACAGTTTTTAGATGGGTTAAAGCTTTTAAAGTTGGGAAATTTTCTGTTGACGATGATACCCATCCTGGAAGGCCTAAAACCTCTGTTACCAAGGCTAACATCGCTGCTGTAAAGATTGTGGTCAAACAGGATGCATGATTGTCTGTCAAAGATATAGCTAGTTGTACTGGCATATCAGAAGGCAGTGTGCAAACAATTCAGAAAAAGCGTTTGGACCTGAGAAAGGTTTGCGCTAGTCATTTACTCACTGAGGAGCAAAAGACACAACGCCTTAAATGTGCGCGGGAACTTTTGAAAACATACAAAGGCTATAATAGTCAGGTTATTTCTAACTTGCTAACAGGTGATGAAACCTGGATGCACATGTTTGAGCCACAAAGAAGGGCTGATAATAAGCAATGGAAGCGAAAAGATCAAAAACGTCCATGTATTGCCAAGAGAACCATAAGTTCGAAAAAGATGTTGTACGCAATTTTCTTTAATTCAAGTGGGCCAGTCGTTCAAGTATCTTGTCCATCTAGTCATACAGTCACTGGCCGATTCTACAAGAATTCTGTACTGAAGAAAGTGAAAGAGTTTTACAATAAGAAACGAGCAAGCAAAGGATGGTCAGGAGTCCATCTTTTACATGACAATGCCTCCTCTTATAAGTGTGAGGTTGTTACCCGGTAAGTCTTTTTTGGCTTCAGAAAAGGTGAAAGTTTTAAACCATCCACCTTATTCACCTGACCTATCAGTGTCTCCAACAGATACCAAAAGAAGACTATTTCTCTGCTTTTCGCGACTGGGTAAAAAGGTTACAAAAATGTGTTTCAGTAAAGGGGGAATACTTTGAAGGTTTGTAATAAAAATATGTTTGACAAAACGTAGCACTGAAGTAATCCAAACCCAGTGACAAAACTTTTTGCAGGACCCTCATATTTATATTGTGCATTTTTTTCTTCCTTGATGTCTGTATGTAGTATTAGTATGCTAAATTTCCGGGATGTATGAAATGAAGATACTCTCAAAATATTTTTTTTTTTTTCATGCGATCAGATTTCATTCGGAACTTTTATACTGGAACTTAAAATTTGTATCTAATAAAAGATGGAATTGTACTAAGATCCTTTACAAATATTTCCAAGAAGCACTGACTCGGAATCCCATTTTTTGCTTTCATTTTGTCAACTCTCGTCACTCATATCCTAGTCTCGTCACTCATAACTGCAGGCGCTGCTCATTTTGCCCTGTAATTTTAGCATTTTTTACGTTTTTGTTGGTTGCATTGATGGTTTGCATTGTTATGATTGTAATACTTATGCCAAATGACGGCGTCTGTCCAATTCAAGTCATTATGCAAGATGCAGATATGGCTGAAAACATTAATTTTATTGGGTAAACAAACTCCAGGAACCGTAGCTACATTTTGACTTAAATTTTGATGCTGGGTTGTAGGAAATTTAATTCTGCGCAGTATAGCATTCACCGATTTTTAAAAGAACATCCTCTAGACGACAAAAGCCCCAGATTGTCGACAACCCACCTGAAATACCCACCTTTTTAGCTTGTGCTACTCATGTCCGGATATTCGCGTCATTTATTTCTTTGCATAATAATTACCCATGAGTGACGAGATTACTGCCCGTATGAAATATACTAAAATTATTCACTGAAGATTCATAATTTCTCGCCAGTTTTGGCTGAGTGGGATATTTTCTCCCATGATATTCTGAGCCAGAATTATCCCTGAGATAATGCCATGAAGAATACAGCAAGTATTTGTGTTGAGGTTTTAAGGCCCAGTCAACCCAATGGGGTCATGTTGAGCACGGTCAGTTTACCTAACCACACTTTACTGGGCACGCTTAGTCCTCTAAGCGGTTAACCAGTATTGTGCACACTCTTTTTCCAGAAACTGACAACTGCCCTTCTTGAAACAGCAGAAGGGAGAGAATGACCATAGAAAATATTTCATGATCAAATCTCCATGAAAGAATGTTGCCGACCTTGGCAGGGGTTGAACCCGCAACCTCCTGGTCTCCAGTCGGACGCGCATCCAACTGAGCAACCAAGGCCGGTTCAGCAAGTATTCATTCACTAAAAGTGTCATCAAAGGATAGTTGGGGAATTTCTGAGTGATTTGGAAGTGGTGGAGTGGGAGGAACAGTCAAATTTACACTTTTTCAGAACACTGTCCTTTAGCAAATCATACTAAATGTTATGAGAAGTAGAAATTTAAATAAAAAAAGGTACCGGTATACCTTGGTTGGTTGGGCAAGGCCAGTGGATGGGGCTGGGAATGGGGTCTATTGGGAATAAAAGTTTACAGTGCCTTGGATGGCTCAAAGCTGAAGTATGAGGATTTGCAATGCCATCAAACTTAGATAGCTACATTCATCAACATTTTTGTTAAGTAAATACTAAGCAGATACATGTATTAGATATAGATGTCCTGGAAAAGTGCACAGCTGTTTATACATGTACATTTGAATGTCAGCGAAAAAGATACTGGACCAAAAGATAGAAAGCATTGTATATATATGAAGTTGATTGAGTGCTAGTCATTTTTTTGTTAACGTGTTGCATGCACTGTGATATATCTATTTTTATTTTATTTTTTTTTTTTTTTTGCTTTAGGCATAAAACAGAGTTTCTTTGTCTATATCTAAGTCTACAAAGTGTAACAAAAACACAATTAGTCTTTTCACCCTCCATGTCTTCCTGTACTAAACATTATTACATGTAGGTTTTCATTAAGTAGTTGTTCCTTTTCTAAATCTTCTTAAGGTTTAATCCTTAATCCTATAATCTTCATTAAAAGACCATTACTGTCCTGTCCTTATCCTAATGTACTTATGAGTTAAATAAACAGCAGCCAGACATAGAGCAATCACCTGCTGCGAGTCCAACTATTTTATATAAAATGAAAGTACTTACATGTAGTTACATCAATGTCTTCATTCCAACAGGTCCCAAAGTCTAAGCCAGATTGACTGAATAGAGAAATCTTATTTGTATGGTATGGATTTGAAAGTTTTGGGCACATTTAATACGACTGTTAACTTGAAGTTAAGCATTTGTTCGTTTTCCTGCACTTTCTGTTCTAGTGACAGAGTATAGCCTCTCTGAGTGTGGTCTATATTAAACTACATGCCGTTAACGTAAATTCTTATGACCTAAATTACTCCTAAAGTAATTTAAGTTGATCAGGGCATATACCAGTTATACAATGTTTGCCATTCGGTACATATATTTTAGATCACAACTCATAGCCATAAGGCCTTTTTTTTCAAATTTTGGTTTAAGTATGGTAAGGAGCTAGTCCGAATGCGTTGGATGATTACGATATTTTGCCTGGTTGTTTCTCCACCCACCACCAATTAGCATACATGTACCTTGGTAAAACTTTCAATGGCTTTACCATGTTGTTTCACGTGAACAAAATGATAACCGTCGGCTTTAAGTGTCTCATGGGTCGCTCCTTCCTGGGTCTCTGACCCATTGTCATCATTATTAGCTCGCGGCATCGTTCAAATAGATCAATTACAATTTGGTTCTGCCTCTCGTTTCTAAGCTAAACAACCGCTAGGTGGCGACTGATATTTTGACAAGTGCTTGTTTGCATAGCAACGGATTAAATTATGAAACTGCATAAAGGAACAAATAATTTATATAAGAAACCACCCTTAAAATAATTACAAATGAAGTAGATATGTAAGCTGATAATTTATACAACGTTTCTATTTTGTTGTCAAGAATAGGCCTATGCGAATATATTTGTCCTAGCTCTTCAAAGATTTGTTTACAAATGGCGGACAAGAATGAAAATGGGAGTAACTGTGACCAAAATCTCCGTGAAGATGAACATAAAAGAGAACATGTCCATAGCCTAGAATCATTCATTAAAGAACACTATGAGAAACAAAAGGTGAATTTGAGCGGTGTATACAATTTATATAGAAATTTGTCATACGTTTCCGCGGTCGGGTATGAAAGCTTGGACCCAGTGTATTACGGTACATGTGCCCCGGTACATGTATTGTATTTATTGGAAATATGTTGTCCTGGCTGAGTTTTCATCATTTTGTATGATGATGTTTAAATGCTCATATTTCAATTATTTCTCCAAATATCTGAGATTTGTTTTCAAAAAGCAATAGTTCAATATATTATCTATGACTGCAGCATATTTAAAGAAAACCCAACAGTTTTTATAAACATCAACAAGAAACCTAGGTACCCATTTTAGCTCTTTTCGGCACTTTTAGCAAAAAGTCATCAGAAATTCACCCAAAATGATGTTAAATAACTTCAATTTCATTAATTGTGACTTAACATTTTTCAACCAAACCTATTAAAAACAATTTATTAAAACTTCAGTTATTATCCAAAATCATTTTTAATGACAATAGTGCTGTAAAATAGCGATAAAATCAAGCCACGACAACATATTTTGGCAGTTCCGTCAGTGGCAAGTCCGGGTATTATTAGGTCCGAGATGAAAGCCAGTACGAGTTGCCGAGTCGAAAAAGCCGAGCCTGATATAGCGTTTTCTTGAATTTTTTCAAACGAATTCAAGATACTACTTATTTTTTTTAATCTTATATTATTATACATGTAGAATACTGTATTCACACAATTAAAACTTAATAATTACTTGCTTAATGTTGGGTCTTAATATCTTGCACATCTTATGATCTCGCGCAACTCCTAGTTTTGCTTTTTGGGAAACCCCTTCGCTGGTTGACAGTCAGTTGTAGTGAGAAAAATCAACATCAAACTTGCTGTGATTACATCCAGACTGTTGGAAAGTCTTTAAACATAGTTTCACAAAGAAAGGGTATGTAAAACGTACCTGCTTAATTAATGTGTTTGTTGACATATTACGTCATCCTAATTAATTATTCATAAGGCCAACCCACAGACCCACTTTCCCAAACAAGAAACTTGTTCAATTAAAATCACTGTGTTTTTTCCCCATGAACTTAATTGCAAATTGAGGAAACATATTTTTTTTACTGTTTGAATGGGCCCAACAGTGAGGTCACCTATATCAAGTGCACAAGATTGTAGGTCCTTTGACCTCTTGGAGAAACAGGATGGTAAGTGACTTTATCATAGAAATCTCAGAAGAGTTTGCATGTATTTTTCCTATTGTCTGTGTAATATTCTGCAAGAGATATTATTGTTAACAGTTAGCTATATTTTGCATTTGTGTGTAGTTTGTATCATTTTACAAATAACGAAAAAATGCTTAGGGGCGCAAGATCATAAGGCAGCATCGTATTTATGACCTTATATCTATTTGTCCATTCAACAGGGGTATGAAAGCCACGGCCAAGAAAGGGATAAGTTCTGGCCAGTTTATAAACAAATGATGATAATTTATACTCTGAACATTGCACAGAAATTGCAAAAAGAGATTTAGAATTATTTTAATTCATTATACCATGCAGAAACTGTTTATATTTCCCATTATTTTTCTTTTTCACCCAAATAAAGTGGATTGGCAGAATCTAAAAATAGAATAGACAAAAAATAAACAAAAATAACGAAATGGTTGAAAGGGCATAAAGGCAGGTGAGGTAATAATACAGTAATTTATGACTACACAGCTACACTAATTTGATAGCTTTTCCCATTATTGCTGGCCATCATACTGGTATTAGATGAGCAGTGTAATTGTTAAGTTTAGGCCCTTTCAGTGCTATTGCTTTCCGTTTCGGTTATTTTCGTTTAGTTTATGTCTGTTCTATTTTTAGATTCTGCCGATCCCTGTTATTTAGATGAAAAAAAAGAATAATGGAAAACAAAAGCAGTTTGTGCATGTCATAATGATTCAAAGTAGTTTTATATATCTTTTTTGCAACCTCTGTCAAGTGTTCAAATTATAAAATATCGCCATTTGTTTACAAACTGGTCAAAATTTAACTTATTCCTTTCATGGCTGTGCTTTCATACCCCTGTTGAATGGAAAATTGGATATAAAGTCATAAATAAGCAAGAAATTATACAAATATTAATTGTGAACACAGCATTTTACATACATGGTAATATAAGATTAAAAGAAATAAGTACGAGGGCGAGTAAATAAAAAACCAGCCTAACTTATTTCTGGGTGAGATCGATCTCTTCTTTTTTGATGAAATTGCCCTCTAGAATGATGCACTTGGACCAACAGTGTTCCAGTGCCATCAGCCCAGAACCGAAGAAGCCAGGGTCCTTGTCTCTGACCCACTCCTCAACTGCCGCCACGACTTCTTCGTTGGACCGGAAATGATGTCCATGGATCTTTTTTCAAGTTTGGGAATAGGAAATAGTCACTAGGAGCTAAGTCTGGAGAATAGGCTGGTTGCGGTATTAGCTCGTACCCATTCCGCTCAACAGCACCCACTGCAATTTTGCAAGTGTGGACTCTCGCGTTGTCCTGTTGGAGCAGAATCCTTTTCGAGAGTTTACCTCGGCGTTTTTCACGGATCACAGTTCTCAGTTGGTCGAGCAAATTTGCATAATACGCAACTGTTATTGTACTTTTCTTTACTAGAAAGTCCAACATAATAACGCCTTGTGCATCCCAAAATACAGTTGCCATCATCTTGCCAGCAGAGGGTTGCGCTTTGAACTTCTTAGGCCTCGGAGACCCCGGCCCTACACTCTGGCGACTTTGAGCTTTATTCTCTGGCTCATAATAATGGACCCAGGTCTCATCTACTGTCACCAGATGTGAAAGGAAATCATCTTCCTTTGACCTAAACTGCTTCAACAATGCGCTGTATACTGATGCTCTGGTTCCCATTTGCTTGTCGCTAAAGGATTTTGGGACCCAACGGGCTGTTAGCTTGTGCATACCCAAGCGATCATGTAAAGTTGTTGAAATGCTATCATGTGAAATGTGTAATGCATTTGCTACTTCTTCCACCCTAATTCGCCTGTCAGAGTACACCAGATCCCGCACTTTGTTACACATTTCTTCATCGGTGGCATCTGATGGGCTTCCAGACCTGGTTTCATCTTCTAAAGACGTTCTACTGCGTTTGAATTCCCCAACCCAGAATTTAACTTCTGCATACGATGGTGCAGAAGACCCATAAACATTGGTCAACTCGCAATGTATTTCCTGACCTGTTTTCCCTTTCAAATACAAGTACCGAATTACAGCACGGTACTCAACTTTTGACGAAAAGCTTACTTTTGCATCGCTAGCCATGTTTGACATTCAATATCTTATGAGTGAATGACACGATAAGGGTGCAATTTTGCCCACATGCGTAAAAAATGTATTGAAACAAGGCTTGAAAATCTTGGGTGTCTCGGTCGATTGGAAATGGGATAGGCTGGTTACTTACTGACTTGCCCTCATATCTTGAACTCATCTGAGTAAATACACGAAAACACTTTTAATCAGGCTCGGCTCGGCAGCTCGGCTGTGGTTTTCATACCCAACTGCAAGTAACAGAAATTGTCAGACCTACAGGAACAGCATGTGCGTATTAATAGTAGAGTAACATTATTGTGGACAGCTCTTTTAAAGCTGTTAACTGTCTCTGCACATTATGTGAATGTCTGACAGGAATTCCAGTTACTTAGTCTTTACAAAGAAAGATCGAATATCTAAACTTCTCAGTTTTTAAACAGTAGTAGAAAAACTTTGCCAAAGAAGAATAATGCTGGGAAATTGAGAACTTAAGAGCATCTATACACGGCCTTTGTTTGCACATCTAAATATGGCCTTTGATATTGCACCAGATTGGAGGCTGGCCTTACAGAAATATAATTGTTTGTCTAGTGTTACCTTTGTGGGGTCAGATATTTCTTTCTTCCTTCCATTACGTCTTAACTTTCTAGGAGGACACAGATGGTGACAGATATTGTAGTTTATCCATGGACATTTATAAACATGCAGATATGGATGATCTGTGTGACCACATGATGAGTTAAAGGGATTCATTCCTTTCTCCTGACCATATTCACATGTCAGTTAAAATGACCAAGACAAAGTACAGCCTGCCATGGATTTTATCATATGATCAAATACATTATCAGAAGGCATTATCAACTCTTCCTTTGTGCTGGAAAGCCAAGCTAGCAGCCCTGATGTTGAGCACCATTACAAATATTATACATTGCGGATCCAGTACATCGCAGACTGCCTTTTTAAGAAATCCAGTATATTGTAAATTGGAATTGATCCCAAATTGTCAACAAGCAAAAATTTTAAAGCTTAAACATTTTTTGTTGTTTTATTTAATTTGAGAAAAAACAAAAAAACAAAATAACTAATTGCAGTTTGTTCCAGTATTGATTTTTTGCGCCTGTCCCAACATTAAGTCACTGACATGTTGTGAATTGTGACAAACAATCTAATTAGCATCAATCAGTACAGCCATTTATTTAAATGGCAAACAATTATTAATCAGGGGAAGCAACTCAAGTTTTCCAAGCTCAGTAAAATCTTGGGAACCCAAAAATCGAATATGTAAACAAATATCCAGAACATAAGCAGTGTCAATAAAAACCAATAAATATCTGCCAGCATTCGGGGTCTAGGCTTTATTAATCCTTCTCATGCCTTCATCTGGATCTGCACTGTTTGTCATTAAATATGTATGTGAATTTCCATCAAAAACCTGGATCAAGTAGTCGGATTGGCTGGAAATTAGAAGTAGGCATGGCAATATATTCAGCATGACAAGGGTTAAGCCATCCAATATTTTGCAGAGTGCACCTAAAAGTCAACTGTAGGCCATTATGAAACAACAACAAAAACAAATATGGCATCCAAAATTGTCAAATTTGGCACTTTGTTGTTTTCAAATGTAGGTTATCAGCTGTCTTGATTAAAATTAGATGTTTGACATAATGCTCCATTGTTTATACTACCTATGAGTAATTCTTATCCTATTTTAATTGGGAAATATGGCTGACAACTTGACAGAATGCCATTTAGTGTGGACTGATCAGGGATCTTGGCAAACTACCACGGCGCAAAACAAGAGCATGCTGTACACACTGTTATACATGCATGGTACACGTCTTGACTTATATAGCGATCAGGTTATATCCCGATATAGGACCTTGGAACCCTAGTATCACAATATATTGGATCTACAGTGCCATTTCTTATGTGGATGAAAATCCATAGATATACAGGACACTAAAATCTTCATATTGTGGCTGAAGACAGCTACTTTAGCTTTTCCTATTCTTGAGTTATCTGCCATTGATGTATGTGAAAAAGGGAGTTGGACTTATACATACAGTTCCTGTACTATTTACAGTATATCTAGCTGAAACTTGATAGATATAAAGCAGACCAAAAGTGTATAAAAGACTAAAGCTATTATTAGATTGTCACCAAGGATCATAACTTTGGCTGTCCCATTTCTAAATTTATCTGCCCTTCAAAAATCTGACAAACAGCTTTGTTGCCAATAGTTTCAGGATCTTGTGCAGTGTTTGCAAGGATTTTACTTTTCTCTTCATATAGCACATTAGGAGAGCTTTTGCCCAAGTTTTTTTTTTTTTTTTGAAACAATGCTAGCTGCAGCCTTGAAACTTAAAAGAGGATACAAGTACAAACTCTTGTATCATGTTAGAGACAATGATGTTACTTTCTCTTCACTCTTTTTTTTTTTTTTTTTTTTAATCTTTTTGTTGTGTACATTTTTCTTTCACTTCATTAAGTACAACAGGAAGATCTCAGGAACATTGCAAGCTGCATCTTTGAAATGCTGTAGATGATACAGACATGACCTCTTACACGGTGTGTGCTCACTTTATTTGTAGGTTTGTTTCTTGTGTAAATTTTTCTTTCTCTCCACTTAGTACAACAGGAAAATTTTTGACAAAGTCTTCTCAGAAAGAGTGCTCTTTGCCATCTTGAAATTTAATAGTTGATACTATCATTGTCTGTTCATATAAAAGAGACAGTGGTCATGCTTGCTTTATTTGTTCTTTTTGTCCATTTTTCTTTCACCCCATATAGTAAAAATTGTTTGTTTGTTTTTTTTTTGTCAGGAACAATGCTGGCTGGAAACTTGGAACTATATAGATGCTACCATCACCACTGGATTATTGAAACCTTATTTATTAGCTCACCTGGGCTATGCTCAGGATGAGCTATAGTGATCACTTTTTGTCTGTCGTCCGCTCGTTCGGCCATGCATGCGTCCGTCTGTTAACATTTTCAGACGACTTCTCCTCTGAAGCCGCTGAGCCAGTTTTGCTTAAATTCCATATGGAGCCTCCTTAGGTTGGGAGAACGAAAGATTGCTAAAATGGTTGTGGTTTGTTTACCAAGATGGCCACTGTGCCCATATATTGGTAAAAAACCTTTAAAAATCTTCTTCTCCAGAACCCAGGATGCCTTGGGGCTGAATCTTTGCACAGATCATTGGGGATGGGAGGTCTACCAAAGTTGCTAAAATAATGATCATACATTGACATTTGACCTTTTTACGGCGCGGTCAAATTTGCTTCCCTGTGTATTTGTATGGGCCCAATATGGGAAAAAATTTGAGAATTTCAAACAACTTCTCCTCTGAAGCCGCTGAGCCAATTTTGGTCAAATTTCATATGGAGCCTCCCTGGGGCAGGGGAATGAAAGATTGCTAAAATGGTCGCGGTCCATTGACCGAGATGGCTGCCATGCCAATATATGGTAAAAAAACTTTAAAAATCTTCTTCTCCAGAACAGAGGATGCCTTCAGACTGAGTCTTTGCACAAATCATTGGGGACGGGAGGTCTACCAAAGTTGCTAAAATGATGGTCATATATTGGCGTTTGACCTTTTTATGGTGAGGTCAAGTTTTCTTCCTTATGCATCTGTATGGGACCAATACATTTGTATGGAAAAAATGTTGATAATTTCAAATGACTTCTCCTCTGAAGCCCCTGGACCAGTGTTGCTCAAATTTCATGTGGAGCCTCCTTGGGGCAGGGGAATGAAAGATTGATAAAATGGTCGCGGTCCATTGACCGAGATGGCTGCCATGCCAATATATGGTAAAAAAACTTTAAAAATCTTCTTCTCCAGAACAGAGGATGCCTTCAGACTGAGTCTTTGCACAAATCATTGGGGATGGGAGGTCTACCAAAGTTGCTAAAATGATGGTCATATATTGGCGTTTGACCTTTTTATGGTGAGGTCAAGTTTTCTTCCTTATGCATCTGTATGGGACCCATACATTTGTATGGAAAAAATGTTGATAATTTCAAATGCTTCTCCTCTGAAGCCTCTGGGCCAGTGGTGCTCAAATTTCATGTGAAGCCTCTATGGGGCAGGGGAACGAAAGATTGCTAAAACGGTCTTTGTCCGTTGACCAGTATGGCTGCCATGCCCATATATATTAAAAATCTTCTTCTCCAGAACCAGATAAGCCCTAGGGCCTAATATTTGCACAAATTATCAGGGACAGGATGTCTACTAAAATTGCTAAAATGATGGTCCTATGTTGACGTTTGACCTTTTTACGGCAAGGTCAAATTTGCTTCCCCATGCATTTGTATGGGCCCTATACATTTATATGGGAAAAATGTTGAGAATTCATATTTTGGACATCTCCAAAATCCAGTTGAATCGAAACTTGATGATGAGCATTAGGGCCCCTAGTAGACACAAAATAGCTAAATGAGCCGATATAAAATCCAAGATGGCCACCACAGCTACATGTACCATCTTGAAAATCAGTTTTCGACATCTCTTCCCAAACCTTTGGTTGCTTTGAGCTGAAATTTGCTCTGTAGCAACAGGATGACTTCTGGACTGAAACAAGCTAATATTGTGTTGATCAGAAATCCAAGATGGCCGCAGTGGTTCCACTCCATTAAACAAGATGGCCACTAGAGCTAAAAATAGAAAATCTTCAAATGACATCTCATCCTTGGCCAATGACCCAATTTCAAAATACTTGCACAAAAGTGTTCCTCCAGTGGCCCTCTACCAAAATTGCTAAAATGGTTCCACTTGGCTGAACAAAATGATGGCCAGAGCTAAAAATAGAAAAAAAAAACCTTTAAAAGACATCTCCTCCACAGCCAGAGTCCTGATTTTAAAATAATTTCACAGAAGTGTTCCTCTTATGACCCTTTACCAAAATTGCTAAAATAGTTCTACTCGGCTGAACAGAATGGCCACCAGAGCTAGAAACAGAATAAAAATTAAACAACATCTCCTCCTTGGCCAGTGGCCTGATTTCAAAATGATTTCACAGAAATTACCTCTTATCCCCCTTTTTTATACGCCCGTTTTGAAAAAAATGGAGGTATTATGGCATGGCATTGTCTGTCCGTCTGTAACCATTCTTGTACACTCCATAATTCAATAACCATTCAGGATATCTTCATGCAATTTTATAGCAATATGTATTAGGTCAGGACGATGTGTCACACACAAGAATGATTGTTGCCCCTTCCTTAGTTTCCAAGTTATGCCCCTATAATTATTTTTTTTCCAAACATTCTTGTAAGCTTCATAAATCAATAACCCTTAGGGATATCTTCATGCAACTTTATAGGAATATGTATTAAGTCACTATGATGTGTCGCAGAATGATTGTTCCCCCTTTATTTTCCAAATTATGCCCCTTTGATTATTTTTTCCAAACATTCTTGTATGCTCCATAATTCAATAACAGTTCAGAATATCTTCATGCAATTTTATAGAAATATGTATTAGGTCAGGACAATGTGTAACACACAAGAATGATTGTTTCCCCTTTCTTAGTTTCCAGGTTATGCCCCTTTGATTAATTTTTTATCCAGAATCATCTGCAGCATTTATGTATGCTCCGTAACTCAGTAACGGTTCAGGATATCTTCATGAAATTTTATAGGAATATATAATAGGTCAGGATGACGTGTCACACACAATAATGATTGTTCCCCCTTTTTTAGTTTCCAAGTTATGCCTCTTTGATTAATTTTTTCCAAACATTCTTGTACGCGCCATAAATCAGTAACCGGTAGAGATTACTTCATGCAACTTAATAGGAATATGTATTTGGTCACAACGATGTGTCATGCACAAGAATGATTGTTCCCCCTTTCTTAGTTTCCATGTTATGCCCCTTTGATTAGTTTTTCCAAACATTCTTGTATGCTCCATAATTCAGTTACAATTCAGAATATCCTCATGCAATTTTATAGGAACATGTATTAGGTCACCCACAAGAATGATTGTTCCCCCTTTCTTAGTTTCCAAGTTATGCCCCTTTGATTATTTTTTTTCCAGAATTGTATGTCAACATTTTTGTACGCTCCATAACTGAGTCTTTCGCTGATTCAAGAAGGGTAGTTGTCAGTTTCTGGCGAAAGAATGTGCACAAGAATGATTGTTCCCCTCTTTCTTAGTGTCCAAGTTATGCCTCTTCGATTATTTTTTTTTTTCAAACATTCTTGTACGCATCATTACTCAGTAATCGTAAGGGATGTCATGCAACTTTATAGGAATATGTATTAGGTCACGACGATGTGTTACAAGAATGATTGTTCATTCTTTCTTATTTTCCAAGTTATGCCCCTTTGATTAATTTTTTTCAAACATTCTTGTACGCTCCATAATTCAGTAACAGTTCAGAATATCTTTATGAAATTTTATAGGAATATGTATTAGGTCAGGATGATGTGTTGTGCACAAGAGTGATTGTTCTCCCTTTCTTAATTTCCAAGTTATGCCCCTTTGATTAATTTTTTCCAGAATTCTAGTACGCGACATAACTCAATAACCATAAAAGATATCTTCATACAACTTTATAAGAATATCTATTAGGTCTTGATGACATATCGTGCACAAGAATGATTGTTCCCCCTTTTTTAGTTTCCAAGTTGTGCCCCTTTGATTATTTTTTCCAAACATTCTTGTAAGCTCCATAACTCAGTAACCATTTGGGATATCTTCATGCAATTTTATAGGAATGTGTAGGTCAGGACGACATGTTGCCTACAAGAATGATTGCTCCCCCTTTCTAGTTACCAGTGGTCTGAACTGTTAATTATTATTCCATAACTACCTGTATGCAAATTAATCGTTTAGGCTATTTTCATTCAATCCATAATGCCATAACCCTTTGAAATATTTTAATGAAATTTTGTAGGAATGCATATAATAATGGGGCAATACACCACAACCTCTTTATAACACTATTGTTGGGGTCTATAGCACAAACCATGTTATTTAAACAACCGTGTTATATAGAAACAAAAATGTATAGATTATATTGAAAAATTACCATCATTTTTCAATATAATCTATATATTTTTGGGATCCAAAACCGTGTTATAACGAACTGTGTTATACAGAGGTTGAAGTATAGCAAGAACCACAACTCAGGCTTACTTATGTCCTGAATTATTTGCCCTATGACTAAATTTTCTTTTCTTTCTCTAATTCCTCAACCGTTTTAAATAGTTTAACGAAACTTAATGGTGGCGTGTATATTGCCAAGCGAATACATTAGGACCAAGAATGGTAACTCTAGTATACTTAATTTATAAATTATTTCCCTTGCTTGACTTCTGTATTTCTCAACATCTGTGCCACTTCATCCTGGAAGCTTTTTTTATATTTATACTAACAGGATTTAATATGGTAATTGTTTAAATATAGGTGCAATCATTAATTACAGAGTTGCTATTCCAGTTTGTCCTAGCCATACACATAGTGTACATTGGTTTCAATTCTTTTAAAAATGTTGGCCCCACTGCCTTTGCAGATGGGCGTATAATGTGCCACTTGCGAAGCTCTTGTTGACATATGGCCCTTTGAAATATTTCAGCATTTTAACCTTGTAAGCAAGATGACTCAAAAACTGTTTAAGGCATTGTCTTGAAACTTGACAGGCTGATAGGGAATGATGAGTAAATGACCTGATTAACTGACTCAGGTGAGCGTTGTGGCCCATAGGCTGCTTGTATTTTGTTCTTCCATCAGTCAGTATTGGAGTTCATGACACAGTAATAATACCCTGACTGTCAACAAATAATACAGACTGACTAGAACACGTTACCTTGCATCTTGTAAAAGAAAATGCCTATGCTTGTTAAAATATTTATTATGCCCCCAACTTTGAAAAAAGTTGGGGTCATATTGCTTCTGGCTTGTCTGTTCGTTCATTCGTTCGTTCATGCATTCGCTCGTTGGTTCCTTCATTCGTCACGCTTTCTGGTGCATAGCATAACTTTAGAACCAGGTACATGTATGCTAGTGTTTTGAAATTTCATATATGGATTCCTCATGAAAAAATAGGTGAGCCGTATTTTTTTTATCCAAATTATCCTCCATTTTAGAGTTATTGCCCTTTAAATAAATTAACATCGAAATCTCATTAGCAGGATATCTCAAAAAGTATTTGAGCTAGAGTCTTAATATTTGGTGTTGGCGTTATGGCCCTTTGCAATTTTTGGCCAATTTTGCTTTCATGTACATTGCATAAGTTTAGAACCATGTATGGTAATGTTTTGAAATGTCATATATGGATTCCTCATGAAAAAATAAGTGACCCATATCTTTTTACTTATCCTAATTGTCTCCCATTTTAGAGTTATTGCCCTTTTAATAAAATAACATTGAAATCTCGTTAGCAAGATATCTCAAAAAGAATTTGAGCTAGAGCCTTGATATATGGTATACTGATTGGGACTGAGGAGGAGATTACCTGATAAAATTTTCAGCCAGTTTAATGAAATTTTGTTGGAGTTATGGCCCTTTGCAATTTCTGGCTATTTGATCTTGTTGCTTTCATGTGCATAGCATAAGTTTGAACCATGTATGCTAATGTTTTGAAATTTCATATATGGATTCCTCATGAAAAAATAGGTGACCTGTATTTTTTTCTTATCCGAGTTATTTCCATTTTAGAGTTATTGGCTTTTAATAAAATAACATTGAAATATCATTAGCAAGATATCTCAAAAAGTATTTTAGCTAGAATCTTGATATTTAGTACACTGATTGGGACTGAGGAGGAGATCACCTGATTAAATTTTCAACAAATTTAATGAAATTTTTTTGGAGTTACAGCCCTTTGAAATATTTGGCCATTTGTTGCTTTCATGTGCATAACATAAGTTTAGAACCATGTATGCTAGTGTTTTGAAAATTCATATATGGATTCCTCACGAAAAAATAGGTGACAGGTATTATTTTGCTTATCCAAATTATCTTCCATTTTAGAGTTATTTCCCTTGTAATAAAATAACATTGAAATCTCATTAGCAAGATGTCTCAAAAAGTATTTCAGCTTTAGTTTTGATATTTGGTATACTGATTGGGACTGAGAATGAAATCACCTGTTTAAATTTTCAGCCAGTTTAATGAAATTTTGTTGGAGTTATGGCCCTTTGCAATTTCTGGCTATTTGTTGCTCTCATGTGCATAGCATAAGTTTAGAACTATGTATGCTAATGTTTTGAAATTTCATATATGGATTCCTCATGAAAAAATAGGTGAACCGTATTTTTTTCTTATCCGAATTATCTCCCGTTTTAGAGTTATTGCCATTGTAATAAAATAACACTGAAATCTCATTACATCTCAAAAAGTATTTGAGCTAGAGCCTTGATATTTAGTATACTGATTGGACTGAGGAGGAGATCTCCTGAGAAAATTTTTAGCCAGTTTAATGAAATTTTGTTGGAGTTATGGCCCTTTGCAATTTCTGGCTATTTGATTTTGTTGCTTTCATATACATAGCATAAGTTTAGAACCAGGTATGCTAATATTTTGAAATTCATATATAGATTCCTCATAAAAAAATAGGTGACCCGTATTTTTTTTTATCAGAATTATCTCCCGTTTTAGAGTTATTGCCCTTTTAATAAAATAACATTGAAATCTCGTTAGCAAGATATCTCAAAAAGTATTTGAGCTAGAGTCTTGATATTGGGTATACTGATTATGGCTGAGGAGGAGATCACCTGATTAAATTTTCAACAAGTTTTATGAAATTTTGTTGGAGTGATTTTTGGCCATTTGTTGCTTTCATGTGCATAGCATAAGTTCAGAACCATGTATGCTAATGTTTGAAAATTCATATATGGATTCCTTATGAAAAAATTGGTGACCGGTATTTTTTTTCTTATCTGAATTATCTCTCGTTTTAGAGTTATTTCCCTTTTAAATAAAATAACTCTGAAATCTTGTATATTTATACTGTTATTACCGTCATGGGTGGGCAGTGTTGGAGTCAACCAGTGTTAAAGTCAGGCAGTGTTGGGGGCATAGTGTTTTACAAACACCAGCTCTAGTTCATATTTTGTTTTTGTCCATTTTTCATTTGCTCCACAGTGCAAAAAGATTTTTTTTTCTTATAGGTTTCTCAGAAACTGCTAACTGGAAGTTTGAAACATTATAGATTATGTAACTACTGGAACCATTGAACTTTATTATATTTTTTGACATTGGTAGATTTCAAGACAAAGCCAGTGCCTAAATGTATAAAGTACTCCAGACTGTAGTAGCCAGAGGAGTTCAGAGGTGACTATTTCATTCCATATTAGTATGCACAGGATACAAACTTCCTTCCGAAGTGGGGATATAATCAGCTTTATCAACAGTTCCAGTTAAAAATGTATATATTGAACAAATTTTCTTTACATTTTGTTTCATTTTAGGATGCTGGGAAAATGGAGGCAACAGATGAAATATGTGATGAGAGAACTGCAAATTTCTTTGCCAGGGCAATTTCTGAGAGTAGAAGGTAAAATATTTACTACAGGTACCAGGTGTAATGTATGGTAAAACAAAATGTGTTCCTGGCCTCCTATACAAGTTGAGGAAATATTAATGATGATGGGATTTCTATGCCCCAATATGAAATGTTTGGGGCCATATACTGTTTGGGTTAAGCATACATTCATATATATGTGCAGCTGTTAAAATTGGGTGAATCCAACTAAAGTTTTGTGCAAGCGATAGTCAAAACTCAGATGCTGAAACTTCACAACAGGGTGCCTGCTTGTAATTTTGCATTTGTTAAAATGCTTAAAATGCACATTTTAGTGAATTCACATATGCATATGTATAAAAAGTTAAAGTTAGGAGGGAAAAGTATTCTAAAGAAAATTCTAATGTGTCTCATCTTTTACATTAATTTTTCATAAATTGATGTCTGTTTCTGATCATTTTTGCTAGTAGTCCAAACATACACTAAGATATTTAGTTTATTGTTAGCAACTGACATGTGAACCAGTTATTGGAATATTTGATGATAATTCTGGGATAATATGTTCTCAATTTCTCCCTAAATACATATGTTATGGGTACTCATTTGAAGCACCTGGCCAAACAGAGGACTTGTAAAGGAGTATTTAGTGATAGTCCTGTGACAAATCTTGTTATTTCCCCATAAAAAAACCAAAAAACATTAGTTAGGGATACTTCTGATGAGTTCCCACAAAATATATTTTTTATGAAGGAATTGAGAAAATTATCTAAGAACTAGACTAAATACCTAATGGGGCACGTGTACCCCAGGCCAGTGCTACCGCCTCTACTTAAAAAGATGCAGCCCATTGGTAGTGTTAGTCCATTGGTAGTGTTAGCACAGAAATGAAAATTCCAAGTCTGTTACTCAAGGTCAAGGGGCATGGCTGAGGAAGATGCTGATGAAAACTATGGACCAATATTTACCATCATACTAAATACAGACTAAATCAGTTGTAAGGAAAGTAATAACAAGCTCTTAAAAACTTCCAATTCAAAACTAAAGCATGAAAATTGAAAGTCTGTGGTGACCAGGACTGAGGATAGTGCTGACAAAAACTTTGGACCAGTACCTATCATCATACCAAATAGGAACTTAATCCATCGTAAGATGTGGAAGTTATGAGCTCTTAAAAACTTTGATGCAAAACTTTGATGCAGATTTCTATGAATGTGATGGAATAATGAGCTAACTAACTAACATAGGGACAGATGGATGGACAGATGAAAACTAAATACATCTCAGCGTAATTGCCAGGGCTATAATGATGTGATGGACCAGTCTAGAGGAAATCTGTAGAACCGTCAGACATGTCAGATAAAAATTTATTTGGTCCAGTAAAAATTCTAAGAACTTCAAGTACATTTTAACCCTTAAAGTGCTTATCACAACTGCAGCAGACGACATTTTGATTTTTGGGGGATATTTTTCAGAGAAAACAAGGCTTGACATTCAAATGAATTGTCTGCCTAGCAGATGAGTAACATGAAATGGCAAGTCTTATCTTCTCTGTAAAATGATATAACTAGACAAAGTGCCCAGTGGGGCACATCTGCTTAAAAAGGCCAAGTCTGAAAAACCTTTAACACAAAAACTTTACCATGAAAATTCTAAGTCCATGACCTTGACCTACAGGGCACGGGCATGGTGAGGATCATGATGGTGCTGATGCAAAGTTAGAATAAATATCTATCATCATAAAAATATGAACTAAATCCATCACAACGTATGGAAGCAATAAGGTCTAAAAAAAAACTGTAACATAAAACTTAAACATGAAAATTCTTAGTCCATGACCTGTACCTCAAGGCTACAAAAACTTTAGACCAATATCTATTATCATACCAAATACAAACTAAATGTATAATAAGGCTTGGAAGATATAAACATAAACTTTAACATGAAAATTTTAAGTCTGTAATGACCTCAAGGCTACAGGCATGGGTCAGTGGATGGTGCTTATAAAAACATTGGACCAATATCTATCATCATACCAAATATGAACTTAATCCATCATAAGATGTGGAAGTTATGAGTTATTAAAAACCTTAATACAGAACTTTGGAGCAGATTTCTCCGAACTTGACGGAATAAAGAACAGATAAATAACTAACACATAAATGGACTAACAGACAGACTGAAAGAGAAAACTATATATACTCCTCGGCATAAATACCGGGGGTATAATTATCATCAAATACTCTTCCTTAACATATTTTCTGCTTACTGTTTAGCAATATAAATCTGAATTATGGTAGTATATGATTCTTGTTAGCAAATTTCTCTTTATAGTTGTGTTTAAAACGTGAAAAATGATTGTGGACAAGTTGATGGAAATATGAAACCTTACTGTCTGTAAAAAATAAGAAAACAAAACAAAACAAAAAACACACACACATTTTTATCTGCTGATTTATTCTACAGAGTACATAAATTTAATATGTACATACTGTCATTTTTTTCAGGATGAATGCTGAAGTAGATAAGTCAAACAAGAAACTTGATGCATTGCACAAAGAGTTTGGCATAGAACTAGTGAATTCCTGGCAGGCAGAGCATGCTTCTCAAGTTTTACAACCGCACGAAGCAGAATTAGTGAAGAAAGCATCCTATCAATCATGACTCTAGTAACCCTGTTAGGAAGTTTCCATATACTGGTCATGATGCTGTTACACCAATACCCTTCCTAACCACCAGTCAGAATGCTATTAATAACCCAACAGTTGTACAACCAAGCATGGTTTAGGCTGGTAATACACCGACAAGCTTATAAGATACAACATGTACTTGTGACTGTTAATGCAGCTACATGTCATGATGCTACTCATACGCTCTCTTAAATGCTGTAACTATACTGAATGCCAAATATCCAAGTTTATAAACAGTTTTCTTTTCATTGTCAGTCATTGCTTCAAACTGTGTAGAGTGTTGTATGTAATTGAGGTCTACCCACAGTAGCCCTACATGATTGATAAGTTGGATAAACTAGTTACCTCTTATTTTGAAAGCATTGAATTTCAATGTATGAGTTATCTTTTCCTTTCCTACAGATTAAAGTTTGTTTTAAAGTAGTATCTGGTATTTGTATGTCAGAAACATATGCTATTCATTAGAAAATTGTTGGTATTAATTAAATGACAAAAGTTTTCAGATTCCTTTCCTTTTAATCAACTAAAGAGTAAATTTAGCACAGTGATATCACCAAGCCTTGTCTTTGTGCTAGATTTTCTTCTTTGAATGTTTAAAGGTGTTGCTTTTCTTTTCAACATTCTGAGAAGATTTCATTTTGTCCTTGCATGCATAAAGAGCTATAATAATCCATGGACCCAGTTAAAATGAAATTCCTGTTTGCTCTTTCCTGATATATGTGCCTGCATTCCCAGAAATTTAAGTCTCCAAGCATATTTCAATATAATAAATTGTCAGGCCACATGTTTCACTTCTTTTTTAGCTCATCTGAGCACAAAGTGCTCAGTGAGCTATTCTAATAGGCCAGTACTCCGGCGTGCGTTGTCCTGCGTCCTGCGTCCGTGGTCTGTCAGTAATTGACATCTCCTCCTAAACCACTGGGCCAATTGGGAGATACTAACTGAAAGTGTGCATAGAATTGAAATCTAAGCAGAACTCCAGTTGCCATGGTAACCAAAAGAAAAAAAAAATCTTCTTGTCAAAATCCACTGGACCAATTTCAATATAATTTTGCAGAATGGTTCCTTTGATGATCCTCAAGATTGTTCAAGCCAGCATGATTTGTCAAAAAACATGGCCGCCAGGGGGCAGAACTTATTTTCCCTAAATATCTATACAGAAAACTTAAAAAATCTTCTTGTCAGAAACCACTGGACTGATTTTAATACTACTTAGCCGAAATGTTCCTTTTATGACCCTCTAACAATTTAAGCCATCATGATTTGTCAAAAAAGGTGGACGCCAGGGTCTGGGCTTATTTTCCCTATATATCTATATAGAAAATTTTAAAAATTTTCTTGTGAGAAACCTCTGGGCCGATGGCATTATCATGATGGCTTGAACAATCTTGGTAGAGAGTCAACAAGTTATATTGAAATCAGTCCAGTGGTTTCTGACAAGAAGATTTTTAAAGTTTTCTGTATAGAAATATAGAGACAATATGCCCCGCACCCCTGGCGGCCATGCTTTTTGACAAATCACGAGTCTCGATGGCTTGAACAATCTTGGTAGAGGATCAGCAAAGGACCATTTCAGTAAAATTATATTGAAATCAGTCCACTGGTTTCTGACAAGAAGATTTTTAAAGTTTTTTTCTTTTGGTTGCCATGGCAACCAGAATTCTGCATGGATTCAAAATCTTTGAACAATTTTCAGTCAGTATTACCCACAGATCAATCCTGTTAAATTTGGTTAAAACTGGCTCAGTTGTTGAGGAGGTGTTGTTTAAAGATTGTGGATGGACAGATGTACAACAACGACAATGGACTGAGTGATCACAATAGCTCACCTTGAGCCTTCACCTCAGCTGAGCTAAAAACATGTACTCCATGGGTGCAGGGCTTATTTTTCCCCCGACATTAGTCAAAGGGGACTTTTAAAATGGGTTGGTTCGTCAATCCGTCCATCCATCCAAGCCCACGAATGGGCATATATTGGATAGACATGAATTGGGTACTTGTGTCATTTATTCTGTAAGTGTCCAAAGTAAGTACCCAATAAATTTGAGGGGTATTTAGGCATCTTTTTGGGTATTTTGAGCTGAAAAATTAACACTGTAGTACCCAACAAATGTCCATACGTACCAACCTCCGTCCTTCTGTCCATACATAAGCCAGGTACATTGGGAGGTTAGTGTTTGTATTGGCATCTGGTTTATTCCATCTTTATGGGGTTAAAAATTGTGTTGTAGGGTTGACAATTAGATAAAAAGGCACTTGTGGGGTTAAAGAAGATCAAAGAAAGATCAAACAAATAACGTACCTCTCGTAAGAACGTCCGTCCGTCCTTCCATCCATCTATAGACACAATGAGATGGGTACTTTGCAGACGCAACTCCTCTTACAATTTTTAATCAATCTTTCTGAAACTTTGCAGGTGTTTTTGTCATGGTCTGAAGATGTGCATCTGGTTTTGGGGTTGTCCTTCCTTTTAATTTTTATCAACTTTTTCCACTTTTTCGACAGTTATTTTTACATGTCAGATTACTATTAGTATAGATACTTTGTGGGCGCAACTCCTCCTAGAGTTTTCCACCGATCATTTTCAAACTATGCATACTTGTTCTACATGGTCTGTAGATGTGCATGTGGTTTTAGGGTTATCCTCCCATTATTTTATATCAATTTTTTCAACTTAGTTTTTTCCAGGTTTGATTACTATTAGAATAGTTACCTTGTGGGCACAACTTCTCCTAGAGTTTTTCACCGATCATTTTGAAACTATGCATACTTGTTATTTTTTATAAATTTTTTCTACTTTTTTGACTTAGTTTTTTCCAGGTTCGATTAGTATTATAATAGATACCTTGTGGGCGCAACTCCTAGATTTTTCCAGGTTTGATTAATATTATAATAGATACCTTGTGGGTACAACTCCTCCTAGAGTTTTCCAGCAATCATTTTGAAACTATGCACACTAGTTCTATATAGTCTGAAGATGTGCATGTGGTTTGAGGGTTATCCTCCTTTTACTTTTTATCAGCTTTTTCCACTTTTTCGACTTAGTACTTCCCAGGTCCAATTAGTATTAGAATAGATATCTTGTGGCCGCAACTCCTCCTAAACTTTTCCACTGATCATTTAGAAACTATACATACTTGTTCTACATGGTCTGAAGATGTGCAAGTGGTTTTGGGGTTAGTTATCCTGTCATTTTCTTTTTTGAACTTTTTTTTTTTTTTTCAACTTAGTTTTTTAGCTCACCTGAGCCGAAGGCTCAAGGTGAGCTATTGTGATCACTCACCGTCCGTCGTCGTTGTCGTCCGTCTGTCCGCCCGTCCACAATCTTTAAACAACATCTCCTCCTAAAGCACTGATTGGATTTTGACCAAACTTCACAGGAATGATCCTTGGTTGGTCCTCTTTCAAAGTTGTTCAAATGGTTCCGGTCCATTGCATATCTAGGTCACAGGTGCTAAAAATAGATTTTTTAACTAAAAACTTAAAAAATCTTCTTGTCAGAAACCACTGGACCGATTTCAGTATAATTTTGCAGAAATGTTCCTTTGGTGATCCTCTACCAAGATTGTTCAAGCCATTTGGATTCGTCAAAAAACATGGCCACCAGGGGGCGGGGCTTATTTTCCCTATATATCTATATAGAAAACTTAAAAAATCTTCTTGTCAGAAACCACTGGACCGATTTCAATATAATTTTGCAGAAATGTTCCTTTGGTGATCCTCTACCAAGATTGTTCAAGCCATTTGGACTCCTCAAAAAACATGGCCGCCAGGGGGCGGGGCTTATTTTCCCTATATATCTATATAGAAAACTTTAAAAATCTTCTTGTCAGAAACCACTGGACCGATTTCAATATAATTTTGCAGAAATGTTCCTTTGGTGATCCTCTACCAAGATTGTTCAAGCCATTTTAGACTCCTCAAAAAACATGGCCGCCAGGGGGCGGGGCTTCTTTTCCCTATATATCTATATAGAAAATTTTAAAAATCTTCTTGTCAGAAACCACTGGACCAATTTCAATATAATTTTGCAGAAATGTTCCTTGGGTGATCTTCTACCAAGATTATTCAAGCCATTTGGATTTGTCAAAAAACATGGCCACCAGGGGGCGGAGCTTATTTTCCCTACGTATCTATATAGAAAACTTTAAAAATCTTCTTGTCAGAAACCACTGGACCGATTTCAATATAATTTTGAAGAAATGTTCCTTTGGTGATCTTCTACCAAGATTGTTCAAGCCATTTGGATTGGTCAAAAAACATGGCCGCCAGGGTGTGGGGCTTATTTTCTCCATATATCTATATAGAAAACTTTAAAAATCTTGCCAGAAACCACTGGACCGATTTCAATATAATTTTGCAGAAATGTTCCTTGGTGATGGTCTACCAAGATTGTCCAAGCCATTTGGATTCGTCAAAAAACATGGCCGCCTGGGAGCGGGGATTATTTTCCCTATATATCTATGTAGAAAACTTTAAAAATCTTCTTGTCAGAAACCACTGGACCAATTTTCTATATAACTTGGCAAAAATGTTCCCGTGCTGATCCTCTACCAAGATTGTTCAAGCCGTCATGATTTGTCAAAAAACATGGCCGCTAGGGGCCGGGGCTTATTTTCCCTATATATCTGTTTAGAAAACTTTAATAATCCTTTTGTCAGAAACCACTGGACCAATTTCAATACAACATTGCAGGAATGTTTCTTTGGTAACCATCTACCAAGATTATTCAAGTGGTCATGATTCATCAAAAAACGTGGCTGCCAGGGGGCGGGGCTTATTTTCACTATGTATCTAAACAGAAAACTTTAAAAATCTTCTTGTCAGAAACCACTGGACTGATTTCATTATAACTTGACAGAAATGTTTCCTTGTTGACCCTCTACCAAGATTGTTCAAGTTATCATGATTCATTAGAAAACATGGCCGCCAGGGGGCGGGGCTTCTTTTTCCCTATATATCTATATAGAAAAGTTTAAAAATTTTCTTGCCAGAAACCAATGGACCGATCTCAATATAACTTGGCAGGAATGTTTCTTTGGTGACCCTCTACCAAGATTGCTCAAGCTGGCATGATTGTCAAAAAACATGGCCGCTTAGGGACGGGGCATATTTTCCCTATATATCTATTTAGAAAACTTTAAAAATCTTTCGTAAGAAACCGTTGGATAGAGTTCATTGTAACTTGGCAGGAATGTTGCTTTGGTGACCTTCTACCAAGATTGTTCAAGCCCTCATGATACGTCAAAAAACATGGCTGCCAGGGGGCGGGGCTTATTTTCTGTATATATTTGTATAGAAAATTTTAAAATTCTTCATGTCAGAAACCACCCGACCAATTTCAATATTACTTGGCAGGAATGTTGCTTTGGTGACCCTGTATCAAGATTGTTCAAGCAATCATGATTTGCCAAAAAACATGGCTGCTAGGGGTGGTGCTTATTTTCCTTATATATCTAAATAGAAACTTTAAAAATCTTCTTGTCAGAAACCACTGAACCGATTTCAATATAACTTGGCAGGAATGTTCCTTTGGTGGCCCTCTACCAAGTTTGTTCAAGCTGTCATGATTCGTCAAAAAACATGGCCATTAGGGGGTGGGGCTTATTTTCCCTATATAGCTATATAAAACACTTCAAAAATCTTTTTGTCAGAAACCACTGGACCAATTTCAATATAACTTGGCAGAATTGTTCCTTTGCTGACCTTCTTTCAAGATTCAGTTCAAGCCATCATGATGCATGAAAAAAACATGGCCGCTGCGGAGTAGGGCTATAAAATTTATACAAAAATCTTAGAGCAGTGAACTTGGCTGAAACTTCAACAGTAAGCTTGCAAAGCTGTTTGCTCAGGTGAGTGATATAGGACCATCATGGTCCTCTTGTTTTAGTTGTAACGCAATGACATGGGTAACCTGTGGGCACAACTCCTCTTACAGTTTTATACTTTTTGAAACTTTGCAGGTTTTTTTGTCATGGTCTGAAGATGTGCATGTGCTTTTGGGGTTATCCTCCCGTCATTTTTTATCAACTTTTTTTCCAATTTTTCGGCATTTTTAGGTCCTGATTAGTATCAGAAGAAGATACCTTGTGGGTGCAACTCATCCTACAGTTTTCCACCCATCATTTTTAAACTATGCATACTTGTTCTACATGGTCTGAAGATGTGTGTGTGATTTTGGGGTTATCCTCCCATTATTTTTTTCAACTTTTTCCACTTTTTTGACTTGGTTTTTTCCAGGTCCAATTACTATTGGAATAGATACATTGTGGGCGCAACTCCTTATAGAAGTTTCTACCAATCATTTTGAAACGACGCATATTTGTTGTACATGGTCTGAAGATGTGCATGTGGTATCCTCCTATCATACGGATTTAAAAGTCACAACCCTTTACTGACAAAGCCATGATGTCCGGGGATGCTTGCCCGCAACAGGCTTTTATTTCTCCATATATTTCTATAGAAAATTTTGAAAGTCTTCTTGTTAGAAACCACTGCAAAAATTTCAATATAATTTATCAGAAATATAGGACCATCATGTTTCTCTTGATCATATAATTTACAAAAATCTTAACACAGTGAACTTGGGAGAGTAAGCAAGTCTGTTTGCTCAGGTGAGCCATATAGAACCATCGTGGTCCTCTTGTTTTAATTTTTATGATTTTTGCTTTGTTTAAAGTTTAGAATACATCAGCTGTACTATAGACTAGCAATAATGTTGGTAATGGTCATAAGAACCAATTATCTGTGTAGCAGGAGTTAGCTGCTTAGCTGGAGCTATATATGACATTATAGTCTCCTTCAACTCTGTACACAAAAGTTCAGAGGAATTCTAAAGTAAAATTTTATGTAACTATCTGTGGTAGCTGCTATAGTTATGTTTCTCTATAAATGTTACCTAGCCTTAGTCCAAGCTTTCAAAGCAAGATCTAGAACTTTATATACAGTAGTGAAATTAAGCAAGCAAGATGCTGATGACCTTAAATTATGTTATGTTAAGAATTGAAGCATTAAAACAAGGCTATGTATTTTCTTAGTTACTCTTATAGTGGTGGTTTCTATTTCATTGAATAGCTCTAAATATTTACCTTTTCTAGCCAAAAGAATTGACATTTCATTTTTCTTATTTCTCAATTAAAAATACAATGGGGCAGTTCTAATGGATACCCAAAATATGAAGTATTCAAGATAGAGCTTAAATATTTGGCTCACACCAGCCTTAGGGTTAGACCTTTCAATAGCACACACCACTTCCTCTGACCTTCTGCCTAGGTCAAGGTCAGGTCATACTTTGTCATTTGAACCCACGTTCGAGTTCTGCGTTTAAGTTTTGAAAAGTGTTTGTAATTGCTGAAGTATTCAAGATACCACTTTAATATTTGGCCCACACCAACGTTAGGGTAAGACCTTTCAATAGCACACACCCTTTCCTCAGTTTGACCTTCTGCCTAGGTCAAGGTCAGGTCATTGTCATTGAAACCCATGTTTGAGTTCTGCGTTTAAGTTTTGAAAAGTGTTTGTAACTGCTGAAGTATTCAAGATGCCGCTTTACTATTTGGTCCACACCTACTTTCAATAGTACACACCCCTTCCTCAGTTTGACCTTCTGCCTAGGTCAAGGTCAGGTCATACTTTGTCATTTACAGCTGTGTTAAAGTTATGAAAAGTGTACATGACTGCTGAAGTATGTAAGATATAGCTTTCATATTTCGTCCACACCAACCTAAGGGATTCAGCATGTAAGATATAGCTTTCATATTTTGTCTAAGGGAAGATGTTTCAATGGCATATACCCCATCCCTCAGTTTGACATTTTTCCGACATCAAAGTCAGGTCATACTCTGTCATTTACAGCTATGTTTGAGTTCTGCATTTAATCTTTATATTTAAAGATTGTTTTCTTCTCCGATCAGCCCTTTCTGGCGAGCTGTGTTGTCTTCTGACAACTCTTGTTTGTTGTTGTTATTACATAAAATACTACTAGCAATATCGATATATGTAGAGCTATGTCAAGGTTTAAGTAGTTGTACTTTGCCTGTTTGCTGTAGTTTCATGAAGCTACAGGCATCCTTTTTTAGCCCTCCATCATGTGGTCTTTCGGTATGAGTTTATGTAGGTCTCTCATATCATGTAGTGTGGTGTGGTGACTGATTTATATGAAATTTGGTACTGACAACTACTAATATACTTAGTAGAACTTTTTTCAGTTAATACTCGTATGTTTCCTTGCCGGTGCTTATCCAACTTTGCTTTGAAAGAGTTTAACTTCTCTGCATCCACAATATGCTGAGGCAAGCTATTCCATACATTTATCTCTCGATGTGAGAATTGGCTCAAAGTAGATGATAAAGAGCATCTTGGCTTTTCTAGCATGAAAGAATGTTCTCTTTTATCATAAAGAGCAAATGTGAAGAAATTTTCAAACGTGCAGTCATCAAGCTCTTTTACCGGTTTGAATGTTTGTATCATATCTCCACAGTCTCCTATATGTTAACATAGGTAATGGAAGGTGGAGAGAAGGATCTGCTGGTATGGACATGTGGAATGCTCCAATGGTGCAGTCAAGACAGCCTTTCACATACAAGCTGAGGGAAAGCGTGGGCCTGGGAGGCCAAAGATGACATGGAAGCAACTGACAGAGAGGAATTGCAGAGAGTGGAAGCTCTCGGCTATCATCCCTCATGATAGAAATATATGGAGATCTGGTGTGAGATCTGCCATGTGTGCAGCAAGCCAGCTATCTGGAAGAGGGTCCAGTGATGTGGATGTTGTCTCTGTACCTGCATGTTAATCAAAAATCTGATTTTGATATGATATATGATGAAACCATCAAAAGTTCTATTTGTGACAAAAACAAGAATTCCGCGGAAGGCGTCATCGCACCTGCTGGCCCAAAAGTCACAGGAGCCACAATCTGAACGTGGTTATTAAATAAGTTTATTTCATTCTTAGCAGTGCTTGGAAAACTGGGTTGAAAAAAATGTAGACAAAGTGCCTAGTGGGGCACATATATTCCAGGCCAGTCCCATTCCTCTAATGGCTATATCTTCAGCACTGACTTTTCGTATCATACAGCCCAATGATAATGGAGCGTTGACGTAAAATGTGTAAAAGTCACTGGAGCATGAAATATAGGTCAAGGTCACGGGTCAAGATACCTGCTAATTCAGTACATCAAGGAGAAGCACAATGCAAGGTATAGTGGTTGTAGGCCTTATAGTTGAGGAGTTATCAAACATCAACGTAAAATGTGTCAAATATAAGTCAAGGTCACCGGGTCAATGTACCTGCCAAGCCAGTGCAATGAGGTGAAGCACTATGCAAGGTTTAGTGGTTGTAGGTCTTATATTTGAGGAGATACCGAACATCAACATAAAATGTGTCAAAGTCACTGGAGTGCACAATATTGGTCAAGATCACCAGGTCAAGGTACCTGCCGAGTCAGTACATCGAGAAGTGCTATATAAGGTTTGGTGGTTGAAGGCCTTACAGTTGAGGACATAAGGAAGGGTGATGTAAAAGGTGTAAAAGTCAATGGAGCGCGAAATATAGGTCAAGGTCACCCAGTCAAGGTACCTGCAGAGTTCGTACATTGAGGAGAAGCACTATGCAAGGTTTGATGGTTGTAGGCCTTATAGTTGAGGAGATATTGAACGTTGACATAAAATGTGTAAAAGGCACTGGAGCGCAAAATATAGGTCAAGGTCACCGGGTCAAGATACCTGCCAAGTCAGTACATCTAGAAGAAGCACTATGCAAGGTTTGGTGGCTAGAGGTCTTACACTTGAGGAGATCTAGAACATTGACGTAAATTATGTCAAAGTCACTGCAGCCAAAATATAGGTCAAGGTCACCAGGTCAGGGTATCTGCCAAGTCAGTTCATTGAGAAGAAGCACTTTGCAAGGTTTGATGGTTGTAGGCCTTATAGTTGAGGAGATATCGAATGTCGACACAAAATATGTCAAAGTCACTGGAGCGCAAAATATAGGTCAAGGTCACCAGGTCAAGGTACCTGCCAAGTCAGTACATCTAGGAGAGTTGAGAAGATCTGAAACATCAACCTAAATTGTGTCAAAGCCAATGGAGCGCAAAATATAGGTCAAGGTCACTGGGTCAACATACCTGCCAAGTCAGGAGGTCAGGGAGATGTGTCATGCAAGGTATCATGGTTGTTGTAGAATTGTAGTTGATAAGAATACTAACTTTGACGTAAATGTCGAACTTCGACATAATAGAACTGTTAACAGATGGACGGACGAACGGACAGACGAATGGAAAAGCGGGCACCTATGTCGCAAAGTCGGGAGGTCAGGGAGATGTTTCATACAAGGTTTGATGGTTGTTTAGTCTTGTAGTTGATTAGAATACTAACTTTGACATAAATGTCGAACTTCGACATAACAGAACTGTTAACAGACAGACGGACGGATGAACAGACAGACGAATGGAAAAGTGGGCACCTACGTCACAAAGTCGGGAGGTCAGGGAGATGTTTCATGCAAGGTTTGATGGTTGTTTAGTCTTGTAGTTGATTAGAATACTAACTTTGACATAAATGTCGAACGTCGACATAAATGTTGACAGACGGACGGACGAATGGACAGACATACAGAAAAGCGGACGCCTGTGTCGCAAAGTCAGGAGGTCAGGGAGATGTTTCATGCAAAGTTTGATGGTTGTTTAGTCTTGTAGTTGATTAGAATACTAACTTTGACATAAATGTCGAACGTCGACATAAATGTTGACAGACGGACGGACGGACGGACTGACGGACGGACGGACAGAAAATCGGACGCCTATATCGCACCCTGCTACAAGCAGGTGCGATAAAAAGGGAATTTGAAATACAAATAAACTAAAGCAATTTCAAATGAAACAAATCATCAAATGAAATAAGACAATAACTTTTCAACTTATAAAATCAAAGACAGCAAATCAAATAAAGAAATGCTACAAACAAAATCTACAACGTGAAATCAAACAATACTTTTTTAGACAAAGCGTCACCTCCCAAATGAAACAAAGCTTTTTTCTGGTAAAATAAATGATGCAAATCAAATAACCATAACCCAGGTCTACCAATCATCTAAGTCAGTGGGTTTGTAGGATGGTTTAAGTTAGGAAGGGTTGGACTGAACTGAGACGTGGGAGGCTGGATGCATGTGAACAGAGGTAAGGGTGTTGTCAGGTTGGGTCCCACCCTATCTTACATTTGCCTGATCAAACGCAGATTGTGGTGAGGTGGCTTGAGTGTGGTTGTTTGAATGTTAGAAAACAGAACCCATGATATTGTTACACAGTGCCTAAATGCCACATAATTTAAAAACCTTCAAAACAATGGAAAATTTCAAAGAAATTTGGCCTGATGTCGCATGGAGCGAAATGTCTGGCAACTCTCGGGTAGTGGTATTTACCAGGACTAATCAGAAAAAGCAGGGACTAAATTCTGGGACCAAATATTTAAAGGTTTGGCAAGGAATCTAGGGCTTGGAATATATTCAGGATTTCTGGCACATATACTCCTTGGATCCTCAGCTTTAAAATGCTTATCAAGATGAGAAGTTTCTGCTTTTAATTACCAACATATAGATATAGGAAACTTTATTTAGAGAAAGGTAAGTTGCAGAACTAGAAACCTATCATGTCCATAATTAAACAAGAGGCCCATGGGCCACAACGCTCACCTGAGTTATTAACTGCTTTAAGTTAATCAGGTCATTTACTCATCATTCCCCATTAGCCTTTCAAGGCATTTGCTTAAACAGTTTTTGAGATATCTTGCTTACAAGGTTAAAATGCTGAAATTTTCAAAAAGGGCCATAAGTCAAAAACAAGAGGCCATGCTAAAACGTACGTATGTGCTAAGTATCACTGGCTGTAGGACCAATAATTACTGAGAAACTGACCAAAATGCAAAAACTTTGTTAACAAAGTCAGTGGACTGTGGAATATAGGTCATGGTCAAATTTAGATGACTGCATTCAAGATGCTATGCTATGATGTCTGCAAGTGCCAAGTATCATTGCTGTAGGACCAACAGTTACTGAGAAACTGACCTAAATGGAAAAAATTAAGAAAGTCACTGGACCATGAAATATAGGTCATAAGTGACCCAGGTCCTAACTTGACCAAGAAATCATCAAGACAAACATTTTGAGCAAGATTCATGATGATCGCACATGCTTAGGGCCCTTTGGTTTCAGAGAAGTTTTTTTAAGTTTTAGCTATATAGATCTAAATTAATGATTCCCAGGGCAATTTGGACTTCAGGGACATGGTTGGTAGGATTTATGTAGGAGACTACTAAACATTGCTACATACTAAATATACTATATAAGCTGTGGATCTCATGGTTTCAGAAGAAGATTTTTAAGTTTTTCCCCATTATAAGTCTATGGGAGCTAAAGACCCCTGAGTATACATGTGATATTTCCTGGGATACAAAGTAGGAGATCTGCAATTTTTAGGAGGGAGATCCTTTCCCGGCTAATTATGCCCCAGCCATTTTCAATGGGGGGCATATAGTATCACCACTGTCCATATGTACGTCCGTCCCGTCTGTCCATCCCATCCACCCCGTACATAACACAAATGGTTTCCGTGCAATATCTTTTGAAAGGATTGGTGTATTGCATTGAAATTTTATACACAGGTGTACAATCATAAAATGTAGGTCAAGTAAGATTTAGGGTAAAATCCACGAATTATTTAGGGAGTTATGGCCCTTTCCAACATCGAAAAATTTTCAACTTTGAAAAATGGTTTCCGTGCGATATCTTTTGAAAGGATTGGTGTATTGGATTGAAATTTTATACGCAGGTGTATAATCATAAAATGTAGGTCAAGTTTGATTTAGAGTAGAATCCACTTATTATTTTGGGAGTTATGGCCCTTTTTAACTTTGAAAAATGGTTTCTGTTCCGTAACTTTTGAAAAGATTAGTGTATTGGATTCATATTTTGTACACAAGCATATAAATATAAAATATAGGTCAAGTTTGATTTAGGGTAAAATCCACCAATTATTTTTGGAGTTAGGCCCTTTTTCAATGTTGAAGAAAAATGGTTTCCTTTCGATATCTCTTGAAAAGATTAGTGTATTGGATTCAAATTTTATACACAGGTATATCATCATAAAATGTAGTTCAAGTCCGATTTAGGGTAAAATCCACCAATTATTTTGGAACAAGGTTTAATTCTGCCAGGCGATAGCATGATGGACAGATGGACTGACGATGGATGCACAACAAAAAAAAATGTTGCTCTTGCACACCCTAACCATAAAGGGAAGTGATGTAGCAAGTTTAGTTGAATTCTGCCCAGTGGTTTAGGAGGAGATAGTGTGATGGATAGACAGGCGGGTGGACAGCTGGATGGATGGACAGATGGATGGATACTTTTGAAAAGATTAGTGAATTGGATTCATATTTTATACACAAGCATATAATTATAAAATATAGGTCAAGTTTGATTTAGGGTAAAATGCACCAATTATTTTTTGAGTTACGGCCCTTTTTCACCTTCAAAAGATGTTTTCCTTCCTATATTTTTTTAAAAAAGATTGATTTGTGTACTGGATTCATATTTTATACATAGGTTTATAATCATAAAATATGGTCAAGTTCAATTTAGGGTATAATCTGCCAATTATTATAAGAGTTATGGCCCTTTTTTCAACTTCATTTTTTTGCAAAATGCCTGTGTATGGGTGAGGATGGCCCTGGGCGGGGGCATCTGTGTCATACTGACACATTTCTAGTTTATTCAGTTTTAGTAACAAGATCTGTGTTTTTGTCATACTGTAGACCGCAGTAAAATGTTTTATTTTCAATGTAATTGGTGACTAAGGTCACTGAATAATGTTAGTTTCTTTTGTATAACATGTTCACCTTGTCCATGTATGACTAAAAAATATGTTGAAAGGCTATAACCATATATGATATTCACATGCTCATTCACATGCTCATCCTTTCATTGTCTTGATATCACTGAAATATTGTTGAAAAAAAGATTTAATATGGTTGAATTGGATATAAAACTATGTTCATCCTTTCACTGTCCTGAACATTCATACCATGTTTACCTTTCAATTGTCCAGGTATGACTGAAATACTGTTGAAAGGCTATAACCATAAATGTTGCATTACATAGTAAGTGATTGTGTTCTCTGCTCTGGCTTTGCTGCAATTTTGTTATTTGGAGACAACTCTAAGGGCCTCAGAGGATTTACATCACCAACAAAAGTACCTCGCCGTTATGCCACTGACCAAAACAGTGACCGACGTACATGGGCCGATGCATCCTCGCAGTCAATTGAGGATCTATGTAATTAATTTATAAAAGATCATCATTTGAGCAGTTTTAAATTTTGAAGAAGAATATATGGGCCTGACAGTCAATGGAGCGTGATCATTTGAAGAAACTATCAATCACATTTCAACAATAGGATCAATGTGAAATGTGGTGGAAATTGGCTAAATGGTTTCTGAAGAATCATGCTTTTATACATGTAAACAGCACAGTGGCAGGGAAATATAATAAACATAAACAAGATGACTGCCATCTTAGATTTCCAATCAGAATGATTTTTAGCTACTGTTGATCTACAAGTCACCTCAATACTTCCAATATAAATGTATATGGCCCATACAAATGCATGGGGAAGCAAATTTGACCTTGCTGTAAAAAAGGTCAAATGTCAAAATAGGGCCATCATTTTAGCAATTTTGGTAGATCTCCTGTTCCCCATAATTTGTGCAAAGATTAGGGCCCAGGGCTTATTTTGTTCTGGAGAAGAAAGTTTTTAAAGGTTTTTACCATATATGGGCATGGCAGCCATTTTAATTGATGCATCATGCCCATTTTAGCAATCTTTCGTTCTCCTGCCCCAAGAAGGCTCCACATGAAATTTGAGCAACATTGACCTAGAGGCTTCAGTGGAGGTCATTTGGAATTATCAACATTTTTTCCATACAAATGTATGGAACCCATAGAAATGCATACAGAAGCAAACTTGACCTTGCTGTAAAAAGGTCAAATGAAAATTTACGACCATCATTTTAGCAACTTTGGCAAATCTCCCGTCTCTGATGATTTACGCAAAGATTCAGACATAAGGCATCCTCGGTTCTGGAGAAGAAGATTTTTAAAGGTTTTTACCATATATGGGCATGGCAGCCATCTTGGTCAATGGACGGCAACTATTTTAGCAATCTTTCATTCCCCTGCCCCAGGGAGGCTCCACATAAAATATGAGCAACACTGGCCCAGAGGCTCCAGAGGAGAAGTTGTTTGAAATGCTCAACATTTTTCCCATACACATGCATATGGAAGCAAACTTGACCACGCCGTAAAAAGGTCAATGTCAATGTATGGCCATTATTTTAGCAATTTTGGTAGACCTCCCGTCCCTGATGATTTATGCAAAGATTCAGCCACAAGTAATCCTCAGTTCTGGAAAAGAAGATTTTTAAAGGTTTTTACAATATATGGGCATAGCGGCCATCTTGGTCAATGGACCACAACCATTTTAGCAATCTTTCATTTCCCTGCCCGAGGGAGGCTCCAAATGAAATTTGAGCAACATTGGCCCAGAGGCTCCAAGGGAGAATTCATTTGAAATTCTCAACATTTTTTCCCATACAAATCCGTAGGGAAGCCAACTTGACCTTGCTGTAAAAAGGTCAAATGTCAATATATGACCATTATTTCAGCTATTTCCGTAGTCCTCCCCTCCCTGATAATTTATGCAAAGATTCAGCCATAAGACATCCTCGGTTCTGGAGAAGAAGATTTTTTAAGTTTTTTTTACCATATATGGGCATGGCGGCCATCTTGGTTAATGGAGGCAACCATTTCAGGGTTCATACATGTAGGACTGACCAAATTCCCTGACAATTCCCTGACATAAATTCAAATTTCCCTGACAGTACTGGAACCGAAAATTTTATGAATTTAGCAAAAAAGATCCATCGGAACCAAACGTCTCAGCCTCATTAGGCTGAAATGTAAAATTCCCTGACATTTTTGCAAAATTTCATTTTTCACTGACACATCACAGAATTCCCTGACAATTCCCTGACCTTGAAAAAATTTAAATTTCTCTGACATTTCCCTGACGCGTATGAACCCTGCATTTTAGCAATCTTTCATTCCCCTGTCCCAGGGAGGCTCCAAATGAAATTTGAGCAACATTGGCCCAGAGGCTCCAGAGGAGATGTGGTTTGAAATTCTGAACATTTTTCCCATACAAATGCATAGGAAGCAAACTTGACCTTGCCATAAAAAGGTCAAATGTCAATGTATGATCATTATTTTAGCAACTTTGGTAGATCTGCTGTTCCTGATGATATATGCAAAGATTCAGCCATTAGGCATCCTCCGTTTTGGAGAACAAGATTTCTAAAGGTTTTACCATATATGGGCATGGCGGCCATCTTGGTCAGTGGATGGCAACTATTTTAGCAATCTTTCATTTCCTTGCCCAAGGGAGGCTCCAAATGAAATTTGAGCAAAATTGGCCCAGAAAAGAAGTCATTTGAAATTCTGAACATTTTTCCAATATAAATGCATAGGGAAGCAAACTTGACCTTGCCCTAAAAAGGTCAAATGTCAATGTACGACCATTATTTTAGCAATTTTGGTAGACCTCCCGTTCCCAATGATTTGGCAAAGATTCAGCCCCAAGGCATCCTCGGTACTGGCGAAGAAGATTTTTAAAGGTTTTTATCATATATAGGCATGGCGGCCATCTTGGTCAATGGACCGCGACCATTTTAGCAATCTTTTGTTCCCCCAACCTAAGGAGGCTCCATATGAAATTTGAGAAAAATTGGCTCTGGGGCTTCAGAGGAGAAGTCGTTTGAAAATGTTAACCAATGCACGGAGGGACGGCGGATGAAAAGTGATCACTATAGCTCATTCTGAGCATAGCTCAGATGAGCTAAAAAAAAAAAATAGCCAAAAATAGGCCAGGGTATCGCATCCACTTATTCTGATCAGGACTTACGCAGTTTGCTTGACAGTGTTTGCAGGGCCTAGAAACAGAGCGCCTTTTCAAACATTTTATGTGCAGGCTGGTCAGGCTTGCCCAAGAAGTAAGTTACTTTTTTGTGGATCACGAGTCTACCTGTCAGCTAATCCCATGCAGAGTCATTGACACGCTTACAATAACTGTTCTGACAAGTAAAAAAAAAAGAAGTACCTTATCGCAAATGTGAAAAGGGCAGATCCAGATTAGTGTGGGCATCTGCTCAGTCTGATAAAGGTCTATTTTATTTGTTGCGTAGACTTACAAGGCCCGACATTCTTTATACACAATATTAGCAGTTTTATTATTCAGAGTAGCCTGTGCAGCCGATCGGGTCACGAGTACTTGTATGAACAAAATCAGATACGTTTTTTTTTCACAGTTCAAATTTCTAGCAGCACCAGTTAAAAGGGATAACTGTTGTTGATAGCCGCCTATCTGTGCTAATTACTACCACTTAAACTGACTGTTTTATCCTACTAATCGATGTAAAAAATACATCTATTATCTAACACAGTTGATACCTGTCTGTTGTATTTGCACACAACTACGAAAGAGCATTAGGGCCACATACACTTTTATTTCTTTTGATAAGTATCTCAAAATTTCGACTTATTATCTCGAAATTTCGACATAATAAGTCGAAATATTGACTTAATAACTCGAAATTTCGACTTAATAAATCTAAATTTCGACTTATTATCTCGAAATTTCGACATAAGATCTCGATATTTCGACTTATTATGTCGAAATTTCGACATAATAAGTTGAAAATTCGACATAATAACACGAAATTTCGACTCAATAACTCGAAATTTCGACTTGATATCTTGAAATTTCGACCTAATAACTCGAAATTTTGACTTAATAACTCGAAATTTCGACTTAATATCTTGAAATATCGACTAATTATCTTGAAATTTCGACATAAGATCTCTTGAATAGAATTCACACCTGGTAATCTCGTAAGGGGTAGCCACTGGTTATACACTCAAAATCTTTATGCAAGCTTCCGGCCATGACTTACGAGACATCCAAATGTCAATAAACGGATACATTCTCCTGATTCATTATTTTTTAGTAAATTTCATAGACATATCTTGAATCAAAGCGCTGTAGGAGCTGATGGCCTGGGCATCGGAAGGCCTAGGGGATTCAAAGCTCACCAGATTTCAAAACGTGAAACTGCATGTTCATGTTGTCCTACAAAGGTTTGTGTAGACCCAGTTTAATTTGCATCCATATTGAAACAAGATTGAATATTTGCATGCAATGACTAATGACTAGAGATCCATTTGAAAGCCTGTAAAATATACAAAAAAAAAACCAAAAAAAAAACTAAAAAAGTGTTCACAGTTGACGGATGTCCCCGCTTTGGGGTCTATAAAACTGTGCAAACCTTGCCAAATTAGCCTACGTCAATGCGGGAGCATCTGTGTACTTTGGACACATTTCTAGTTAACGAAGAATCCAAAAATAATGAGAAATGTAAAGTCTTTTGCCTGCATGGTCAGTAACTCTTAAATATGAGACTAAGAAACTCAATTATGTGTTCTCTAGTAAGTGATTTTCAACAAAGAATCCAAAAATAAGGAGAAATATAAGGCCCTTTGCCTGCAAGGCCTGTAACTCTTAAACCATAAGACTAAGAAACTCAGTTTTGTGTTTCCTAGTAAGTGATTTTCAACAAAGAATGCAAAAATAAGGAGCAATATAAGGCCTTTTGCTTGCAAGGCCTGTAACTCTTAAACCATAAGACTAAGAAACTCAGTTTTGTGTTCCCTAGTAAGTGATTTTCAACAAAGAATGCAAACATAAGGAGAAATATAAGTCCCTTTGCCTGTAAGACCTATAACTCTTAAACCATAATACTAAGAAACTCAGTTTTGTGTTCCCTAGTAAGTGATTTTCAACAAAGAATGCGAAATAATGAAAAAATAAGGCGTGCATCCAGAGTATAAGTAAGGGAGATAACTCCAGACGGCCAGATGGCCGGACAGACGGACGCTCAGGCACCTTAGCCTGCAAGGCCTGGAACTCTAAAACTGTATGTGAGAAACTCAATTTTGTGATCTCTGGAAGTGATTTTAGATTTTAATGCAGCAGCGCCAGTTGCGCGTGGAGTTAAGCAGTTGTAATAACATGTACGGTGACTGACTAGTATAGTATAAACATATCTTATTGCCTTTTCTTCAAATAATGCGAAGGAAATTTAATATCGTGTATTTCAAATTAGACATAGGTTGCAGTGCATCTTATTTATGTTAAATAAGTATTTCATAGTCCAGATAGCTACCTTCATTTTGCATAACAGTGGCTACCCCTTACGAGATTACCAGGTGTGGAATTGCAAACGAAGAATCAACTTGAAATATCATGTCGAAATTTCGAGATAATAAGTCGAAATTTCAAGATATTAAGTCGAAATTTTGGGTTATTAATTCGAAATTTCGAATTAATAAGTCGAAATTTCGAGATTTTATGTCAAAATTTCAAGAATATAAGTCGAAATTTCAAGATATTAAGTCGAAATTTTGAGTTATTAAGTCAAAATTTCGTGTTATTAAGTCAAAATTTCGACTTATTATGTCGAAATTTCGAGATAGTAAGTCGAAACTTCGAGATAACTATCAACAGAAATAAAAGTGTATGTGGCCCTAATGCTCCGTCGTACACAACAGCTGTCACTGATTAGAAAAAAATCAATAAAGGTCGTGAGTAATTATTTCCATAGGTAGACTGGCTACAAATACCACAGTATTGGATTATCATAACAGTAAACCTTGAAATGGTAGGTCAGGGAAAACTCAACACAGGAATTTTATCTTGGCGGGAGATTTGGCTTCTTATGTGGGAGATCGTAAAGAGAGGCGAAGAATCAGGAGTTTTCACGCCAGATCGGAAAAGATAACATGTATGTCGGGACATGACCAGTTTGGACCCCAGAGGCATAGTTGGCAGGATTTATGTAGGAGACCATTAAACATTGCTACATACTAATATGTTAGCTCTGGGCCTCATGGCTTCTGAGAAGAATATTTTTGAGGGTTCTTAAGCTGTATAGTTCTATATAAACAAATAACCCCCTGAGGCATTGCCAGTTTGGGCCCTACGGGTTGACTGGTAGGATTTATGTAGGGGACCACTAAACATTGCTACATACTGAATATATAAGCTGTGGGCCTCATGGTTTCAGAGAAGAATATTTTTTAAGTTTTCCCCATTATAAGTCTATGGGAGCTAATGACACCAGGGCGTGGCCAGTTTGGACCCCAGGGGCTTGATTGGCAGGCTATATGTAGGAGACCACTAAACATTGCTACATACTAAATATATAAGCTGTGGGCCTCATGGTTTCTGAGAAGATTTTTGAAGGTTCTTTAGCTATATAGCTCTATTTAAACATATGACCCCCTGGGGCATGGCCAGTTTGAAGCCCTGGTAGGATTTATGCAGGGGACCACTCAACATTGCTACATACTAAATATATAAGCTGTGGACCTCATGGTTTCAGAGAAGAAGACTTTTTTTTAAGTTTTTCCCATTATACGAGGGATGTTCGAAATGAATTGCTTATTGTCCTCTAGCTCGATATCCACGCGGGGCACGATAAAAACCAATACATACCTGTATAGGGCTATTCAATATCTACACAATGGTGTATAAATGTACATGTTAGACTAAGTGTAAGACATAAAATTTGCCATTTGAATACATGCAGTCATTGACCACTGCAGTAAAAATGGTTGGTAGAAGCGTCGACAAAAAAGATGAAGTACGGGCTTACATCAAAGCTTGCTCAAAACTTGGTTGTTCTTTGAAGCTGATGACTGAAATTTCTACTGCTTTTGGACCTTCTTGTGTGTCTTATGACACAGTTCAGCGGTGGAAAAAGAAATTTGAGTCTGGTGTAGAGTCCATCAAAAATGCACCGAAATCAGGTAGGCCAAAATCTGCATCTCGTAAAGAAATCGTTTCCAAAATAAAGGAAATCATTGAAGGAGATGCCAGATTTACAGTTCGTGATATTGCACGAAAGGTAGGCATATCACAATCAACGGTTCACCTTATTTTGAAGAAGCATTTGAAAGTCAGAAAGATTTCTGCTAGATGGGTGCCACATCTGTTGACTGATGAGCAAAAGAGGCAACGGGTTAAAGTGGCCAAAAAGCTCCTTCAAATGTTTCCAAAATATGCTAAAAAGCAGTTTGCCAATGTCGTCACAGGTGATGAAACCTGGGTCCATTATTTTGAGCCCATCAGAAAGGTTAGCAATAAGATCTGGGCCACTAAACACAGCAAACGCCCAATAATTGCCAAACGTTCTTTGAGTACAAAGAAGGTTTTGTATGCAATCTTCTTCTCTGGTGAAGGAGTCGCAATAAAAGTGCCAGTGAAAAAGGGCAAAAGCATCACCGGAAAGTACTACAAAGACGTAGTACTGAAGAAACTGAAAAAGTATTATCAGAAACGATGCCCTGCCACTGATTTTAAACATGTCCGTCTTCTACATGACAATGCCCCAGCTGATACCTCCGCAATAGTTACAGCGTTTTTGAAGAAAGAAAACGTAACTGTTTTGCCTCACCCCCCGTATTCCCCAGACCTTGCCCCATGTGATTTCTTTTTGTTTCCGAAATTGAAAGCATTCCTTGCTGGGCGGAAATACCAGTCCCGACAGACACTTGGATCTGCCATTCATCAGTACCTTATTACTGTGCCCAAATCAGCGTACCGTGACGCCTTCAAGAAGTGGATACATCTGCTGAAACTTTGCATTTCTAGCCACGGGGAGTACTTTGAGGGCATGAAATGAGTACTTTTGGGCTAACTTGAAATTTGAAGTCTCCAGATAGAAATAAGCAATTCATTTCGAACATCCCTCGTAAGTCTGTGGGAGTTCATGACCCCCTTGGGCATGGCCAGGTTGGACCCCAGGGGCTTGATTGGCAGGATTTATGTAGGGGATCACTAAACATTGCTACATACAAAATATATAAGATGTGGGCCTCATGGTTTCAGAGAAGAAGATTTTTTTTTCCCATTATAAGTCTATGGGAGCTACGAGGGTAGTTCAATAAGTTCGTAGAAATCAGGATTTTTCTATACAATTCAAGATTTCTTTTTTCATTTTTGTGCAGTGTAAACCTTTGTCAGTTGAATGATAACAGCCGTTCAGTCAACACGTACATTTTTTGCTCCTACTTTTTGTTTGAAAACCTGTACTCATAGGCAAAAATGGAAAGTCAGAATATTGAGTTCAGAGAAGTCATAAAGTTCCTCACTAAGGAGGGTGCAAAGGCCACAGAAATCCATTGGCGCATGGCTGATGTGTATGGTGATAGTAGCCCAAAGTATTCCACAGTGGCAAAGTGGTCAGCAGAATTAAAACGTGGGCGAGACTCCTTACAAGATGACCCAAGGCCAGGTCGCCCTGCTGATGTCATCAGCCAGGAGATGATCGACCGTGTTGAGAAATTTGTGCTAAACAATCGCTGAATCAAAGTTGCCGAACTTGCTTCAGAATTTGGTATTTCTAATGGAAGTATTTACACTAAAATCCATGAACATTTAGGCATGTCAAAAGTATCTGCCAGGTGGGTACCCAGAAACCTGAACATGCAAGATCATTAGCAAAGGGTGGAGTCAAGTCAAGAACTTCTGGAAGTGTACAATGCCAATCTAGAAGACTTTCACGCTCGTCTTGTAGCGGGAGATGAAACTTGGCTTCACCACTGGGACCCAGGTACTAAAAAAGAGTCCATGCAATGGAAGCGCCCTGGCTCACCCCCAACTAAGAAATTTCATACCCAACCATCAGCCAGCAAGGTAATGGCCACAGTGTTTTGGGACTCCAAAGGGATTATATTGATAGATTATAAGCCTGCTGGTACTTCAATTACAGGAGAATACTATGCCAATGTCATTAAACAATTAAGGGTTGCTATTAAAGAAAAATGAAGGGAAAAGCTAGCTGCTGGTGTCCTTCTTTTGCATGATAATGCCCCAGTGCACAAGTCCAGAGTTGCACAAGCGGCTATTTGTGAGTGCAAGTTCGAGCAGTTAAGTCACCCACCATACAGTCCAGACCTGGCCCCAAGTGATTATTATCTGTTTCTAAATTTGAAGTCTCACTTGCGTGGAATGAGATTTCGGGACGATGATGAGCTCAAGGCTGCAACAGAGGCTTGGTTTGAGGACCAAATAGACGACTTTTATTTCAAAGACATTGACTGCTTAAAAGAAAAGTGGGCCAAATGCATTGAAGTAAAGGGGGATTATATTGAAAAATAATGTTGAAACCATCTTCCAATCTGCAAGTTAAACCCCGAGTTCTACGAACTTATTGAACTCCCCTCGTATATATCGGCATGGGGGCCATCTTGATTTATGGACCGTGACCATTTTTACAAAGTTTCAATCCCTTTTTAACACAAGGCTCCACATGAAGTTTGAAGAAATTTGGCCCAGGGGTTTCAGAGAAGTTGTTCAAAGGTGTGAACGGATGAACAGACAGATGGACAGACGGACGGATGACAGACAGGGAGTGATCACAATAGCTCATCCTGAGCCTTTGACTCAGGTAAGCTAAAAAAGCGAAAATATCATTGTATTATCTATTCAATAGAATACCTCCAATTAACAGATATAATGAAAATTACATTTTAAACCGGTAGTTTGGTATCAGCAGCTGATAATCTCAAGGTGGTAGTTTGGTGCCAGCTTTTCTCCAGCCAACATTACTCAAACCAGAGGAACTTATATCAATAATAAATGGAAGAAATTGCAAATCTTTTAAAATTTGCATTTAAAGATAAGGGCTGTCAAATATACATGCCATATTCATGAACATATTTTGGTCAGACATTTCCCCGACTGGTTCTGGCAAATACAACTACTGTTTTAGATGGCTAACTGACCATGTCTCAAAAGTATCGGAACTGCCATTTTTGGATAGCAGGCCAAATTTCTTTGAAATTTTCCATTGTTTCGAAGATTTTTAAATTATGTGGCATTTGCGGCACTGAGTAACAATATCATGGGTGCTATTTTCTAACATTCAAACAACCACACTCTAGCTACCTCACCACAACCTGCATTTGGTCAGGTTTTTGTAAGATAGGGTGGGACCCGACCTGACCACACCCTTACCCCTATTCACATGGCCCCAGCCTCCCACGTCTCAGTTCAGTTCAACCCTTCCTGACTTAAACTATCCTACAAACCCACTGACTTTAGATGATAGGTAGATTGTTTTGGTATTTTGTTAGACCTTGGTTATAGATATTCGATTTGCACCATTCAGTTACTGGCTTATGTTATTTAAGAAAAAAATCTTTGTTTCCTTTGGCGAAGTGCTTTTGTTTGATTTCACGTTAATAATTGATTTGTTTGTAGCATTTCATTATTTTATTTGCCATCATTGATTTTATCATTTGAAAACTTCAAAAGTTGTTTTATTTAATTTGATGAGTTGTTTCATTTGAAATTGCTTTAGTTCATTTCAAATTTGTTTATTTTGTTCCCAAATTGAACTTTTGATGGTTTCCGCCTTCCATACACTGAGCTGACATGTTATCTTTTGGCAAGTTGAGAGTTTGTTGACAGATAATAAATTGTCAAAATTTTGTTATGTGGTCTGTTTTCCTGCATGTTGATATTATAATTCTGAGTTTAAATGTTGGTGAGCTTTATGTGAAATCATGTTTGAGTAGTGACGGATGTATGTTTTGAGTTTACCAAATCATAATTCCTATCGTTTTCAATCTTCTGCAAATACTCTAAAAATCATACAGTAAAATCCTAGTTTCAAACAACTAAATTAAAGCATGAACAATTCTTATCAAATGTATGCTCTAAAGGCCTTACAGCTCGGGTCTCATTGAAGAAGTCTTTTATGGTTTTTAGGTGAGCTTATAGTATAGAAAGGCACCATCTTCCTTACATCCGTGCGTGTGTCCATCCATACTTTTGAACAAGAACATCTCCAAGGCCAGTTGGCCAATCTTGATCAAATTTCACAGGTACCATCATTAGGGGATTGGCTGTATTGTTTTGGGGCAGATCTGGTCAGAACTTTGGTTTCCAGGCAACCAAAAGGTCCCATAGACATATAATGGGGAAAAATGTTGTCCGGTTGATAGCGACTTATTTTTTAATCTAATTTCATCAAAATTTAGATAACAAGGACAGGCCTAAAATCTCGGACAAGATTGATTTTGGCCCACTTTCAGCTATTCAGTATTGGCACGAGAGTTGAGGGCCCCATAGACTTTGGAAAATGTTGTCAGGACAATAGTGATCTCATTTTTTAATCTAATCTTCATCTGATTTGCAGGTAATGAGGACAGTCATAAAATCTTGGACAAGTTCAATTTTGGGTCAGATAGGACTATTCGCATGAGAGATACTTGCCCTATAGTCTCTCATAGACATATAACGAGGAAAACATTGTACTGATGATAGTGACTTCATTTTTGATCGAACTTCATTAAACTTGCAGATAATGAGGACAGGCATAAAATCTCGGTCAAATTCAATTCTGGCTCTCTTCAAACTACTGACATGACAGTTACCCACCCTTGAGGGCCTCATAGACTTAGGAAAATGTTGTCCAGAAGATAGCCATTTTATTTTAATTGGCTCTTCATCAGACTTGCAAGTAATGAAGACAACCATAAAATCTGGGGGCAGAACGGACTTTTCGCATAAGAGTTACCTGCCCTTTAGTCTCTGATAGACATATAATGGGGGAAAATATTGTCCAGAAAATAGTTACTTCATTTTTGATTGAATTGTCATCAAACTTGCAGATAACAAGGACAGGCATAAAATATCAGACAAGTTCAATTTTGGCCACCCTTGAAGGCCTCATAGCCTAAAGAAAATGTTGCAGATAACAAGTTTAGTTAAATCATATTTATTGCAACTATATACTGCAAGGGGTTGGGCCAAAAGTTCTCGTAACGTTAGTTACGGCCCTCCCCCTACAATGAAAACATAGCAAGTAATTTCATGTGACAACATGAATGAATACAATATTCATTTTTTAACTTGAGAGTAAAATATAATACAATAATAGTAATAATTCACTGAACTCTTTGAGTGAGGGGAAAAATGTATGTGTACATTAAACAGTTCTCTTGCAAACTGTTGAATAGACATTTGAGAGTACTGTTTATATACATATATAAAAGTTAAAAAAAGAAAATATATAATGTGTGTGTGGGTGTATCAGCAGGCAGGGGTATAACAGACAACAGCATCAGCAACACCAACCTCAATTTTAACAAACTGAATAGGACAAATAGAAATTACTTATCGGGGACTCTGTGCAAATCTTCAGGTGCTTTTAATATAGTTTTGGACTGCAATAAAGATAGTAGTGTTCTCTTGGACTGTCAGGTTATCGTTTTCGAAACAGAGTTTTTCGACATTCAGAGGGAGGTAGTGTTGGGTTGCATTAAACAGTGCAATGCCCACATTTGGGTAATTGGGACATTTAAAGAAAAAATGATCGGCATTATAAAACCACAGCTACAAGCAGGGCTATTACATAAATCAGCATCTTCCATTATAAAACCACAGCTACAAGCAGGGCTGTTACATAAGTGATTTATGTATAAGTCATGGTTTAAATTACTACAATTGTTTCTGTTTCTGGCCTGTAGAACTGACCAATTCCTTTCCCCACATAAAAAGAATTGTTGAACATTATTACAGTCTGTGCAAAGATTTTTAATCTTATTTTTGAAGCATGCCAGACTGCTGGATGCACTGATTTCTTCGAGTTAGTTCCATAAAGATATAGATGATGGGATACAGGACTTGCGTGAAATTCTTGTTCTGGTATATGTAACGCTGAGGTTATTGTTATTTCGAAGAGAATAATTTGTTACATCTCTTACAAAATGAGGAATGTCGGATATATATTCTGGAGTTAAGTCATTTACAGCTTTATACATGAATGCTAGTTTTTGTTCTTTACGTCTAGTATGTAATCGGACCCAACCACACCCTCTATATAAGTTAACCAATGAACCAGAACTGGTTAAACCCATAACAATCCTAGCAGCTTCATTTTGGAGTTTTTCTAAGGTACTAGTGTCTTGCATTGTACAATTATCCTAAACTACTACAGAGTATTCTAGTATTGACAATACATACGAGATATAAATTTGATTTAGTGCAACTCTATGGAAGGTGTATTTTAGTTTATGCATAATACCAATTACTTTAGAAGCGCTAACAACAATATTTTCTATATGTTTATGCCATTGGCCCTTGTTATTTAGTTAAACCTAAATGTACAGGCATAAAATTTGATTTGGACAAGTTTGATTTGGCCTTCTTTTGACTATTGGCATGAGACTGACCAGCCCTTGAGGGCCCCACATCATCAGAGTTGCAGGTAATGAAGACAACCATAAAATCTTGGACGTTCGATTTTGGGGCAGATCAGACTATTCCTCTAAGAGTTACTTGCATTTTAGTCTCCGACAGACATATAATGGGGAAAATGTTGTCTGGATGATAGCAACTTCATTTTTTATTGAATCTTGGTCAAACTTGCAGATAACGAGGACAGGCATAAAATCTCAGATAACTTCAATTTTGGCCCAATTTTGACTATTAGCATGAGTTACATCATCATAGTTCAGGTTATATTTTATTTCCTTTGGGATCATTGAGTCCATCCTGGTTATTTTGAAAATCGAATATTGCTTAAGTCGGCACTAGGGGCCGTATGCAGCCTCGTAAACTACAGTTTTGCATATGAAGAGACTCATCAAACCAAGTCTCCGATTTTCATGATGTTGTGTGTTCTTTGTTTCCAAAGGAAATCCTTTTTGACTTTTATTTTACTCTACTGTAGCTGGTGTTGTGCCTTCAAGGTGGCCGTAAAAAGTCTCCCTGCATCATCACAGTTGCAGGTTATTTTTTATTTCCTTTAGGATCATTGAGCCCATCCTGGTTATTTTGAAAATTGAATAGCGCTTAAGCCAGCGCTAGGGAGCATATGCAGCCTCGCAAACTACAGTGTTGCATATGAAGAGACTCAATCAAACTGAGTCTCCGATTTTCATGATTTTGTGTTCTTTGTTTCCAAAGGCAATCCTTTGACTTTTATTTTACTCACCCTTGAGGGCCTCATAGACTTTGGAAAATGTTGTCTGAATGATAGCGATTTCATTTTTGATAGAATCTTCATCAGACTTGCAGGTAATGAGGACAGCTATAAAATCTTGAATGAGTTTGATTTTGAGGCAGATCAGACTATTCATATGAGAGTTACTTGCCCTTTAGTCACCCATAGACATAACAATAGGGTAAATGTTGTCTGGACAATAGCAACTTCATCTTTGATCGGATCTTCAATAAACTGGCTGACAACAAGGACAGGCATGAAATCTCAGAAAAGTTTGATTTTGACCAACTTTTGACTATTGGCATGAGAGTTACCTGCACTTGACGGCCTCTTAGACTTAGGAAAATGTGGATAAATGACAGCGATTTCATTTTTTATAGAATTTTCATTTGATTTGCAGGTAATGAGGATAGCCATAAAATCTTGGACGAGTTTGATTTTAGGACAAATCAGACTATTCACATGAGGGTTACTTGCCCTTTAGTCTCCCATTGATATATAATGGGAAAATGTTGTCCGGACAACAGCGACATCATTTTTGATTGGATCTTTATCAAACTTGCAGATAAGGAGAACAGGCATAAAATCTCGGACAGGTTCCATTTTAGCCGAGTTTCATATATTTGCATGAGAGTTACTTGCTTTTGAGGGCCTCATAGACATGAAAATATTGTCCAGACCATACCAATTTCATTTTGATAGAATCTTCATCAGACTTGGGGGTAATGAGGACAGCTATTAAAATCTTGGACAAGTTTGATTTTGGGACAGATAGGATTATTCACGTGAGAGATACTCGACCTTTAGTCTCCCAAAGACATATAATGGGGAAAATAATGTCTGGACAATAGCGACTTCATTTTTTATTGAATCTTCATCAAAATTGTAGACAATAGGCCCACAGGCCAAGGGTCGCTCACCTGAGTGACATAGCCACTGCAGATATGCAGATGTTATGCAATATTTTTCCAGTCCTGTCATTGCAACTAATGAAAAGATCATCATTTAAGCAGTTCTTAATTTTGAAGAAGAATATATATGACATGACAGTCAATGGAGCCTGATCATTTGAACAAACTCTCAATCACATTTCAACAGTAGGATCAATTTGAAATCTGGTGGCAAATGGCTAAGTGGTTTCTGAAGAATTATGAACAGCTCAGTGGCAGGGAAATATAATAAACATAAACAAGATGGCAGCCATCTTGGATTTCCAATCAGAATGATTTTAGCTTCTGTTGATCTACAAGTCACCTCGATACTTCCAATGAACTTTGAGTCAATTGCCCTTTCGGTTCAGGAGAAAAAGTTCAAAACAGATTTTCTAGATGGCCACCATGGCTGCAATTTGGGATTTCCTATCTCAACGATTTGAGCTATTTTTTTATCTACAAGTCACCCTGATGCTTCCTACCAAGTTTCGAGTCAATTAGCCTTTCAGTTCAGAAGAAAGGAAAAATAAATTTTGAAGACGGCCACCATCTTGGATTTCCCATTGGAACGGTTTTAGCTATTTTCATATCTACGAGTCATCCCGATGCTTCCTACCAATTTTCAAATCAGTTGGCCCTTTGGTTCAGGAAAATAAACGTAAAAAGGAGTTTCAAGATTTCTGATCCAAACAATTTAAGCTATTTTAGATCTACAAGTCACCCCAATGCTTCCTACCAAGTTTTGAGTCAAATGGCCTTTCAGTTCAGGAGAAGAAGCGAAAAATAGATTTTCAAGATGGCTGTCATGGCGGCCATCCTAGATTTCTGATAGGGACGATTTTTGCTATTTTTGATCTACAGGTCACCCTGATGCTTCCTACCTAGTTTAAAGTCAATAAGCCTTTCGGTTCAGGAGAAGAAGTGAAAAATAGAGTTTCAAGATGGCGGCCATCTTGGATTTCCAATCGAAATGATTTTAGCCATTTTTGATCCATAAGTCACCCCGATGCTTCCTACCAAGTTTCAAATCAATCAGCTTTTGGGTTTAGGAGAAGAAGCAAAAAAAAAGATTTTCAAGATGGCCACTATGGCCGCCATCTTGGATTTCCTATCACCAAGATTTTAGCTATTTTTGATCTACAAGTCATCCTGATGCTTCCTACCAAGTTTGGAGTCAATTGGCCTTTTGGCTCAGGAGATAAAGTGAAAAATAGATTTTCAAGATTGCGGTCATGGCGGCCATCTTGGATTTCCGATGGGAACAATTTTAGCTATTTTTGATCTACAAGTCACCCCGATGCTTCCTACCAATTTTCGAGTTGATTGGCATTTTGGTTTAGGAGAAGAAGCAAAAAAATAGATTTTCAAGATAGCTGCCATGGTGGCCATCTTGGATTTACAATCGGCATGATTTTAGCTACTTTGATCTACAAGTCACCCTGATGCTTCCTACCAATTTTCGAGTCAACTGGCATTTGGGTTTAGGAGGAGAAGCGAAAAATAGATTTTCAAGATGGCCGCCATGGCGGCCATTTTGGATTTACAATCGGCACGATTTTAACTATTTTTGATCTGCAAGTCACCTAAATGCTTCCTACCAAGTTTCTAGTCAACTGGCTTTTCCGTTCAGGAAAAGAAGCGAAAAATAGATTTTCAAGATAGCGGCCATGGTGGCCATCTTGGATTTCCGATCGGAACAATTTTAGCTTTTTTTGATCTAAAGTCACCCTGATGCTTCCCACTAAGTTTTGAGTCAACTGACTTTTGGGTTTAGAAGAAGAAGCCAAATATAGATTTTCAAGATGGCCACCATGGCGGCCATCTTGGATTTACAATCGGCACGATTTTAGCTATTTTTGATCTACAAGTCACCCCAATGCTTCCTACCAAGTTTCGAGTCAACTGGCCTTTCGGTTCAGGAGAAGCGAAAAATAGATTTTCAAGATGGCTGCTATGGCAGCCATCTTGGATTTCCGATCGGAACGATTTTAGCTATTTTTGATCTATAAGTCACCCCAATGCTTCCTACCAAGTTTAGAGTCAATTGGCTTTTGGGTTTAGTAGAAGCGAAAAATAGATTTTCAAGATGGCTGCCATGGTGGCCATCTTGGATTTGGGATCGGCACGATTTTAGCTATTTTTGATATACAAGTCACCCCGATGCTTCCTAGCAAGTTTGGAGTCAATTGGCCTTTCGGTTCAGAAGAAGTGAAAAATAGATTGTCATAATGGCGGCCATCTTGGATTTCCGATTGGAACAATTTTAGCTGTTTTTGATCTACAAGTCACCCTGATGCCTTACCAAGAATCATGTCAATTTGGCCCAGGGGTGTAGGAGGATTAGGCTTTTAAAGCAATTGTTGACGCCGCACACCGCACGATGGACAACAGACATTGACTGACCACAATAGCTCACCATGAGCACCTCATGCTCAGGTGAGTGAATAATAAGGACCGGCATAAAATCTCGGATGTTAGATTTAGGCTCACTCCTGACTATTGGCATAAAACTTAGCTACCCTTGAGGGCACCATAGAATTTGCAAAATGTTGTCCGGACGATAGCAATTTCTTTTTTGATTGAATCTTAATCAGACTTGCAGGTAATGAGGACAGCTATAAAATATTGGACATATTCCATTTTTGGTCAGAGCTGACTATTCACGAGTTACTTGCCCTTTAGTCTCCCATAGACATATAGTGGGGAAAATGTTGTCTGGACAATAGCGACTTCTTTTGACCTGATCTCCATTAAACTTGCAGATAATACGGATAGGTATACAATCTCAGACAAGTTTGATTTTTGCACAGTTTTGATTATTGGCATGAGAGTTACCCGCCCTTGAGAGCCTCATATACTTGGGAAAATGTCCAGATGATAGTGATTTCATTTTTGATTGACTCCTTATCAAACAAGATTTTGGGTCAGATCGGACTATTCACATTTCTTTAAGATAGCAATGTCCGGGCGGGAGGGCATCGGGCATTGTCCCAGGTTTACCTTTTGGTTAACCTTTTTTCAAAGTCATATGTTACCTTTATTCTTCAGTGGATTGCTTTCATATTTGGTAGGGATAAAGAGGAGAACCAATAGGCATGTGACATGCAAGAGAGACAACTCTCACTTTCTTTGTTATGTGCTTATCTCCCCTGAAGCCGAAATCTTGTGCAGGCCATACCTCCCATACTATTTGAGATAATTTGATATTTGGTTGGGACATATATCGGGTCAAGGAGTGTTGCATGCAAGAAGGACAACTCTTGCTCTCTACTTTTTCTAGCATAGATAAGGACCAGAAGAGGTGCCATGTGCAAGTTAGTCAACTCTTACTTTCTTCATTATGTACTTATCTCCCCTGTAACTGAAATCTTAAGCCAAATTCTTGTGTACTCCACAAGTTCTTAATGGTTTGAAATATTTTGATATTGTGCCGGTTGTAGCTTCATTTGCTGAGCCTCTTCTATATACTTATCAGTGACCACATCAGTTACCAGCATTTTTTGGACAAAACTGTATTTTTAGATGGGTTTCTTCATGGAAAAATTCTGTCCTTTAAAACAGCAATGTTGGGGCATTGTCCCAGGTATATCTTTTGGTTAACTTTTTTCAAACTGATATGTTACCTTTACTCTTCAATAGAAAAACCCGTCCATAATGCTGTTAGGCATTTTTCTTGTTAACATATATGGTCACATTGGCCATTTTGAATGCTGGTTCCCAATATTTTCTTTTGTAAACTGTATATCTGACTATGACCTGTCACATTTTGTTGAAATTCAAAATGAAGTCTGCATGGCCTCAAACAATCATCCTACTAAATTCCTAGCAAATAAGAGGCCTTGGATCATTAGAATGCCAGCAAAAATATTATACATGCCATTCGCTGAGCAATTTTTTCATGGATTCAATAAGAAAGCAACTACAGTTAAGTCATATATTTTTTTTTCCCACAGAGAAAACATAGAAAATTTAAGCATTAATTCTGAGCAGTAGAATTTGTAAACAAGCGGTCCATTGGCCACGGTTCGCTCACCTGAGTAAAACAGCAATTGCTTATCTGCAGATGCCATGCAAAATTCTTCCAGTATGGCCACAGCAACTAGGACAGAAATTTGACCATGCCGTAAAAAGGTCAAAGGCCATCCTAAATCATCATTTGAACAAAATTTTCAGTTACAATCAAAATTGTGTCCCGAGGGGGGTTATCTGCCCTTGCCCCTGGGCTATATACCTGTATAAAATCATGTAATCATTTAACATCTTCTCTGAAACAGCTTGACAATTATGTCCCCCCTACCAAAGTGGGGAGGACATATTGTTTTTGGGAAGGATCCCGTTGGCGTCTGCGTCTGCATAAAACTTCTTGTTCGCTCTGTAACTTGAATACCCTTTGGAATATTTTGATGATACTTGGTACTTTAATCATACATTGTGAGTTTCAGCCATTAGTCTTTAATACATTTTGAGAAAATGTTTTTTCAACATTTTCCCCATATAAATGTACAGGGACATAAATCTGATCTTATAGTAAAAAGGTCAAAGGTCAACCAATGATCATCATTTGAACAAACTTGGTAGACGCTGAGTCCCTGATGCAATATATCAAGATTTAGCCTCAAAGCTTTCTTGGTTCTGGAGTGTTTTTACCACACAAGATGTGACCATTTGTACAAATTTTCAATCCCCCTTTCACAAAAGGCTTTGCATGAAGTTTGAAGAAATTTGGCCCAGAGGTTTCATTGGAGAAGTTGTTCAACGGTATGGATGGATGGACGGACGACAGACGGTAAGTAATCAGAATAGCTCATTGTGAGCCTGTGGCTCAGGTGAGCTAGAGAACCAACTGATACAAAATCAGTGAACTGGCAACCAATTGTCCAGTCCAGAATGATAAGGAGATATTTTTCTTATCCTTCACAAGTTTATGAAGAAATTGGAAAAATACTAAAATATAAATATAATGCACAAGGCGAGAAAAGGGCAGTTCTGCCATGTGATCTGGGTCTGTACTCACAGAATCAACTGATGAATGACAAATAGAGAATGTCCTGATCAGGCTGCATAGATGTGTAAGCTGATCTGGGCATTTGCTGTTTGCATATGGTGTAAAGTCCATATAAGGATCATGAAGGCTTAAATCCACCTGCACAGTCACATGGTACAAGGGCAAGGGCCTTCACTGGACCTTCATTGCCTACCTACAGAATCAATGTACCTTCATTGCCTATCTACAGAATCAATGTATTTAGTGAAAATATATCAATAAACAAGAGACCTTGCCCAAAGTGCACAAGTGTAGTCTGATCTGAGCCTTCCCTGTTCACATATGGCATAAGGGCCCTTTTCCTATTTTAGTAATTAGGTTGAATATTTATATATACACCATTAGGCAAATTTTTACTTTCATGTTTGTAATGCTTAATTCCATCGTTTTGTTATTTCTGTCAGCTTTTTGTACTGTATGAGTTCAATCTGTTTCGTTATTTATATCAGCATTTTGTAGTCTCTGAATCTACCTTAGTGGGCATAACAACTAAATTTTTCTCATTTGGAAATGCTATGGCAGAGAACACAATTCACATGGGTGTGTTAAAATAATGCTTGTATTTCCCAGAAAACAGGGTGTGACATATGCAAATTATTTCTTTGTATACCCTATTTTATGGGAAACACAAGAAAAAAATCTTCAAATGTTGTCAGCTGCTATTCAAATCCAGCAGGAAAAAGCTTAAAATATCAAGATGATGGAGCTATAACATTTCAGACAGTCCTGCTGTTACATCTTTAGTTTCACCAGCATCTGTAAATTATATGTAAGACTCAATAAAAACACCATAAACTTCTATAAAATATTATGCATGTAAACATAAATATAACTTAGTACCCAAGACTATTTACAATTTCTTCCGCAAATGAGCTCAAATAGTTTTTTGTTCATTATGTCCCAGTTTACTCATAGGTTTCCCATATTTCACATGTGGGATCATCAAATTCACCTTCTTAAGGTTACTGTATGTGTCACTATTTTCCTATATGCATTTGGTTTTGCATATTTTTCACATAGATGATAATGGGTGTTCAAGGCCAATATGAACAGTACAGACTATTTGGTCCCTGCACTTGAACTCCAGGCAATATTCTTACACAATTAACTACAGCAAGGGAGCAGAGCTCACGTATACCCCCAGTTGGATGCACCGCCTTATCAGAAAAATACCAAATGCATTTCAATGGTCCATGAAATATAGGTCAGTGTAACTCTGATTTTGTATGAGGTTATAAGCTTTGCTGTTTGAATCAATCTTTTTAAGTATAATAAAAATCCATCAACTAGTGTTTCTGATATTAAGCAAAATCAATGAAGCATAAATATAGGTCACTGACCTTGACCTAATTTATGAAACAAAATCACTGGACCATGACTGTCCCCCAACAACCCACAGTACCACCCCTGATCCCCAACCCCTTCTAGCAGGGTCTGAAATATTACTGCTAGACTCATGCACAGACAATCCCATTTGATACATCAACTTTCTAACAATTAGTTAAAGTTAAAATAGATTTTTAAACAAAACTCATTAAGCTTGCTAAAATTGCCCAAAGTTCTGTCTGTTACCTTGAGGTCATGGGCAGGGGTCAGAATAGTGGTGAATAAAACTTTAGGTCAATATCTATCATAATACCAATATAAACCAAATCCATCATATGGCTTGGAAAATTTAAGATCTTAAAAACTTGAATGCAAAACTTTGATGCAGATGTTAACTAAAAGACAGAAAAAACATACATATGTATGAACAAATGAACCAATGGACAAGCCATTTGTATGCAAGGGGGTATAAATAGATGACTGATGGTGACTCATGTATGATAGAAAATTGAACAATATAAAGTAGCTCAAAGATAAAGCATTAGTACATCAAGATAACTGAGCTGGGCACAGCATTTTCTATAAGATTGTGTATGTGTCCTGCAAAGCCTCAGATCAGCCTGTGCATCCATGTGGCCTGATCAGTCTTCATAGGGCATTTTGTGGGTACAGGCTGACCCGAGTCTTCTTGTTGAAAATGCTGTGCCCTGGCTCATTAGTAAATTAAAATACTGTTAACAAGTCTCTAAAAGCACAATTGTACAGAAGCAGAAACACCCAAATTAGACATATACATTACATATGTTTTAAAAACAAAAGTACACACTATAAAATTTTCATCACAACTTCTTTTACCAGCACTAACAGATAGATAATATATCTTTTGGATATCTTTTGTGTCTATTACATTTTAGTTGCAGGACGGATTATTTAGGGGACATCTCTAGCTGCAATATAGGAAGTGAAATGGAACTTGTGGTCAACTTTTACATACATGTATAGTAGTCAGATATCAGACCAGATGGTATTTTAAACACTTTATCTCAAAAACTATTTTCAAAGTACCTGCTTGTTTATTTGATGCAAGCCTGGTTGAGCTCCCTGTCTGTTCTTTACATTTCACCATCTTTTAACACAAACTAGTTATCTTAAAGTGAAAATTCTGGGCCCTTGGATTTTGTGACAAGGCATATTCATAAATGCAACAGATAAGAATTTTAACCAGAATAAAACTGAACTCAATACATCCAGAAGATACATACGTCTTCAGTTAATTTTAACCAAACAGTTCAAATTCTTAATTCATGACTTTGACCTCAAGGTCATTAAAGGTAGTGGGGCTTGTACTGGGTAAAGCTTGGACCAGTATCTAACATGAATCCATGTATTAATGTAACAGATATTCATGAGATATATTTTTTTTAGAAAATATTAAACAAAAACTTTACTGTAAAAACTTTTTTAAGTGTGAGACCTTGACCTCAAGGCCATTAAGGGGCTAGCACTGAATAAACTGTTGCACCAGTATCTAACAACAGACTAAATACATCCTTCATATATCCAGGTGTTCTGGAGATACAGATATGCAGAAAATATTACCCAAATACTTTAACATTAAAATTTCTTCTCAATGTCCTTCTCCAAGGTAACAGAGAATGGCAGAGGTGCCAGTACCTAAAAATCAGTCCAAGCATCAACTAAATCCATACAGGAAATAAAAAGATGCGACTACTTGAAACTTTACTTTCAAATGTCTCAAGGTCACTAAGTGGGGTAGGGGTTGTAATGTAACTAAACCAACTCAACAGTTAAAAAGATATGCCTCTAAAAACTTTTATCCAAAAATTCAACACGGACATCAATGCCTGAATGCCTCTAGCTCCTACTGTACTTTTGTACCTGCAACCTAGAAATTGAAGTGGGGTAACTAAACAAACAATAAAACAAACAGCAAAACAATAAGGCAGCCACCACTGTTGTTGATGGGAAAATAAATTGTTCATGTGTGGAAAATACTTTCATGGATTCTTATGATCCTCTGCAAATGATCTATCACAGATAATGTACAGTGACAAATTAAGGGACACTTTCAAAGGAGGCAACTGTCAGGATTGTTTTGCATTCCTTCTGAACAGAGGTCTACTCTAAAAGGAAAACATTTGCTCCCCCCCTGGAGCAAGTATATGTTTTCATTTTAAAGTAGACCCCTTTTTAGAAGGGTCCAGGTCCCGGGTTTACAATCATTTCTTAGAGTTAACATACGAAATGCCATATTTGAAGTCAAATAAATTTATAAGATTAGTGAAGGGTGTTGAAATATATTACTGGCTTCATCATTGAAAATCATACTTTATGTGAAAGAGCAAAAATGCAACTGGAAATCTTAGTCCTTAAATTAAAGGTCTACTTGAACTTAAGGAACTATTTTAAACCTGCACACTGGTGAGCAGGAACACAAAGACACAATAACTATAACCTTTGGAATAATGGAGGAAAATCTACCAGTTGTCTCTATCCCCCTTAAGGGGGTTGGACACATTTCTAAAATCTGATTCCCTGGTATGTGGATCCCTTCTCAAAGTGGCACTACTCTTCATGGAAAAAATTTGGCTGACCACAAGAGTAAATTCTTTGTAGTCCTACTTAAGAAGGGGGGCAACTACTTTCAATTCAGTTCTCTTCCATGGAAATATATACATTCACTGTCAGCACTATATGTCAGATCACAAATTCATTGATTTGTGATTTTTCCAAGTTTAGTTTATATGATGATTTGTATTGAACAAGAATGAGTAATTTTCAAATCAAAATATAAGTCTAGACTAAAAGAAAAAACAAAAGTTAAAAGGAATATAAGTTTTCATCCCCTAGGCCCTTTTGTGAAATGCGGCACGTTTTCAGCTTTGCCTGCTTGGTGTTGTATCCAATCTATTCTTTCACCTTTAATATTTAATTTCTTAGTTGTCATACATATCTCTATACATTGTATAAAATACATTTATTCATACAGTCAATGAACAAGACTCTAACAGTAAGCTGTAAGCGAGTTAAATTATCAAACTTTAATAAAAGTGGGATGGATACACTTGGTAGAGTTTTGTACAGTCTTGCTGCTTTCACTGGAATAAAATGTCAGACAAAACATTTATTCCAAGTGAAAGTCACATAACCCACTATCAATACTGTATACAGACTCTATACACCACAGAATAAATCCCGCTGATAGCTACCCTCTATTTTTTATTCTCTCCCCAGTAAACATAGAACCTTATATCAGCCATCAATCTTTGCGAAATTTATAACACATAAAATGAACAATATATAACATTCTTTGTACCATATAACCACAAAAAGTTAGCTATGAAAGTTAGCTGTTAGCTTAGATAATCAAAACCTCAGTAAAGTGCCATGGCAATGATGAAACTTGACTGATGCTATGGATGTGCTGTTTCAAATGAAATAATATAAAATAATGTTATGACACAGCATAACCTATTAAGTAAATATAACATGATGAAACCTTAGATGAAAGATTTTGCCTCCCTTGTGATCTCCCTAACATCTTCCTGTCCCTTGGCCGTATATCAATTCACCAAAACAGCCTTCTGAACAATAATGAATTCTACTGGACATGTCCTGTCTTTTGTGGGTACTCTGTGGCCTTTTCCTTAAGGGCTTGACACTCAACAAGTTAATCTCTTTTCCCATCTAGAAGTTCATGCCAGCCAATAGGTATTCAAATTGTTACTCTTCTAATCAGACTGGCTATCCACACCAGGGTTTATCATAATGAGAAACATAATTTACCATATTTACTGTAAGTATTAAGACAGACATGCCTGAGCAAACAGTGCAGACCCAGATGAGATGCTACAGAATGTGGCATCTCATTGGGGTCTATTCTGTTTGCAATTTGTCCAGCAATTTTTAGACACAACAGGTAGTAAATTAGACTAGTTAAAATTTTAAAACAAGTGGTAGGGAGTTAAGGTGTCCGAATACTTAGAGTATATATGGTAAAGTAACCTTTTATTTCAATTATACTGTCAGGATACAATAATTCTTTATCATAAAATCATACATAAATGTAACAATTTGATGACTTTATGGCCAAATCCCACACAACTAGGAAGAGAGTTATGAATGAAGTCAACTTATTTCAGAATACCTTCTCATAATGCAAAGATGTGAAACACCCATCTGAATCACTTGGGTTAGTACTCAGTTGAGAGAAGCCTTAGTTACTCATTTTGACAGCTGAATACAAGTTCTCCTTGTTGTCTATTTGTATTGAAGTTTTAAGGCCCAGTCAACCCATTAGGGTCATGTCAAGTGCAGTCAGTTTACCTAACCACACTTTTTCCTGGGCAGGCTTAGTCATCTAAGCGGTTAACCAGTACTCGTACATATTCTTTCACCAGAAACGGCCAACTGCCCTTCTTGAATCAGAAGGGAGAGAATAACCATAGAAAATATTTCCTGATCAATCTCCACGCAAAACTGTTACCAGACCCGGCAGGAATCGAACCCATGACCTCCTGATCACCAGTTGGATGCGCATCCAACTGAGCCAGTGAGGACAGCTCTCATTGTTGTGTTAAGTCCAACAGAGTTCAGTACTGTATGGAAACACTGTAAAATAATCCTCTTATTTCACATCAAAATAGATTTAACATTTATCATGTTCAACAGAAAAAATATCATATGGTTAAAAGTGAGCTTTAGTATCAAATTCTAAGTACAGACCTTGTTGTGCTAAATAAAATGTCATTACAGGTTAGTTTACCAGGCATACCTGTCATAGAGTGATGTGAGAACAACAATACACACAGGCTGCAGTTATGAATTCTACTTAAGTAATCAAAATCAACATTATTTTCCTTAGGTAACTGATCTGAAGAGCACCAAAAGATGTCTTTGGTGCATATGTGGATCACTGCAATCCAGATCACCATAAAAGCCATGCACTCTGACAAGGACCTTTGCTATACATGGATAGATTATTCTAGAATATCCAGTGATTCTGAAAGCAAACAGACCCTGAGGAAACAGCACTGATGACTCATAGCTCCAGATAAGAGGGGTATCAAGAGAAATAGTTTTCTTATTTCTCCATGAAAAGTAAATAACAGAACTCGAGAACTGATACAATCAGATCCACATCAAGCCCCCAACACCAATGGGAATGAGAGACAAATACAATAAAGCAGCCACAAAATAAATTGACGGTAAGCAGTGTTGGCAACTTTTTCCCAAAAGCTTGAAACTCTGTTACCCAAAATTAACTGAATATATAATCAACTTACATAATTGTTAAAAGAAAAACATTAGTGAAACACTACATAACAATTGACAACCAGAGGACCAATGGTCCTAAACCGCTCACCTAAGTGCTGAGTGTTTTTTGAAATGAATTTGAAGGTCATTATAGAAGACCGTCCCATGGTTTGTGTTAAGGTTTTACAGCCCAGTCAACCCAATGGGGTCATGTCGAGCGCGGTCAGTTTACCTAACCACACGTTTACTGGGCAGGCTTAGTCCTCTAAGCGGTTAACCAGTATTGTGCACATTCTTTCGCCAGAAACTGTGTGCTAAATACTGGTTAACCACTTAGAGGACTAAGCCTGCCCAGTAAACGTGTGGTTAGGTAAACTGACCGCGCTCGACATGACCCCAATGGGTTGACTGGGCCGTAAAACCTCAACACAAACCATGAGACAGTCTTCTATAATGACCTTCAAATTGTCTCATGGACCGTTAATATGCTTATTGGAAGCCAGGCTCATGTTATGGGGCTTTATGCCCCTCCTTAGGATCACGAACCCAGGAATCTGTACCATGAGTTTATTTGCTGATTATGTGAAATTCTGTGCTAAGGTCGAAGGTCAAGGTGTGACCTTGACCTTTGATACTCATATAGCTTCATTTACTCATTTACTTGATTGCAAATACAAAATTAAAGTTCACAGGCAACAAAAGTTTTAAAAAAAGTTAACAATGACGCCAGTCATCATTTGAATAAACTACGATGGGCCCTGAGACCCCAATACTACATACCAAGTTTAAGGCAATCAGTCCATTGGTTCCAGAGAAGAAGGTTTTTTTAAATGATTTTACCATATATAGGCATGGCAGCCATATTTGTCATATGACCAAACTCATATTTATTAGTTTTCATTTCCTTGTCCCTAAAAGCTTTCCTATGAAATTTGGTTACAAATGGCCCAGTGGTTTCTGAGAAAACAAGTTTTAATTTTCATATCTGAATGACCTTGGGCCAAGGTCAAGGAACAACCTTGACCTTGCATACTCATGTAGTTTCATTTACTAATTTAGCTACCTGCATCTACAAATTTTCAGATCACAGGCTGGAATAGTTTCTGAAAAATACACAGTTTTGACTTTTTTCCCATACAAAAGCCTATGGGACTAAAGTTGACCTTGACCTAAAATAGGTCAAGGCCATCCAGGGGTCATCACGAATAAACTATGACTGGCTTGAGTCCCCAATGCTACATACCAAGTTTCATGATAATCAGCCCACTTGTTCCTGAGAAGATTTTTAAAGGGTTTTGAGCTTATATGGGCATGGCAGCCATATTGGTCATGTGACCAAACTCATATTAATTAATTTTCATTTTCTTGTTCTTAAAAAAAATTTCATATGAAATTTGGTTACAAATGGCCCAGTAGTTTCTGAGAAAAACAAGTTTTAATTTTCATATCTGAATGACCTTGGGCCAAGGTTGAATACTTGTGTAGTTTCATTTGCTCATTTAACTCACTGCATCTACCAAATTTCAGACCACAGGCTGCAATAGTTTCTGAAAACTACAAGGTTTTGACTTTTTCCCATATAAAAGTCTATGCGAGCAAATTTGACCTTGGTCTAAAATAGGTCAAGGCGTCCCCAATGCTATATACCAAGTTTCATGACAATCAGCCTACTGGTTTGGAAGGAGAAGATTTTTAAAGGGTTTTTACCTTATATGGCATGGCGGCCATATTGGTTATGTGACCAAACTCATATTAATTACTTTTCATTTTCTTGTTCCTAAAAATTTTCATATGAAATTTGGTTACAAATGGCTTAGTAGTTTTTGAGAAAAACAAGTTTTAATTTTCATATCTGAATGACCTTGGGCCTAGGTTAAGGAATGACCTTGACCTTGAATACTCATGTAGTTTTATTTACTCATTTAGTTCACTGCATCTACCAATTTTCAGACCACAGGCTGCAATTTTTTTTTTTTGAAAAGTGCAAGGTTTTGACTTTCCCATACAAATGTCTATGCGAACAAATTTGACCTTGGCCAAAAACAGGTCAGGGTCATCCAAGTGTCATCATTTGAACAACTACGATTGGCTCGAGTCCCCAATGCTACATACCAAGTTTCATGACAATTGGCCTACTAGTCCCGGAGAAGGTTTTGAAGGGTTTTTACCTTGGTGGCCATCTTGGTCATGTGACCTGGACCCCGCGAACAAACTTTCGTTCCCCCATCCCATGGATGCTCCACATTAAATTTTACTTCAATCGGCCAAGTGGTTTCAGAGGAGATGTTTGAAAACGCTGACAGACTACAGACAACACACGATGACAACAGAGGCTAGTCATACTATGAGCTCACCAGTGAGCCTTCAGCTCAGGTGAGCTAAAAAGTACCACAATGAAAGTACTGCCTTGGAATGGTCAGTAATGAACTACTGGGGGGCTTAAGTTAACTTTAACTGATCCCAACATGTTTGTGTATATTCATTAGAAACATCTTGGTGAGACACTTCTAATGAGTACCAACAATATATGTTTTTAGTGGAGAAATAAGAAAAATACTGGAATTTTTGGATGAAAAAAACACTATCTGGAGCTATACGGGTGTAGAGATTCATTTTGACCTTAACCTCCATATTTGCCCAGAAGGCCCATTTTATGACTCATACCCGTGGCTAAGTGGCATAGAGGCAGGGATATTAGAGGCATAATGTATGGAGTTTGGACTTAGCAATAAGCACTGATTGCAACATACAGTATTTACCCTAAATATTGGGACACCCTAACTTCTTAACATAGTTGTCCTAAAATTTGCACAAGTCCAGTTTATCACCTGCTGATGTGTTTAAAACCTGCTGAATGAGTGGCAAATAAAGCAGACCCTCATAAGATGCTACATTTTGTGGTATCTGATCTTGGTCTACAATATTTGCTCAGGCCTGTTTATGGATAAATACTGTAGCTTGAGTTCTGATTATTTTGAGTGGTTCTCAAACTGTCTAGACTAAATATGGATTTCTGTTCATACTAACAAATACAGTGTAGCTGAACTTGAATGAACCTCATTAGTTAGGCTGTAGAATTTAAGTACCAGTGCAAAAGATACATTTATAATGTAAGGTCAAATCTATTTAGCTGTGAAATAAATATAACTATATAAATATATGATTATTAATAATATTTTCCCAAAAAATTCGATTTTGTCCTTCATACATATAAATACCACAACTAGATACTAATTTTTTTTTTCCTCATCTGAAATCCATTAAACAATGTCATGCTTTGGGCATTTCCATTTTTTTCTTATAAAATTTCTTGGAATCTACTACTACAGAGCAGTATATAATGCCTAATGGTGTAATTGTCTTCTGAATCTATTAGCAAATGATTGCATGATTTGTTTTATTTGTATTTCAGAGAGATGTTTAAATGTTTCAGATATTGTAAACCCTCAGTATAGCCTTTGTTGTTTGCTATACAACCTCTAAAAACTTCAAATACCTTGTTTAAGGACTCAAATGCTATGGTTACTCAGGGTCATCTTGACCTTTGATGTCTACATATGGTATAAGACAGGACAGCCCTAAAAATATCAACAGACAAAACACTGAAACCACTATTCAGAATAGCCATAATCTAAAATATGAACAAGGATCAATATCATCATACTATAAAATGAAACATGACTGTTTTTACTTCTAGCGTATGACCAGTTATAAGCTGAAGCCCAAAGCTGCCCTTCATGTTTAGTCTTCTGAGATTTTGTCACTGACCTGTATTGCAGGTTTTCAGCATGTATAGCATATATCAGACATGAAATGATTAAAATTGTCAGGGTTTATGAGAATATATCTGACTACATGGGTTGGTGTTATAATATTATCTGGTTCTTGTAACAGCCTCCTAGATCTTTATGTGGCAGTACAATGGAATTGAGAATTATCACTTCTGACGGCACCTGAACATCAGATCCTGAAAATATTTTCAAATGTAAAAGTAACTACAATGTAAACTGAAATTTAGTGTAGAACAGAACAATAACTGAAGGCAGTATCTCCAAGACTGATATAATATCTAAAGATTCAGTCTAGTTAATCTCTACCAGTTTCTGAGAATATCATAGTATCAGACTCTATGAAAAGTACAGTAGAAATTTCTCAGGTTACAAAAGTAAAAATTATTCCCACAACAAGAGGCCCACAGGCCATGGGTCACTCACCTGAGTGACATAGCCACTGCAGATATGCAGATGTTATGCAACATTTTTCCAATCCTGTCATCGCAACTAATGAAAAGATCATCATTTAAGCAGTTCTTTATTTTGAAGAAGAAGATATATGGCATGCCAGTCAATTGAGTGTGATCATTTGAACAAAATCTAAATGGCAGCCAGCTTGGATTTAAGATCGGCACGATTTTAGCTATTTTTGATCTAAGAGTCACCCCAATAATCCTACCAAGTTTGGAGTCAACTGGCCTTTCAGTTCAGGAGAAGAGGCGAAAAATAGATTTTCAAGATGGCTGCCATGGCGGCCATCTTGGATATCCGATTGGCACGATTTTAGCTATTTTTGATCTACAAGTCACCCCAATGTCTCCTACCAAGTTTTGAGTCAATTGGCCTTTCGGTGCAGGAGAAGAAGCTAAATATAGATTTTCAAGATGGCGGCCATGGTGGCCATCTGGGATTTCTGATCAGAACAATTTTAGCTATATTTGATCTACAAGTCACCCTGATGCTTCCTACTAAGTTTCGAGTCAAGTGACTTTTGGGTTTAGGAGAAGAAGCGAAAAAAAGATTTTCAAGATAGCTGCCATGGTGGCCATCTTGGATTTACGATTGGCATGATTTTAACTATTTTTGATCTACAAGTCACCCAAATGCTTCCTACCAAGTTTCGAGTCAACTGGCCTTTCGGTTCAGGAGAAGAAGCGAAAAATAGATTTGCAAGATGGCTGCCATGGCGCCCATCCTGGTTTTATGATCGGCATGATTTTAGCTATTTTTGATCTACAAGTCACCCCGATGCTTCCTACCAAGTTTGGAGTCAACTGGCCTTTTGGTTCAGGAGAAGAAGCGAAAAATAGATTTTCAAGATGGCTGCCATGGCGGCCATCTTGGATTTCTGATAGGCACGATTTTAGCTATTTTTGATCTATAAGTCACCCCAATGCCTCCTACCAAGTTTGGAGTCAATTGGCTTTTGGGTTTAGGAGTAGAAGCGAAAAATAGATTTTCAAGATGGCGGCCATCTTGGATTTCGGATCGGCACGATTTTAGCTATTTTTGATCTACAAGTCATCCTGATGCTTCCTAGCAAGTTTGGAGTCAATTGGCCTTTCGGTTCAGGAGAAGAAGCAAAAAATAGATTTTCAAGATGGCCACCATGGTGGCCATCTTGGATTTCCAATCGGCACGATTTTAGCTACTTTTGATCTACAAGTCACCCTGATGCTTCCTAGCAAGTTTGGCCTTTCGGTTCCGGAGAAGAAGCGAAAAATAGATTTTCAAGATGGCGGCCATGGCGGCCATCTTTGATTTCCGATTGGCAGGATTTTACCTATTTTTGATCTACAAGTCACCCTGATGCTTCCTAGCAAGTTTAGAGTCAACTGGCCTTTCGGTTCAGGAGAAGAAGCGAAAAATAGATTTTCAAGATGGCAGCCATCTTGGATTTCCGATTGGAACGATTTTAGCTATTTTTGATCTACAAGTCACCCTGATTGTTCCTAGCAAGTTTGGAGTCAATTGGCCTTTCAGTTCAGGAGAAGAAGTGAAAACTAGATTTTCAAGATGGCGGCCATCTTGGATTTCCGATCGGAATGATTTTAACTATTTTTGATCTACAAGTCACCCCGATGCTTCCTACCAAGTATCAAGTCAATTGGCCCAGGGGTGTAGAAGGATTAGGCTTTTAAAGCAATTGTTGACGCCGCACGACGGACGATGGATATTGACTGACCACAATAGCTCACCATGAGCACTTTGTGCTCAGGTGAGCTAAAAAGACATCGTAAAATACCTAAATTTAGTGGAAATATGTTATTTGTTGTCATTCTTATTCCTTGCAAAAACATTTTACATGGGAAAATCTTAGAATAATAATTAAATATGGACCAAATGTTAAAGCTGGTATAAACATATTTTCTTTTCTGTCTAAAATTTTGTGTTCAGGATTTCAAGTGCCTCCATTGAAAAAGCAGGAATAAAGTAGGGCTCAAAATTTTAAAAAAGTAGGGCAAAAGTAGGAATTTCAATCATGAATAGTAGGGATGTTCTGAGTTTGTTTGTTTGTGTTGAGGTTTTACAGCCCAGTCAACCCAATGGGGTCATGTCGAGTGCGGTCAGTTTACCTTACCACAAGTTTACTGGGCAGGCTTAGTCCTCTAAGTGGTTAACCAGTATTGTGCATATTCTTTCGCCAGAAACTGACAACTGCCCTTCTTGAATCAGCCGAAGGGAGAGAATGACCGTAGAAAATATTTCATGATCAATCTCCACGAAAGAATGCTGCCGACCTCTGCGGGGGTTGAACCCGCAACCTCCTGGTCTCTAGTCGGACGGCGCATCCAACTGAGCCACCGAAGCCAGCAGCATGTTCTGAGAGTTTTAAGACTTAGAAAAAGATATAATAAGCAATAAAAGTTTACTCTGAACAATAAAACTACATTACCATGGAAAGGAAATACCAAAATAAATGGTCCAAAAAAGGAGTCACAACTGAAGTAAAAATAGTTTATAAACTTTTGCATTATGGCTGCTCAGATTAAGTTAACCTGAGTTTTAGAAACTTCGGTCGAGCAAGCGAAGTGAGCAAGGAAAAAAATTACAATTTTTGGTCACTTCAAACATTTTTGGACTAAAAAGTAGGGATAGTAGGGCATTTTCAGAAAAAAAAAAAATTAAGGAAAACAAGGAACACAAAAAAAAGTAGGGAAAAGTAGGGCACGCTTGAAAGCCTGTGTGTTAGAAACTGTAATATTCTTTTCAATCGTTTTCCTTTTTCATTCTGTTAAGATCCTGTTGAGCCAGACTCACATTTCCTGGGCATGCTTAGTCCTCTAAGCAGTTAAACAGCACTTTGTGCACATACTTTTGCCAGTAACTGACAACTGCTCATCTTGAATCAGCAGAAGAAGAAGAATGACTGTAGAAATCATTTCATAATCAATCTCCACTAAAGTTATGTGGCTAATCTGGGATTTGAACTTGCAACTCCTGGATCTGCAGTTGGAATTGCTACTGACTGCACTATGTAGTCCCACTAAGAAATGGTCCTAGTTTTAGTGAAATACTTTATATACGTGGCAAAAAAAGTTAGGGATATTTGTATGTATGGTGAAATAAAATGAAACTAACATATATCTGAAATCTGAAATTGATATATTTGATTACATCATTTCATTTACAGACAAAAATCCATCCGTTGGAGTCTGTAGCACTAGATGCGAATGAGAAAATTTGTATGGAAGATCACTAGGGTCACCAATAAAACCTCACAAATCTGTCAATATTGCGTATGTCCACCTGTTGCAACTATGCAGGCCACACAACAACGACGCATACTCCTGATGAGTCTGGCAATCTGTATCTGGGGTATCCTCCTCCACTCCTCCTGCAAGACTGCGCCCAAAGCTTGGAGCGTTCTTGGTCGTGGAACTCTCTGTCATACAAGATGGCCGAGAATGTACCAAATATGCTCGATTGGCGACAAGTCAGGGGATCGAGCAGGCCAATCGAGATGATCCACATTGTTCTGTTGCAGGAACTGCTGTACTATCCTCGCCCGATGAGGTCTTGCGTTGTCATCCTGCAGCACTACGTGGTGTTGTTGAACAAGGCAGAACAACTGGCTGTAGTACTTCATTGATGTAGCGTTGGCCTGTCAGAGTTCCGTTAAGCACAAGCAGCTCTGTAGGGGAACGAACAGATATGCCACCCCATACCATAATACTTCCTCCTCAATACCGGTCATGTTCAACAATGGCGCAGTTTGCGTACCTCTCACCTCTGTGACGCCCAAACGTGACGTCGTCTGTCAAGCATATCCAGCAGAAACCGTGACTCATCGGTAAAGAGTACAGTCGCCCATTGTTGGTTAGTCCATCGACGATTCTACCTTGTCCATGCTAGCCTGGCTTGTCTATGTCTCTGGGAAAGTGGCACCCCAACGTAAGGTCGCTGAGCTCTAAGTCCAGCGCTGTGAAGTCGATTCCGCATGGTTTGAACAGACACTCTTGTTCCAGTAAGCGCCGAACAACTGCGCGAACGTCTCTCAAGAACTGGAATAAGAGTGTCTGTTCAAACCGTGTGGAATCAACTTCACAGCGAACTGCGCCACTGTTGAACATGACCGGTATGGAGGAGGAAGTCTTATGGTACCACATAGTGCTGCAGGATGACAACGCAAGACCTCATCGGGCGAGGATAGTACAGCAGTTCCTACAGCAGAACAATGTGGATCATCTCGATTGGCCTGCTCGATCCCCTGACTTGTCGCCAATCGAGCATGTTTGGGACATTCTCGGCCAGCGTGTACGACAGAGAGTTCCACGACCAAGAACGCTCCAAGCTTTGGGCGCAGTCTTGCAGGAGGAGTGGAGGAGGATACCCCAGCTACAGATTGCCAGACTCATCAGGAGTATGCGTCGTCGTTGTGTGGCCTGCATAGATGCAACTGGTGGACATACGCAATATTGACAGATTTGTGAGGTTTTATTGGTGACCCTAGTGATCTTCCATACAAATTTTCTCATTCACTTCTAGTGCTTCAGACTCCAACGGATGGATTTTTGTCTGTAAATGAAATGATGTAATCAAATATAAGGATTTCAGATTTCAGATATGTCTTAGTTTCCTTTTATTTCACCATACATACAAATATCCCTAACTTTTTTTGCCACGTATATATATTCTTTTCTTGACCAAGGGAAATTGCTTCTGTATTCATGTTTCTGTCATTTATCCATTCTAATAATAGTAATAAGAATAACAGATAATACAAAAAGACTGCCTTGTCACAACAACTTCTTTGTGTCATTTTCAGAATCATACATTAAAGTTTAACCTTTAAAATACCAGTTAAAATAATACCAGATAATAATTTTCATTTCTCATCTGTAATAAATTTAACAGTGTTTGAAAATACATGTACCTGCAAATCCCTTGACAAAATAAGTTAAGTGAATCTTACCAATAATTGTTATTGATGGGTTAAGTTTTCCATCATTTGAAAACATGGACAAGGTTTCAAGTTTAGCAAATGGTTTGTTAGGGTTTGGATCATTGGGAGTTCCTTCCACTCTGGACCACATGCCAATCTGACTGTTCCATCCAATGATACTGTCCAATATACAACAGTGATCCTATAAAATAAACAAAAAGGCACATTCAAAGTCTCATGCAAATTCATTTATCCCTGATACAGCTCTATGTTCAAATTTATATGTTGTCTTGGAATTGCACATCCACCTGCCTGCTCAATAATTTAACCAGGAATGTTTTTGTGCTCTGGCATAAATTATCATTAGTATAGAATTATCCAAGAAATGTTTGAGCCAAGTCTAATTCAGATTGCTTCACTGGTTATGGTGATATTGTCATTTAACCATTTTCCCATTTTAAGTCTTTTTTTCTTACCTTTTTTGGGAATATATTAGTATAGAATTATCCAAGGAATGTTTGAGCCAAGTCTAATTCAGATTGCTTCACTGGTTATGGTGATATTGTCATTTAACCATTTTCCCATTTTAAGTCTTTTTCTCTTACCTTTTTTTGGGAAACATTTGTTGGCAATGCAACCAAACTCATAGAGCCATAAAAAACAAACAAAACAACACAAACCTGACCATACAAGGATCATACCTGCATAATTTCAATGAAATCCATTTGGCGCTTTTGGAGAAGATTTCATTTAAATATTCCTAATTTTAAATTGAATGGCTGCCGTTCGTTTGTCTGTCATTACTGACAATGACCAATCCTAATCAACTGTGTGATGTGTTATTATTTGTGTGTTCTAAGATGGCTGATGAGACCAATCTTAGCTCCAAACTGCCTGTTGCAGATAGAACAAGAGAGGTCTGAGGAAGAAAGCTCTGTTGGTGATGCCTTTGCTCTGGCTTTCCACTGTGCACGTTTCTGCTTGGCTTCACTGATTCTTTTTGCTTCGTATTCACCAGCACCCCTTCTTATGAGGCCTCGCCACTTTATTCGATCCTGCGCAATCTGTTCCCACGACTCTATTGGTATGTTGAAGTCTTTAAGGGAGGCTTTGAGGATGTCCTTGTACTGCTTCTTCTGACCACCATGGGAGCGTTTTCCAACTTGCAGTTCTCCATAGAGGATTTTCTTTGGCAAACATTCATCAGGCATTATGATAACATGGCCTGTGCCAATTTCAGAAGAGTATGTACACTCTGCATCCCTGCCCTTTTCAGGTCTCTGTGTCTGGAATCCTGTCTTGCCACTTGATCTTTAGGATTTCTAAGACAGCTTGTATGGAAGTGGTTCAGTCTTTTAGCATGCCGTTGGTAAACTGTCCCAAGTTTCGCATGCATATGCATATGAAGTGATGGCAGCACCACCAATCTGTATACTTTCAGCTTTGTGTCAAGTCTGATTCCACTTCGGTCCAAAATATTTCTACGTAGCCGGCCAAATGCTGCACTAGCTTTGGCAATCTTAGTATTGACTTCATCATCAATGTGCACAACTCTAGACAATGTGCTTCCAAGGTAGGTGAACTTGTCTACCACTTGCAGTCGTTGACCTTTCACTGTGATGGTAGGCTCCTTGTAAGGCTTTCCAGGAGCTGGCTGATACACTACCTCAGTTTTTTTTGATGCTGATTGTGAGATCATAGCTGTCACATGAATCAGATACTTGATCCACACCTTTTTGCATTTTCTCTTCTGTTGGAGCACCCTTTGCCATGTCATCAGCAAACAGGAACTCATCTAGCACCTATGTCTGCACCTTGGATTTAGCTTGCAACCTTCTTAGGTTGAAAAGTTTCCCATCAAAGCGATACCTAATAGGTATACCATTGTCACCATCCTGGAAAGCATCTGTAAGCATGGCAGAAAACATCATGCTGAAGTGTTGAAGCTGGTACACAGCCTTGCTTAACTCCATTTGTCAAAGGGAACGGATCAGAAAACTCGCCATCATTTTGGACCCTTGCAAGCATACCATCATGGAACTGCCGCACCATTGCTATGAATTTGGCAGGACAGCCAAACTTTGCCATAATTTTCCAAAGTCCCTCACGAATGACTGTGTCAAATGCTTTGGTAAGGTCGACAAAGGTCATGTAGAGGTCTACATTCTGTTCCTGGCATTTTTCTTGAAGCTGTCATGCTGTAAAGATCATGTCTATTGTTTCTCTGTCTTTCCTGAATCCACACTGGCTTTCTGGTAGAAGCCCTGACTGTTCAAGGTGTTCATTCAATCGGTTCAGTAGGACCCTAGCAAGGATCTTCCCAGTAATGGCTGCCATAGCAAACACTCAAAACAGCAAGTGTGCATAAAAATGAAGTTTTTATAAGTAAAACATATTTTAACTATAGTAATACTTAACCAATAGATAATGCACTATTCTGTTCTGTATTCAAACCTTCCACAGAAAAACGACAAGTCTTAACAGTCTTAATCCAGACGGTGCCTTAGGCAGTAACCTGTGTGACATAATTCTTCCTGCTATTTTGATCACGTGTCAGTTTCTTTGTAGAATAACACCAATATAACTGAGCGAAGCGGGGAGGGAGGAAGGAATCTCTTATCAATAGGTTAAGTGTTACTAGTTAAAGTATGTTTTACTTATAAAAACCATTTTAACTGCATAATACATTAATCTATAGATAATGTGCTAGAATTAATAGATTATGAGGGAGGAGCTCCCCTTATTCTAACACCAAAATATACATTTTTCCCTTAACTTCTGGATTAAGACCCAGGAAACTCTAAGGGATCAGATACATTCATGATATATAATCTTAAGAATGATCCAGATTCCCAATAACATATATATAAGATATTAATTACCTTAACATATGTATAGTAGACTGGAGGCTGCCAGTCTTCTTTAGCATCCAAGGCTAGGTGTTTCTGGCCCCCACCATGTTTTGGGCAACAATTATTGGGCCCAAAGTATGTAAATTTCCCATTTGCTGAGATACATCTCTCAAGTAGAATTTTGCAAAAGTAGAAGATTGATTCCAGACTGCTTGAGAAGATTGAGTATTTCATAGAATATTTCATTATCAAAGAATGCCCCCGAAAAAGATAGTGTCCTAACTTCATGAGCTTTAATTTTTAGGAAAGAGATATCTCTTTGGGTGAGTTTCCTAAGCTATCCATCTCAAGACAGAAGCCTAAGAGATGTTGTGATTGCCTTTAGTTGGTAGGAATAGTCTAGTTCTAGTCTGAAGATAAGAACTAATCATTTTAAGGTAAAATTTTAATGCTCTAATTGGGAATAAAAGCCTATCAAAATGTTCCCTCTTACATGTTCGAGCTAAATCAGGGATAACTATAGGATCTGGGCAAATGGAGGGAAGTTGATTCTTTGCCAAAAACCCAGTTTGTACTATCAATGATACTGAGCCATCTGATGGATTGCACCTTAAATGGTTTGCGTCTATTGCCAAAGCATGAATTTTGCTACATCTCTTAGCTGTGGCAAGAGCTAGCAGAAAGGCTGTTTTAATCATAACGTGAAATTTAGATGCCTTATGTAGAGGTTCATATGGGGTGTTCTGTAGACAAACTAAGACCAAAGATAAGTCCCATTTTGGAGTAAGAGATCTTTGTACTGGATGTTGCAATTCAAAAGATCCAATCAATTCTGATAAGACTAGGTTAGATCCGATCCTGTTACCAGTCTTAAATTTAAGTGTATTTGAAATCATAGATCTATAGCCCTTGATGGTACTTATTTGACATTTTTTCTCAGTAAAGAGGTATATATACAAGGAAGTCGGCTATAACTGTAAGAGGGGCCGGGACTGGATAAAAATTTGTGTTGAAACTTGAGTCTGAGTTAGAAATTGTTTGATAGTTGGAAGTAGGGATTCGATGTGATGTGCTGGTACCCTGACTATATTCTGTTGTGTCAGAAATTCCCTCCCTATGAAGGTGAATTGCTGAGCTGGTTTCAAATCTGAATTCTTTAGATTTGGAATGAACCCTAGACTGTGAACTGTTTGAAGGCAATATATTGTGTGAGATATAAGTATATTGCATATTAGATCTCTTATCTGTCAATCGTCTAGGTACAGAAACAGATGGCACGTTGACGCAAATGAGCAGGGATTACATCCATCAGTTTGGTGAAAATCCACGGACTTAGGGACATTCCAAAAGGTAAGGCTGTGAATTGGAAGACCTGATTTTCAAACATGAAACAAAGGTAATTCCTGGATTGAGGATGAATCGGAACATGTAAATAAGCATCTGTCAGATCTATGGAGACAGCCCAGACGTTGACTAGTATTGATTGTTGTAATGACTTGACTGTCTCCATTTAGAATGGTTGTTTCATCATGTATTGATTCAACAGAGAAAGGTCTATTACAGGACGTAACTTTCCGTTCTTTTTTGGGACAAGAAATAGCCGGGAATAAAAACCGGGAGTTCCTGGATCTTGTACCCTTTCCACTGCCCATTTCTGGAGAAGTTCCGTTATCTCTTCTCGTAATAACGGGGAGGAACATTGACTCAGATTTATAGAAAGAAGGGGAGTCTAATTGAATGGTATCCTGAAGCTTTTTTGTACGATAGAAAGGACCCATTTGTTTTGTGTTAATTCTCCCCATTGTTCCACAAAGTTGGCCAATCTTCCTCCCACTGGAATATCTGGGCGTGGCATGACAGGCAGTGGAAAGGGTTGGCTTTCAGAGCTTTGTGGAAGATGAGGCATGTTTAGAGGAGGGGAACTGCTTTTTGTTGCTACTCCTCTTAGAAAAGTCCTTCTTTGTACTGGACATATAGGACTGTGAATGAGTTTTTGACCTGTACGGTTGGCTCTGTTTAGGTCTTTAAGATTTTGTTGGCGGTCTAGGCTTCTTAAATGGACCTGTAGCCAAGTATGATGATTTTTGTTGCTGTTGAATATTTGCATTACTAGTGGAAGAAGCTAAAAATCTATGTTGTGGCGCTTCTTAGTTAGACTTTGCCACTTCCTTGATTTTATTGTCAAATAACGGTTGAGAACTGATTAGAGCATTACTTGTCCAACAGTAGTTTAGATGAGGCTATAGCTGCATAACGTCTAGCCTGAAACAATTCTATGGCCAATATAGTTGACATGGCTGTAGCATGTTTAATTGATTTGGCCACTGCTTCCAAGTGTCTGGACAAGGCACTGACTGACACTGACTCTCGCTGAAGGCAGAGATAAGCTGCCGAAGAAAAAAAGTCAGCATTGGAATTAATTGCCACTGATTTGTGTGCTCTTTTCTCCCGACTTCTAAGTTTTTAATTGGAACAGAATATCTGCCCTTACTAGACATATCTAGTTGCAAAGTGTCTGCATCTAGATGAGGAATATTTTCCATCAGAAAGTACTGAGATTTTCTTCTATAATATTTCAAAGGAGCCAAAGAGTTAACTTACTGTTATGGATATAACCAGTCTTGACCAAGTTTTTCCAAGTTTAATCTATCCTGGATGAACTTGGTAGTGTTTTCAATTAGTTTTGATTGAGGAAGAACTAGTAATGGAGATGAATGCGACTCCATTAACTGTTCGATTCCTGCCAGAGGTTTAAAAGGAGTGTGATCTTCCGAAGGTTTTGGACACAACTCCTCCGGTAACAGCCTGAAGACTTCATTAATTGCTTTGTCAAAGGACCAGGTTTCTGTTTTAGGTTCAGAGCCTGAATCCTTTGAAAACTGTTTCACCACATTATCGTAATGTATATTTGGTGTTTCCTCTATGATCCTCACAGGTTGTTCTGTTGACTGAATGCCTACAACCTGAGCAGAGGGATGTCTTTGTCTTTTGTATCTACCATAGTCTTTCATAGATTGTGAAGAAGAAGAAGAAGACGAGGCAGACTCTCTTCCTTTCTTATGTGAGTGTATGGACCTCTTTGACTTTTCACTTTTCTTGTGAGATGACAAAGAGGAAGAAGTTGAAGAGGATGAAGATGAAAATGAGTTATATCTTCTTCTCTTTTTACTCTTATGTCTTGATTTAGGCTGATCTCTTCTACTCTTAGAGATGTCTGCCTATAATATTCCCAAGTGTTAGTAGGTGAATTGAGAACTATACTGGGATCTGACATGGCACTAAAGTCTGGTTCTAATGACAGTTATATTCTTTGTGTATTTCTTGAGTTCTGAGGCTCATTCGCTACTGATTGCTCAGAACTCCTTTGTCTATAATTGGCCATCCGGTGTTCAGTGCCCAACATTTGCTGCTTGATGACCGGCGCCTGGTGAGAAGTGACAGGTGCCTGGTGACTGGTTGAAGAGTGCCTGGTGAAACTGACTGGTGCCTGGTGACTGGTTGACTGGTGCCTGATTGACCGGTGCCTGGTTGCCTGGTGACTGGCTGACCAGTGCCCTGTGCCTGGAACTCAACACTCATTGACCAGTGCCCAGTGACTGGTGACTAGTGATCACCACTTGATGACCAGTGCCTGGATGACCGTGACTGGTGACCAGTGCTCGGTTGACCCATGCATGGCTGACCGGTGCCTGATGAAGCTGACTGGTGCCTGGTGACCAGTGACTCATGGACTTGCACTATGGATGCCTCTCACATCCCTGGAGTTGCCACCAAGATGGGGCCTAACCCCCCACAGTAAAGCCTTGCGGGGTGGTGATCCCATCATTTAATGAGTTGTCGTCACACAAATCTGACTGCACAACTTTCTTCTTCTTCACCAGCTTTTTCTTCATGGTCAAGCTTCTAGCAGAATAAATTCTTCGTTTCTCTGCAAGATCCCAAGTATTCTCAGTCCAGTTTTTACAGATCGAATAAGTAGATAATCTGGAAGAAGAAGAAGAAGATAAGCATTTTGAACGATTATCCCACGATGCTTTAATATGACCACAAATGCGTCGAACGATTGACATGAAAAGTGGCGAAAACTATAACATAGATCAATGATCAATAATAACAAGAAATTAAAATTGATTTAAAGAAAGAGATTGAGTCATCTGTGAAAAAAATGATAAAGGAACATAAGAATAACAGGACATAAGATAATAAACTGAAGAAAAAAAAGAAAAATTAGATTTTTTTCACCCAGTAAAAAATCCTGTTTACTTTCTTTGTTCCACAGAAAAAAAACTGACACGTGATGAAAATAGAGGGAAGAATGATGTCACACAGGTAACTGCCTAAGGGACCATCTGGATTAAGACTCTTTAGACTTGTCGTTTTTCTGTGGAAGGTTTGAATACAGAATAGAATAACACATTACGAGGGTCCTGCAAAAAATTATACAATATAGAAGTAACAGAAAAGAACTCTCCTTTAGCATAAATCCAACATTAACCCTGTCAGTCCTGCAGAATAAACCCGATATCTTTGATGTTTGAGTACATTCAGATGAGGCTGTTCCCAGCTAGCATTCTTTATACGAGGGTCCTGCAAAAAGTTTTGTCACTGGGTTCGGATTACTTCAGTGCTACATTTTATCAAACATATTTTTATTACAAACCTTCAAAGTATTCCCCGTTTACTGAAACACATTTTTGTAACCTTTTACCCAGTCGCAAAAAGCAGGTAAATAGTCTTCTTTTGGTATCTGTTGGAGACACTGATAAATAGCGCTGCCAAGAGAACTTCTAGATGTATACTTATTTCCAGAAAGCATTTTCTTAAGCCTTGGAAATAAAAAGAAGTCACAGAGACTCAGGTCAGGTGAATAAGGTGGATGGTTTAAAACTTTCACCTTTTCAGAAGCCAAAAAAAGACTTAACAACCTCATACTTATAAGAGGAGGCATTGTCATGTAAAAGATGGACTCCTGACCATCTTTTGCTTGGTCAATTCTTATTGTAAAACTCTTTCACTTTCTTCAGTACAGAATTCTTGTAGAATCGGCCAGTGGTGTATGACCAGATGGACAGGGCACTTGAACGAATGGCCTACTTGAATTAAAGAAAAATACAACATCTTTTTCAAACTTATGGTTCTCTTGGCAATACATGGGCATTTTTTATCTTTTCGCTTCCATTGCTTATTATCAGCCATTCTTTGTGGCTCAAGCATGTGCACCCAGGTTTCATCACCTGTTAGCAAGTTAGAAATAACCCGACTATTACAGCCTTTGTATGTTTTCAAAAGTTCCCGGGCACATTTAAGGCGTTGTGTCTTTTGCTCCTCAGTGAGCAAATGAGGTACTCACCTAGCACAAACCTCTCAGGTCCAAAAGCTTTTTCAGAATTGTTTGCACACTGCCTTCTGATATGCCAGTACAACTAGCTATATCTTTGAAAGACAATCACGCATTCTGTTCGACCACAGTCTTTACAGCAGCGATGTTAGCCTTGGTAACAGAGGTTTTAGGCCTTCCAGGACGGTTATCATCTTCAACAGAAAATTTTCCAGCTTGAAAAGCTTTAACCCATCTAAACACTGTGCACATTGATATGGTCTGAGGTCCATATATACCACACAATTTATTAAATATCTGCCTTGAATCTATATTAAGCCTAATGCGGCATTTAATATAGCTACAAATTTCAGTCTTCTGATCCATGTTCCAATGTAACAAGTAAATTGGTCAGTGTATATGACTGTATCTTTTTCAATTTGAAATAACTTGGTCAGTTGGAAAGCAATTTGCATGAAATAAACGGGTATTGTTAGCTATTCAACACATCATTCAAGTGCAGTGAAGCATTTGAAAATATACCTGGGATAAAACTAAGGAAGCCTATTAGTGACAGAACTTTTTGCACGACCCTTGTATCTACAGGTTAATGTATTATGCCATTAAAATACAGACTTAGTAGAAAATCAACAAAATGAAAGCTTGTGCCAAATTTAGTTCAATCTGATTCATTGGTTAAGAAGATATTGTTTACCCATTTTCGACTTTATAGGTCCTTTTCATAGTGTGGCTGGTATCTTGGCCCCTATTAGGTGCCAGTTCACTAATCAAAATGGCAGACTGCCATAAACAAGAGGCCTATGGGCCATGATTTGCTCACCTGAGTAAAACAGCCATTGCATATCTGCAGACACCATGCAACATTCTTCTAGTATTGCCACAGCAACTAGGACATAAATTTGACCCTGTGGTAAAAGGTCATAGGTCACCCTAAGGCTCATCATTTGAACTTGAAACTTGGTTGACCTTGACTCCTCAATGCTATATACTAAGATTAAGCCACAAAGCTTTCTTGGTTCAGGAGAAGATTTTTATGTTGTTGTTTTTTTTTTGGTTGTTTTTTTTTTTTATCATATAGGGGCATGGCGGCCATCTTGTTCAATGTTGCAGAACCATTTGAACACATTGTAAATACCTTTTGATACAAGGCCCCATGCAAAATCTGACAAAAATTGGTCAAGCAATTTCAGAGAAAAATATATCTCAAGATACATGATTTTATACATGTGTACAGACCATGAGCAAGGGCAGATACCTCCCCCCCACCCCCCACTCCAGATACAAAATTTTGATTGTATCTAAAAAGTTTTACCACTCCAACTACACATTGCAAGTTTCAGCCATTAATCTTTAATACATTTTGAGCAAATGAGTTTTCAATATTTACCCCATACAAATGTATGGGGATACAAAATTTGACCATGCCTGAAAAAGGTCTAATGTCATTCTAAGATCTTTGTTTGAACAAACTTGGTAGACCTTGAGTCCCCAATGCTATATACCATGATTCAGTCTCAGAGCTTTTTTGGTTCAGGAGAAGAGGATTTTTATGTTGTTTTTTTTTCACCATATATGGGCATGGTGGTCATCTTGTTCAATGGTGCAGAAATACTTTTGTTAATTGTCAATGCCCCATGTGAAGTCTGGAGAAAATTGGTCAAGAAGTTTCAGAGAAGAAGACATTTAAAGATTACACAATTTTATACATGTGTATAAACCAGGGACAAGAGCAGATAACTCACAGGAAACAAAATTTTTATTGTAACTAAAAAGATTTACTACTTTAATCATAGATTGTAAGTTTCAGCCATTTGTCTTTAATAAAGTTTGAGGGAGTGATTTTTCAACATTTTCTCCATACAAATGTATTGGGGACACAAATTTGACCTTGCTGTAAAAATGTCTTCACTCAACCTTTGGTCATTATTTGAACAAACTTGGTAGACCTTGAGCCCTCCATGCTATTTACCAAGATTGAGCCGTAAAGCTTTCTTGGTTCTGTGGAGAAGAAGATTGCCATCTTAACTAATGACCCATGACCCTTTGTATAAATTTTTAATCCCCCTTTAACAGAAGCCTCCACATAAAATTTGAAGAAAATTGGCCCAGGAGAAGAGAAGAAGTTTGTTCAAAGGTGTGGATGGACAGACAGACTGACAGACAATGGACCTTTGAAGTGATCACAACAGCTCATACAAACAAATTATCCTACCCCAAATTAGTTTCATTGGTTTTTGAGAAGATGTAGTTTAAAAGTGTTAAAAGGCTAACACAAAGATGGAGAGATACAGAGATCAAGTAAAAGCCAAGATTCCACATAAAGTTTGAAGAAAATTCAAAGGTGTGGATGGACAGATGGATGATGGACCTTCGAAGTGATCAAAATAGCTCACACCCCAAATTAGGTTTACTGATCTGTGGTGTGTTCTTTGTTTCCAAAGGCAAATTTTTTGACATTTATTTCACTACACTGCAGCTGGTATTAGTGCCGTGTGGTGGCAGTAGAACGTCTCCCCATACTTTACCATAGTGCAGATTATATTTCCTTTCCTTTGGAATCATTGGGCCCATTATGTACATTTGAAGATGGAGTTCTGCTCATGTATATGCTAGAGGGCATAAGCAGTGTTGCAAACTTCATTACTGCTTATGAAGAGTTTCAATAAAACCGAGACTCCCATTTTCTGATCTGTGGTGTGTTCTTTGTTTCCAAAAGCAATCTTTTTGACATTTATTTTACTACACTGCAGCTGGTATTAGTGCCGAGTGGCAGTGGTAGAACGTCTCCCCGTACTTTACCATAGTGCAGATTATATTTCATTTCCTTTGGGATCATTGGGCCCATTATGGTACATTTGAAGATGGAGTTCTGCTCATGTATACGCTAGAGGGCGTAAGCAGTCTTGCAAACTTCATTACTGATTATGAAGAGTCTCAATAAAACCGAGACTCCCATTTTCTGATCTGTGGCGTGTTCTTTGTTTTAAAAGGCAATCTTTTTTACGTTTAAGTTACTTCACTGGTTTAACCAAATTAGGTTTAAGTTATTTCACACCACAAACAAAGTCTCACACCCCAAATTAGGTTTAAGTTACTTCACTGGTTTTTGGACAGATGTGGTTTAAAAGTGTTAAAAGATGACACAAAGATGGAGAGATGCACAGATCAAGTAATAACTTTGCTCATCCGAAGCAAAGATCATGTCAACTAAAAGCCAAGATTCCTATTTTTGTTATTTTATTATGTTTTCATTCCTTATGAAAGCTATTTATCTTCACTACAGCTGTTGTCAGCAGCTGTAAAATATCAACATCTCCCATACTTCCCAAAATTGCAGTTTATATTTACTGCTCCTTTGAGATCACTGAGCCCACTGCGAGACTTTTGAAAATATACATGCATTCCTTTTAATATTGATTTAGCTTCACTACAGCTGGTGTCAGTGCCATGTGGCAGCCCTAAAATGCCTCGCCATGCTTCACTATAGTGCAGTTTATACTTTCTGGTCCTTTGTGATCACTGAGCCCATTCCAGGATTCTAAAAAAATGTATATTAGGGTCACTGATGAGGCCTAGCTTTTAAACAAAACCAAAAAAAAAAAACTGAAAAAACAAACAAACTGTAATTATACAGAATTATATCTTCAAAGAATATAAATAGGGATACCCAGGAAAGGCCACAATTATGAAACACAGCCCTCCCAAGGCACCAAAGAAAGTAAGAATGATACAAAAGGACATCACAGAACAGACCTTAATGAAAATAGAACAAACCAAACAAAGAGGAATGGCAACAGAAATACTGCCTTGGAATGGTCAACAATAAAACTGTTGGGGCTTGAACCTGCTTTTGTAAGTGCCCAATAAACTGCAAATTGTAATTGGCATCGTATGATCCTCAAGGATGTAGAGAATGTTAGAAAACTGTGATACAAGTGTCCTATCAGTTACCTGTAATACTGCCCCTTCAAGAACAACAGAATCTCGTACACGCACTCCTTCTCCTACTACTGCATTTTTCCCTATTGTAGCATTAGGCCCTAGCTGAAAATAACACAAGTATTGATGGCAATCAACAAGCTGTGACAGTTGACATAAATTTTTTTTATACATGTTCATTAGACAGAATAAAGTTTTTACACAACAATACAGCTCGTGCACTGGCTGAAAAAAACAACAACAAACACACACACAAAAAAAGAAAAAGAAAGAAAGTATCCCCCAAGCACACATCAACTGCAGGCACCCAAAGAAACACAAAAAACATCACATGATGTGTAATCTAAAACCTATGATGCACTTTCATTTAGTTCAGAGGACAAGGTTTAGCATGAATGGATGGATGGATGGATGGAAAAACTAAATGCCCATAATATGGCAGGGGATAAGAAAATGTCTGTCTTGGTATTGACCTTTAGACAGCAACAGCAAAAGTATAGTGATATCAACTGATCCATATATATTCAGTAGCACATATGGGAATGATTGTAAACGGATGACCGTATGTGGATTCATGCATATAAAGGGGAAAATTTTGTCTCAAAATAAACTAGACTCTCTTGTCTATATTCATCATTCTGCACTTATTACAGTCCATGTGATTAAAGTCAGAACATCATAGAGGTCACAGCATTATTCATCCAACATTGTTATTGTTTACTTGTATGCATAGAAAGCAGGGAATTTCATTCACCAATCAGATCACTCTTCTGTTTACACTTAATCTGTTAAGGCTCCATATGGGGAATTTTTTTTTTCCACTAAAGTACATTAAGTGCGTATTTATGCTGCAGAAATTGGCTTTTTGAAAATGAAATTGTAGTAAAATATTAAAATAACAAATTTAGCATGCTCTTTATTCCGTCTAGGCCTAATAAAAATATTTTTAAATTAGTTAACATTCTGCTTTTCTTAAAATGGGGATTCATCTCTATACCATTTTCATATTCATAATTTCATTACTTTTCATTCGAGCAAAACGTGAAATGTTATATAAATTGATACAAGTTTGTTAAAACTTCAGTATTTCTCAGTTACCTGACCATAATTTTTGTTGTTAAACTGAAATGTTTGTTTTGTTTGTGTTGAGGTTTTACAACCTAGTCAACCCAATGGTGTCATGTCGAGCGCGGTCAGTTTACCTAACCACACATTTACTGGGCAGGCTTATTCCTCTAAGTGGTTAACCAGTACAGTGCACATTCTTTCACTATAACCTGACAACTGCCCCTTTCCTTTGCAGAAGATAGAGAATGACTGTAGGAAACATTTCATGATCAATCTCCACGAAAGAATGTTGCTGACCCGGCGGGGGTCAAACCCTCAATCTCCTGATCACCAGTTGGTCGAGCATCCAACAAGGCCACCGAGGCCAGCTAAACTGAAATGTGGATACATCTCTACATATAGGAATGAATCCACATTTCTAGGATTTCCATATAAATGAATGGAATGTTTCAAATGAAGAATAGGCCAAGTTTGTGACAATGACCATTGGTCAGTAGCTAGAGGAAGATGGTGTCAACTATGTAAACATCTAGCAGTAATATTGTTATCTATCAAAAACTTATGCGAAGATTATCACAAAAAAAAAAAAAAAATGTTGAAGTAGAAGCAAGAAAAAAAAGAGAGGAAAATTCTGAAAATTCTGATACAAATTTATCAGGCCTATGAAGAGACAAATGGATGGGACAAAACTATATTAGCTCTCAATATACTTATATGCCAGAGGAATATAATGTATGAAAGCCTGCCAAATCACTTCAAGCTTCTAGAATCACTGAAAAATTAAAGTTGTAATAAACTTACCACAGCAGTTTCATGAACCTGAGCAGTCGGATGAATGAAAACATCTCCTATAATCTGGGGTTTTCCAGGACTATTTTTAGCCAGTCTTTCTGGGTGAGTGTCATGGTATAACTCAAGATAGTGTCTGTTTGCATAAATAGCTGCTCTGTAATATATGACACAAAATAATAACAACGAGAATGATTACCTAAACAGGAGAGTTAGTTCTGAGGAAAATGTATAGCAATATCACTTCAAACCACAATCATGAAAATTGAAGAAATTGCAGACATGAACATCATTATGCAATGTAAATATGAAGTTTTTTAAAGGTAAAACATATTTTAACGAGTAATACTTAACCTATAGATAATGTGCTGTTCTCTTCTGTTTTCACACCTTCTACAGAAAAAAATGACCTTTTAGTCGTTAATTAAAGCCTTAAACCAGAAGGTCCCTTAGGCAGTTACCTGTGTGACGTAACTCTTCCCGCTCAATTGACCATGTGTCAGTTTCTTTTATGTGTAAAACAATAGACACAATTAGGAGAGATAAGCGAGGGTGGGCGGAGGGAGATAATTGATTATCTATAGGTTAAGTATTACTCGTTAAAATATGTTTTACTTTTAAAAAACTTCATTTTAACTTCATAATACATTAACCTATAGATAATGTGCTAGAATTTGCAGAATAGGAGGGAGGTGCTCTCCTAATTCTAACACCAATAATATCTCACCACTTCTGGTTAAGACTCAGGAAACTCAAAGGAATCAGATACATTCTAATTCTATATTTAATAGAAAGAATGATCTAGATTCACAAAATAGCATATCTTTACGGTGTTATGATGTAACAACCTTATATATAATAGTAGACTCTAGAGGAAGCCAGTTCTTAAGTCTCAGAGACCTAACATTGCCCCCCCCCCCCCCCCCCCCCCCCCCCTTTTTTTTTTCTTTTTGGGAAACAACAATTGGCTTCAAAAAGAAAAAGGAGTCATTGAGACATAACATAAATATTCCATCGCAAAGTAAGCTAGGAATATAGAAATATTTTCAAAACAAAATTTGTAAAACAAAAAGCCAAGACCATACACTGTAAGTAGTCTATGTAGGGTCTTGAATAAATAAGGAAAAGTCTACTAGGTGGAGTTTCCTATAGATAACTGACATATGTAGATATTTTGGATAAAAATTCTAGATATGTGAAGCTATGTAATTGTAATAGTCTAAGCTATTAGAATTATAAACTAATTAGATTCTGTTAATTGGAGCGACAGGACAGTTTCCGATGAACAGACACAGACTTAAAATAACCATAATGTATAATTATTTCCCTTTGATCAAATTAAAGATGGGGAGATAATAAAAGTAGATGGAGTTAACTTAACTATAACTAAGTTATCCATCAGAAGAAAAAGGTATAGACAAACATAATGGTTAAAACTATTGCTAGACTAATTGTATAACGAATTTTTAGTCAAGCAATAAAATAATACAGAGTTTGCATAAAACTGCTGGGAAGAAAAAACAACCTAAACCATTGATAATTAGTTTTGTCATAGACATATAAAAGCGTTTGATGTCCTGACAAAATAATAAAGAAGAAACTGTCAACATCATAACTTAAGAGTTTGACAGAGAATAAGAGAGATAAGAATAAGGTTGATCGCAGCTAACTGTAAGACGGTCATAGTTTGGCTAAATCTTACCGTATTGATAAGATTAAGCAATAATAAATAAGCTGGATAGATATTTATCATATATAGACCATTTTTGATGCGGACTGGAAATCAAGATATTAATCTTTGCATTATTCGCAAACTGAACTTGAACTCTAAGCGAGAATTACTATGATCCCTTTAACGAATGTAAACATACAGAAGGGGTAAAGAGATAATTAAGTGTGTCTTAATTCTTTACCGGCTCGTAATTAAGGATGTTTTCCCTTTTGTCTAAGCCTAGACTATAGATTGATTAATATGAATATAATAATATCTGCTATTATGAGGTAAACTCTTGTTAATTAACCTCTAAGCATATATCAAAAATATATATCAACATAATCTAGAGCTTCGGTAAGTTTAGAGGAAGGAAATGATTGACTTTGGCAGTTTCTGAATAGTTACAAAGTCAATAAAAAAATATCAAAAGGAAAGTATTGTATATAATATCTAAATTAGGCAATAATAATCTGTCACGTACTGAATAATTAATGCCTTTACTAAATATACTGAAAGGAAAAAGAAACGCAGGGTAAATTTTATTCCTAAATTTCATTCAAGTTTGAAAAAGTTTGTTAAATATTTTACTATGATTACAAAACGGTACATGTATGGAACAAAAGTTCCAAATTTCATTGGTTTGTGATCAACAAGTCTCGAGTTATTGAAGTTCAATGGTAGCTACCCCCCAAATCTTGAAATCAAAATCAAACTGAAAATCAATATCGGGTGTGCCCCCCTCTTGCTGCCGTTCCTGCCCTAATTCTCCTTTGGATAGAGTTAACCAAAGCATTGACAGTTCGCATCGGGATGTTATTCCATACATCGATCAACGCATTCCTTAGTTGTGCGAGAGTTGTGGGGGGATTTCGGCGCTTCCTAACCCTTCTGTCCAGCTCATCCCACATGTGCTCTATTGGGGTCAAATCAAGTCTGTAAGGTATAGGGATGAGATCTTGCGTCCTGTTGCAGTCCCGCTTGTGCAACAACGTAATCTGATTCTGCAGCAGGACAATGCCCGACAACATGTTGCCCGAGTTTGTCAGGATTTCCTGGCAAACAATAACATCGCACCACTAGCATGGCCACCGTACAGTCCAGATTTGACCCCAATAGAGCACATGTGGGATGAGCTGGACAGAAGGGTTAGGAAGCGCCGAAATCCCCCCGCAACTCTCGCACAACTAAGGAATGCGTTGATCGATGAATGGAATAACATCCCGATGCGAACTATCAATGCTTTGGTTAACTCTATCCAAAGGAGAATTAGGGCAGCAACGGCAGCAAGAGGGGGGCACACCCGATATTGATTTTCAGTTTGATTTTGATTTCAAGATTTGGGGGGTAGCTACCAATGAACTTCAATAACTCGAGACTTGTTGATCACAAACCAATGAAATTTGGAACTTTTGTTCCATACATGTACCGTTTTGTATTCATAGTAAAATATTTAACAAACTTTTTCAAACTTGTATGAAATTTAGGAATAAAATTTACCCTGCATTTCTTTTTCCTTTCAGTATATGTATCCATTGTCAATACCAAAGTGCAAGAAAATTTTGATTGACATGGACTCTAGTTATAAAAAAAAATATTAGAGGTATAGAGCTAGTCAAAGCAAAACTATTCCTCAATAAGATAAAGTAGACCTATAATATACGAGGATTAATTGGGTCTAGAAATTATAATCATAATAAAATTATTATTCCAATATGAAGAATCTTCGGCGTAATAGATTCTTACTGAGGCAAAAATATCTGGTATATTACTATCGTAGTCTTAAATGATCCAGAAGAAAAAATAAAATAGGCAAAGTAAAGAACGTATCGAATTATATCTATGCCTAAATATAAAATTTTCTTCTTATTTATTATTTTATAGCAGAGTTTAGACAGAGCACGACTGACCTAGACTCTTATATAATCAATCAAAAGATAGTATAAAATAGAAAAATAGCTTATTGGATCAACTATTTTCCATGTAGAAAAGGCAAAAGGAAAATATGTACCTCAACTAGAATTTTAAATCATAGTAATCTAGAGAGGTAGCGAATAAATAGATAAACTGTTAATTTATTTATCTGGTTGGTGTAAATTTCCGATACCTTAAGAATGAAAAATTAATAGAAAGTAGAAAAGATTGATTGCTACTTTCTTGTCAATTTACTCCTTAGATTACATGCTGATTACATATCGGAGCATGTAGAAGAAAAAACAGGGGAGGAAAGAAGAAAAATTTTTAGATTTCGTGTATATTTTTCTTCTTATAAATAATGATAGTTTTATAGTTCACCTTTGCCCTAGAGCCGAATAAGGTGAATATGTAAGAAGTTAATCTCTTTGTAGCGAATAAAAGAGATATAATTATAGCTGGAAGTATCTTCTACACTTAGTGAATGAATTGCGAATTTGATCGTAACTGATAATTCTTAATTCATTTTCAATAATAAATATATATATAGAATTTAAGTCAAGTTCAAAAGTGACTGGACAGAATTCAACAATATAAGTGGCTACTAGGTATTAGAACCCATCGCTGTCATTCAATAACCTATAACCCAAGACTATACATGTCTATAGTGGTTAATAAATAAATATATGTTGAGCGAGTACTAGTGACTACTACTCGGACACTAGTAATCCGACACAAAGTCTACGAAACTACTGCCCGGTGGAATTTCGTTAGAATGACCTGGCACTACTCTACGAAGTGCCTCCCGATGAAATTTTCGTTAGAGCCGGAATTTAACCGCTTTCTAGTGAATGAAAGAGATAAAACATAATTTGAATGACCTGGCACTAGTCTACGAACTGTTGCCCGGTAAAAATTTTGTTATAGTCGGAAGTTTAACTCTTTCTAGCGGATAAAAGAGATAAAACATAAGTTAATTTAAAATATTAATGGAATTACACTCCTATAATAAGTCAGTGGAATATTAAAGATTCTAGTCTGATTCGGGAAAGACTGTACAGAATTTTATGTATGAAAAGTTACTATGTATTTCACTTAATAACCTATATCCATTGACTTAAACGTGAATGGAGCTCTATGAACGATAATAGATTGTTTGGGAATTAGTGATCACTATTTTGACACTAGTTACGCGACATAATGACCGGACACTAGTATTCGTAACTGTTGCCCAGTAAAGTTACAAGTAATTTGACAAATTGATCGGATAGTAGTATTCGTAACTCTAGTCCGATGAAAAAGGGAGATTATATATGAAAACTGAGCGAGCACAAATATTCGAAATTTTTTCCCGATGATAATTAATTATTAGGCAAAAATTGACCAGACACTTTCTGTAAAAGTTTGCCTGGTGAAAAATCAGAAATAATATAATAATATGACCGGGTATAAGTATCAGAAATATTACTGATACTTTGCCTGGTGAAAAATTTTTAATAATTAGACATAATGACCGGAAGTTAGTATACGTGACTATTTTGTCCGGTGAAATATGTCAAAAACTAAGTCTTTCCAGAAAATAATTAGATTATTGACTGGAGACTAGTTGACTGGTGCCTGGTTGACCGGTGACTGGTGACTGGTGCCTGGTTGACTGGCACCTGGATGACTGGTGACTGGTGCCTGGTTGACTGGTTGACTGGCACCTGGTTGACTGGTGACTGGTGAAGCTGATTGATTGGTGCCTGGTTGACTGGTGACTGGTGACTGGATGACCGGTGACTGGTGACTGGTGGACTTAGACTTTATCGGATACTAAGTTCCCAAAGATGCCACCTTGATGGGTCTTACCCCGGCAGTATAGCCATATGGGGTGGGGCTCCCATCAGTAAAGAATTGTCTTATAACCCATCAAGGGTTGACAAGTTCTTTACAATCAGCTTCTCCACCATGAGAATCTTTAGCCAACTGAAGATCTCTGCAAATAAAAGTCCAGGAAAAACATATCGTAATTGCTGAATAACCTGGAACGAAAAGAACAAAAATATTCTGCATATATAAACACGACTATCGAACTGATCGCGTTGTGCCGAATAGCGAGAGTCGCAAAAACGCATGTGGAAAAAGACCAGTCAAAAAATACATGAAATCGAAAATTGAAAATTTTAAATAATAACACAGAAAGTGAAAGGAGTGATAAATAAACAAAAGAAACACAAGGATACAGAAATTTATCCGTGAGGAAAGAAATAATCCAAATTTCTATCACGGGTAAATAATCCTTGTTGAATTTCTTTGTCCACAGAAAAGAAACTGACACGTGGTCAATTGAGCGGGAAGAGTTACGTCACACAGGTAACTGCCTAAGGGACCTTCTGGTTTAAGGCTTTAACTAATGACTAAAAGGTTGTTTTTTTCTGTGGAAGATGTGAAAACAGAAGAGAATAGCACATTATCTATAGGTTAATGTATTATGAAGTTAAAATGGCAAATTTCTAAGCAAATGAAGGGTACGTAGCTCTAGCAATAAATTTTGATCAGAGTTCTGTAACCTTTATGCACATATTCTGCTCATATTCTAACTTTGCTGCAAGTTTCAAATCATTATCTTGAAAACTAGAAGTTGCAGACATAAAACCCTATTATGCCATTTGTACAAGGCAAAATTTCTTAGTAAATCTAGGGTTAGTAATTCAAGCAATAAAATTTTGATCAGAGTTCTGTGACCTTTATGCACATGCCCAGCCTATATTCTTACTTTGCTGCAAGTTTCAAATCATTATCTTGTAAAACTGTAGAAGTTGCATAGACACGAACCCTACTATACCATGTGTGTAAGGCAAACTTTCTAAGTAAATCCAGAGTCTGTAACTCTGGCAATAAAACTGATCAAAGTTCTGTGACCTTTATGAACATGCCCAGCCTATATTCTTGCTGCAAGTTTCAGATCATTACCTTGAAAACGGTAGACGTTAAGCAGACATGAACCATACTCTGTCATGTCTATAAGACAAATTTTCTAAGTAAATCAAGGTTACATAACTCTACCATTAATGTTTTGATCAGAATTCAGTACTATGAAATGTGACGGACAGACGCATGCACGGAGAAATGGACATATGGACATATGACGGAGGGTGAAACTATATGCCCTCCTCCACTTCCTGGTGGGGGCATAAAAACAGAGAAGATCATGATAGTTCTGTATTGCTCTCCCCAAGTTAACAAGGCATCTTCTTTCATCTTTACCCTTCTTTTCCTTTTCACTTCAATTATTTGTTATAAGTTTCAGAAAGATAGTGCAAAATGATATTCTATTCTAAATAACAATTTGAAACAATAACACCCTGCCTGTTATGGTGTGAAGGGCATATAACTCAGTCAAAACTGACCAAATTTGGCCATTAGCAATCCCAAACCAGATCTCCACAATATCAATGCACATACCAAGTTTGATGAAAATACATTGATATTTACTCATCATTGTCTGGAAATGAAAATACGGATGGTGGTGAGCAGATAACTGTCAAAAATCAACAAATTTGCCCATTAGCAATACCAAACCAGATCTCCACATTATCAACCCAGTGGGGGCACATATACCCCCGACCAGCCCTACCGCCTCTTTTTAAAAAGCGCAAAGTACATAGCTTTGACTCTGGAGATGGCATTTATATGCTATATTAATACAGTATTGAAAGAATTTAGTCACACATTTTGTGAAGCACATGACCTTGACCTCAAAGGTAAGGCACGGGTGCACTGATCATGCTAAATAAAACGTTATACCTATAACTATCACTGTAACAAACACCAATGAAATCAATCAGTCTTCATAATTTAAGCAAAAACTTTGACATCTGTATGAAAAATCTAAGTCTTAAAGCCATGCCCCAGCTTGGGGATGACACTGAGAAAAACTTTAGACCTATGTATACCATCATGCCAAATAATAATGAAATCAATCAAAGGGTCTTGATGATATAGCTATGTAAACTTTATTGCAAAAAGTTTGACTATTGTATAAAATTCTAAGTCTATAAACTTGACCTCAAGATTTCATCCCAAATTTGAGTAAAACTGTAAACATATATCTACCATCATGCCAAATATAAATGAAATTCACCAAAAAGGTCTTCATACATCATGCTATATAAACTTCAATGCAAACATTTTGACTTTTATATGAAAATTATAAGTCTGCGACCTTGACAGCAAGGTCACACCCTGAAATGGAGATCATGCTGAGTAAAACTCTAGATCTACATCTACCATCATGTCAAATATACATGAAATTCATTAAAGGGTCTTGATAATTTAGCTATATAAGCAAGTGCAAAAATTTTGACTTTTATGTGAAAATTCTATGACCTTGACCTCAAGGATAGGCCTGGGGTGGGGATGGCACTGAGTAAAACTTTAGACCTATACCTAACATCATGCCAAATATAAATGAAATCCATCAAAGGGTCTTTATAATATAAGGTCTTATAAAATTTGATGCAAAAACTTTGAACCTAGTTCAACTAAAGTGACAGAAAGATGAACAAATGGATGGGTGGCCAAAACTATATACCCCTCAACATACTTTGTATGTCAGGGGTATACATATAGCTATGTAAACTTTAAAGCAAAAAGTTTGACTTTTATACGTAAATTCTAAGTCTGTGACCTTAACCTCAAGGTCAGGCCCCGGGACAGGAATTTCTCTGAGTAAAACTTTAAAGCTACATCTACCATCACGCCAAATATAAATGCAATTCATCAATAGGTCTTGATGATATAGCTATATAAACTTAAATGCAAACATTCTGATTTTTTATATGAAAATTCTAAGCCTGTGACCTTGACTTCAAGGTCACATCCAGGGGTGGGGATCATGCTGAGTAAAGCTCTAAACCTATATCTTCCATCATGCCAAATATACGTGAAATTCATTAAAGGGTCTTGATAATATAGCTAAGTTTATATAGCTATACTATCAAGTGCAAAATTTTGACTTATATATAAAATTTCTAAGTCTGTGGCCCAGGGGTGGGGATGGCACTGAGTAAAACTTAAGACCTATATCTACCATCATGCCAAATATAAATAAAATCCATCAGAGGGTCTTTATAATATAAGGTCTTATAAACTTTGACCCAAAAACTTAGACCCTGGTAAAATTTTGACCTTTCAATAAAACTAAGTCTGTGACCTTGACCTCAAGGTCAGGCCCAGGGATGGGGATGACATTGAGTAAAACTATAAACCCATATCTACCATCATGTGAAATATAAATGAAATCCATCAAAGAGTCTTTATAATATAAGGGTCTCATAAACTTTGCCACAAAAACTTTGACCCTGGCAAAATTTTGACTTTTATAAAAAATTCTAAGTCCGTGACCTTGACCTAAATGTCAGGCCCAGGGGTGAGGATGGCACTGAGTAAAACTTTAGACCTATATCTACCATCATGTCAAATATGAATAAAATCCATCAAAGGGTCCTTATAATATAAGGTCAATAAGTTCAACATGTTAGCAATATGTTAAGCTACCAAAGTGTCAATGGTGCGAACATTTTCAGCCTAGAAGGTTCTGAGAAAAATGGGAATTTCTAAAAAATGAATTTTTTTTTTTCAGAATATCATAATTTTTCTGTTTTAGTCCAAACAATGATTTATCCAAACACAATCTTGCAAATTCCACTTGTTTTGGGGTAAAAGATACACAGATATGGCTAGAAAAAGAAGTCAACCCTTTAAGAGGCTAAAATTGTCTCAATGATTCCCCATAGACCGTGAATGAACTATAGAGGGTATCTATAGAAAAATCTGACTTTCTTGATTGAAATTAAAGCTGTCTCTATGATTTAATCACTGTTTGAAGTCAAGACACTACATTATCATGTTCAAAATGTTAATTTTCCATTTTTGGGTAAAAAGTAATATTTTTTACGAATTTTAAAATGAAAATTTTCATCTCAAAACTGTTGCTGGAAACACTCTTTTTTGGGTTCCACTTTTAGAAAAAATCTACAAACACTCTTTTTTGGGGTTCCACTTTAAGAAACAATCAACAATATTTCAATAGCTTCTGTTTCAATAGTTTCTTGCCCATAGTCTCAGTCAAAGTTTGCATATATGGAAAATTGCACTAAGTGACCCTGAAATTATTTTGTTGAGTATATATATATATATATATATATATATATATATATATATATATATATATATATATATATATATATATATATATATATATATATATATAAAGATATACCAAGTGTGGAAAACAATATGTTGGTGAAACCGGTGATCATGTGAACCAACCGATGAACGGCCACTAGGACGATTGGAAACAAAAGTGGTTCGAAAGGTCCCCTGTTGCAGAACACTTCTGTGCACCAGAACATGATTTCCTCAACCACACCGCACTTTGTTGCTTACATCATAGCCCGGAGTGAACAGATCGAATGAGGAAAGCAAGAGAGAGCTGTTGAATCCAACGTCTGAACACTCTACGCCTATATGTTATCAACCAGGGCGACCAGTAGAGGGAATCATTGTTCCTTAGTCAGGGCATGCAACAGCTTATGTGGAACATTTTGTTCATGTGATTTTCCGGAATCACAGCGTAAGTTGGGCCCATTTGCCTTACGTATTGGTGAGAAACACTCAGTTTGGCATATATCCTTTTCGGTGAAAGGTTTATGTACATTGTATACATTGCGTATATGGGCACAGTGGTGTTGACAGTAAAGATAAGCTTTATACTTTTTGCACGTTGTGTTTACACGTATTGTTTACATTTCACATATATCCAAACGCGATCAGTTATCAAGTCGCAGCGGGCCAGGTAACATGGGCCTGAAAAGGACTTAATTCATTTCAGCATCCTTTCTGGATCCAGTGCTACCAAAAAGATTTTTTGTTAGGTGTTATGCTCCTTCTCCCAACTTATTTAATTTCTGGTAAACATCGTGCATCATTGTGATCCAAAAAATCTTTTTGCTGATTTTGGTTTTCTTTTTTTTCCATCATTTCTGCCCCAGTCTTTGCACTTCACAAGCTTTACACCTGTTATGTGTATTTCACCTGTTGATATCAGTACCATAAGTATTTTGAAGATAGGAAATGCACTCCTATCCAAGGCCCTTACAAAGGCTTAATACGCACACCAATGTGATTTTCTAAACCAGTGTTTGCACAATAAAGTGATACTGAAAGGCCTAGACATTGGTTTGAAAGTCAGCTTCCCAGGGAACGCCTCTATACAAGTCCAGAAGAGAGCACAAGGCATTCTAAGGAAAGTTTCATTCAACATAATGAACCTGCTCCTTGGCCAGTACCAATGCCTTGCTGGAAACCTAGACTGTTCCTTAGATAAACTGAGGGACCAGTTGGGGATTTCAATTGGTGCTGGCAAAAGTCAAAGTGTGCTTTCTTCTGTCAAGCTCCAAACCACAAAGGAGGAGACATACTTGCTTAAAACTGAAGGCCTTAGGTGTCGATCATGTTGTTGACCCTCCAACCAGTCATTCTGTCAAGTGCAAGAAATCTAGAAACAGATGCTTTTTCTGTCGCCAAAGACGAGAGGAAACTAGCAAAACTGCCAATGACACCCCAGTAGTCAACCTCTCAAGCATAGATCTTACTGAATCAGAAAACCATCTCTTATCCAAAGGTCTAGGTTCCTGCCCAAGCCCAAAGAGTTATGACAGAGGAAACTTATTACATGACACTAAGGTCTTCAGCAGACGCATGCGGCTCAAATCGCACTTCAATGATCGTGATGACACTAACTGCTCATCGGAGAAATATCCGAGTTGCGTACCTAAAAGCGATTGGCAACCCCGCAAACAAGGTCCTGATCTAGAAACATTTATCATCAGTGTGGAGTCTGACATAGCATCACATAAGCCCTCGAAGCCCAAACATGACAACCTCATGAAATCCAAATGTAGTGCTTGCTATGATCTTCAAAATAGACAAGAGATCATCATAAAACCCGCTGACAAGGGTTCTGCAGTTGCTGTCATGGATAGAGATCACTACATCTCAGAGGCTGAGAGACAACTAGGAGATCCACTTACTATAGACTTCTAGATCATGACCCCACACCCGAATTTGCCAAAAAAGTGTCTGAAGTGATCAGTGAAATGCACGATGAAGGCCATATAAGCGAGAAGAACAGAAATTACCTGCTTGTTGACCAACCTAACGCAGGTAGATTCTATCTCCTCCCCAAAATACACAAAGCAGGCAACCCGGGCTGCTCCATAGTTTCTGCCAATGGCCATCCCACGGAAAAGATATGAGAGTTTGTTGATTTGCACCTGCAACATCATGTTCAAAATCTGCCGTCCTACTTAAAGGACACAACAGATTTCCTGAGGAAGCAAGATGCCCAGGCCCCATTTCCACCCAACATCAGTGGATGTCACTTCCCTCTATACCAATATTCTTCATCAAGATGGCATCCAGGCATGCAAGGAAGTTTGGGAGGAAAGAAAAGTCAAGGACCCACCTACACAGACTCTCGTTAAACTTCTGACACTCATACTCAAATGCAACAACTTTGAGTTCAACAGGAAACATTATTTCCAGGTCCAAGGCACTGCTACGGGTACCAAAATGGCACCTTCATACGCCAACATTTTCATGGGTCATCTTAAGGGACAGCTGTTGAGGTCAGTGGCCCTGAGACTATTTTCATGGTTAAGGTTCATTGACGATATTGACATGAAGTGGTCACACAGCCGCGAGACTTTGACAGCTTTCCTTGATGAGGCCAACATCTTCCACCCGAGCATAAAGTTCACGGCTGAAATTTCAACCAAGCAGCACGTGTTTCTGGACACCTAATCAAGTCTTGTGGGCGATACAATATCTGTTGATCTGTATACAAAACCAACAGATACACACCAGTATCTCCTACTCACAAGTTGCCACTCAAAACACTGCTGCAAAAATGTTCCTTACATTCTTGCACTTTGCCTCAGACGTATCTGCTCCGATTCGGACACTTTTGAATCAAGAGCAAGAGAACTGACTGACCACTTCTGCAAATGGGGTTATCAGAAACAGGAAATTTCACTTGCCATTGAGAGAGCATGGCAACAGAAGAGAGAAGACCTGCTTTCTTATAGGCCTAAATCTGAGTCAAGCATTCTCCCCTTCATGTTGACGTATCACCCAGACTTACCAAAAGTGAGGGATATAGTCAACAAACACTGGCCCATCATTGAGTCCTCTAGCACTTTGAGTAAGATCTTCACAGAAAGACAGACCATGGCCTACAGAAGACCCAAGAGTCTGTGGGATCTTCTTGTACGTGCCAAGCTCAAACCAGACAGGCATGATGATGAACCACTTGGGGAGACACGACTGTGTGGCAAAGCAAGATGCAAAACCTGCAAAATGATAACCCCCACACAGATCGCGAAGTCAGTGTCTGGGGCAACCATCAAGCTTAGGTGCAATACTAGTTGTAAGACGACAATGTTGTCTACCTTATAACATGCACCAAGTGTGGAAAATAATATGTTGGTGAAACCGGTGATCATGTGAACCAATAGATGAATGGCCACCGGGACGACTGGAAATAAAGCGGTTTGAGAGGTCCCCTGTCGCAGAACACTTCTGTTCACCAGAACATGATTATCCTCAACCACGCAGTACTTTGTTGCTTACATCATAACATCATAACCCGGAGTGGACAGATCAAACCGGGAAAGCAAGAGAGCTATTGGATCCGACGTCTGAACACTCTAAGGCCATATGGTATCAACAAGGGCAACCAGTAGAGGGAATCATCGTTCCTTAGTCAGGGCATGCAACAGCTTATGTGGAAAGTTTTGTTCATGTGATTTTCCAGAATCACAGCGTAAGCTGGGCCCATTTGCCTTACGTATTGGTGAGAAACACTCAGTTTGGCATATATCCCTTTCGGTGTAAGGTTTATGTGCATTGTATACATTGCATATATGGGCACAGTGGTGTTGACAGTAAAGATAAGCTTTATACTTTTTGCACATTGTGTTTACGCGTATTGTTTACATTTCACATATATCCAAATGTGATCAGTTATCAAGTCGCAGCGGGCCAGATAACATGGGCCTGAAAAGGGTATAATCTGTTTTTCAACTCATACAACTTTTATTTGTGAATTTTTACATTTTTTATTTCCCTTGTTTTAAAATAGAAAACCTCTGAAGAAGGCAAAAGTCGAAAGGCGTCAGGTAAACAAATCATTTGCACTGTTAACTCTTGTCCTGCTGGACCCTGATATCTGACTGGCTGAAAATTAGAATTGGGCGTGGCTTCTTCATTTATTCAGCAGGACAAGGGTTAATGATTAACTCTCAAAATATAAAACTCTCAAGATATATATATATACTGGACTGCAAGAATGCATGACCAGCTGCATCTCTGTCATTCATATATGTCCCAATATATCTCTGAAGATTCTCTGTAACCATCTACTCACCCTGCAGATTTAATCTGGCTCCAGAATCTAGTTGTTTGGAAGACATAGAGTTTACCGGAAGATGCCAGTGGTATGAAGATATCTTGTTCCATTCTAATAGTCTCTTTAGCTGGGCTTGTTGTGTAGTCAAAGCTAAAATAACACACATAGTGGTATAATGTTACAGTATAGGCTGACCAAACTGACCTGTCACTTTGACCTTTTGGTTATAATGTTTACAAGTTTATGTTAACTATATACACAGGTATACCTGGAGCACACTGACCTGTCTTTCTGACCCCACATTAGAATATACTATTTTGTAGTTGGCATTGTCCATTCACTAAAAGGGTGCATGCTGAAGACAATTTTATAGTAAATCTTATTCCATATTTCACTGACTAGACACAGGGCATAGTTAATTACTAGCTTTTTGTAAATTTAATTCACTTACCACAGAAACAAAATCAAGAACTTTAAATCATACACAAATACATAATCAAAAGATTAAGATGTGAGGCTGTCAGTTGACAGAACACCCTGCTACTAACCATTTCATTGCTTACAAAAAATATGCTTTATTCTAAATTCTGTTTGAAATATTTGTGACATAGATCTTGTTTTAGATTTTCCCACATTATTAGTATGGACTCTAGTACTCAATTTTTGCTAACCCTAGTATCCAAAAGATATATGATTTATTTTGATACGAGGGTCGTGCAAAAAGTTCGGTCACTAATAGGCTTCCTTGGTTTTATCCCAGGTATATTTTAAAATGATTCACTGCACTTGAATGGTGTGTTGAATAGCTAATGATACCTCTTTATTTCATGCAAACTGCTTTCCAACTGACCGAGTTATTTCAAATTGAAATAGATGCAGTCATATACACTGACCAATTTACTTGTTACATTGGAACATGGACCAGAAGACTGAAATTCGTAGCTATATTAAATGCCACATTAGGCTTAATACAGATTCAAAGCAGATATTTAATGTATGGACCTCAGACCATTTCAATGCACACAGTTTTTAAGTGGGTTAAAGCTTTTAAAGCTGGGAAATTTTCTGTTGAAGATGATACCTGTCCTGGAAGGTCTAAAACCTCTGTTACCAAAGCTAACATCGCTGCTGTAAAGATTGTGGTCAAACAGGATGCGCGATTGTCTGTCAAAGATATAGCTAGTTGTACTGGCATATCAGAAGGCAGTGTGCAAACAATTCTGAAAAAGCTTTTTGACCTGAGAGGTTTGTGCTAGGTGGGTACCTCATTTGCTCACTGAGGAGCAAATGACAGAACGCCTTAAATGTGCCCGGGAACTTCTGAAAACATACAAAGGCTGTAATAGTTGGGTTATTTCTATTCATTTTCAAATGAACTCCTAAGCAAGGAGAATAATCCATACTAATAAAGCCATTTATTCAAATGAACTCCTAAGCAAGGAAGATAATCCATACTAATAAAGCCATTTATTCACAACAAACCTGTACATTTTCAAAGGCCTTGAGGAACAAAGCATGCCACAAGTTAAATGGGTTTGTCACTAAGTAAAAGAGATACCGATAACATGAAAAGTAAACACAGAACTATCATTCTTGTATACTAAATGGCATATCAACCAATTTCACAATCCTATAAAGTATCAGAAAATTTCCAAATGGTATCTAAATTACAGCCTGGGTGGACAGTGGATGTTAACAGTTGTCTTTTAGCGAAAAAACTAGAAACATGTTCTTAACATACAAATGTTCAGATTTGCTCCAACTAAATGCTGGTTACACTGATCTACTGTCCTATGTTAAGACATTCTTGAGGTCCAGTATTATCAATTAGTTTGACAATAATGCAGCAGAAAAAAATAAAAACACAACTTAGTAAATATAACAAGAGGCCCATGGGCCATGATTTGCTCACCTGAGTAAAACAGCCATTGCATATCTGCAGAAACCTTGTATCATTATTTCAGTATTCAAAGGTCATCCTAGGATCATCATTTGAATTAACTTGGTAGACCTTGAGTCCCTGATACTATATACCAAGATTCAGCCTCAAAGCTTGCTTGGTTCTGGAGAAGAAGATTTTAAGTGCTTTTTACCATATATGGGGTATGCCCATTTGAACAAGTTGTCAATACCTCTTTGACAGACTGCCCTATGTGCAATCTGGTGAAAATTGGATAAGTGGTTTCAGAGAAGAAAAAGTTTTAAGATTACAAAATTTATACATGTATATAGCCCAGGGGCAAGGGCAAATAACTCCCAAGGGACAAAATTTTGATTGTAACTAAAGTCATACATTGTAAGTTTCAGTTATTAGTCTTTAATACATTTTGAGAAAATGATTGTTCAACATTTTCCCCATACAAATGTATGGGAATGAACGTATGACCCTGCCGTAAAAAAGGTCATCCAAGGATCATCATTTGAACAAATTGGTAGACCTTGAGTCCATGATGCTATATACCAAGATTCTGCCTCAAAACATTTTTGGTTCTGGAGAAGAAGATTTTTAACCATTTTTTTACCACAAATGGGCATGGTGGCCATCTTGTTCAATGGTGCAGAACCATTTTAATAAATTGTTCATACTCCTTTGACAGAAGGTCCCAAGTGAAATCTGGTGAAAATTGGTCAGGCAGTTTCAGAGAAGAAGACATTTAAAGATTACATGATTTTATACATGAATATAGCCTAGGGCCAAGGGCAGAAATCCCTCTTTGACTGAAGGCTCTACATGAAGTTTGAATTGGCCTAGGGGTTTCAGAGGAGGTCATTCAACATTGCGAAAACATGCCTATTCAAATATATTGAAAATTATACCACCATAAAGATTGAAAATTTTCAGATAAAAATCCTGATATTCTTCATATTCCTGCTCAAAATATAGATTGTGGGTACACATCGAGGCGGTTCTAACGAGTACACACAATCTATGTTTTGAACAGAAATAAGAAAAATAAGTATACCCCTGTAAACCCCAGTTTTACTATATAAAAGTGGGGTTTAAGGGGGTCAAAATTATATAGGTGTGTTTTTGTGATGGGTATGGTTGGACAGATGGATGGAGGATGAACAGGGAGTGATCACTACAGCTCATCCTGCCTTTGGCTCAGGTGAGCTAAAAATAATAGCAGTCATTCACTTTGTTTGTTTGTGTTGAAGTTTTATGGCCCAGTCAACACAATGGGTTATGTCAAGTACAGTCAGTTTACCTAACCACAATTCTACTGGGCAGGCTTAGTCCTCTAAGTGATTAACCATTAGTGTGGCTATTCTTTCGCCAAAAATAGACAACTGCTCTTCTTGAATCAGAGGAAGGGAGAGAATGACCGTAGAAAACATTTCATAATCAATCTTGAATGTCGCTGACCCGGCAGGGGTCAAATCCACAACCTCCTAATCACCAGTCTGACACACATCCAACTGAGCTATCAAGGCTGGCTCCATTCAGTTTGTACGCACTACTGTCTGATTTCTCTACATTATTGCAACAGCCATGAGTTAGGAAGAAGAACAGATAATTCAGTGATAGATGCTCCTGTTCTATAGTAAGCCTCATCTTATTAATACTTAATACTGTGGGTAAATATCTCAGCAGATGACATTTTGAAATATTTTTCCTATTTTTCCCCAAAAAAGGTTTTGACATTTCATGCAAAGTGTCACCAAGATAACATGGAACAACAAATCCTGTTTTCTGGGAAAAATAAGAAAAAATGTCATCAATTTATAGTCTGCTGAATCGGCCCAGAGGGTGGCAAAGGTTAAAACAGCCGCTGTCATTAAAGAAACTGGATATTTTGGACATGTAAAATAAATCTTTCTCAAAGTTATCTCTCATTCAATAAAATTTATTTAAACATTCTTATATCAGTAATTGATTCTGTATAATTTGTCCAACAATTTGCACACACATACATATGATTACTGTTGTTACCATTACGAAAACACGCCTATTTAAATATATAGAAAATTTCACCTTCAAAAACTGAAAATTTTCAGATAAAAAACTCTGATATTTTTCATGTTTCTGCTCAAAACATAGATTGTGGGTACTCGTTAGAACCGCCTCGGCAAGGCGGTTCTAACGAGTACCCACAATCTATGTTTTTTAGCAGAAATAAGAAAAAATAATGTATAGCCCCGTAAACCCCAGCTGTACTATATAAAGGTGGGGTTCAAGGGGGTCGACATTATATAGGTATGTTTTTGTGATGCAGAGAGAGATACATGCACTGACTACATACACTATATTAACTGTTTAATATACAGGCCTTGCCAAGAGGTAACTGGTCTTTGTATATACTTGAACACAGATCTATAGCCCTTATATCAATAAAGAATAACTGATATTTTTCTTATTTGTCCAAGAAACTGTTTAGTTCTAGACATAATATTTTTTAAAAAAAAAAAAACATTGATATTTTTTCTTATTTCTGCACAAACAGATACAGTGTGGTACTCATTAGAAGCTCCTTGTCAAGGCTCTTCTAATGAGTACCCATATTTCTGTGGAGTGATAAGAAAAATATTTATCTCAGTACCCGTCCTATTTAGTGCTATACTTATTTGAAGAGCCTCACTGAGGTGCTTCTGGTAAGAAGACCACAGACTGTTTTTGTAGACTAAGAAACATATTTATCTGCAAACCTCTTATATTATCTAGGAATATACATAATTGCTGGGAAATCAATGGACTATGTGTTCAAATGTACAAGCATTGATCAGACTGCACAGATAAGCAGAGTGATCAAAGACAGCATATTGCACATGTGTTCAAAGACCAATTTTGCTTGACACGATCCAGACTCCAGACAGGGAAGTACTCTAACAGTCAACACAGAACAAACAAACAGTATTGGGACTGGACTTGTACAAACATGCACCATTCCAACTATGCAATATACAGATATTATTCTCAGTAAATACATGGGATACAAATAAACACATTTTGGAAAGTTCTAATCACTTATAGTGAAGCTTTCTGCAAATGCAGTGAGTTCTCTGATAGTGCTTTCTGCAAATGCAATGAGTTCTCTGGTAGAGGCATAGTTCACTAAAACCTCACCAAGTACCATGAATGTGAGTTCTTTTATTTTCAGATTATCATGTCCCTAGGGATGTAATGTGAATCTACAAATGTTGAAAACAACTGCTGCAGTTAAACAAATCCAATTTTTAGATTTTTGCCTAAACTGATAAATTTGATGTGATTATTTGTGCAGAAAGTGTTGTGGAAAGCATTGTAGATGAAAATGCATTAGATTTGTGGAATTATTGTAAATGAAACCACACTTATGTGGAATATATTGTAGCTGAAACCACACATTTATCGAATATATTGTAGCTGAAACCACATCTATGTGGAATAAAGTGTAGCTGAAACCACACCTATGTGGAATGTATTGTAGCTGAAACCATACCTATGTGGAATATAGTGTAGCTGAAACCAAACCTATGTGGAATATATTGTAGCTGAAACCACACCTATGTGGAATATATTGTAGCTGAAACCACACCTATGTGGAATGTATTGTAGCTGAAACCACATCTATGTGGAATATATTGTAGCTGAAACCACACCTATGTGGAATGTATTGTAGCTGAAACCACATCTATGTGGAATATTTTGTAGCTGAAACCATACCTATGTGGAATATATTGTAGCTGGAACCACACCTATGTGGAATGTATTGTAGCTGAAACCACATCTATGTGGAATATATTGTAGCTGAAACCACACCTATGTGGAATATATTGTAGCTGAAACCACACCTATGTGGAATATATTGTAGCTGAAACCACACCTATGTGGAATGTATTATAGCTGAAACCACATCTATGTGGAATTTATTGTAGCTGAAACCACACCTATGTGGAATATATTATAGTTGAAACCATACCTATGTGGAATGTGTTGTAGTTGAACCACTATACTTTCCACACCATTAAAGCAATGAACATTAAAAAATACTTAAGTGGAAATAAACGCAACCGTCAATATTGTTTTTGCCCGATCCTTATAAGCAGTTTGATTTGCACTATATCCTGCAGTGTAAGCATTGTGACAGAACTGATCTGACACTAAAACATCACAAAAATTCACAAAATAAGGCTGAGCAATCAGTTCTGACAGAAGTTACCTGACACTAAAACATCACCAAATTTCACAAAAAAAAAAATCAGGGCAACCAACCCAGAAAAGATTTTTTTTATACTTTTATGCTTCAGTGAGATGTAGCTCTGATTTTCTTACCCCCTGCCTGTCCCTTTTTTATTATCACTTCTTTTTATTTATTTATATATGTACAGTAGAAACTCGGTGACTTGAATGCCTATTTTTTAAACTACTAGATTTTTCAAAAATCTTATCGATTTTTCAAATTTTGATTAGTCGAAAAATTCAATTTTTCGAATAAAATTGTCAGTCTTGATCAAAGAAATTCCTATGAAAACCTGCTACTTAATTCGAAGTCAAAGTGTGCACATCAAGGTCACACATGATGATCTTGTTGTCTTTGCATGATGGCGGTTGGTGACTTCAATTGCTACACATACATTCCAAGTACAGGAAATTCATAGAAAATCTTGCGGTCCATGCCAATTTGAATTATTGAGATTTGACTGTGTAATTTCCCATACCAGAAATGTCCACAAAGAAGGCTATATCCTCCATGGAAAATTGCAGACATTTACCTGCGTAGGTTTGCAGAGTATTGGAACGCTGTGTCCGCAATTTAGTCTATGCAAGCTGGAAACTTTTTCTGCATGGATATCCGCAATATTTCCATATGCACGTCCGCAGAGATGTCCGCGGACATCTGCAGACATCTTTGAGGACATCTTTGCGGACGTCAATGCGGACATCTTTGAGGAAGTCCACGGCCATCTTTGCGGATGTCTATGCGGCCATCTGCATGGATGGGTGCTTACGTCCACAGGGCCAAAGGTTCTGTTAGAGTTGCTCCCCCTGCTGTGTAAAACCCTGTTGATCATACGCTGTATTACATGATCATATGCAGTATGACTTAGTTTTTAATGTGTGCTCTACATAATTATGCATCATGCAAAAACTCATAATAGCTGTTCACAAAATTAGAATGTGCAATTAAGACTGCTGAAGACATCTCTGGCTTCATGTAATAATTAGTTGTTAATCAAAACTTAACAGAATCTCCAAGCAAATACAATTGATCATTTTGTCTGTGGTTCTTGTTACTGGGAAGGGTCCCAAAATTTGAATATTGATGCAGTACAATTAAAGTTTGGTGCAGTTAAAGTTTGGTTGAATGAGAAAGATTTGGTGTGTTATAGCCAGAGTGTGTATATTATAGCCACTTGCATTTAAGTCAAAATAGCTGACTGAATTCATTGAAACTGTAAGAATAATAAAGCAGGATATTCTACCATTAGTCTTCTTTAATAATGTACTATGTCATCAATGTCTCTTACAAGTAGTGTGTTAATTTTTACAAATAAGAAAAAACAAAACAGACTTACATTGCTTTCAAAATATATCCTGACTGCCACAGTGTTTGGAATCCTAATTTCAAATTTTATAGAGTATTGATACATTTAGTGCAATTTAGTGCAATTTATATAACTGAGTCAAAACAATGTTACATTTGAGTATCATAACACTCTTCTGGTAAATTAATTGAACCAAATAAAAGTGCAGGCCTGAATATTATTACTGTTGGTTAATTGTTTACATTTTAAAATGGTACTATTTTACCATGATTACATGATTTTGTGTGTGTAAGGTTACTGTGTGTACATTGCCATTTATTATTCAAAATGTATAGGACATCATTTCAGATGTCCCCAGATGTTCGCAAGGATTTGTGCGCCCATCTGCAGTTTACTTCAATGCGCACACTTTTCTAAGTCCAAAATGTCCACAAAAGCCTGCAGCGAAAGTCAGAATTTTATGCAAGCTTTTGCAGACGTCCACAGGCTTACTTGCATAGAACTGTTGAGGTCTGCAAAAAGATAGCCCCAGCTGATATGGAAAAATGTCCACAAAAGTCCGCAGGCTTTGACAAAGGCATGGACATTTGCAGATTTCTAGTGGACATCTGGGGACATCTGCCAACTTCCTCAAAAATTTACACAAATGTATGCGGAAGTCCACATATGTCTGCAGCATACGCCAGACCTAATGCAGACATTGCAGGTACGGGTTCTGTATATTTGACTGTATGTACTTATTTGTTTTGTCCCTTAGGCAATGCCTGATTTCAAGTTGTAGTACTTTTTATTCCAATATTCCCCTGAATATTACATTATTTTTGTTTGTGTTGAGGTTTTACGGCCCAGTCAACCCAATGGGGTCATGTCGAGCGTGGTCAGTTTACCTAACCACACGTTTACTGGGCAGGCTTAGTCCTCTAAGCGGTTAACCAGTACTGTGCACATTCTTTCACCAGAAACTGACAACTGCCCTTCTTGAATCGGCGGGGGTTGAACCCATGACCTCCTGGTCTCCAGTCAGACGGCACATCCAACTGAGCCACCGAGGCTGTATTACATTATTTACATGTACCTTATTTTGATTAAATTGTATCAGATTGTAGATACCATATGGTATTATAAATGGGAAGTGGTCTGACAAAATAAACTTTTACAGCAAATGTGGATATGTGTAATTTGTAACTTTTATATATTCTGGCAAAGGCATCCATACAGAATCATTTCTGAAAAGTTTAATGATCTATCATGAAACATAGAGAAATGTGCTTTTAAGTTGTTATAGGGTGCCAAGTCTGAGAACCTCAATTTAAAACATCAGCAAATGTTATACCAACATAATACATTCCCATCTTTAGTTTCAAGAAAAAGAAATGACTAGACTATACAAAGTCATAATTTCAATATATTGGATTGCTATGTTTCCTTTATAAGCATGGCTAATTATTTCTGCAATGAAACTGTTTCTGTGGAGCTTTGTTCCTATGGCACCAAGAGTTTTATTGTGTATCAGTATATAGTTGCCATAGCAATAATCAAGTAACTTTTGAACAAAGTGGCTCCAAAGGTAAAAGATAGGATGTGCTCCCCTGTAAGTGTATTCATTCCCCTTAAGTTCTTATTACAAGTATTTTATTTTATTTCACACAGCAGTATTCAAAAGCCAATCAGAAACCACTGAAAGCAATAACTCAAATGCTTCTTAGTTTGCCATGATTTTTTAATGACTGAAGCAGTTTACCTATACTCAAGTCAGTTTAGTGTCTTGCCCTTTATGAAAAGCACCGTCAAGCACCGATGAATGGCATGAACTCAGTTACATTCACTTGGCACTCATAAATGGCATTAACTCAGTTACATCACTTAGCACTCATAAATGGCATGACCGCAATTGTTTTAAATCAATACAAGCCTTGACATATTCACTAGCTGACATAGCAAAAAGCTAAGTGCAGTGCTACTTAAGGAAATGTTACTTATCAGTTCAAGAACCTTATAGAACACGAAGCATGCTACATAAAATTGACATGGAAATACAAAGAATGAAACTGTTTTAAAAAAAAGAATATTCATTAATAATTTCATTAGTAAAACAAAAACAAAAAATATTAAGATTCTCAGGCCCCGCGGCATTGACCAAAAAGGCTGCGCATGTGTATTTTTATTTGTATCCAATAAAAAAAAAAACGTCCGCATAAACAGCGATCCGGTACAAGATTATCGGTAACTGCCGTGCAGTTTCAGATTTTATCCTTTAGAATGTTGTGGTCAATTGTGAGATTGTCGGTTTCTTTAAGTATCCATTTTCGCTTTCAGTATTGTGCCAATTTTGGTGTTTTCAGCTGTTTTTTTCCTAGTTTTTGAGCCCCCAAGGTGTAAGTATTCAGTCTGAGAGATGAAAATAAATTCATTCTATGTGGAGATTTTGTCTCTTTCCATTTTATCCCCCGCCAAGTTGATAATCGGTAAAATTTACTTGTTCAAATAGTCAGCTTTACATGATACAAGTCTGTTCCAGAAAAAAAAAAGTTACCTCGTCTGTTTCATGGCTAAATAAAAAATAATAAAAAACAAGAGGACCATGATGGTCCTATATCGCTCACCTGACCAAACAGATTTGCATATTTACTGTTGAAGTTTCAGCCAAGTTCACTGCTCTAGGATTTTTGTATAAACTTTATAGCACTAATCACCCCCACCTCCCTCCACCACATCCCCGGCCATGTTTTTTTTACAAATCTTGACGACTTGAACTGAATCTTAAAAGAGGGTCGCCAAAGGAACATTTCTGCCAAATTATATTGAAATTGGTCCAGTGGTTTAAAAAGTTTTATATAGCTATAAAGCCCTACGCACTAACGGCCATATTTTTTGACGAATCATGAAAGCTTGAACAAACTTGGTAGAGGGTCACCAAAGGAACATTCCTGCCAAGTTATATTGAAATCTGTTCAGTGGTTTCTGACAAGAAGATTTTTAAAGTTTTCTATTTAGATATATAGGGAAAATAAGCCCCACCCCATGGCAGCCATGTTTTTTTGAAGAATCATGACTGCTTGTACAATCTTGATAGAGGTTCGCCAAAGCAACATTCCAGCCAAGTAATATTGAAATCGGTCATGGGGTATGTGACAATAAGAATTTTAAAATTTTCTATGCAGATATAGACGAAAAATAAGCCCCGCCCCCCTGGGGGCCATGGTTTTTGACATATCATGAAGGCTTGAACAATCTTGGTAGAAGGTCACCAAAGCAACATTCCTGCCAAGTTACATTGAACTCGGTCCAACTGTTTCTTACGAGAAGATTTTTAAAGTTTTCTATATAGATATATAGGGAAAATAAGCCCCCCCCCCCCACTAGCAGCCATGTTTTTTGATGAATCATGACGGCTTGAACAATCTTTGTAGAGGGTCACCAAAGAAACATTCCTGCCAAGTTGTATTGAAATCGGTCCATTGGTTTCTGAAAAGAAGATTTTTAAAGTTTTATATATAGATATATAGGGAAAATAAGCCCTGCCCCCGGCAGCCATGTTTTTTGACAAATCATGATTACTTGTACAATCTTAGTAGAGGGTCACCAAGTAAAGTTATAATGAAATCAGTTCAGTGGTTTCTGACAAGAAGAGTTTTAAAGTTTTCTATAGATATATATGGAAAATAAACCCCGACTCCTGGCGGCCATGTTTTTTGACGAATCATGACGGCTTGAACAATCTTGATAGAGGGTTACATAAGAAACATTCCTGCAATGTTACATTGAAATCGGTCAAGTGGTTTCTGAAAAGACTATTAAAATTTTCTATATAGATATATAGGAAAATAAGCCCCGCCCCCTAGCTGCCATGTTTTTTGACAAATCATATCAGTTTGAACAATCTTGGTAAAGGGTCACCAAAGAAACATTTCTGTGAAGTTATATTGAAATCAGTCCTGTGGTTTCTGACAACAAGATTTTTTAAAGTTTTCTGTATAGATATATATGGAAAATAAGCCCCGCACCCTCTAGAGGCCATGTTTTCTGACAAATCATGACGGCTTGAACAATCTTGATAGAGGGTCACTAAGGAAACATTTCTGCCAAGTTATATTGAAATCGGTCCAGTCGTTTATGACATGAAGATTTTTAAAGTTTTCTATACAGATATATATGAAAAATTAACCCCGCCCCCTAGCGGCCATGTTTTTAACGAATCATTGCGGCTTGAACAATCTTGGTAGAGGATCATCGTAGAAACATTACTGTATAATTATATTGAAATCCGTCCAGTGCTTTATGACAAGAAGATTTTTAAAGTTTTCTATATAGATATATAAGGAAAATAAGCCCCGCCCCCCTGGCGGCCATGTTTTTTGACAAATCCAAATGGCTTGAACAATCTTGCAACAGGATAACCAAAGGAACATTTCTGCAAAATCATATGGAAATCTGTCCAGTGGTTTCGGACAAGAAGATTTTTAAAGTTTTCTATACAGATATATAGTGAAAATAAGCCCCGCCCCCTTGCGGCCATGTTTTTTGACAAATCCAAATGGCTTGAACAATCTTGGTACAGGATCACCAAGGGAACATTTCTGCAAAATTATATTGAAATCGGTCCAGTGGTTTCGGACAAGAAGATTTTTAAACTTTTCTATATGGATATATAAGGAAAATAAGCCCCACCCCCTGGTGGCTATGTTTTTTGACGAATCCAAATGTCTTGAACAATCTTGCAACAGGATCACCAAAGAACATTTTTGCAAAATTATATTGAAATCAGTCCAGTGGTTTGGACAAGAAGACTTTTAAAGTTTTCTATACAGATTATATAGGGAAAATAAGCCCCGCCTCCTGGCGTCCATGTTTTTGACGAATCCAAATGGCTTGAACAATCTTGCTACAGAATCACCAAAGGAACATTTTTGCCAAATTATATGGAAATCGGTCCAGTGGTTTCGGACAAGAAGATTTTTAAAGTTTTCTATATAGATATATAGGGAAAATAAGCCCCGCCCCCTGGCGGCCATATTTTTTGACCAATCCAAATGTCTTGAACAATCTTGCAACAGGATCACCAAAGGAACATTTCTGCAAAATTACATTGAAATCTGTCCAGTGGTTTTGGACAAGAAGATTTTTAAAGTTTTCTATATAGATATATAGGGAAAATAAGCCCTGCCCCCTAGCGGCCATGTTTTTTGACGAATCCAAATGGCTTGAACAATCTTGGTAGAGTATCACCAATAGAACATTTCTGCAAAATTATATTGAAATCGGTCCAGTGGTTTCGGACAAGAAGATTTTTAAACTTTTCTATATAGACATATAGGGCAAATAAGCCGCGCCCCCCTGGCGGCCATGTTTTTTCACGAATCCAAATGGCTTGAACAATCTTCCTAGAGGATCACCAAAGGAACATTTTTGCAAAATTATATTGAAATCGGTCCAGTGGTTTCGGACAAGAAGATTTTTAAACTTTTCTATATAGATATATAGGAAAAATAAGCCCCGCCCCCTGGCGGCCATGTTTTTTGACGAATCCAAATGGCTTGAATAATCTTGGTAGAGGATAACCAAAGGAACATTTCTGCAAAATTATATTGAAATCGGTCCAGTTGTTTCTGACAAGAAGATTTTTTAAAGTTTTCTATATAGATGTAAAGGGAAAATAAGTCCCGCCCCCTGGCGGCCAAGTTTTTTGACGAATCCAAATGTCTTGAACAATCTTGGTAGAGGATCACCAAAGGAACATTTCTGCAAAATTATATTGAAATCGGTCTAGTGGTATCTGACAAGAAGATTTTTAAAGATTTCTATATAGATATATAGGGAAAATAAGCCCCGCCCCCTGGCGGCCATGTTTTTTGATGAATCCAAATGACTTGAACAATCTTGGTAGAGGATTACCAAAGGAACATTTCTGCAAAATTATATTGAAATCGGTCCAGTGGTTTCGGACAAGAAGATTTTTAAAGTTTTCTATATAGATATATAGGGAAAATAAGCCCCGCCCCCTGGTGGACATGTTTTTTGACCAATCCAAATGTCTTGAACAATCTTGGTAGAGGATCACCAAAGAAACATTTCTGCAAAATTATATTGAAATCGGTCTAGTGGTTTCTGACAAGAAGATTTTTAAAGTTTTCTATACAGATATATAGGGAAAATAAGCTGTGCCCCCTGGCGGCCATGTTTTTTGACGAATCCAAAAGGCTTGAACAATCTTGGTAGAGGATAACCAAAGGAACATTTCTGCAAAATTATATTGAAACTGGTCCAGTGGTTTCTGACGAGAAGATTTTTAAAGTTTTCTATATAGATATATAGGGAAAATAAGCCCCGCCCCCTGGCGGCCATGTTTTTTTACGAATCCAAATGTCTCGAACAATCTTCGTAGAGGATCACCAAAGAAACATTTCTGCAAAATTATATTGAAATCGGTCCAGTGGTTTCTGACAAGAAGATTTTGAAAGTTTTCTACACAGATATATAGGGAAAATAAGCCCCGCCCCCTGGCGGCCATGTTTTTTGACAAATCCAAAAGGCTTGAACAATCTTGGTAGAGGATCACCAAAGGAACATTTCTGCAAAATTATATTGAATTTGGTCCAGTGGTTTCTGACAAGAAGATTTTTAAAGTTTTCTATATAGATATATAGGGAAAATAAGCCCCGCCCCCTGGCGGCCATGTTTTTTGACGAATCCAAATGGCTTGAACAATCTTGGTAGAATATCACCAAAGGAACATTCCTGCAAAATTTGATTGAAATCGGTCCAGTGGTTTCTGACAAGAAGATTTTTTTAGTTTTTAGTTAAAAAATCTATTTTTAGCTCCTGTGACCTAGATATGCAATGGACCGGAACCATTTGAACAACTTTGAAAGAGGATCAACCAAGGATCATTCCTGTGAAATTTGGTCAAAATCCAATAAGTGGTTTAGTAGGAGATGTTGTTTAAAGATTGTGAACGGACGGACAGACGGACGACGACGACGACGACGACGACGCCGCCGCCGACGACGACGACGACGGACGGTGAGTGATCACAATACCTCACCTTGAGCCTTCGGCTCAGGTGAGCTAAAAATCCTGCCTGCCTCATCTGTTTTTTCCAAAACTGGCCTGAGAATCTAATAATTAATTTTGTTTTGGCCTTAGTCTTCAGATGGGAAGCAGTGTTTGTCAACATCTAGAAATATACTAATATGCTAATTATTTTCCACTACCATATTTACCATAAGTAAATTTACCCTAAGTAATAAGGCAGACTGGGCAAACTGTATAGATCTGGATCAGATGAAGCCAAATGTAGCACCTGACTGGAGTCTACACTGTCTGCCTCTTACCCAGTGGTTTTTAGACACCTCAACAGGCTATAAAATGGAGTTGTTCAAATTTCAGTTAAATATGGTAAGGAGTTAAGGCATCCAAATATTTAGGGGTAAGTATGGGTACCTTTTTTTATTTATTTTTCATTGAAAAGAGATTGATTATAAGCATCCTTTGTCTTATCAGCAATGTCAAACTGATGCATAGTCACAAAAGCAAGTCAGTTAACTTGTGAACAATGTGTTCTGAATGACACTGTATTTACACTAACTATTCAAACACCTTATTTACCCTTAATATTTTAACACATTAACTCAATACTATAATGTCCTTAAAGTACATTTTACTTCACTTTTGATATGTATAAAAACTGCTGCCAGGATGAGTGGCAAACACTATAGACTTTGCAATACAATACAGCCTCTGATCTAGGTCTCCTGTCCGTTTAGTGCCTGCCTGTCTACTCAAATTCTTTCTAAAGGGTAAATATGGTTCTTTTGCCAGAAACTGACAATTGCCCTTCTTGAATCAGTGGAAGGGTAAAACTGTCCCACCGGGTAAGATAACTATGATAAACAAATGTAAAAAACATTCACAGAGAAAAAAAATCCATTTACAGTCAAAAAAGCAGCAAAAAACAGGCGACTGACTGTATCAATATTTATATTAGTATTTGGGTTAAATTCAGAAGGAACTCCAACAGATAAACTAACAAACACAACAAAAATCTAGTCACAACTGAACTGCATGCTGCTGTCATAGTTACCAGAAATCATCGTCTTGGTAACTGAGAAAATAAATGTTGAGCATGACAATGTGTGATGATAAATACATGTATCGTCTTCAATCAGGCCTTCTCAAAATGTAGTCGAGTTTGTTTCTGATCAGTTAGATGTTGGTGACTAACAATCTACAAAATCTCAACAGAGTCACAAAATGTCAGACTGATACTGACAGGGTAAACTTGCAATAATGATAACGTCATTACTTCAAGTGACCAAGACTGAGTAGCACAACAGCTGCCAACTGATATTTGAACATCATGCACAGTAGTGTTTGTATATGTTCTGTATGAGATGCGCTAAAATGTATTTGTTTGTTTGTGTTGAAGTTTTACGGCCCAGTCAACCCAATGGGGTCATGTCAAGCATGGTCAGTTTACCTAACCACACGTTTACTGGGCAGGCTTAGTCCTCTAAGCGGTTAACCAGTATTGTGCACATTCTTTTGCCAGAAACTAACAACTGTCCTTCTTGAATCAGCGGAAGGGAGAGAATGACCGTAGAAAATATTTCATGATCAATCTTCACGAAAGAATGTTGCCGACCTCGGCGGGGGTCGAACCCGTGACCTCCTGATCTCCAGTTTGGCAATCTTAATAAAATTTGAATTGAATTGAATTATAATTCATAAATGCTTGTATATATTCTGCAGCAGCCTCCAGTCTGTTGAAAAAAACAGGCTGTTTTCAGCCTTTTGTTAGGCTGGTAACAGCTACGTATCATATTATAATTGACTTACTGTTTGGAAGGAGATGTGGTTTGAAGAGTTTCAAGATGGCCACAATGGCAGCCATCTTGGATATAGGAACAGAACAATTTTAGAAATTCTGAATTTCCATAAAACCCCAAAGCCTCACATCAAGTTTAAGCTCAATCAGACTTACCATTCAGAAGCAGACGTGATTTGAAGACTTTCAAGATGGCTGCCATGGTGGCCATCTTGGATATCAGAACGGAAACATTTAAGTAATTCTAAATCTCCATGCTGCCCCGATGCCTTCCACCAAGTTTCCACTCCATCAGACTTACTATTTGGGAGCAGATAACAACTGAAGACTTTCAAGATGGCTGCCATGGTAGCCATCATCGATATGATTCTGATGGAGATGTCGAAAATATGAATAGTTACTGACAGATATACGGATGAGGGACGGACCACGGTCAACAGACCACGACATAAGCTGGCCTGGAGCAAAGCTCCAGGTGAGCTAACAATAGAAGATCTTCAAAATGGCTGCAGCAATGGCCATTGTGGATATAGAAACAAAATGTTTTTAGCAATTCTGAATCTCCATGTCACTCAAATGCCTCCCATCAAGTTTAGGCTCAATCTGACTTAGGGTTGGGAAGCAGATGTGGTTTCAAGATTTTCAAGATAGCCAAACAGAACAATATTAGCAATTCTGAATCCCTATGTTGCTCCTATGCTTCCCATCAAGTTTAGGCTCAATCCAACACACTTTAGGAGGAGATGTTGTTTGAAGAATTTCAAGATGGCCAACATGGCGGCCATCTTGGATATCGGAACGGAAGGATTTGAACAATTCTGAATCTCTATGTCACTCTGATGCCTCCCATCAAGTTTCAGCTCAATCCGACTTACGGTTTGGGAGGAGATGTCATCTACAGTATTTCAAAATGGCCGCCATGGTGGCCATCTTGGATATCAGAACAGAATGATTTTAGCAATTCTGAATCTCTATGTTGCTCCAATACCTCCCACCAAGTTTCGGCTCAATCTGACTTATGGTTTGGGAGATGTTGTTTGAAGAATTTCAAGATGGTGGCCATCTTGGATATCGGAATGGGATGATTTTAGCAATTCTGAATCTCTGTGTCACTGTGACGCCTCCCATCAAGTTTTGGCTCAATCTGACTTACAGTTTGGGAGGAGATATCATATGAAGAATTTCAGATGGCCACCATGGTGGCCATCTAGGATATTGGAACGGAACAATTTTAGCAATTCTGAATCTCCATGTTGCCACAATGCCTCCCATTAAGTTTCAGCTCAATCCAACTTATGGTTCTGGAGGAGATGTTGAAAATAGGAAAAGCTAATGACAGACGACGGACAGACGATGGACAACAGGCCATGGCATAAGCTGACCTGGAGTGTGAGCTAATTAATACCTTATTCATTTTGTAAATGGAAACCTTTTGGAAGATTGCAGAGTGTTCTGGATTGTTGAAAAATTCACAGAACAAAACAAAATTTTTTAGAGGATTCTAGAAAAAAATCTACATAGAAATTTTTTTGGAAAACTTGCAGAAAGTTCCAGATCTTGAAGACAGGCTTTAAATTGTTCTTTGAAAAGAAGGTTCTAGATAATGTCTAGAAACCAAGTGAAGTTGCTAGAATGATGATCTGTGTCCTAGAAACTTCTGGGATCTTCTGTGTTATATATACTGAAAGGAAAAAGAAACGCAGGGTAAATTTTATTCCTAAATTTCATTCAAGTTTGAAAAAGTTTGTTAAATATTTTACTATGATTACAAAACGGTACATGTATGGAACAAAAGTTCCAAATTTCATTGGTTTGTGATCAACAAGTCTCGAGTTATTGAAGTTCATTGGTAGCTACCCCCCAAATCTTGAAATCAAAATCAAACTGAAAATCAATATCGGGTGTGCCCCCCTCTTGCTGCCGTTGCTGCCCTAATTCTCCTTTGGATAGAGTTAACCAAAGCATTGACAGTTCGCATCGTGATGTTATTCCATTCATCGATCAACACATTCCTTAGTTGTGCGAGAGTTGCGAGGGGATTTCGGCGCTTCCTAACCCTTCTGTCCAGCTCATCCCACATGTGCTCTATTGGGGTCAAATCTGGATTGTACGGTGGCCATGCTAGTGGTGTGATGTTATTGTTTGCCAGGAAATCCTGACAAACTCGGGCAACATGTGGTCGGGCATTGTCCTGCTGCAGAATCAGATTACGTTGTTGCATAAGCGGGACTGCAACAGGACGCAAGATCTCATCCCTATACCTTACTGCGGTCATATTGCCCGCAACAATATTCAACTGTGATTTTATCCCGTGAGCACTGCCTCCCCAGGCCATAACGGAGCCACCCCCATACCGATCCCGTTCGACAACACAGGCGTCGGCAAAGCGTTCTCCGCGACGTCGGTACACACGACGTCGACTATCTGCGCGATAGAGAGTAAACCTAGACTCGTCCGTAAAAAGAACTCATCTCCACTGCCTCATCGGAAATAGCCTGGGCGCATGCGCCGTTAACCACGCCATACGACGCAACCTACGTGCCTGCGTCAGAGGCAGACCAACGTATGGACAACGTGCTCGAAGACCAATCTCACGCAATCGACTACAAACAGTCTTCGGAGATATTTGTCGATTATGCGTACCTACTGTATTAAGGGCAGTTTCGGTAGCAGTGAGATGACGATTCCGCAAATGTGCCAGACGGATTGTCCTGTCTTGACGTCGCAACGTCACGCGTGGACGCCCAGACCGCGGTCGGTCTGCTAAATGCCCTGTCTCCCTTAAACGTCTAACAAGACGTTCAATTGTTGAGACGTTAACCCCAAAATGATTGGCAACTTCCTGTTGCCTCTGAGCCTGCATCAGCAACGCAATTGCCCTACCCCTCTGAATATCAGTCAATCCTACCATGATTGAAAAAAGTTCAAAGTAGCGTAAAAATGAGAAGAAAAATCGGTAAAAGAATCGAAGAGCGTTGTGTATCGTTGAAGTGTACCAAATGGTGTGAGGAAATCTTGTGCTGAAGGTTTAAATATGCTTGTTTTGCACGAAATGTTGGCTTTCCGTATTGTCCGTGCAATGAATGATTTCACACACTGGGTAGATACCACATCGACCAAAGACTCGTATACCCGCGGTTCACATTCACAGGACAATCTGTAAAAGTGTATGGCTATAGTAAACACCGTAAAAAATGGTTAAAATAAGAAGGAAAAAACTATTCCCTGCGTTTCTTTTTCCTTTCAGTATAATAAAGGGCTGAGAATGTCTTTTGGGTAACTTTTGTAAGTTTTCACCAGATACTGTGTACTACTCTGGTAATTGTGAATTAAAACACATGTATTTGGATTATTCTACAGGAAAAGTACAGTTTATATATATATATATATATATATATATATATATATATATATATATATATATATATATATATATATATATATTATCTAGCTGTTTAGAACACAATCTAGCTGCTCCTCAAGGAACACTCTAATGTCAGCCTATATTCTAACATGTTTATTATACATCACCTGACAGGTAACTTGTTTAAAATGATAAAAAATATGGCATCCAAAATGGTACGAGTATGACATCCAAATATTTGGAGTAAATGTGGTGTTTGAGTGAGATCAATAGACCCTTTTAATATTATTGTTTTCATCCGGGCTACTGACCGCATGATTACAATGTTATGTCACATGACCAAAAATACTGGATGGCAAAAACATTTCCGGTTCCATTGATACTAATTGATTCAAGCCAAATTTTACTTGGAAAATAAATCACTTTTGGTTAATATTTAATCATAAATTTTATCTAGTGTTTTAAAATACAGCTTTAAGAAGCAATCGGTAAATACAACTGTTTCAATGATATTTTTCCAATTTTAGCAGGCACGAGCGCAACCATAATATTGCTTTATGGTGACAATTTTTACATCTAGTTTATAAAGCCAAAATATATGTTAATATTTGTGGTTATGACATTTAAATGATCACTAGATGAGAATCTCTTCTGAAAAGAAACTTTTGATGAATGAAACCGCTTTATTTTTCTGAATAAACATCGGCAATTATACTGTCCGGTAAATGTAAACAACAACTTTCTGCCATCCAATAGGAACAAGGCTACAACCTATTCTGCGTTAAAGACCGAGAGGTTTCAAATGATGTTTACTGTGTGATGTAGTGTTTAAAAAGGTCTATAGGAAAACTCATCGAATATTTATCATGCAACTTCTGGCTCTACTATACAAATACAGTGCAACCAACTTGCATAATATTTTTCCAAGCAATACTATGCTAGTAAGTATAGAATTGATTTCAAACATGCTCTGCCATTTTGATCATCAAAAGCCTCAATCTCTGTCATAACATTCAGTAAATTAACTTAAAAAATAAATGCCATACTAAATTGTTTAAGTGACCCCAAGCATCTGCATCTGTTATAAACCATTACAAAATTAGGCCTTTATTGTGTCACATTTGGACTAGTTGAATGCTGTGTACAGCATCTATTGCAGTAACAATTATGAACTTTTTTTCTTATAATTTATATATACATGTATATATTTGTTTCTCTAGTACTTACAACAATGTAACTAATGTAACTTATGCTACCCTCCATTCCCCCAGAAGCGCCGACTACAATTACCAGCCATGTATAGACCACCACAACCTTTATTCCGCACTTATCACCCAGTGACTGAAATCATTAACCGTGAAATCACGGATTTCATGACCACAAACCTGTTAAATTCCTCTTTGCTCGGCGCTTTTACAAGCGATAGGACGTGTTCGATAATTTATCCAGGGTATTTCCTAGGCTCGAGCAGCCCAATTTCCCCCAGTGTGCTTTCAAATTATTTTTGTTTAGTCATTATTATTGCCGTGTTGTTTTCTCTATTTTCTGTTTTATTTCAGAATTTGGAGTTCATTTTAAAAATGTTGAATAGATGTTCAGGTAAGCAAGGAAGGGGTTGTTCTCGCTTCCTCGCGGAGTGGGACAATCATCTTCTTTGTCATTCATGCAGGGATTGTTCTCAAGATAATCCCTGCGATATTTGCTCTGACTGGTCAACTTTGACGTGGTCTTAATCTATTAAGGCCATTTCTAAGTTGTCCAGGCAGACAAATTTAGACAAGACTGGGGAAAAGGTGCAGACGGAGGGTGCTTCTAGGGAGTTCTCCCGACCCTTGCAAGAGGATAACGAGACTCCTGTTGTCACCGACCAAATGGTTAGTGATGTGGTAGTTCCCTCCTCCCTTGCTTTGACCGCTGGTTCCAACCTTGGCGCTCCTTTTCCTGAGTGTTCCACAGCCGGAAACAGTACTGGAAACTCTTCTCAGTCTACGTGTCGAAGGGAATCTGAAGGTGATTTCGGTAACCAGCGACCTAGACCTTCTCAATCACCGTTGAGACGTCAGGCCGTTCGACACGATGATAGGGTTCATGGCTCCTGTTCTCGTTCGAGGCGGTCCCATCGTTCCCCGTCTGGAAGTACTTACCGGCGTCCAAGAGCCTACTGCTCTCGAAGCCGTGGTAAAAGCTGCTCGACTATTCGTTCCCGTAGCCACGGTCAATACCACTCAATTAGTACTACCAAGAACCGTCGTTCCAGGTCTTGCTCTCGGAGTTTTTTGAGATCAAGCTCTGGTTCTTTCAGCAGCCATGGCTCGCAATCCAGGCGTGGCCATAGCCGCCGCTCCGGGAGTAGCCATAGCTGCCGCTCCAGGCGTGACCATAGGCCTCACCGAGGCCACCGTTCACGCTCTAAAACGACCAGCCGGCGATCTCATCACAGGAGCAGATGCTCCCGTTCGCATGGTCGTAGGCATATAACCCGCTCACCTTCGGTGTCAAGCAGTTTAAGCCATCCATCTCTGGAATCAAAGAGGAGGCTTAGGTTCCAGACTTAAAGTAATCCCCTGTCGTTGGTTTCTACAAACACAGCAAGTGGTTTTTCGGGATTTTCAGCCGTTTCTGCCATGGCCTCTCAATCCAGTACTTGTGATAATATTGTTCACGGTGTACAACCGGATATGCAGAATTTGATCTGTCAAATTTTGACGGAAGAATTGAGATCCACCAATGCCAGTCGGAAACGGTCTCGATCCCTTTCTTCATCAGAAGGTCGTGATAGAAGGGTTAGGAGAAATTCTCCATCTCTTTCTAATCCTTCAAATATGGATAAAACCTCTCAGTCAACTTGTAATATGGACAGTACTGAGGTTGGGGATATGGGCCCAGGGGCTAAATCCCCAGTGGTTACAGAGTCCACTGATAATATTTTCTCTGTTATTCAGGAACCGGAAATATTGCTCAGACCGGAACCTGGCAAGAAAAATTGATGATTCTGGTGATGAATCGGGTGATCAAGAGAATGAGGAGTCTGACAGTTTGGTACAGACTTCATTAGCTTCTCAGTTGTCATATGTTGAGGCTTTGGTCTCTCTACGCAGCAGGCTAGGTCCTCAACTTTGCCCTGAATTGACTCAACCTGAAACCGAATCAGGTGCGTCTGCCTTAGACTTCTTTAGCAAGAAATCAACAGAAACTGTCCAGCCTGTCCTTCCTCAAAGTCGTTTAATTTTGGAGCAAATTTCCAAAATTAATTCTAAGATCCAAGGACCCAATCCTATTCAAGGATCACCATTGGACAGTTATCCGAAGGGCATGGGGAACAATAGGTTTCCCAGTTTAATGATGAAACCTAAGGTATTTGGTCAGGATTCGTATAAAACTGCTGATCCTACGTTACAATTGAATCCCCATCCAATAGATCCATCTTTCAGAGAGGCTCTTAGACAAGGGACTTCATTTCCTACTTCTCACAATATCCAGCTGTCACACCTGGAAATTTGGGAGAATTTACTGGCAAGAGCAGGTATCCATATTACCTCCCATGCAGATATGTTTCTGTATGGCATTCTTTCAGCACTGAAGAGCCCAATGCCTTCTCAGTCAGATCTAGCGGAAGTGCGTAGGTAGTTGGAAGCGCTAAAACAGTCACAAATGCATCTGTTTGATGTATTGGTTAGACTTGCTAGTGGTCCATTGCTTGCCAGACGCGATGCGTATCTGGACAAGTGTGCCTTAGACTCTTCAATGAAAGCCTCACTTAGAGTTCAGCCTTTGGAGTCTTCAACGCTTTTTGGCTCTAAGATTCCAGAAGTGGCGAAATGTGATAATGAGGACCTAACAAGGAGAAGTCTGCAGAGAGCAACGGCACCTCAGCCTCTCTCTAAGAAGAAGAAAAAGACAGGAGCTAAGTCTGAAGTTAACAAACTAGTTGTTAACTCTTCAGAGAGTGGTCAGCGTCAGGTATTTTCCAAACCAGCTACTTCCACCCAAGCTCCACAGCAAGGTTCTCATCCCAATAGGTTTAGAAAACCTAAAGGGAAGAAGAACAAGAATCAACAAGAGGCCCACGGGCCACGGTTTGCTCACCTGAGTGACATAGCCACTGCAGACATGCAGATGTTCTGCAACATTTTTCCAATCCTATCATCGCAACTAATGAAAATATCATCATTTGAGCAGTTCTCAGTTTTGAAGAAGAATATATGAGCCTGACAGTCAATAGAGCATGATCATTTGAATAAACTATCAATCACATTTCAACAGAAGGATCAATGTGAAATTTGGTGGAAATTGGCTAAGTGGTTTCTGAAGAATCATGATTTTATACATGTAAACAGCACAGTGGCAGGGAAATATTATAAATATAAACCAGATGATGGCCATCTTAGATTTCCAATCAGAACAATTTTAACTACTGTTGATCTACAAATAATTTCGATACTTTCAATATAAATGTATATGGCCCATACAAATGGGGAAGCAAATTTGACCTTGGAGGTAAAAAGGTCAAATGTCAACATAGAACCATCATTTTAGCAATTTTGGTAGATCTCCTGTCCCCCATAATTTGTGCAAAGATTAGGACCCAGGGCTTATTTGGTTATGGAGGAGAAGATTTTTTAAAGGTTTTTACCATATATGGGCATGGCAGCCATTTTGATCAATGGACCATACCCATTTTAGCAATCTTTCATTCTCCTGCCCACGGAGGCTCCGCATGAAATTTGAGCAACACTGGCTCAGAGGCTTCAGAGGAAAAGCCATTTGAAATTACCAACATTTTTTCCATAGAAATGCATACAGAAGCAAACTTGACCACGCCGTAAAAAGGTTAAATGTCAATGTATGACAATTATTTTAGCAACTTTGGTAGACCGCCCGTTCCAGATGATATATGCAAAGATTCAGTCACAAGGCATCCTCGGTTTTGGAGAATAAGATTTTTAAATGTTTTTTCCCATACAAATGCATAAGGAAGCAAACTTGACCTTGCCGTATTAAGGTCAAATGTCATTGTATGATCATTATTTTAGCAACTTTGGTAGACCGCCCATTCCAGATGACATATGCAAAGATTCAGCCACAAGCCATCCTCGGTTTTGGAGAATAATATTTTTATATATTTTTTCCCATACAAATGCATAAGGAAGCAAACTTGACCTTGCCGTAAAAAGGTCAAATGTCAATGTATGACAATTATTTTAGCAATTTTGGTAGACCTCCTGTCCCCGATGATTTATGCAAAGATTCAGCACGAAAACATCCTCGGTTCTAGAGAAGAAGATTTTTAAAGGTTTTTACCATATATGGGCATGGGGGCCATCTTGGTCAACGAACCGTGACCATTTTAGCATTCTTTTGTTCCCCCTATCTAAGGAGGCTCCATATGAAATTTGAGCAAAATTGGCCCAGAGGCTCCAGAGGAGAAGTTGTTTGAAATTCTGAACATTTTTCCCATACAAATGCATAAGGAAAAAAAATTGACCTTACCGTAAAAAGGTATGACCATTATTTTAGCAATTCTGGTAGCCCTCCCGTTCCCGATGATATAATCAAAGATTCAGCCATAAGGCATGCTCGGTTTTGGAGAAGAAGATTTTTAAAGGTTTTTCCCATACAAATGCATAGGGAAGCAAACTTGACCTTGCCGTAAAAAGGTCAAACGTCAACGTACGACAATTCTTTTAGCAATTTTGGTAGACCTCCCGTCCCTGATGATTCCTGCAAAGGTTCAGCCCTAAGGCATTCTCGGTTTTTAAAGGTTTTTACCATATATGGGCATGGCGGCCATCTTGGTCAACGGACCGCGACCATTTTAGCAATTTTTCGTTCCCCCACCCTAAGGAGGCTCCATATGAAAATTGAGCAAAATTGGCTTCGCGGCTTCAGAGGAGAAGTCGTTTGAAAATGTTAACGGATGGACGCACGGACGGACGGACGGACGGACGGACGGACGACGGACGAAAAGTGATCACAATAGCTCATCCTGAGCAGAGCTCAGGTAAGCTAAAAATAGGGGTGCCCGCTTCTGCCATGTCTGCTCGTACTCTTTGGAGTCATCAGGCTCAATCAAGTACAGTTTGCCAAAACCAGACGTACCCACCAGTGGCAGGCTGTATCACTTTCGTCAGGCCTGGCAAAACATCACCACAGACCAGTGGACACAGTCTGTGATAAGAAACGGGTTTCGGATTCAATTTCGTGTCCGTCCCAAATTGGCCAGAGTAGTTCCTCAGTTTTTGAGGAAACCTCCAGCAGATCCAGAGAAGATTCCACTCCTTCAAGAGGAGATAGAATCTATGCTGGAGAAGCGTGCTATAGAACCAGTTTCTTCACATCATCCGAAGGGAGGCTATTACAGCCGATTATTTCTGGTTCAGAAAAAGTCCGGAGGATGGAGACCAGTGATCAATCTTTCCAGATTGAACCGGTACATCCTTACTCCTCATTTCAAAATGGAGTCTATAGACTCAGTTCGTCTTGCATTACAGAAGAACGACTGTGCCATATCAGTAGACTTTAAGGATGCATACTTTCTCATCCATCGCAAGTCCAGGAGGTATCTCCGCTTCCATTTTATGGGGAGAACACCAATTTAGAGCGCTAGCGTTTGGGCTCTCCCCAGCTCCCTAAGTCTTCACCAGGGTAGTGAAAACAGTACTGAAGCACTGTCGTCGCCAGGGAATGCGTTTGCATGCATACCTGGATGATTGGCTCCAACCTTCAACCTCCCAGTCCCTGTCCATTCAACACTGGGATCAGCTACTGCGGATGGTTTTGAGCCATGGGATTTGTCCCAAATTGGGACAAATCAGAGCTAATTCCCAGTCAAATGTTCTGTTTCCTGGGTGCTCGATTCGATCTGGAGAAGGGTATGATTGGATCTTCTCTGGACAGTATAGTGAGATTGCAAACGATAATACAGAAGATGTTGGCATCTCATTCAGCATCTGCCCGAGAAGTTCATTCTTTACTCGGACAGATGGAATCTGTGGACCATCTCGTTCCTTATGGCCGGGCTCACAAGTGTTTACTACAATAGCATGTGAAAGACCAGTGGTCTCAGGCAACCCAGTCTTGGGACTACCATATTTCACTGGGTCCTTGGTTCAGACACGCAGTAGAGCAATGGCTGAACAAGGATTTTCTTCATGCTATGGTTCCACTGGTTCATCCACAACCAGACTTCTATCTGTTCACGGATGCGAGTCTGGTGGGCTGGGGCGCCCATCTGGGTGATCTCTCAGTTTCAGGCCAGTGGTCTGTTCAATGGAGCAAAGAACACATAAATGTTCTGGAACTCCAGGCAGTTTGGTTAGCTCTGAAGTCCTTTTGTCAGGTAATTTCAGGCTGCCAGGTGTTGCTGTTGACAGACAACACAACTGTGGCGGCTTATCTGAACAAAGGAGGGGGGGGGCCAGGTCTCGAACCTTGTCATTCATGGCAACCAAGCTGCTAGCGTGGTGTGCGAAACGACAGGTGTCTCTGACAGCCAAATTCGTTCCAGGCAAACTGAACGTACTTGCAGATTTGCTCTCAAGGAAGGGGCAGATCATTCATACAGAGTGGACTCTCCACAGGGGCACTCTGGTTCAGATTTTTCACTTCTGGGAAGTCCCACACATAGATCTGTTTGCCACGAGACTAAACAATCAACTACCGACCTTTGTGTCTCCACTTCACGACCCCTTAGCTTGGGCAGTGGATGCGATGTCCCTGTCCTGGGAGGGAATGTTAGCGTATGCATTTACTCCCATCCCCTTCTTTTGAAGGTGCTATTGAAAATGGAGAAAGAGACTTGTTTGGTCATTCTGATAGCTCCATGCTGGGAAAGTCACCAGTGCTTTCCAGTGCTGTTGTCTCTGCTGGTTGCTCCAGCGATCAAACTTCCTTGTCGGCGGGATCTTCTGATCCAACCTCATTCTCGTCTTACTCATCCGAAACCAGAAATATTCAACCTGCACGCTTGGTTGTGCTGCAGGGAGGTCTCGAGAAGGCAGGATTTTCTAAAAGATCTGCCGAGAGAGTCTGTGCCGCTAAAAGAGCTTCCACACAGTCTCTCTACAATTACCACTGGAACACTTGAATGGATTGGTGTCTCGAACGGGAAATGGATCCCATCGATCCATCTGTAATGGCTTTGGCAGACTTCCTTATCTTCCTGTTTGAAGAGAAGAAGCTGGCTCCTGTTTCTGTTAAAGGATACAGGTCAGCCATTTCATCCACGCTGAAGCATTTATCTTCAGTGGATTTTTCTTCCGATCCTGTACTCTCTGATATCATAAGGAGTATGGAATTGGAAAAATCAATGGTCAGCATGGGTGTTCCTCATTGGGATCTCTCCCTTGTTTTAGACTGTCTCAAGGAGTCTCCCTTTGAGCCGATGTCTTCTTGTTCACTCAAATGTTTGACTCAGAAAACAGTTTTTCTGATCGCACTTGCTTCAGGTCAGAGGCGTAGTGAAATTCATGCATTATCTGCCTCTTCCGGCTCTGTCAATTTTTCAGCAGACAAAAGCTCAGTTAAACCGCATTTTTTCCCCGGATTTTTAGCTAAAAATCAGGTTCCTTCAGTAGCAGGAATTCCTCTTGAAATTCCATCTCTTTCTAGAGATAAAGGTCACTCTGGCACACTTCTGTGTCCAGTTCGTGCTTTACGATTTTATATGAGAAGGACTAGAAGCTTTCGGAGGAAAAGAAAAAGACTCTTTATTTCCTTTATTAAGAATTATGAAAAGGAAATAAGTCCTTCTACAATATCCAGGTGGATTGTGGATACTGTTCGTTTTGCTTATGATCAAAAATACAGTTCCATGTCTAACAAGATTTGTGCTCATGAACTAAGGGCACTAAGTGCAAGTTTTGCTTAGCTAAATGGGGTCCCCTTGGATGCTGTTCTCAGAGCCGGTTTTTGGCGCTCTGAGGGTTCCTTCATTAGATTTTATCTAAGAGATACAGCAGGAATCAATGGGAAGTTATTTTCTCTGGGTCCCATTGTGGCTTCACAGACTGTAATTTCCTCTTCTGTTTAATTCATTTCCCGGTGATCATGCGGTTGAACACCGTGTTATAAATTTTTAGTCCCGCCTTTTGTGACGTCATAATTATGCACATGGCGGATTAATACATTATGGTCAAAAGCAAAGTAAAGTTTATTTTGACCATTTTTTAGTGTTTTTTCGCTTATTTTGTTTCAAGGTTTCGTTTTATTTATCACTCCTTTATTAGGCGAGTGCATATGCAACGCAGCTTTGGGTCTGGACTTACAGGGAAAACAACATGTAAGTGTCGAATTGGACATGTCCGGGTTATTCGGGCAAATTGCTCAATTACCAGCCTGGAAATTTCTCCTTACATACGATCCACTTTCGTTCACCTCGTTGCATAACACAACGATACCTCCTGAGATTTCGGTAAGTTCCTTTATTCTTGTTTTTATATTGTGAATTTATCAGATTTCCCCACCATCCATGTGAGATTAAATCTAATTAGCATAAGTTACATTGTCGTGAGTACTAGAGAAACAAATTTTATATGTTGTTTTAACTAAATATTTGTGATCTATACTCACGACAATGTAACGACAAGGCCCGTTTCTATATAGATCTATTTATATAAACTCCCAACCTCCCCGCTAATCTGTTTATTTTCCTTGCAAAGAGGTAATTTAACAGGTTTGTGGTCATGAAATCCGTGATTTCACGGTTAATGATTTCAGTCACTGGGTGACAAGTGCGGAATAAAGGTTGTGGTGGTCTATACACGGCTGGTAATCCTAGTCGGCGCTTCTGGGGGAATGGAGGGTAGCATAAGTTACATTAGTTACATTGTCGTGAGTATAGATCACAAATATTTAGGTTAAAACAACATATAAAATTTTACTTATAACTGTTAACAAGTTATAGCTCCTGATCACAGAAGAAAAAACAAAACAAAAAAACAACACATTTCCTTTAAGAGATGAAATGAGATTTATTCATGCAAAATGGAAATTTCAGGCACAGGAGCTTTTCATATTATGTAGCTGAAGTTCTATAAAAAGAAGAAGAGCATAGATGCAGGATGGGGTAACTTAGACATCTTCTTTCTCTTCATTATTTTGTCATTTCTGAAAAATAGTGTTTCACATAATAGTTGCATGATAAACTGATTACATGGTAATAGTAGCTTAGAATTTTACATATATTCTGATTCATGGGAAAAAACAATAAATGCTCACTGAAGCTTGCTTTTGTTGCTTTTCTCATTCACCAAAATAATCTGATATTCTAAGCTACTAACCATGTAATTCTATATAAGAGCATTCTTCACTTCATGTGGTCCAATATTTTTTCAGTAATAATCTTCTAGCAAGACTAAAGCCTAAAATTTAACTAAGACGGTATGACTGGCTAATATTTCTTTTAGCTACCTCTGATGTGTGATTTTTCTCAGTTTAAAGGGGCTCTTACACGGTATAGGAAATTTACATTGGTTTCTGCCCACGCTTGGAATTGAATGAAATTTTGCACAATGGTTGCCTAGGGTATAACACTGATGATTATGAGGCATTGGCTTTTAAATGTAGTTCCATTGTAAATTTATGGTGTTTTGTACGCGGCCACTTCCAAATCAGGGGGTGCCCTAATATTAACCTTCGTACAGTAAACAGGATTTCATTTTTCAGATGCTGGAATGTTTTATTAATTAAGGCCATCATTAGTACATGTTTTGATACTATGGATGGCTTCATGTACTTTGCAATAGTGTTGGAGCAATAACGTAAGTTGAACGGTAGCCCCATATTTCAGCTGCAGGTTATGTATTCATCCAGATATTATCTGCAATTTTACCATGTTCCGATTCATGTCAAGACACCATTTCAGCATAAAAAAATTTCATATGTATTAGAAATAAACACATGAAATTTCATAAAAATTGAAGACCGGTAACATGTTGTTTGAACAGCCTGAATACATATAGTCCTGAGTCGGCAAAATATGAAACTACCCAATACTCATGTATAAGTAGTATCGTGGAAAGTCAACTTATCAATAGCTTTCAATTTGGATTACCATGATCTAGTATGATTTGTATAAGAAGTTGATACCATAATTGTACATATTCATTTATAACCAGTTGACTGAATTGCACCTTGTTGAACACCATGTCAAAAAAAAAAACTTTTCGTTTACATGATCTGGACCATGCAGACACTAAGTCCAAGTTCTCTGTATCTGTATATATAGGATTCCACTTCAAATACTTGACTGTGGAAGTATTTATCAGATAATAAAAAGCAGATAACAGTCTTTAACTGATGATGATGATTATGAAACCTGGGTCTAGCTTTAAAGTTACTCGTTTAGGCAGATAGGCATGGTGGGCACAACTTGCTTACCAAGTAATGATTACTATCTTAGGACATCTGATTAAAATCTTCAGGGTCCATGTCTGTTGATTTCAACATTCAGAAACGCAATCTTCAATGGATTTATGAGTTTGGATGAATGCTTTGGTACTACGACCTTACCTAGTTTAGATCTAAATATTTATTGGTTCTGAAAAACAAAACTGGTATTTCTTTAAAACGGCATTCATTATTTAACTGATACACTTCATGTGTATTTAAATCTATGTTGAATTCCTTTTTGTGCCTACACTGTGGTTTATTCTACGATAGCATTGATGACTGGAAACGTTTGGCCTGTGGTAGTGGTTGAAACACACACGAAGACACTCGATATTGGAAAAAAACACTACAGCTTAAATACAATCAGTAATGAACAACTAAAGTGTGTGTGACATGGACACATGCAAGCTTAGTACTGTTTCTTTAGGTAAGATCTATTCACTTGCTGACCAAATACTTTAGTACTCTTTCTAAAATGAAAGAATAACTTTTCAGAAATATGATCAGCGAAGAACAACAAAGAAAGTAAGAGCAGTTGGTATTAAGAAGAATGAAATTATATACAGCTAAAATATTCAATGGAAGAAAGAATATAAGTATAAGAACTAAAACAAAACTTGAATACTAAAAGCCTCCTTTCAAAACGTATTACAACACAAAAAAAAAACAGAGACAAGGTGAAAATAGAATTAATTAAATACCATAGAACTGCCAGCAACCAAATGAATGAAAACTGTTCAAAAACTCTTCAATACATCCTTTAGATTCACATTAAGACCACACATGTTAGCTGTTTTAAACTCCTGTGTTAATTAACATATGGCGGATTTCAAACTAGTATGGAAGTCCTTAGGCAAATGACTAAAATATGAATGTCATACAACCTTTGGAAAAATCTTAAAGCTTTAACATGAAGAACTACAGAACACCAATTTGTTGTTTAAGTCAAACTATGTGCACTAGAATAGAACTTATGCAGAACAGAAACATTTTCATATATGCTTACTGTAAGGAAGAAGGGATAGATCTGCTTTTCTGATAGCAAAAGTTAAGACTACATAAACAGTATTCTGTGCTGCTGTCATCAAAGATAACTGTTGAAACAAAGAGAAAACCTCCAGTGTCAGTGTCAATTCGATCGCAGGAAATACCAATTGAAGTGACACATTTGAAAATGTTACAGGACAATAAATCCAGTGTTCATAATTTCAAAATACAATATAGGCTTGCAAGCAAGCTATAGATATATCAGAAGTTAAGTCTATAGGTATTATTTTCTTTTCAAGTGTTCTTAGTTTGGTTAGAGTTCACCAGTCCAGAAGCAAATCTCCAAAAATCCTAAAATCTGTTGATGAGGATACAAATCCTTCTTCAAAACAAACAAACAAACAAACAAGCAACAACTACTTGCAATAGTATGTTTGCACATCTTCTTAATATGACAATGGAGATTATGGATCTCCCTGTTTTATGCTTATTTTTGTAATGGTGAAAATGGATACCCCTGTTTTACACCTATTTTAGTTTTATGCCTTTTGGGAAGTAATTATACAAAATGCTCAATGATTTGCTGACATGAATTAAAGCGTAAGATTTTGTTAAGCCTAATTTGTTAATAGGAATTTCTTTAATTTGTTATGCTGTCTACATTTGTAATAGTTGGTTAGAGTCCATATAAATAGAAGGCAAGTAATAGAAAGTCATGAAAATTTAATGGGTAGCTCAAGATATATGCATTCCGAGTTGTCTAAACTCTCTTTGATTTGTTAAGTGTTAGAAGTGTTTGATAACACTGCCTTTCTCTACTGTTTTTTTATCAATGTAACAAAATAGTCAATTTCGTAAAAATTGACCTATATCCATTCAAGGCCTAAAATGACAATGTTACCGGTTTTGATTTTTTATGAAATATGGCACAGCTATAGAGGATATATGTAGCAAATTTTCCTGGTAGTATGAAATCTTGACAAAGGCTATAACATATTAATTTTGAAAGTTTAATTTTGATATTTTTTTCATTTTTTGGTAAAAAATTCAGATTTTTTATAATCAGTTTATCAGAAAATGTTAACTTTAATTAAATATAAATATTTTGTGGTACCAATAGAATTACTATGGTGTTCACCATTCAGCACAGCACAAAAATCTTAAAACTAAATTTAACTTAAGATGTATAACATACTTATTTGGAGACAGGCATCAGCTCATGACGGGAGTGAGTCAAGGTTGCGTCCTGAGTCCAACTTTTTATTATATAATTTAATAAGCACATTTTCATAGGTTGCATATGCCTAGTTATTATTATACAAAGTTTCAGAAAAATCCATGCGTGGGCAGAAATGAAAGATGCCCTTAGCCATGTCATGCTACAGAAGGTCTTAGTATGGACAGCAAAGACTCTGATCAGCATGTATTCAGTTTGATCAGAGCTTTCCTTGTGTGCCTGGAAGAAGCTTGGATTGGCAAAAATAAAGACTTGGTACATGCACCTTCACAGTGATCAGTGCATTTGATATTTGCATATAATTTGGGGCATAGCATTAGATACAGGCAGTATCCATCTGAACATTTTTCATACACAGCTTGTGGCTACTCATTTGAAATGTCTTGCTAAGGCATTTTTAATGAGAACCCAAAATGTATGTGTTCATGTAGAAATAGGAAAACTACCAACCTCTGTTTGGAAAAAAGTGCTTCATCTGGAGTGATGTTCTGGGGCTCCTCCTGCATGACATAGCTTTATAATGTTGTAAAAAATACAAACACATGAAGCACATTGCATAAAAAGGACCATTTTGTGAGCAGAGAAGGCCCAGATCAGTTTATGCATGAACACAGTCCAATAAGGGCCTGCATCGTCCTCCAACAGAATTACTGTATATTGCAGAATATATTGACCAACAGAAGACTTGATTGCACAATATAAATTGCAGGCTGAACTGGGCTTCCTCCAATCACAAATGATACTTGGGCCTTTTTCTATGCACCTTATCCTTTCTGGGTATTCACTATTCATCTACACAATGCCTACATCTTGTTTAATGTATATGCATACATGTGCTGGCTGATCTGGAAGAATGCTCGCTTTCCACATAAAGACAAGCAAAAGAGAAAGACCCAGGTCAGCCTACAGTCCAATCAAGGTCTTTCTCAGTCACAATACAGGCCAGACAGTTTGCATATCAGATTTCTCTTTGTTTTCCTTGGTTATTGAACTACTTTAACCTTCTGCATGCGTTCAGTACTAACATGATCAATATCAAGCATTAGACAAGTAAAGCCAACAAGTGAAAAAGAATTATTACTTACCTGGAGAAACTGTTCAATAAAATAGTTCGAAAAAAAAAGAAATTACTAAAACAGTACAAGACTATGAAAGAGACTCTTTGCAGGTTAGGAAGACAGTTGCAACTGTAAAGACCTCTGCAGAATACAGAAAGTGGCATGTCAGCTGTAGAAAGAGTGGGTGTAGTACAAGAGGAATGGAGTGAGTGATTTGACAGTTGTAGAGACAGGGTGAGTGCGAATAAAAACAGAAAGCAAGTGTCATAGATGCTGTAGAAACAGTGGGTGTAGTACAAGAGGAAAGGAGTGACTGATTTGACAGTTGTAGAGGCAGGGTGAGTGCCATATAAAAACAGGAAGCAAGTGTCATATATGCTGTAGAAACAATGGGTATAGTACAAGAAAGGAGTGAGTGGAAATATATGCCATAGAAACAGTGGGTGTAGTACAAGAGGAAAGGAATGAGTGGTTTGACAGCTGTAAGAACTGGGTGAGACCAGTATAAAAAGCCAAGAAGTAAGCGTTATATATGCCATAGAAGCAGTGGGTGTTGTACAAGAGGAAAGGAGTGATTGGTTTGACAGCTGTAGGAAATGGGTGAGTGCAGTATAAAAAGCTAGGAAGCAAGTGACATATATGCCATAGAAACAGTTGGTGCAGTACAAGAGGAAAGGAGTGAGTGGTTTGACAGCTTAAGAACTGGGTGAGACCAGTATAAAAAGCCAAGAAGTTAGTATTATATATGCCTTAGAAACAGTGGGTGTAGTACAAGAGGAAAGAAGTGAGTGGTTTGACAGCTGCAGGAACTGGGTGAGACCTGTATAAAAAGCCAAGAAGTTAGTATTATATATGCCTTAGAAACAGTGGGTGTAGTACAAAAGGAAAGAAGTGAGTGGTTTGACAGCTGCAGGAACTGGGTGAGACCTGTATAAAAAGCCAAGAAGCAAGTGGCATATATGCCATAGAAACAGTGGGTGTAGTACAAAAGGAAAGAAGTGAGTGGTCTGATAGCTGTAGGAACTGGGTGAGATCAGCATAAAAAGCCAGAAAGCAAGTGGCATATATGCCATAGAAACAGTGGGTGTAGTACAAGAGGAAATGAGTGAGTGGTTTGACAGCTGTAGGAACTGGGTGAGACCAGTATAAAAAGCCAGGAAGCAAGAGGTGTATATGCCATAGAAACAGTGGGTGTTGTACAAAAGGAAAGGAGTGAGTGGTTTGACAGCTGTAGGAACTGGGTGAGACCAGTATAAAAAGCAAGGAAGCAAGTGGCATATATGCCATAGAAACAGTTGGTGTAGTACAAGAGGAAATGAGTGAGTGGTTTGACAGCTGTTGGAACTGGATAAATGCAGTATAAAAAGCAAGGAAGCAAGTGGCATGTATGACACAGAAACAGCGGGTGTACATACCGGTAGTACAGGAGGAAAGGAGTGAGTGGTTTGACAGCTTAACAAACTGGGTGAGTGCTGTATAAACTAGAAATTGTGTTTTTTTTACACTGCGCCCCCAACCATATGCTTGCCTCTAAAGACAAGAGGGCCATGATGGCCCTGTAACGCTCACCTGAGCATCATAGCACTTTGAGAACCTGATCTAGAACTGATCAAGGCAAACATTCTGATCAAAATTCAAAATGATTATATTAACAAGTAAACAATGTAGCATGTCTAATGGACTGTGAAATTAAGGTCAAGGTCAAATATGGATGACTGCACTCAAGAGGCCATGCTAAGATGTATGCATGTACTAAGTATCACTGGCTGTAGGAGCAATAGTTACTGAGAAACTGACCTAAACACAAACACTTCACAAGTACCAAATATCACTCTGTAGGACCAATAATTGCTGAGAAACTGACCTAAATGGAAAAACATAAGAAAGTCACTGGATAGAAAAATATACATCACCTTGAAATCATCAAGACAAACATTTTGAGCATGATTCATGATGATCACTTCAAAAATGTGACCTCTAGAGCATCAACAAGGTTTTCCTTTGATTTGACCAGTGACCTAGTTTCTGATATCAAGTGACCCTGTTTTAAACTAGACCTAGAAATCATCAAGACGAACATTTTGAGCAATATTAATGATGATTATTTAAAAAATGTGACCTCTGGAGTGTTAACAGTTTTCTGCTGATTTGGCCAGGTGACCTAGTTTTTGACCCCATGTGACCCAGTTTTGAATCTGACCTAGAAATCATCAAGACAAACATTTTGAGCAAGATTCATGATGATTGCTTCAAAAATGTGACCACTAGAGTGTTAACAAAATTTTCTGCTGATTTGGCCTGGTGACCTAGATTTTGACCCCAAGTGACCCAGTTTCGAACTTGACCTAGAACTCATCAAGACAAACATTTTGAGCAAGATTCATGATGATTGCTTCAAAAAAGTGACCCCTACAGTGTTAACAAGGTTTTCTGCTGATTTGGCCCTGTGACCTAGTTTTTCATCCCAAGTGACCCAGTTTCAAACTTGACCTAGAAATCATCAAGACAAACATGTTGAGCAAGAATTATGATGATTGCTTGAAAAATGTGACCACTAGAGTGTTAACAAGGTTTTCTGCTGATTTCGCCAGGTGACCTTGTTTTTGACCCCAGGTGACCCAGTTTCGAACTTGACCTAGAAATCATCAAGACAAACATTTTGAGCAAGATTCATGATGATTGCTTAAAAAATGTGACCACTAGAGTGTTAACAAAGTTTTCTGCTGATTTGGCCCTGTGACCTAGGTTTTTACCTCAAGTGACCCAGTTTCAAACTTGACCTAGAACTCATCAAGACAAAACAATTTAAGCAAGATTCATGATGACTGCTTCAAAAATGTGACCGCTAGTGTGTTAACAAGGTTTTAGCTGATTTGGCCAGGTGGCCTAGTTTTTGACCCCAAGTGACCTAGTTTCGAACTTGACCTAAAAATCATCAAGACAAACATTTTGAGCAAGATTCATGATGATTGCTCAATCAGTATCACCCAAGGATCAATCCTGTGAAATTTGGTTAAAATTGGCTCAATGATTTAGGAGGAGACGGACAATGACGACGACAACAGATGGTGTGATCACAATAGCTCACCTTGAGCCTTTGGCTAAAAAGCAAAAGGTATGTCTGAGCTAAAAAGCAAAAGGTATGTCTGCAGAAAACTAGAACTGTGTTTGTAAAACAGTATGCCCCCAACTATATGCTTGTCGATACAAAATGTCAAAGTTGAAAAAGAACATAACTCCGACCAAACTTTGATCAGGTCATCTACGCCTTGGTTCCAAACTGCTTACAAAATTTCATGAGACTAACACAAGACTAAAACAAGTGGGTCCTTAGATATTTTGTTTACAAGATTTTCATTGGCCTAAGTTTGAAAATGGGCATTACTTCATCATGAAGACTCTGACAGAAAGGAAAAAACGAATTGACAACGGGCCATAATTAAAGAAGTATCTGGCAGTATTTATTCAAATGTTTATCAGGTCATCTACTTCTCACCAACAATCTATTCACTAGGTTTCAAGGCTCTAACTTCAATAATTTTTTAGATATTTTGCTGACAAAATTTCATCCATATATTTTCTAAGGGCCATAACTCAGGAAAGGCACATAACCTTGACAAGAAAAAAAAAACATGTCAGCTATTTTTTCATGAGGAATCCATATATTAAATTTCAAAACCCTAGCATGCACAGTTCAAAACTTAGGCTATGCATCAAAAAGCATGCAATGTAAAAATGCCCAAAATGATAAAGGGCCAAAACTCAAGAGGTACTTTTCAGAATTCATTCAAACGTTAATCAGGTCATCTACTCATCACTACCAATCAATTTCTCAAATTTCAAGGCTCTAGCTTCAACAGTTTTTGTGATATTTTGCTGACAAGATTTCAGCCATATTTTTTCAAAGGGCCATAACTCGGGAAAAGGGCATAATCCTGATAAGATAAACAATATGTGTCAGCTATTTTTTTCATGAGGAATCCAAATATGAAATTTCAAAACCCTAGCATGCACAGTTCAAAATTTATGTTATGCATCAAAAAGTCTGCAATGTAAAAATGCCCAAAATGACAAAGGGACATAACTCAAGAAATACTTTTCAGAATTTATTCAAAAGTGAATCAGGTCATCTACTCCTTGCTACCAATCTATTACTCAAATTTCAAGGCTCTAGCTTAAATAGCTTTTGAGATATTTTGCTGACAAGATTTCATTCAAATTTTTCAAAGGACCATAACTCAGGAAAGGGGCATAATCCTGATAAGAAAAAAAATATGTGTCAGCTATTCTTTCATATGGAATCCATATATGAAATTTCAAAACCCCAGCACGCACAGTTAAAAATTTATGCTGTGCATCAAAATTTTTTTCAAAGGTCTATAACTCAGGAAAAGGGCATAATCCTGATAAGAAAAAAATATGTGTCAGCTATTTTGTCATGAGGAATCCATATATGAAATTTCAAAACCCTAGCATGCACAGTTCAAAACTTATGCTATGCATCAAAAAGTCTGCAATGTAAAAATGCCCAAAATGACAAAGGGCCGTAACTTGAGAAGTATTTTTCAAAATTTATTCAAAAGTTAATCAGATCATCTACTCATTGCTACCAATCTATTCCTCAAATTTCAAGGCTCTAGCTTCAATAATTTTTGAGATATTTTGCTGACAAGATTTCATTCAAATTTTTTCAAAGGGCCATAACTCAGGAAAGGGGCATAATCCTGATAAGAAAAAAACAAAAATGAAAACTTGTCATCTATTTTGTCATGAGGAATCCATATATGAAATTTCAAAATCTCAGGGTTCAGAAGTTATGCTATGCTAAGCATAACACACGAAAACGTGGATGGAAGGATGGATGAACGGACCAGAAGCAAAATGCCCCTCCTACTTCTTTAAAGTTGGGGGCATAAAAAAACAAGAGGACCATAATGGTCCTATATCGTTCACCTGAGCAAACAGATTTGCATACTTACTACTTAAGTTTCAGCCAAGTTCACTGCTCTAAGATTTTTGTAGAAATTTTATAGCCCTGCCCCCTAGCGGCCAAGTTTTTTTAAAGCATTGTGACGGCTTGAACTGAATCTTGATAGAGGGTCACTAAATGTAAAATTCTGCCAAGTTATATTGAAATCAGTCCTGTGGTTTCTAACAGAAAGATTTTTAAAGTGTTTTATGTCAAAGCTATATAGGGAAGAGAAGCCCCGCCCCCTAGCGGCCATGTGTTTTGACAAATCATGACAGCTTGAACAAACTTGGTAGAGGGTCACCAAAGGAACATTCCTGCCAAGTTATATTAAAATCAGTTCAGTGGTTTCTGACAAGAAGATTTTTAACGTTTTCTATATAAATATATAGGGAAAATAAAATCCCTAGCAGCCATGTTTTTTTACAAACCATTATTGCTTGAACAATCTTGGTAGAGGGTCACCAAAGCAAGATTCCTGCCAAGTAATACATGTATTGTCATCAGTCAAGGGGTTTCTGACAAGAAGAATTTTAAATTTTTCTATATAGATATAGAGGGAAATTAAACCATGCCCCTGGCGGCCATGTTTTTTGATGTACCATGAGGGCTTGAACAACCTTGGTAGAAGGTCATCAAAGCAACATTCCTGCCAAATTACATTGAACTCTGTCCAGTGGTTTCTGACAAGAAGATTTTTTAAAGTTTTCTATATAGGTATATAGGGAATATAAGCCCCGTCCCCTAGTAGCCATGTTTCTTGATGAACCATGACGGCTTTAACAATCTTGGTAGAGGGTCACCAAAGAAACATTCTTGCCAAGTTATATTGAAATTGGTCCATTGGTTTATGAAGAGAGAACATTTTTAAAATTTTCTATATAGATATATAGGGAAAATGAGTTCCGCCCCCTAACAGCCATGTTTTTTTATAGATATATAGGGAAAATAAGCCCCGCTACCTAGCAGCCATGTTTTTGATGAATCATTATTGCTTGAACAATCTTGGTAGGGGGTCACCAAAGCAACATAACTGCCAAGTATTACTGACATCAGTCTAGTGGTTTCTGACAAGAAGAATTTTAAAGTTTTCTATATAGGTATAGAGCGAAAATTAGCCACGCCCCCTGGTGGCCTTGTTTTTTGACATATCATGACGGCTTGGACAATCTTGGTAGAAGGTCACCAAAGCAACATTTCTGCCAAGTTACATTGAACTCCGTCCAGTGGTTTCTGACAAGAAGATTTTTAAAGTTTTCTATACAGATATATAGGGAAAATAAGCCCCGTCCCCTAGCAGCCATGTTTTTTGATGAATCATGACAGCTTTAAGAATCTTGGTAGAGGGTCACCAAAGAAACATTCCTGCCAAGTTATACTGAAATTGGTCCATTGGTTTATGACGAGAACATTTTTTAAATTTTCTATATAGATATATTGGGTTAATGAGTCCGCCCCCTAATGGCCATGTTTTTTTGATGTATCATGACGGCTTGAACAATCTTGGTAGAGAGTCACCAAAAAAACATTTCTGCCAAGTTATATTGGTCTATTGGTATATAGGTCTAATGGGTTCTGGACAAGAAGATTTTTTAAAGTTTTCTATATAGATATATAGGGACAATAAGCCCCGCCACCTGGTGGCCATGTTATTTGACGAATTATGATGGCTTGAACAATCTTGGTAGCAGGTTACAAAAGGAACATTCCTGCCATATTTTATTATATACAAAGTAATGAAATATAGAGAATTATTAATGAAATAAAATGCATATTTTGAAAAAGTTATATTTTCACTAGTGAAAATATAAAGCTTATATTTTCACTCCTCTGAGCAGTGAAAAATATAAGATCCGGAACTATTTTTTTTCTTATTTACATTAATAGTCAAAGGGAAGCAACTCAAATTTTGCAAGATTTGCAAGATTTGCATCTCTTCTATCGAAAGTGATGTATATAATAAAAAGAAAATTCAAATGTTTGTCGTGACTATGACTTTTATTTCATCTCGTGAAGTGAAAAAATGTATATTTCATTTGTGCCTTTGGCACTCATGAAATATAAATTTTTTCACTTCACTCGATGAAATAAGTCATATTCACTCCAAACATTTGAATATCCTCTATATACTGAAATTGGTCCGGTGGTTTCTGACAAGAAGATTTTTAAAATTTTCTATATAGATATATATGGAAAAAATTAGCCCCGCCCCCTAGTGGCCAAGTTTTTTGACGAATCATTATTGCTTGAACAATCTTGGTAGAGGGTCACCAAGGAAACATTTCTGCCAAGTTATATTGAAATTGGTCCAGTGGTTTCTGACAAGAAGATTTTTAAAGTTTTCAATATAGATATATAGGGAAAATAAGCCCCGCCCCCTGGCGGTCATGTTTTTTGACGAATCAAAATGGCTTCAACAATCTTGGTAGAGGATTACCAAAGAAAAATTTCTTCAAAATTATATTGAAATCAGTCCAGTGGTTTCTGACAAGAAGATTTTTTAAGTTTTCAGTTAAAAAATCTATTTATCCTGTGACATAAATATGCAATGGGCCGGAACCATTTGAACAACTTTGAAAGAGGACCAACCAAGAATCATTCCTCTGAAGTTTAGTCAAAATCCAATCAGTGGTTTAGGAGGAAATGTTGTTTACAGACAGATGCACGCACAGACACACAAAGGATAACGGACAAAATGTGATCACAAAAGCTCACCTTGTCACCACCTGACAGGTGAGCTAAAAACAGTGGGTGTAGTACAAGAGGAAAAGCAGGAGTGGTAGGACAGCTGCAGAGACATGGTCAGTGCAGTATTAAAAGCCAGGAAGCAAGTTGTATGTGTGTCATAAAAACAGTTGTTGTAGTTCAAAAGGAAAGGCGTGAATGGTTTAACAGCTGTAGAGACAAAATGAGTCATTTAAAAGGAAAGGAAGCAAGCAGTATGGAGGTAAGTTGTATGTCTGCTGTAAAACAGTATCTGTAGTATAAGAGAAAATGAATGAGTTGTTTGACTGCTGCAGAGACAGGAGTATGTTTTAGAGACAGTGGCTGACTAAGTATTACAGGAAGGAACCAAATGGTTTGATTGCTCTGGAGAGTAGGTTTTCCACAGTAGAAAAGTGATGGAGAATAGGCACTGTAAAAGAGGAAAAGCAGGAAGAGTGAGTAGGTGCAGCATCAGCAGAAAGGAAGGGAAAGTGGGTACATGCAGCACAACAAGAAAAGGGGGAAAGTGAGTAGCACAAGAGGAAAAAAGGGGGAGAGTGAGCAGGTGCCACATAAGAGGAAAAGGGGCAAGAGAGAGAGAGAGATGTGCAGCACAAGAAGAACAGGGCCAAGAGAGATGTGCAGCATAAGAGGAAAGAGAGTATGTGCAGCACAAGAGGAAAGAAAGAGTGAGTATGTGCAGCACAATGGAGAGTGAATATGTGCAGCCAAGAGGAAAGAAAGAGTGAGTATGTGAAGCACAAGGGAGAGTGAATATGTACAGCCAAGAGGAAAGAAAGAGTGACTATGTGCAGCAGAATGGAGAGTGAATATGTGCAGCACAAGAGGAAAGAAAGAGTGAGTATGTGCAGCACAATGGAGAGTGAATATGTGCAGCACAAAAGGAAAGAAAGAGTGAGTATGTGCAGCACAATGGAGAGTGAATATGTGCAGCACAAGAGGAAAGAAAGAGTGAGTATGTGCAGCACAATGGAGAGTTAATATGTGCAGCCAAGAGGAAAGAAAGAGTGAGTATGTGAAGCACAAGGGAGAGTGAATATGTGCAGCCAAGAGGAAAGAAAGAGTGAGTATGTGCAGCACAAGAGAAAGTGAACATGTGCAGCCAAGAGGAAAGAAAGAGTGAGTATGAGAAGCACAAGGGAGAGTGAATACGTGCAGCCAAGAGGAAAGAAAGAGTGAGTATGTGCAGCACAAGGGAGAGTGAATATGTGCAGCCAAGAGAAAAGAAAGAGTGAGTATTTGAAGCACAAGGGAGAGAATACGTGCAGCCAAGAGGAAAGAAAGAGTGAGTATGTGCAGAACAAGGGAAAGTGAATATGAGCAGCACAAGAGGAAAGAAAGAATGAATTTGTGCAGCACAAGGGAGACTGAATATGTGCAGCCAAGAGGAAAGTAAGAGTGAGTATGTGCAGCACAAGGGAAAGTGAATATGTGCAGCACAAGAGGAAAGAAAGAGTATGCGCAGCACAAGGGAAAGTAAGTATGTACAGTACAAGAGTAAAGGGAAGGAGGGTGAGTACTTGCAGCACAAGATGAATGGGGAAAGAGTCTTGTCTGCTGTAAGCAAAGTGAGACAGAAAGAGTGCAGAATAAAAGGAAATGAAAATAGTCAATAAGCAGCGCTTATTCGATACCCCTGCATAAAGCATAAAACCTTTTTCTAACAAAATTTAAGTTTCAAAGTGCTGGCGTGACCTTGAAGATAAAATCAAGGTCACCAAAATCTAATAAAACCAGCAATTGGTTAAAGAGACAGTGTGCACACAAACTTTTTACTGCATTAACAATGCTCACTTTTTGAGTATTTATAATGTAGTGACCTTGAAAATAAGGTCAAGGTCATCAAAATCTAATCACTTATTTCCCCCATCCTGATGATGTATCTGTGCTAGTTTGGTCAAATTCCAGCCATTGGTTAAAGAGATAATGTAAACACAAACTTTTTAACTTTTTACTGCATTAATAAGGCTCACTTTTTTGAGTATTTATAGTGTAGTGACCTTGAAAATAATGTCAAGGTCACCAAAATCTAACCACTTCTTTGCCCCATTCTTATGATGTATCTGTGCTAGTTCGGTCTATTTCTAGCTATTGGTTAAAGAGATATTGTGCACACAAACTTTTTACTTCATTAGCAAGGCTCCTTTTTGAGTATTTATAATGTAGTGACCTTGAAAATAAGGTCAAGGTCACCAAAATCTAATCACTTCTTTCCCCTATACTGATGATGTATCTGTGCTAGTTTGGTTAAATTCCATCCATTGGTTAAAGAGATAATGTGCACACAAACTTTTTACTGCATTAACAAGGCTCACTTTTTTGAGTATTTATAGTGTAGTGACCTTGAAAATAAGGTCAAGGTCACCAAAATCTAATCACTTCATTGCCCCATCCTTATGATGTATCTATGCTAGTTTGGTCAAATTCCAGCCATTGGTTAAAGAGATAGTGTGCACACAAACTTTTTTTCTGTCTTTTTCTGTCTTTTTTCTGCATTAAGAAAAAAATTTACAAAGGGCAATAACTCCAAGAGAATTGGCCCTTAGCCCTTACTTTCTCTTATGTAGGTACATCTTATTGATATCAATGTGTCTGCAGAAATTGATGAATATCCATCACTGCATTTTCAAGATAGGAAAAAAACAGCGTCGCGGACGGACACACGGACAGACGGATGGACAGATGGACAAACACATGGACGTGAAAACAGTATACCCCCACAAACAAAGTTTATGGGGTATAATGAAGAAAATAGGATGACTGTTGTAGACACAAAGAGGAAAGGAAAAGAGTGCCATGACTGCTGTTAAAACTGAGTGGATGCAGTATGAGAGGAAACAAGCAAATTCCATGGGGAATTTATGTCCCCCGCCTTATTTTTATTTGAGGTGTTAAAAATGGTAAAGTTAACCAGAGGACCATTGGTCCTGTATCAATTAACTAAGTATTGAAGCAGGAAACCAGTGATAAAAAATAATTTCAAGATTCTGAAAAAACCACATGCATATCTTCAGACCATCCTTAAAGCACCTGTAAAGTTTCAAAGGATCGGCTTAAAACTGAGTTACGGGGTCGGTACCTACTCCCTATACGCTTCTGTAGTAGTAGAACTCAAAAACTGTCTAAGTTAAAAATGCAGAAAAAGTGATAAAAATTCTTTCAGGATTCTGAAAAACCTCATGCATATCTTCAGGCCATCCTAAAAACCCTTGTAAGTTTCAAAAGGATCGGACAAAAACTGTGGGAGGAGTTAAGGGGACAAGGTACCTGCTCCCTATACACTTCTGTAGTATTTGTTTGTTTGATTTGGGCTTAACGTCGCTTTCAACCTTTTTCAGTCATATCGCGATGGTGTCTGGATGTGGCAGGGAGCTCAATGCTCACTTTTAGAGTGCTGCCTCACTGAAATATCACGCCCCAGACACTTTGACATGATATTCCACCCAGTCACATTATACTGACACTGAGCTGACCAGTTCAGCCAAGCGAAAGAGCAGCTAGTACCATTTTTAAAGTCTTTGGTATGACCCGGCCGGGGATCGAACCCGCAACCTCCCGGTCACAAAGCTGACGTTCTACCACTGAGCCACTGTGCCGGTTTCTGTAGTATTAGAACTAAAAAAATGTCTGTTAAAAATGCAGAAAAAGTGATAAAAAATTATTTCAGGATTCTGAAAAAAACCACATGCATATCTTCAGGCCATGCTGAAAGCCCATGTAAAGTTTCAAAAGGATCGGCCAAAAACTGTGGGAGGAGTTAAGGGGACAAGGTACCTACTCCCTATACGCTTCTGTAATATTAGAACTCAAAAAATGTCTATGTTCAAAATGTCTAAAAAGTAATAAAAATTAATTTCAGGATTCTGAAAAAACCACATGCACATCTTCAGACCATCCTTAAAACACCTGTAAAGTTTCAAAAGAATCGGCCAAAAACTGTGGGAGGAGTTAAGGGGACAAGGTAACTGCTCCCTATACACTTCTGTAGTATTAGAACTAAAAAAATGTCTAAGTTAAAAATGCGGAAAAAGTGACAAAAAAATTTTTTCAGGATTCTGAAAAAACCACATGCATATCTTCAGGCCATCCTAAAAGCCCATGTAAAGTTTCAAAAGGATCGGCCAAAAACTGTGGGAGAAGTTAAATGGACAAGGTACCTACTCCCTATAGACTTCTGTAATATTAGAACTCAAAAAATGTCTAAGTTAAAAATGCGGAAAAAGTGATAAAAAATAATTTCAGGATTCTGAAAAAACCACATGCACATCTTCAGACCATCCTTAAAACACCTGTAAAGTTTCAAAAGGATCGAACAAAAACTGTGGGAGGAGTTAAGGGGACAAAGTACCTACTAAAAACTCGGAACCACGCACCACGCACCACACGCCACGTGCCACGGAAAACCAAAAACAGTGTCCCTCCACTTTTCTTTGAAAAGGCGGGGGACAATAAAAACAGTGGGCATGTATGACTGTTGTAGAGACTGTATAGCTACAGTATAACAGGAAATGAAGAAATTAGAATTTTGACTGTGGAAATAGTGAGAGTGCAGTATAAAATGAAAGAGCAAGTGGTCTGACTGGTGTAGAGTCATTGTGACAACATATATAAATACTTTGTAATGATTTAATGAAGAAAAATAAGTTATTCTTTTTTAAAAAGAGTATTCAAAATGAATTTGGGCATAAGATCACCAAGAGTCCATATGCAAACACTGAAAACCCAGACCAGTCTACACATCTTCTTCAAGGCTGTTCAATGCCTTCACTGTTCAACACTCAAAAGCTGATCTTTACTGATTCTAATAGATAATCATGAATACACTGACAATTGATTGGGTTTAGGTTTTACTGCCCAGTCAACCCATTAGGGTCATGTTGAGCCAGTCAGTTTACCTAACAACACTTTTCCTGGCAGGCTTCATCCTCTAAGTGGTTATGTATCCAGTATTTGTGCACATTCTTTTGCCAGAAACCTGCAACTGCTCTTCTTGAATCAGCCAAAGGGAGAGAATGACCGTAGAAAATATTACATGGTCAATCTCACCAAAGAATGTTGCTGCATTCGACTGAGCCAATGAGGTCTGCTAAATACACTGACAAAACAGCACCAATGTACAGGCTGTGTTTGCATATGGAATTTGTTTGTCACAGTGTCAACTTGATGAAGACTTTCCAATAGTAACATACAATTAAATAAAATGTTTGCATGTAAGTAAAGTACTGAGTACCAAAGTTACATGAATGGGACAAGAACAAAACAATGAGTTGTAAATCTCAGAACTCAGAGGCTAATATTAGCTAACCCTTTAGACCTGTCTAGACTGGGCCCTGGCAGCAACTGTGAAAACATATTATGTTTGTGTTGGGGTTTACCAATACGTCAACCCTTGTGGGTCATTTTGTGTAATCTCCCTGAGAAAGGGAGAAGAGAGATAGAAGAGATAGTAGAAGAGATGAAAGAGAGGGACAGGGGAGAAAGGCAAATGAATGAAAGTGAAGAAACAGAAGAAATAAAAACATTATCCCTCAATCCTACCCTTGCAAGGATAGCAGGACTTGTCAAACTGTAAGCCAATATCAGTTGGACACCCTAATGATGTAAGATACATGACACCTTTGCCTCACCGAAGCACCCCAAAAGCTTACTATATCATCGCCTATAACCTATACATAAGCATGGCAAAAGCACAGAGCTGTTTCATGAGAAAACCGTTATCATGCCATACAGACCCACATATTCTTCTCTACCATATTTTTCCTAAATATTTGGACATATAAAATCTTACCAAACTTCTAAAATTTGAACTAGTCCATTTTACTACCTGACTGTTTAAAACTGCTGGATGAATGGCAAACAGTGTAGACCCTGATCAGATGCCATAGTCTGCAACATCCGAGTCTTATTGTTTGCTCAGGTCTGTCTGTCTGAACATTTAGGATAAATATGGTTACTATGATGTGTGTAAAGAGTAGATCTAGCAGCTGGTTAAGAATTCTGTAGGTTTTCCGAATTGCCTACTAATAGTTTAAGTACAGCAGGGGAAATCTACCGTGTTTACCCTAAATATTCTGACACCTTTAACTGTTTGCTCAAATCTGTCTGTGTGAATACTTAGAGTAATTATGGTAGTATTACTGAGGGAGATTACCTATAGTTCTGTTCTAGGTTCTTCTTGAATTGAACTTCCAGTGGCTGAAATATACTTGGTGAGAACAAGTACACCCCACAGTTAATTGTTGTACTGATGAATGTCTCTGGCTTCTCCACATAATGCAAAACCTGTAATAATTGAAAGGTAAGCTAAAACAGATCAGAAATTTATAAAATTATACAATGAAACCCCTCCAATTCAACCAGACAATTTTGTTTGAATTATCAGATTTTGAACAAGCGATGGTTGAAACATATACATATGTTTCATTTGGGACTTCAAAATCACTATGAACTAGAACAGTGTTTTCGGAGGAAAACCTATGTCCCCCACCTATCAAACAGACCTATCATTGAAAAAGGTAGTATCTATAATTTATCTTTTTTTGTGTGTGTATGTGGTCGATGGGGGCCATTTTCCAAAATCTAAGCCCTAATGTGACCTTGAAAATGGGGTCAAGGTCACCAAAATCTAATGAGGTCAAGGTCACCAAAATCTAATCAGTTCTTGTTCCTGTCTCAACAATATAGCTGTACAAGTTTGGTCAAAATCCATCCATTCATTCGGGAGATAGGGTGCAGAAAAGTCATTTTCCAACAACCTGAGCCCTCCTGTCACCTTGAAAATGGGGTCAAGGTCACCAAAATCTAATCAGTTCTTTTTCATGTCACAACAATAAAGTTGTGCAAGTTTGGTCAAAATCCATCCATTCCTTCATGATAGGATGCAGAAAAGCCATTTTCCAACAATCTGAGCCCTCCTGTGATCTTGAAAATGGGGTCAAGGTCACCAAAATCTAATCAGTTCTTTTTGATGTCACAACAATATTGTTGTGCAAGTTTGGTCAAAATCCATCCATTCCTTCATGAGATAGGGTGCAGACAAGCCATTTTCCAACAATCTGAGCCCTCCTGTGACCTTGAAAATGGGGTCAAGGTCATCAAAATCTAATCAGTTCTTTTTCCATGTCTCAGCAATATAGATGTACAAGCTTGGTAAAAATCCATCAATTCATTCAGGAGATAGGGTGCAGACAAGCCATTTTCCAACTATGTAAGCCATCATGTGACCTTGAAAATGGGGTCAAGGTCACCAAAATCTAACCAGTTCTTTTACATGTCCCAGCAATCTAGATGTGTAGGTATGGTCAAAATCCATTTGTTCCTTCAGGAGATTGGGTGCGGACAAGCAATTTTCCAACTTTTTCTAACAAGCTAAGTCCTCGTGTGACCTTGAAAAGGGGTCAAGGTCATCAAAATCTAATCAGCAATTTTCTCCCACCTAATGATAAATTTGTGTAAGTTTCGCCAAACTCCATCCATTCATTAAGGAGATAGAGTGCAGACAAGAGGCTATGCTGACGCCGACGCCGACGTTGACGCCGACAGGATCCGCACTAAAAACAATATGTCTCCCCCTATGGTGGGGGACATAATTATATAGAATTTTAAATTATTATGTTTGAATTATCAAGGTTCTTCTGTATATATATATATAATACTGATGTTTTTCTTACTTCTCCAAGAAAACAGGTTTCATGATAATAAATTTAATAAGACAATTCCAAAGCTACCAATACTATATTTTTATGGAGTGAAAATCACTACATCAGTGGTAGTTAAACATATAACTTCTTTTTTTTTTCTCTAATACAGTGCAGTTTAATTTGAGCTGCAACTTCAGAAAACATACCTTTAGACATGTGCACTCAGCAAAGACACAGTCTGATCATGATGATGACGATGAGTTCAGGTTTAAATACGTGTAGACCCATGAGGGTTATTTGCATCAAAATGGTATACAAATTTGGTTTGATATTGAAACAGTTATAATAATAACAAGTCAGGTATGCTTGAAAATATAAAACTAGAAGGAATTCAAAATTAAAAATAGTTATATTTTGTTAAAAAGATTAACATGCTTTAAAAACTATGCACAGTCTCATCAGAATCTTCATTGGTGAGTTTGGATAGCCAAGGATGAAAAGTTTCTTCATACGGACAACAAAGACTCTGATCAGACTGCACAACTGAGCAGGCTGATTTGAGTACTAGTTCAGTGCATATGTCTGAAGGTACTTTTTCTCACATTGCATCTCATTTTATTCAATCAAATTAGGGACCTTCTCAGGCTTAAATTAACTTTGTAACTCAACAAACACAACAAAACATACTGGCAATGACTTCACTAAACATAATACCATAATACATGTATATGACAGAGATGAATGAAGAAAAAATGATAAAGAGAATAAAAATCTTTGGTTGTATCTGAATCATTATCTATCACATATTTATTTGCCTTTACACAGCATTTTTGTGTACTGATCATACAGTGGAACCTCCATCAATTGTCATCTTCTTACAACAGCCACCTCCATACATAAGTCAGTTTTCTGACTCCCAAGGTACTGTTTTACTATATCTAACCTCTCCACAACAGTCAATTTTATGACTTCCAAAGGGTGATTGATGTAAAGAGGTTCAACTGTATTTCTAAATTTGAAACAATCATACATTTAGTTAAAGTAAAACACATCAAACTTGGGCAGTTTGTTTGGAAGGGTTGTTTGCACATTTTAATTTTGGTTCATTCATACTTTCAGATGTATTTTAGTTATAATAATTACATTTGATCTTCTGAAAGAATTTTGGCAAATTCCTCGAGCTAAAAGAGCCAAGGAGATCTCAGCATTTGTTACTCCTGATGTATTATATCAATATAACATTTCAATGCTTAATCAACTCCATAAAAGCTGGATTGGAGCATTGTAAGGCTTACATCGATGGTGCCGTCATATACAGCAATGAGAGGAATCAAAATTCAGAGACTATCAATGCATTCTTTGACAGACTAAGTGAAGCAAAACTGACAATAAATCTTGCCAAATGTGAATTCTATCAAGCAAATTTAACATTTCTAGGACATGGTGTGGGTCAAGATCAGGTTAAACCTGTAGAAACTTAAGTTGAAACTATCTCAGATTTTCTGGTTGCCACATGCAAAAGACAACTGATCAGTGATTCTTGGTATGGCCAGTTATTACAGAAAATTCTGTAATATATTTTTCTGTCTTTGCTGAGCCACTGACTAATTTATTTAACAAAAGAATGAAGTTTGTATGGACCAATGACTGCAATATTGCCTTTGATAAACTGAAAGCCATACTGAAGAGTGAGCTACTTCACTTGGCATCAAATTTTGACAAAAAGTTTAAGCTAGCCCTAGATGCAAGTGACACTGGTGTAGGTGGTGTACTGGTACAAGTAGATGACAATGGTGTGGATCACACAGTTTGTTACTTTTCCAAAAAGTTTAACAAACATCAAAAGAATTATTCTACAGTAGAGAAAGAATGCTTGTCTCTCATTCTTACTCTTCAACATTTTGACGATTATCTAACTTCTTTACCCTTGCCTACTGTTGTTTTCAATGATCAGAATCCACTAACTTTCATCCATCAGATGAAAAACAAGAATCAGAGGTTACTCTGATGGAGCCTCTTGTTACAGGAATACAATCTTAACAAGAGGCTCCATCTGAGTAACCTCTGATTCTTGTTTTTCATCTGATGGATGAAAGTAAGTAGATGTTTAATTTTTTTAAGTATCATTATTTTCATATTTGTTGCAAGTTTCTGATGTTTTGTACCTTTTAAAATTGATTTTTGATCTATTTTATACTGAATTAAAGGAGCTTCTCTTAAAGTAAATAATTTGTTCCCTACTGAACTTTATGGAAAATCATGTTTACAGAAAACAGTTGTTTTTATTCCTTTTAGAACATTCTGGAAGGAATAGAATGTCCATAAATTTTCTTGAAACTGATAGAAACTTCTTTTATAGGTCATGGAAGCCTGTAGAACATTCTGTAATATCCTAGAACATTCTGTAATATCCTAGAGCATTCTGTAATATCCTAGAACATTCTGTAATATCCTAGAACATTCTGTAATATCCTAGAACATTCTGTAATATCCTAGAACATTCTGTAATATCCTAGAACATTCTTGAATATTTAGAACCATTGAGAAATTTTAAGAAATTTATAGAACTTTCTGGGTTGAGCTATTTTGGCATGTCAAACAACATTTTGAATATTCTTGACTAAAACTGGTTTGTGTTTGTGTTGAGGTTTTACGGCCCAGTCAACCCAATGGGGTCATGTCGAGCGCGGTCAGTTTACCTAACCACACATTTACTGGGCAGGCTTAGTCCTCTAAGCGGTTAACCAGTATTGTGCACATTCTTTCGCCAGAAACTGACAACTGCCCTTCTTGAATCAGCAGAAGGGAGAGAATGACCGTAGAAAATATTTCATGATCAGTCTCCACGAAAGAATGTTGCCGACCTCGGCGGGGGTTGAACCCGCGACCTCCTGGTCTCCAGTCGGACGGCGCATCCAACTGAGCCACCGAGGCCGACTGACTAAAACTGGAAAATGAGTGTTGCTTCTGGCAATATTTTTCTCTAGAATTTTTTTGATGCTATATAAAGGGAATAGATTTCATACGGGTATCTTTTGTTAACGTTTTGGAAATTAACTGTATATTCTACATTGGATTACTTTTTCATTTTATTCATTCTGGACTTAAACTCTGTGCTCAGAGACTTCACATAGTGGGATCAGAAACTTTCATTCAAAGGACTTGTTTTAGAATTTCTTGTGGAAATTTTCTGAGGGTCTTAATGAACTGTAAATCTTGAAAGGTACTGTTAACTTATATTTTTCTGTTTTGAACTTTGTCTTATCTTTTTTCTTATTAATAAGTATTGTTAATAATTTTCAAGCATGTTGCTGGTTTCACTTTCATTCCTTTCTCGTTTCGCCTGGCTCATAACAGCCACACTATATACATTTATTGTAAACTGAATACCCTATTTGCCCCATTTAGTGCCCCTGCTCCTATAAGTGCCCCCTCACCATTTTTCCAAGAAAAATGTCATAAGCGCCCCTTCTGCAGTTGGAGGAAAAATATTTTCACTTACCTAAAGTAAAGATTTTAGCCTTTCGATCATCGCCAGATTTACTTTAAATCTTAACACTCAAGGCATTTCAAAGCCCCCTCTATCTCAGTGTGTCTGTGTTGATTGCTTGTCACTTTACATGTTATGCTTCCACTATGTTGCATGAAAAAAGCAACAGTTTTACTAATTTCGCATGGTACATATCCAACTGTGATTTGTCCCTTTTTTACAGCCACTGCATATTTATCATATTCAGTTATTAAGTTTACTGGCAGTGTCGAGAATTTCTCCTTCCACTTGGGTCCAAACATTTTTAAAAACATGAAATCCGCGAATTGAATATATGCCATGTCATAACTTTTGTGTATTCAAAGCTAGCGGTCAAAACAATCAGCTTCCCACATTGCAGAAGCGGACATTCCCACTTTCACAACAGAGGGATAGAGTTTTGTTGCCGAACAATATCACCCTGACAATACTTTAGCCAAGCTTCAAAATTAAAACTACTCTTCTTGAAATCATTTCACTTTGCACACCCCAATTAGTTACCTTAGCATGTTCCGAAAGAAACAAATGATGTCAACCCTTCCGAATTTTGGATTCATCCAAAACTGACTGTCTTACAAGCGGGGCTCTTGGAAGGGAAAACTAGAGCTGGTGTTTGTAAAACACTATGCCCCCAACTGCCTGAGTCTAACACTGTTTGACTCCAACACTGCTTAGCCATGACGGTAACAACAGTACAAATATATGATTTCAATGTTATTTTATCAAAGGGAAATAACTCTAAAATAGGAGATGATTGGGATAAGAAAAAAATACGGATCACCTATTTTTTCATGAGGAATCAAAACATGAAATTTCAAAACATTAGCATACATGGTTCTAAACTTATGCTATACACAATAAAGCAATGACATTAAATGGCCCGAAATTGCGAAGGGCCATAACTACAACATTTCATTTAATTGGTTCAAAATTTATTCAGGTGATCTCCTCCTCAATCCCAATCAGTATACCAAATATCATGGCTCTAGCTTAAATACTTTTTGAGATATCTTGCTGAAAAAGTCAAAATGCCTAGAACTACAAAGGGCCATAACTACATCAATTTTTCATGGAATTCCCTAAAAAACAAACCAGGTAATCTCCACATCATCCCCAATCAGCATATAATATTTCAAGACCCTAGCTTAAGTGCTTTTTGAGAAATCTTGCTGACAAGGTCAAAATGAGCAGAACTGCAAAGGGCCGTAACTTTATCAATATTTTCATGGAATTCTCTCAAAATATAATCGGGTAATGTACACATCATTCCCACTCCCTGTATCGAATTTCAAGAACCCAGCTTAAATACTTTTCAAGATATCTTGCTCACAAGATTTAATTCTGATTTTTTTCAAAGGGGCATAACTTTAAATAAACATGCTAGACAAGAAACAAAATACGGGTCGGCTATTTTTTCATTGGGAACCCAAATATAAAATTTCAAAACCCTAGCGTGCAGGGTTCTTAAGATATGGCATGCACAAAAAAAGCTTGATGAACGGACAAACAGTCGGATGGACAAATGAAGGCAAAATAATATGCCCCATCAATTTCATTTGAAACTGGGGGCATAATCAGGTCATCTACTCATCACTACCAATCTATTCATCAAGTTTCAAGGCTCCAGCTTCAATAGTTTTTGAGATATTTTGTTCACAAGGGAAACATGCCCAAATTTACAAAGGGCCATTACTTATGAAATATTTTTCAGAATTTATAAAAAAATTAATCAGGTCATCTACTCATCATTACCAATCAATTCACCAAGTTTCAAGTCTCTAGCTCTAATAGTTTTTTGAGATATTTTGCTGACAAGATAAAAATGCCCAAAATAACAAAGGGGCATAACTCAAGAAGTATATTTCAAAATTTCTTCAAAAGTTAATCAGGTTGTCTACTCATCACTACCAGTCTATTCATCAAGTGTCAAGGCTCTAGTTCTAACAGTTTTTGAGATATTTTGCTGACAAGGTAAAATTGCCCAAAATTACAAAGGGCCATAACTCATGAAGTATTTTTCAGAATTTCTTCAAAAATTAATCAGGTCATCTACTCATCACTACAAATCCATTTACTAAGTTTCAAGGCTCTAGCTCTAACAGTTTTTGAGATATTTTGCTGACAAGATAAAAGTGCCTAAAATTACAAAGGGGCATAACTCAAGAAGTTTTTTTCAAAATTTCTTCAAAAGTTTATCAGGTTGTCTACTCATCACTACCAGTCTATTCATCAAGTTTCAAGGCTCTAGCTTCAATAGTTTTTGAGATATTTTGCTGACAAGTTAAAAATGCCCTAAATTACAAAGGGCCATAACTCATGAAGAGTTTTTCAGAATTTCTTCAAAAGTTAATCAGGTCATCTATACATCACTACAAATCCATTTACTAAGTTTCAAGGCTCTAGCTCTAACAGTTTTTGAGATATTTTGCTGACAAGGTAAAATTGCCCAAAATTACAAAGGGCCATAACTCAAGAAGTATTTTTCAAAATTTCTTCAAAAGTTAATCAGGTTGTCTACTCATCACTACCAGTCTATTCATCAAGTTTCAAGGCTCCAGCTTTAATAGTTTTTGAGATATTTTGCTGACAAGTTAAAAATGCCCTAAATTACAAAGGGCCATAACTCATGAAGAGTTTTTCAGAATTTCTTCAAAAGTTAATCAGGTCATCTACACATCACTACACATCCATTTACTAAGTTTCAAGGCTCAAGCTCTAACAGTTTTTGAGATATTTTGCTGACAAGGTAAAAATGCCCAAAATTACAAAGGGCCATAACTCAAAAGGCATTTTTCAAAATTTCTTCAAAAGTTAATCAGGTTGTCTACTCATCACTACCAGTCTATTCATTAAGTTTCAAGGCTCTAGCTCCAACGGTTTTTGAGATATTTTGCTGACAAGATAAAAATGCCCAAAATTACAAAGGGCCATAACTCATGAAGTATTTTTCAGAATTTCTTCAAAAGTTAATCAGGTCATCTACTCATCACTACAAATCCATTTACTAAGTTTCAAGGCTCTAGCTCTAACAGTTTTTGAGATATTTTGCTAACAGGTAAAATTGCCCAAAATTACAAAGGGCCATAACTCAAGAAGTATTTTTCAAAATTTCTTCAAAAGTTAATCATGTTGTCTACTCATCACTACCAGTCTATTCATCAAGTTTCAAGGCTCTAGCTTAAATAGTTTTTGAGATATTTTGCTGACAAGATTGCATCCATATTTTTTCAAAGGGCCATAACTCAGAAAAGGGGCATAATCCTGTCAAGAAAAAAAATACATGTCAGCTATTTTTTCATGAGGAATCCATATATGAAATTTCAAAACAGTAGCATTCAAGGTTTTAAAGTTATGCTATGCATCAAAAAGCGTGACGAACGGACGGACGGACGGACGGAAGGACGGACGGACGGACGAACAACCCAGAAGCAATATGCCCCTCCAACTTCTTTGAAGTTGGGGGCATAATAACGTACCCTGAAGAAAAAAAGTCCCTGGCATCAGTAAACTATTGCAGACAGCGACAGTCCCGATCAGCCTATAAACTCTTATAGTCTGATCGGGACTGTTGCAGGCTGTTTACAGACTGCAGTTACAATAGTGGCTGTGTGTTTAATCAACTCCCATTTTTACAATATGCATCAGCAAACCTGATCTATAAATAGCTACTATGATGGCGTTTACTACACTGTACCTGTACACATATTCTGATGAAACTATAGTGCTTGGAGGATAATTTGACAGTGACTCACAGCAGCTACCACTCTACCTGGGTAAAGCAAGTTTTGCACTGATTATCGGGGAAACCGTTACTAAGAATTTTATGTATACACAATCTTATAGCTATAAGTGTGAATTTGGTTAGTATGATGCAATAGCGCAGTTTGTAGAGTGGAGCGCTCTGGACGAATGATTATATGACTGTTTTGTACATGAGACCCTATCAGCATCTCAGCTTTTTTTTTTTTATTACTTTTACTTTGCTTTCGATCCTTGTGTGTTACATATTATATTATTGTAATTAGATTTTATTAGACATCATTATGGCGTTGTTGACATTTTTACACAAATAGCATGCTTCCAGCGTTCTTGTCTCCATATGCATTTGCACAGATTGTCTGCATGTGGTAAATCGTCAAACTAAAAGTTTAACTAGACTCACCGGTTTTCTTCTTGTCTTTATTTAACTTTAAAAGATATACAAAATAGAAAATTAAAGTGTCGCTATCACTGAAAATTTGCTTGGTACCTGATTGCAAAATACATTTTCTTTCTTAACATATTTTTCTTTTATATTTATTCTTAACAAGTATAAAATAAAAAAAAAAAGATAACGAAAACACTAGGATTCGAACCCATGATGTCCAGATTGTACTCTAAGAAAACTACAACTGAGCTACTGCTTCTTATAATATTTATTGAAGGTAGCTATTTGGGTGGTGTTTACCTATTTATCAAAATGGACTTGGTCAAACAATATAAACAATCAGTGACGTCACTGTCAACTTATCCTCCCAATATAGTACCAGAATGTTACCAGACCCAGACAGGATCACCAGTCAGGTGTGCATCTGACTGAATCACTGAGGCCAGCAGATAGCTAAACATAAATACTGATCTTTATTTTAGTTTTAGTCATTAGTTCATGATATTTCTTAACTGAAAAAAATACAGAATCACTGATAGCTAAACATAAATACTGATTTTTATTTTAGTTTTAGTCATTAGTTCATGATATTTCTTGACTGAAAAACATACACAATCATAGATAGCTAAACATAAGTTCTGATCTTTATGCAAAGTACACAAATGCCCCCACACTTTGTTCTTTGCCCATATGACAACAACATCTGGATGCAGAAATTTCAAGAACTATTTTCCAAATGCTCAATCTGATCTGTTATACATTTTGATCACTAGCCCCATCAAAGAGCATAATCAAGGGGCAACTCTAGCTCAGAGTTGCAGGTTTAGGTCTGGGTGAGTAGCATACCAAATTTCAAATTCCTAGCATAAAAGGTACCAAAGTTATGACCTCCAGGAGAAATGCGGACATAAATGTCAATGTAGACAGATAGACATAAATACTGATCTTATCATTACACTTTTAGTCAATAGTTCATGGTATATCTTGACTGAAAAACATACTAGAAACTATATTTAGACTGCTTAACATAAATACTGATGTTTATTTTACAGTTTTAGTATTAGTTTGTGGTATTTCTTGACTGAAAAAGAATACTAGGGACCAGAATAAGACAGCTTAATAAGAATTGATTGTGTTGGGGTTTAACAACACATCAACCCTTGTGGGTCATTTTGTGTCGTCTCCCAGAGAAAGGGAGAAAAGAGATAGAAGAGATTGTAGAAGAGATGAAAGAGAGGGAGAGGAACAGGGAAGAAAGAGGAACAGGAATGAAAGTGAAGAAACAAAAGAAATTAAAACGTTCCCCCTCTACCCTTACCTGCTACAAGGATAGCAGGCTTTGACCAACTGTAAACCAATATCAGTTGGATGCCCCAGTGACGTAAGATACACGACAACCCCCACTTAATATAAATGCTATCTTTATTTTACACTTTAGATGGTATCTTTACATGGTACTTCTTGATTAAAAAACATAGTGGAGACCAAACTGAGTAGCTTAACGTGAATTCTGATGTTTATTTTACACTTTTAGTCATTAGTTCAGGTATTTCTTGACTAAAATCATTCTTGAGACCATATTTAAATAGCTTAACATAAATGCTGATTTTTATTTTACACTTTTAGTCATTAGTTCATGGTATTTCTTGACTGAAAAACATACTGGAGACTTATAATATTTAGACAGCTAAACATAAATATTGATCTTTATTTTACACTTTTAGTCATTAGTTCATTCTTTTTCTTCACTGAAAAACATAGTGGAGACCATACACGTATTTAGATAGCTAAACATAAATGCTGATCTTTATTTTACAATTTTAGTCATTAGTTCATGCCTTCATGGTATTTCTTTACTGAAAAACATAGTGGCGACCATATTTCGATAGCTAAACCTGAATTCTGATCTTAATTTTAGTTTTAGTCATTAGTTCAAGGTATTCCTTGACTGAAAACATACTAATGGATTGTGTGTCAGTATGAATGGGACTGTACATTTCTGAGCTTCATATGTCTTTTTGACTTTCTTTTAAGACCATTTCTGATTTGTAGCTTTTTGTGAATGATTAATCCACCATCATTTGGTTATCCTCTACACAGGTGCTTGCTGGATGCTTCATGGCACAATTCTGTTCTGCTAGAGATTCTCTACAGCTTTATTGTTTGGCTGTACATGCGTACTGTTAATTTTTGGTGATATGAGTTAAAGAGGTATATCTGCAGGCACAGTATAAGTGTAATTATAACCAAACTTATCTTTCATGATCAGTAAATCTAAAAGATGATCTCATAAATAAATTCATACTTTCATGTAATCCTTGAAACCCATGTCTCTATGCCCCTAAGACTGAGCAGCTCTGCTTGCAAAATATTTTGAACGATTTTGTTTGACATATTTTTACAAGATATTTAAAATCTCCATATTCCTCAAAAATAGACATTTTTTATCCAAGAAAAGTTTATAAAGATACAATCATAAAATGTGGTATCTGACAGCCTGTTAAGTTTCATTTTTAATCCACTTCAAAAAGGAGAGACTCACTGAAATTTTTAAGGCTGTCAGATGCCACATTTTATGATCGTATTGATACCATATATGGTATAAATTTATTAAACCTTTCTTGGATTAAAAAAAAGTCTATTTTTGAGGAATATGGAGCCTTTAACCAAATATCTATCAGAACAACAAAAATAAAAACAAACAATAGGGCCATGATGGCCCTGTAACGCTCACCTGAGTAACATAGCACTTTGAGAACATGACCTAGAACTGATCAAGGAAAACATTCTGATTAAGATTCATTATGATTATATTAACAAGTTAGACAATGTAGCATGTCTAATGGACTGTGAAATAGCGGTCAAGGTCAAATATGGATGACTGCACTCAAGAGGCCATGCTAAGATGTATGCATATACTAAGTATTACTGGCTGTAGAAGCAATGGTTACTGAGAAACTGACCTAAACACAAACACTTCACAAGTACCAAATATCACTCTGTAGGACCAATAATTACTGAGAAACTGACCTAAATGGAAAAACTTAAGAAAGTCACTGGATAGAAAAATATACATCACCTTGAAATCATCAAGACAAACATTTTGAGCAAGATTCATGATGATCACTTTAAAAATGTGACCTCTAGAGCATCAACAAAGTTTTCCTTTGATTTGGCCAGGTGACCTAGTTTCTGATATCAAGTGACCCAGTTTTAAACTAGACCTAGAAATCATCAAGACAAACATTTTGAGCAATATTTATGATGATTACTTAAAAAATGTGACCTCTGGAGTGTTAACAGTTTTCTGCTGATTTGGCCTGGTGACCTAATTTTTGACCCCATGTGACCCAGTTTTGAACTTGACCTAGAAATCATCAAGACATTATTTTGAGCAAGATTCATGATGATTGCTTCAAAAATGTGACCACTAGAGTGTTAACAAAATTTTCTGCTGATCTGGCCTGGTGACCTATTTTTTGACCCCAAGTGACCCAGTTTCGAACTTGACCTAGAACTCATCAAGACAAACATTTTGAGCAAGATTCATGATGATTGCTTCAAAAATGTGACCGCTAGAGTGTTTATAAGGTTTTCTGCTGATTCGGCCCGGTGACCTAGTTTTTGACCCCAAGTGACCCAGTTTCAAACTTGACCTAGAAATCATCAAGACAAACATGTTGAGCAAGATTCATGATGATTGCTTCAAAAATGTGACCACTAGAGTGTTAACAAGGTTTTCCGCTGATTTCGCCAGGTGACCTAGTTTTTGACCCCAGGTGACCCAGTTTCAAACTTGACCTAGAAATCATCAAGACAAACATTTTGAGCAAGATTCATGATGATTGCTTAAAATATGTGACCGCTAGAGTGTTAACAAAGTTTTCTGCTGATTTGGCCCGGTGACTAGTTTTTGACCCCAAGTGACCCAGTTTCAAAACTGACCTAGAACTCATCAAGACAAAACATTTTAAGCAAGATTCATGATGACTGCTTCAAAAATGTAACCACTAGAGTGTTAACAAGGTTTTAGCTGATTTGGCCAGGTGACCTAGTTTTTGACCCAGTTTCGAACCTGACCTAAAAATCATCAAGACAAACATTTTGAGCAAGATTCATGATGATTGCTTCAAAAATGTGACCGCTAGAGTGTTAACAAGGTTTTCTGCTTATTTGGCCCGGTGACCTAGTTTTTGACCCCAAGTGACCCAGTTTAACTTGACCTAGAAATCATCAAGACAAACATGTTGAGTAAGATTCATGATGATTGCTTAAAAAATGTGACCACTAGAGTGTTAACAAGGTTTTCCACTGATTTCGCCAGGTGACCTAGTTTTGACCCCAGGTGACCCAGTTTCAAACTTGACCTAGAAATCATCAAGACAAACTATTTGAGCAAGATTCATGATGATTGCTTAAAAAATGTGACCGCTAGAGTGTTAACAAAGTTTTCTGCTGATTTGGCCCAGTGACCTAGTTTTTGACCCCAAGTGACCCAGTTTCAAAACTGACCTAGAACTCATCAAGACAAAACATTTTAAGCAAGATTCATGATGACTGCTTCAAAAATGTGACCACTAAAGTGTTAACAAGGTTTTAGCTGATTTGGCCAGGTGACTTAGTTTTTGACCCCAAGTGACCCAGTTTCGAACCTGACCTAAAAATCATCAAGACAAACATTTTGAGCAAGATTCATGATGACTGCTTGAAAAATGTGACCGCTAGAGTGATAACAAGGTTTTCCGCTGATTTGGCCCGGTGACCTAGTTTTTGATCCCAGGTGACCCAGTTTTGAACTTGACCTAGAAATCATCAAGACAAACATTTTGAGCAAGATTCATGATGATTGCTTAAACAAGTCACCCCGATGCTTCCTAGCAAGTTTGGAGTCAATTGGCCTTTCGGTTCAGGAGAAGAAGCAAAAATTAGATTTTCAAGACGGCTGTCATGGCGGCTATCTTGGATTTCCAATTGGAACAATTTTAGCTATTTTTGATCTATAAGTCACCCCAATGCTTCCTACCATGTTTGGAATCAATTGGCTTTTGGGTTTAGGAGAAGAAGCAAAAAATAGGTTTTCAAGATGTCCGCCATGGCAGCCATCTTCGATTTCCGATCAGCACGATTTTAGCTATTTTTGATCTACAAGTCACCCTGATGCTTCCTAGCAAGTTTGGAGTCAAATGGGCTTTCGGTTCAGGAGAAGAAGCGAAAAATAGATTTTCAAGATGGCGGCCATGGCGGCAAACTTGGATTTCCGATCGGCATAATTTTAGCTATTTTTGATCTACAAGTCACCCCAATGCTTCCTAGCAAGTTTGGAGTCAGTTGGCCTTTCGGTTCAGGAGAAGAAGCGAAAAATATATTTTCAAGATGGCAGCCATGGCGGCCATCCTGGATTTCCGATAGGCACAATTTTAGCTATTTTTGATCTACAAGTCACCCCAATGCTTCCTAGCAAGTTTGGAGTCAATTGGCCTTTCGGTTCAGGAGAAGAAGCGAAAAATAGATTTTCAAGATGGCAGCCATGGTGGCCATCTTGGATTTCCGATCGGAACTATTTTAGCTATTTTTGATCTACAAGCCACCCAGATGCTTCCTACCAAGTATCGAGTCAATTGGCCCAGGGGTGTAGGAGGAGTAGGCTTTTAAAGCAATTGTTGATGCCGCACGACGCATGACAAACGACGGACGACGGACATTGACTGACCACAATAGCTCACCATGAGCACTTCGTGCTCAGGTGAGCTAAAAATCAGAATTACAAATTCCACAACATCCTTCAATTAAAGGTGATTTTCAGGCATGTACCCATAACTCCATTCCCTCAATTTGATTTAATTGCTTATTTAAGGAGCTCAAAATATCCAGAGCATATAAACTGGTTGGAAATTATATTTGGACAATCACTATATTGCTATGGCCAATAATTGTATTGACATTATTGTCATTGCAGGCTGCCCTTCTAGCCCTCTCCTGCCACCACTTTGCACTTAAGCTGCCGTCTGTCTAATTTCAACTCCAGACATAAAACCCTACATTTTGGTGAAAATTTCATGAAAATCAGACAAAAATTAAAAAGGTTATCAATGATTAAAGGTCAGTTTAATGTGTATTCCATTTTTTGAGGTACATGTATTTATTGTTTTGTAATGGCATTATATTTTGTAACATGTCTTGATACTAAGCACATTACATGATACATGGTGTCCTCAGTCTTGTATGACCATGCAAAAAAGTGCCCTACCCCACACCCCTCTGCCCTCAAATCCGAGCACTGCATTGGTTTGAGATAATTTTTCGTATGCCTTAAAAATTAAGCATTTTGTGAGAAAAATTCTTTTTTTCATGAATAAAATTGTGAGTAATTAATTATTTCATTCAAAACCAGTTCTTATAAAATGTACTTTTCATTTATTTTAATGTGGCATATTTTTTGAAAGTTGTGATGTGTTGAGATTATTCCAACTGGAAGGAATGCAGAGATATGAGAAAGAATGGAAACATGAGAATTGCCCATACATCATAGCCCCAGACAAGAGAGGGTCTCTAATATTTTCCTTATTTCTCCATATTTTAGGGGTACTCATTAAAAGTCCCTCAGTGAGGCATATGTTTTGGTGGAGAAATAAGAAACATATCAGTACTTTTTGGTTGACAAAGGGCCTTATCTGCAACTATGATTCTTTAAGTCTGATTTTAAGCTACAGTTTAAGCCCATAATTCTAATGAAAGAGGTGAATTTACACCCAAATTACAGAAGTTGTGCAATGTATAACCCCAACATTTATTCAGTAGAGCTCTAGCAGCTGGGGCAAGTAGCATAAATCATTATGCCTACCTACTTCATGTACTTCCTTAAAATAATTTAGCCATGAAAAAATTTCATTTATTTTTCAGTATTTTGATAACATGACAAAGTTTATAACATAACAAAAATATCTTCACTTAGTAGTGCAGGTGAATTTCAATCTTTATTCAGACTCACAGGCCTAAAGAAATAGTGTAGACCCAGATTAGATGTCACATAACACAGTGTCTCCTCAGGGTCTACACTGTTTGCAACTCATCCAGCAGTTGTTAGACATGTCAATGGGGTAAAACTGGATTTATTTTAGGACACATATGATAAGCAGATAACATGTACATACTAATCAGGCTAGAACTCCTTCTTTTAAAGACTATGGTGTTCCCCACAGCACAGCATTTCCCATACGTACCAGATCAAGTGAAAATGTGTCTGAGTATATACCAAATGCACAAATTCATGTAATCTTGCACATCTGCATGATCTACAATGGTCTTCACTGTATATCAGTAACGATATCCAATGTTTCTTTAAGTGGACAGTGAAAAGTATAAGGCTTTTTGTACCCGCAATAGTGAGTAATGCCTAGAAAACTGACTTTTAAACAGCTGTCTATGGACACTCACAGTTTTCTAGACATTATTTATACATGTTTATTATGTAACTGGAAAAGGCATTAAGGGAAATGAATACACTTTTTGGGGAAGCAATCCTATCGAAAAAATTGTTTAGACTCCCTTCCTAAATGAGGGTCTACTCTAATAGAAAAGATTTATATCCCCTTTGGAAGCCAATTATTTCCTTTTTAGAGTTAACCCCTTTTCAGATGTGGTTAGGTGTCAGGAAAGCAACCAGGAAGTCACGAGGAAGACATGCTGTCTTCTGTGTGAAAAATGGCAGAAAATCTACCAAGAGTATCCAGTCCCGTTAAGCTATTCACAATAACTGAAAACTATTTTCTATATCTGGCTCCAGTCATTTAGAAAACATTCATTCTTATTATAACTAATCTGACTCAATGACCCTAAAAAGTCAACTATTACGTGGACTGGATATACCTGGTAAATTTTCTGCCTTTTATTACAAGGGAGACAATTGTTGTGACTTCCTGTTTGTTTTGCTGTACACCAGTCACCTTCTAAAAGGTGTCTACTCTAAAAGGACAGAATTTGCTCCCAAGGTGAGCAATTCTTTCCTTTTCCAGTAGACCTCTTTTTGCATTATGTGAATACTACAGACTCTGACCAGGCAGCACAGATGTACTTGCCCTGGATACTTTTACTGCCCACAGTTGTTTTATCTGCAATATAGCAGCTCTGTCAATTATTCTGTTAGACTGCATGCCTTCCCTCAAACTTACCTGGTACTCTGGCTATTAAACAGAAAAGAAACAATGAGAACTTAGTGTACTACAGTAACTGGGAAGGTAAGAATCTTGAATTAATTACTTGACTTTACTAAGATACTTTTCTTGCCGATGTAGCAGTTAGGTATATGATACACTTCTACTGCCTTGCGGTAGAAGCCGGCTTTTATAGCGACGTGGTAGAGTGCTGGACTTTGAATCCGGCGGACCGGGTTCGATCCCCAGTCGGGGAAAATGTGATTTGGATTTTTTCTCCTTTCCTATTACATTTGGTGGCCAGTGTGGGGGTGGCAGCCTTGGAGCCTGATGGGCGAAGCAAGTGCTGAGTTGTCACTCAGAGCTTGCGCGACATTTGTATTGGCATGAATGCATACAAATGTCTCGTTATAGGAAGGAGGGATGTAGCATTTAGGTATATGATACACTTCTACTGCCTTGCGGTAGAAGCCGGCTTTTATAGCGACGTGGTAGAGTGCTGGACTTTGAATCCGGCGGACCGGGTTCGATCCCCGGTCGGGGAAAATGTGATTTGGATTTTTTCTCCTTTCCTATTACACCTATAATAAATTGTCCAAGTCTGGCAGGTAAAATCATTTTGTTACACTGCAGAGTATTTACAACAATTGAATGGATAAGATGCCACTGACATACAGTTTTTGCAAGTTTGGTTGATTGTTCCAAGAATGAATCATGCTAACAAGCCAATTTTTATAAAGGATAATACATGGATAAAAAGATGTGAGAACAGCTCACTCTTGAGCACTTGCTGTTGAGAGACTTAAACTGTAATAATTGTCCAAAAATTCATAGTAAAACTTTCATTTAACCCTTAAAATGCTAATCACAAATGCAACAGATGACATTTTTTTTATAATTTTATCCGAGTAAGCCTGGTCTGACATTTATTTATAGTTATATACTCAAAACCAAAAGTAACTTGTCACTTTTTATTACTGAGTAATTTTATTTCTACTTCGATTTAGTTGCAATAAATCAGTTCAATTCTTTTCCTCAGTTATTCTCAACAGAATTAAAAAGAGATAATTCGTGTAAGTTCAAGTCTCGAATTACCTGCATTTATATAAAAAAGGTATTTGCACATTTTCTCACATTTTCAAAAGCAGAACGTGATTTTCAATACAAAATCTGGAAGACCATTGTTGGTCAATAAAATTTCTTGCATAATATTTTTTCTGTACTATGTGGCGATTACTCAAAAGTTGCTTAACACTGAAATTATCTCCCTTGCAATAAAAACAATATTAAATTTCGTCACTATAAAAGCCATATATCTAATATTTTTTGGAAGTTTTGAACAGTGATTTGTTTGGACCTCTACAGAGAGCGTATGATCAGAAATAGATGTAAAAGTTCTTATCATGTCAAAAGAAAAAGAGATGACAATATCCTGTAGGATTTCCATTACAAACATTGTTATGTTTGATCAAACGGCCTTCTCGATAAAAACCGACGCATTCTGAAGTTGCACAATAGTTGATGCATACATTTTGTTAATTTAAGAACAATTTTCAATACAGGTCTAAGTGAATAAAGCATCTTTGTCAGAAATAAACCATTATTTAAGGTACAGTGACCTTCCAAAAGAGAAATTAATATCTTAACTTTTGATTTTGACCACTTCTGTTTTGAGAGAGACTCTTTTGATTATCTGCTTGACAGAAAGAGCTCAACAAATCTGTATCACATACACAAATGACTGTTTTTTAATATCATTTAAATATTTTTTAAATTCCACTGAGCAAAAATCAGTAAAGCATACAACAGTGATTCAGCTAGACCAAAATCAGTTCCGGACATTTTGTCCAAATGGCAGCTGGTTCTTCCGGACATTCTGAAATTTTCTTGGACAAATTATAAAAGCTAGAAAATCACTTTACTGTGGATTCAGCAGTGGGTGGGGGCTGGCGTCTTTATCGCCATTTCCCTTGCAGAATTCCGTTTGGTCACTACTTGATTTCGGCATGAAAAATGTCAACTTTTGTCGCTTTCTAGGGGGAATGTTTTTGTGCGATGTTATGTCCAGCCCTTTACAAAATCACAAGTGTAATATTTTGCCTCGCATGGTGTCACATGTAAACAAACTCGATGAGATCAAGGCAAGTAACTCAAAGAGGATTCAGCCTTATCTACGTTTCAGCCAAACAAATTAGACTGGTTCACTCTGTTTGCGGACGCAAAACTAACGGGCATTACCGAAAATCACAAAAAAATCAATAATGTTTGATAAGCATCCAGTACATCTTAGATTGACCAATCATCGGTCGTTTTACAAGATAAAGATCGGCATCGAAAATAAACTGTAAACAACAGTAGAAATCCATATATTACAAGCCAAAAATGGCAGTCGGACAATGTGTCCAACCAGGTCAGAAAAGTTTCGGACATCTGGAAATTTCAGCAGACTATGGCCGATGACCGACGTCAAACTGAATCCCTGTACAAATATATGCTGATAAGTTACTTTTGGCTTTAAATTAATTTCAAGCCCAATTTTCACTGAAAAATAATGCAAAACTTCTTGACTGTTGTATGCTACAATTTTATTTGTCATTTTAAGAGTTAAATGGTAAATGAAACTCAGTTTTGATAAAAAAGATTACACAAGGAATTTCATCTACGGTTTCATGCAAGCAACTGATTAAAAACTGAATAAACCACTTTCTAAAAATAGCAACTGACGTCCTGTTTGCTAGTATTTACAGAATAGTGGAAACCAGTAACAAATTCCAGTGACAAATATATAATTTGTGCAGAAGATTTAATGACTTTTTATTTGACAAAATGATGACACCACCTCATCAAATTTTATCAAACTCCACTGGATGAAGAAAAGAAAACTTTTTCATTCTATTTGGAGTAACAGCTTTGTAGCTGCTTGTGATCCAGCTAGGATAAGATCAAAAAACATTTGGTCTACATATAATTTTGTCATGATCTGCCAACAGAATTGAGAGATGTGTTTGTGGATGCAGGGACTATGTCAGACAGATGATGTGATCACAACAGCCCATTATCATGATAATTTCTCTATATCATTAATTATTAGTATCTAATATCTTAATGCCTTGGGGATATATTTGTCTCTAAACCATCAGAAACAGGATGAAAAACCATTCAGGTTTATATTACAAGACATCAATTAGTAGTTCTGACCATCAAGTACATCTCCCACACAAATAGTGCTTGCTAGGATGATTTTATTACCATAGAAGCAAGGTAATAATCCACATTTTCAACTCTTAATCTTGTAACACAATTCTCACTTCGGGAAACCTGAAGCTAACACAAGAATTCTGCGGAAGTAGACGTGGCACCTGCACTGGGCAAATTCACTGGAGCGTGAAATCTAGGTCATGGGCACAGGGTCATGGTGTGTGCTTCAAAAGTATGTCAAAGACAATTACTATGCAAGGTTTGACAATCACAGCTATCACTGCTACAGAGAAATGGACTTTTATGCTAGACTCAATGTAAAATCATGACAAAGTCACTCAAGCTTAGTATCTAGTTTAAGGGCATCGGATCATAGTGTGTGCTTGAAGAGTATGTTGAGGACAATTACTATGCAAAATTTAACACTTGCAGCTATCACCACTTCACAGGAATAACACTTGCAGCTATCATCGCCTCACAAGCAAAGTCAATGGAGTGTGAAATCTGGTCAAGGGCACAAGGTCATAGTGTGTGCTTGAAAAAGTATGTCAAGGACAATTCCTATGCAAGGTATGACACTCGCAGCTATCACTGCTCCAAAGAAACATGCTTTAATGCTAGACTGGACATAAAATCATGACAAAGTCACTCAAGTGCAATATCTAGGTCAAAACAACTGGGTCATAGTGCGTGCTTGAGGAGTATGTCAAGGAAAATTACTATGCAAGGTATGACACTCACAGCAATCACCACTTTAGAGAACACACTTTAGTGCTAGACTCAACGTAAAATAATGACAAAGCCACTGAGTGCAAAATCTAGGTCAATGGCACCAGGCCATAGTGCTTGCTTGAGGAGGACAATTACTATGCAAGGTATGACACTTACAGCTATAATCACTTTAGAGAAACACACTTTAATGCTAGACTCGACATAAAATATGACAAAGCCACTGGAGTGCTAAACCTAGGTCAAGGGCACTGGGTCATAGTGCTTCATGCTGGGTCCCGATGCTACTCTTAACACAGAAATACATAAAAATTTGGTTCGCATAAAGGCTCCCAACACAGTCAATGCATCAAAGCGAAAACATAAAAATCAAAATATTCACTATGATAAACAAAGACGAGTACTCATGGCTAATTCTACTGAGTGCCAGAGTAATTGAAAACGAATAGTTGAACCACGGCGGGCCAAGCCAAAGACATATCTTAAAATCCCAACCCACTTGTTAAAGTTTTATGAAGAAGCTGTCATTGAGTCTGAGGCCCGAACCGTCGTGCACTTAAAGAGTAAAGCATAGCCATCAACCATGATTGGGTTGATAACTAGGCATGCAGTCTGGGCATAATGTCCAGGCTATAGCCAATTCTTTTATAAGGGTTAATCAGTTTTCTGAATTGCTCTGAAAAGTTTGATTTTCCCATAATTTTTCTAAATCTGTATACTAAGTCACCGTAAAATTCTGGTTCTGATATACCTTGTTGCAGAAGTGTTTTCAGACCAACGTTATATTTTTCTCCCAAGGCGATAATTTCCAAAACGCCTTTTGAAGCTTAAAATAATGATAGCCCTGCCTACAAAGTTTGGCAATATGGGATTTATTATGGCAGTTTAAGTCACTAAATTGTTGACAATATGCAAAGTGTGACAAGGTAACTGGATCCAGTTGTTGTTTCTGTTATCAGATTTTTTCACTTTTGTGTTCAGTTGAATCAATTTGCCAAATCTGGAATTTGTTTACCTCATATTCTTGCAACTTCTGATAATATTGTATTTATCTAGGTAGTTATGAATTTTTAGTTAGCTACAGTAAAACATACATTTCTTCCCACAAAACTTTGAAAAAAACACACACACACAATATGATGGGATCTATAAATATCAAAATAATTTCTACTAAAGCAAGCAGAACATAAAAGAGAATTTTTGCAAACATAATTTGGCTATTTCCAAACCAAGCAAACAAAATAAAACAAAACAAACAAAAAAAAGTAAATAGATAAAAAAAAAAAAAAAAAAAAAATAAGGAAGATTTCAGGGAGAAATGCATAAAATAAAGGAAATTAAGTCAGACATAAAAGTGAAAAAACAGTTCTTAGCTCCTAGTGTAAGACACATGTGGAGCTTACATATATGCTGTATACAACACTACCTCAGCAATGAATTAACAGTGTCAAGAAAAATGATACAAGAACTTCCACAGAAATATTCATCTCACCTGTTAGTGGGAAGTCAGCAACACTGCCAGACTCCTTTCAGCAAATATGTTACAAGTTTCATTTACCTAGCTATAGCTGAAATTTCTGAGAAATGAAATTTGCAGATACACTTGGTAGATTTTCTGCCATTTTATACAAGAGAGATGATTTTTCATGATTTCCTATTTATTATCCTACACATTATGTCCTTTCCGAACAGGGGTCTGATTTTTTTATTTGGAGTTTTACAGCCCAGTCAACATTGTTAAGATCAAGTCAAACCAGTCATTCACTTTTCCTGGGCAGGCTTAGTCATCTTAGCAATAAACCAGTACTTTATGACAACTACCCTTCTTGAATCAGTGGAATGGGGAGAATGACTGTAGAAATTACTTCATGATCAATCTCTGTGGAAGGAGGAGAATGACCACAGAAATTACTTCATGATCAATCTCCTTGGAAGGGGGATAAGGACACAGAAATCTTGATCAATCTCAGTGGAAAAGGGACAATGACCGCAGATATTACTTCATGATCAATCTCCATAAACAGGTCCTCTATAAGTGAAAAATCGAGGTACTAGACCTACATCGATGTTTTAAGCCTCGATCGAGGTTCAATAAAGCATAGAAAACAGCATGAGTATACCACGTGTGTTAACACAGGAACAATTGCATGATGATAAGTACTAAATTTGCTAGCCTATATGCTTTGCAACCAAAATATGTAAATAATGCTGAAACTTAACTGAAACTATGCAAACACTTTTTATGCCAAAAAATCTCCGAATTCTGTGTTAACTGATTAAATTACAATAAAAAAAGCAGTCCACAACAGTTCTGTCTGTCAGGTATTCAGTGAGTTCATCTGCAGCCATTTAGTGAGAAAGGGAGCTCATTTAGCCGCTTACAACATCAGCAGTCACTGTTTTCTGTATCTGGGTTGTCTCCTAAGGCGGACAATAAATGCCATGATAGAAAATCTGTATATTAAGCATACACTATTGTCGGTTGTTTTCAGTGGACAAAATCATGTTATTTTTTCTGTTTGTTTTTCTTAATTTACTGCTTTTGGCATGCCTTTTCACAAATAAAGAAAACAGATTTAGTAAGGGTATGTATATCACACACAAAGTTGCAAGCCGCACGCACACACGCTCACATAGGCACACGAAGATCTAGGATCTGTACATGCAATACAAGCACCTGTACATGCACGACTGGTTGAAGGTTACTGAAATATAGACATATCAGCTTTGTAAAATATTGAAAAAAACTTATAATGCATCTTGGAAACAGCCAATTATGTGGAAACCCAAGGAATAGCCAGAATTGTCTGTCACAGAGGATAGGAAACTAACAGGCAAACACCAACAAACCAGGCGCAAAACGACAAACTCCAGATGACTTGGAACAATAGAACACTGGAGAATCTGATTCTGAACAGTTAATTATCAAAGTTTGAAGAGCTTCACAAAGGGCGCTACACAAAGCTAGCATTGTGATAACAAGACTATGCAATTAATACTTGGGCTTACTAAATTTTGTGTATCTTTTGAACAGCTTCAAGATGGTTCTAACGAGCATATATATATATGGAAATATCGCATAAAATACTCCCTAAAATATAATTTTTAAAGCCCTGAAAAATATATCTCATAGGAATGTCAACGTAATGGAACAACATGCACTTTATCTGGTTTTGGCAACATTTTAAGTCAGTAAAGGGCTTGAATGAAACATCAGACACCCTTTGCCCCATTTCACCTCTTATCTCCAGCCCAATCTACATCTCATATTTATTTCCTGATTGAACATATTTACCTTAGGGACCGACCATTTGATTTTGATTTCCTGGGGGGTGGGTGTGTGTGGGTGTGTGTGTGTGTGGGGGGGGGGGGGGGGGGAGGGGGGGGGGGGCTTTTTTTTTTTCCCACAGCCTGAAAGCCAGGATATTTTTTTCGGACAAAGCAAGAACAATCTTTTTTTTTTACAAATGAGTGAGTATTTTATGTCCCACTAACAGCTAGGTCATACAGAGATGAGGACCTTGGTTTAAAGTCTAATATACAAGACTGGAGAAGCCTGGGATCAAACTCATGACCCCTGTGTTACAAGGAGATCAGCTTTACCACTACACCATGGAGGCACCCCTTCCCGTTTTTTCATACTGTTAAATATCTAACAAGACCAAGCTTGGCAAAATGCCGGCAAATATGAGTATTTTCCATGCCGGTGGTATTTACCGGTAAATACCGGCAAATACTGGTAAATGCCGGCAAATACTGGAAATTGGCATTTACCACCCTGGAAGTAAGACAAAACCCTACCCTCAGTATCAACCTATGGACAATGTCTGTAATAGGGGCTACATAGTTGACTTAGTATTTACATTATACTGATTGCAGTTTAACTCTGGTTTAAGTTTATTTTAATATTAAATTCAGTTAAGTGAAACCTAGAGAAAAAAAAGCCTGTTTCATACCTGCCAAAGTACTCATCAGGTGGCTTGTGGCTACCACTACAGGTTTTTATTTTTACTTTTTCTTTCTTTTCATTCTTTTTTTCTTTTGTTTTTTGTTTTTTAATCTTTTTTTTTCTTTTTTAATTTTTTTTTGTATCTTTTCATTTTTATTTTATTTTTTTTAACTTTTTTTATCTTTTTTTTTTTTTTTTCTTCAATATTTTCAATAACACCTTTTTACTTTCACCTAGACTTATTGTCAATATGCATTCATTTAAGACATCTTGCCCCTGGCTATCAAGTACCCTCTTGAACAAACAATTGTCCTGGGATTTGTTGTTTTAGTAATTAGACCATACAGGTAGTCTTGCTAATTACATGTACACTAAAACTCCTAAAACTTTTGAATATAGTAAAGTGATGTAAATATCCTAAACTTTGCAAAACATACTTTTACCATACAGAAGTGTGTTTAAAAGATGCAGATGGCCTGGCAAACATTTAAGATCCTGATCAGACTGTTCAGTATGATCTTGGTCTGCTCTTTTTGACATGGTCTGCCAGCACAAAAACTTAGGGTAATTATGGTAAATGTCAGTGGCCAGGTGCACAGGTGAATTTCTACTATTGAGATAAAGGCCTACATGATTTTTTTTTTAATTAAAGACCATTTGTTGCTTAAATAATTTCAAAATTTTTGTCTTAGATTCACTTTTTGGCAGTGTTACATGTTTATATTGAGATATCTTCTATTCTTCAGGGTGGTAACCTTATATAATTAATGATTTTAACATTCTTACTCATCTAGTTTGCTTATACTATTTCAATGCAACTTGTTTAAAGACTTCTGCAGTTTTTTAAGGCCAAAAAAATTTCAATTTGCCGGTATTTGCCAGTATTTGCCACTTGAGGAGTATTTTCCAGACCGGTAAATACCGGCAAATGCCACTGGTAAATACCGGGGGTGGAATTTGCCGCCCAACCTTGAACAAGACAAATGCCTAACGGCATTATGGACGAGTTTTTCATCATCATCATCATCGGATTTTTGATTAAAGTGCAGGTACAGGGGTAACATCCACATCAGTGGGCCCCCTTCCAGGTAGTTGGCTTCCACTGAAGAATAAAGGTAACATTCACTTTGAAAAAAGATAAATCAAAAGGTAAACCTCGGACGATGCCTGACTGCCTGGACATCACTGTTTTAAAGGACAGAATTTTTCCATGAAAAGCCTGTACTAAAATACAATTTTATAAAAAAAACAAGAGGCCCACGGGCCACGATTCGCTCACCTGAGTGACATAGCCACTGCAGACATGCAGATGTTATGCAACATTTATCCAATCCTATCATCGCAACTAATGAAAATATCATCATTTGAGCAGTTCTTAGTTTTGAAGAAGAATATATGGGCCTGACAGTCAATGGAGCATGATCATTTGAATAAACTATCAATCACATTTCAACAGAAGGATCAATGTGAAATTTGGTGGAAATTGGCTAAGTGGTTTCTGAAGAATCGTGATTTTATACATGTAAACAGCACAGTGGCAGGGACATATTATAAATATAAACCAGATGATGGCCATCTTAGATTTCCAATCAGAACAATTTTAACTACTGTTGATCTACAAGTCACTTCGATACTTTCAATATAAATGTATATGGCCCACACAAATAGGGAAGCAAATTTGACCTTGGAGGTAAAAAGGTCAAATGTCAACATAAACCATCATTTGAGCAATTTTGGTAAATCTCCTGTCCCCTATAATTTGTGCAAAGATTAGGACCCAGGGCTTATTTGGTTATGGAGAAGAAGATTTTTAAAGGTTTTTACCATATATTGGCATGGCAGCCATTTTGATCAATGGACCATACCCATTTTAGCAATCTTTCATTCTCCTGCCCACGGAGGCTCCGCATGAAATTTGAGCAACACTGGCCCGGAGGCTTCAGAGGAAAAGCCATTTGAAATTATCAACATTTTTTCCATACAAATGTATGGCGCCCATACAAATGCATACAGAAGCAAACTTGACCTCGCCGTAAAAAGGTTAAATGTCAATGTATGACAATTATTTTAGTAGCTTTGGTAGACCGCCCGTTCCAGATGATATATGCAAAGATTCAGCCACAAGCCATCCTCCGTTTTGGAGAATAAGATTTTTAAATGTTTTTTCCCATGCAAATGCATAAGGAAGCAACTTGACCTTGCCGTAAAAAGGTCAAATGTCAATGTATGACCATTATTTTAGCAACTTTGGTAGACCCCCTGTCCCCGATGATTTATGCAAATATTCAGCCCCAAAGCATCCTCTGTTCTAGAGAAGAAGATTTATAAAGGCTTTTACCATATATGGGCATGGCGCCCATCTTGGTCAATGAACCGTGACCATTTTAGCAATCTTTTGTTCCCCCTACCTAAGGAGGCTCCATAAGAAATTTGAGCAAAATTGGCCCAGAGGCTCCAGAGAAGAAGTTGTTTGAAATTCTGAACATTTTTCCCATACAAATGCATAAGGAAGCAAAATTGACCTTAACGTAAAAAGGTCAAATGTCAATGTACGACCATTATTTTAGCAATTTTGGTAGCCCTCTTGTTCCCGAAGATATATGCAAAGATTCAGCCATAAGGCATGCTCAGTTTTGGAGAAGAAGATTTTTAAAGGTTTTTCCCATACAAATGCACAGGGAAGCAAACTTGACCTTGCCGTAAAAAGGTCAAACGTCAACGTACGACAATTCTTTTAGCAATGTTGGTAGACCTCCCGTCCTCGATGATTCCTGCCAAGGTTCAGCCCAAAGGCATTCTCGGTTCTGAAGGAGAAGATTTTTAAAGGTTTTTACCATATACGGGCGTGGCGGCCATCTTGGTCAACGGACCGTGACCATTTTAGCAATTTTTTGTTCCCCCACCCTAAGGAGGCTCCATATGAAATTTGAGCAAAATTGGCCCAGAGGCTCCAGAGGAGAAGTTGTTTGAAATTCTGGTCATTTTTCCCATACAAATGCATAAGGAAGCAAAATTGACCTTAACGTAAAAAGGTCAAATGTCAATGTACGACCATTATTTTAGCAATTTTGGTAGCTCTCCTCTTCCCAAAGATATATGCAAAGATTCAGCCATAAGGCATGCTCGGTTTTGGAGAAGAAGATTTTTAAAGGTTTTTCCCATACAAATGCATAGGGAAGCAAACTTGACCTTGCCGTAAAAAGGTCAAACGTCAACGTACGACAATTCTTTTAGCAATTTTGGTAGACCTCCCGTCCCCGATGATTCCTGCAAAGGTTCAGTCCCAAGGCATTCTCGGTTCTGGAGAAGAAGATTTTTAAAGGTTTTTACCATATATGGGCGTGGCGGCCATCTTAGTCAACGGACCGCGACCATTTTAGCAATTTTTCGTTCCCCCACCCTAAGGAGGCTCCATATGAAATTTGAGCAAAATTGGCTCAGCGGTTTCAGAGGAGAAATCGTTTGAAAATGTTAACGGACGGACGGACGGACGGACGGACGGACGGACGGACGACGGACAAAAAGTGATCACAATAGCTCATCCTGAGCAGAGCTCAGGTGAGCTAGCTCATCCTGAGCAGAGCTCAGGTGAGCTAAAAATGCTGGTTACTGATGTGGTCACTGGTAAGTATATAGAAGATGCTCAGCCACTGAAGCTTCAACTTGCATAAGTGAAAAAAAAATATCAATTTTTACCCCTAAAAAGCTACAACCTGTATAAGTGAAAAAAAAAATCAATTTTGGCTGCACAAGCTTTCAGCTTCAGGGGAAATAAGTATGTAACAAAGAAAGTCAGAGTTATCTTTCTCTTGCACATAACAAGCCTACTGTTCCTTATCTATGCCTCTATCAAATATTATCAAAATATTTCAAACCATAAGAAGATATGAAGTGCACAAGAATTTGGCTTAGAAATCTGTTCAGGGGAGATAACTAGAAAAAAAAGACAAGAGGGCCATAATGGCCCTATATCGCTCACCTGAATCATGTTATTCATAGCATTGCTAACAGAGATGTTGTTCTAAAGGTCATGGTGACCTTGACCATGACCTCTGCCCTCAGGGTCATCTTCTGGTAAGAAGAAACATCCCTACGATTTGAGGGTCCTAGCCCCAAGCATTGCCCAGTTATAAGCTTGTTTAGTACTAGAGGTCACTATGACCTTGACCTTTGCCATTAGGGTCATCTTCTGGTCAAGACCAACATCACATCTAAGTTCAAGTGTTCTAGCCTCAAGCACTGCCGAATTATAAGCTTTTCAGTACTAAAGGTCATGATGATCTTGACCATGACCTTTGCCCGCTGTGTCATCTACTGGTGAGACCAACATCCCATCTAAGTTTGAGGGTACTATCCCCAAGCATTGCCATTATCAAGCTTTTTAGTGCTAAATGTCCTTGTGACCTTGACCTTTGCCCATAGGATCATCTACTGGTGCGGACCAACATCTCTACTAAGTTTGAGGGTCCTAACCATAAGCATTGCAGAATTATAAGCTTTTTTGGTACTAAAGGTCATGGTGACCTTGACCTTTGACTTAAAGGTCATCTATTCTTCAGGTCCATCCTCCCTATTCGTTTGATAGTCCTAGGCCTAATCATGGCAATGGCTTTTTGCTCTATGTAAAACAAGTGATCACATTGCGCACCCCCCCCTCCCCTTTGTAGGCCGGGCCTCTTTTCACCCCAGGGGCATAATTTTAACACTCATGTCAAAGGACCTCTAGGCAATGTTATATACCAAATATACCAAATATCAAAGGCCTAGGCCTTGCACTTTCAGACCAGAAGATATTTTTTTTCCTTATAAGTGTATGTAAAATATGTCTGCCTTGGGGCGGGGCCATTTTTGGCCCCAGGGCTATAATCTGAACAATCTTGGCAGAGGTCCACTAGGTGAAGCTTGTACCAAATATCAAAGACCCGGGCCTTCTGGTTTAAGATGAGAAGATTTTTAAAGGTTTTCTCCACATAAGTCTATGTAAAACATGTCAGCCCCAGGGCGGGGCCATTTTTGGCCCCAGGGCAATAACTTGAACAATCTTGGTTGAGGTCCATTAGGCGAAGCTATGTATCAAATATCAAAGGCCTGGCCCTTCTGCTTTCAGACAAGAAGATTTTTAAAATTTTTCCCTATATTGGTCTATGTAAAACAAGTGACCCCTGGCACGGGTCCATTTTTGATCCCAGGGCTATAATTTGAACAAATTTGGTAGAGGTTCACTAGATGAAGCTACATACCAAATATCAAAGACCTGGGCTTTCTGGTTTCAGACAAGAAGATTTTTTAAGTTTTCAGGTTAAAAAATCTATTTTTAGCTCCTGTGACCTAGATGTGCAATGGACCGGAACCATTTGAACAAATCTGAAAGAGGCCCAACCAAGGATCATTTCTGTGAAGTGCATCAAAAAAAAGAGCAATTGTCCTTCTTGCATGTGACACTCTTACTTGACCTGATATAAGAGGGGAGTTCAATAAGTTCGTAGAACTCAGGGTTTAACTCACAGATTGGAAGATGGTTTCAACATTATTTTTCAATATAATCCCCCTTTACTTCAATGCATTTGGCCCACTTTTCTTTTAAGCAGTCTATGCCTTTGAAATAAAAGTCGTCTATTTGGTCCTCAAACCAAGCCTCTGTAGAAGCCTTGAGCTCATCATCGTCCCGAAATCTCATTCCACGCAAGTGGGACTTCAAATTTCGAAACAGATAATAATCACTTGGGGCCAGGTCTGGACTGTATGGCAGGTGATTTAACTGCTCGAACTTGCACTCATGAATAGCCGCTTGTGCAACTCTGGACTTGTGCACAGGGGCATTATCATGCAAAAGAAGGACACCAGCAGCTAGCTTTCCCTTTCGTTTTTCTTTAAAAGCAACCCTTAATTGTTTAATGACATTGGCATAGTATTCTCCTGTAATTGAAGTACCAGCAGGCTTGTAATCTATCAATATAATCCCTTTGGAGTCCCAAAACACCATGGCCATTACCTTGCTGGCTGATGGTTGGGTACAAAATTTCTTAGGTGGGGGTGAGCCTGGGTGCTTCCATTGCATGGACTCTTTTTTAGTATCTGGGTCCCAGTGGTGAAGCCAAGTTTCATCTCCTGTTACAAGATGAGTGTGAAAGTCTTCTGGATTGGCACTGTACACTTCCAGAAGTTCTTGACTTGACTCCACCCTTTGCTGACGATCTTGCATGTTCAGGTTTCTGGGTACCCACATGGCAGATACTTTTTACATGCCTAAATGTTCATGGATTATAGTGTAAACACTTCCATTAGAAATACCACATTCTGAAGCAAGTTCAGCAACTTTGATTCGGCCATTGTTTAGCACAAGTCTCTCAACATGGTCGATCATCTCCTGGCTGATGACATCAGCAGGGCAACCTGGCCTTGGGTCATCTTCTAAGGAGTCTCGCCCATGTTTAAATTCTGCTGACCACTTTGCCACTGTGGAATACTTCGGGCTACTATCACCATACACATCAGCCATGCGCCAATGGATTTCTTTGGCCTTTGCACCCTCCTTAGTGAGGAACTTTATGACTGCTCTGAACTCAATATTCTGACTTTCCATTTTTGCCTATGGTTATAGGTTTTCAAACAAAAAGTAAGAGCAAAAAATGTACGTGTTGACTGAACGGCTGTTATCATTCAACTGACAAAGGTTTACACTGCACAAAAATGAAAAAAGAACTCTTGAATTGTATAGAAAAATACTGAGTTCTACGAACTTATTGAACTACCCTCGTATGTTATTTAATTATCTCAAACTGTCTGGGAGTCATGGCCAGCACAAGATTTCAGTTTCAGGGGAGACAAGTATATAAAGAAGAAAGTGGGAGTAGTCTCTCTTGCACACGACACCTCTTCTGGTCCTTATTTATGTCTCTACCAAATATTTTCAAAATATTTCAAACCATTAAGAAGTTATGGAGTGCATAAGAATTTGGCTTAGAAATTCTGGCAGGGGAGATAACTAGAAAAAATAACAAAGCAAGAGTTGTCCTTCTTGCAAGCGACACTCCTGCTTGACCTGATATATGTCCCTACCAAATATTATCAAATTATCTAAAACAGTATGGGAGTTACGGCCTGCACAACATTTTGGCTTCAGGGAAGATAAGTACATAACAAAGAAAGTGAGAGTTGTGTCTCTTGCATGTGACACCCCTACTGGTTCTCCTCTTCATCCTTACCAAATATGAAAGCAATCCACTGAAGAATAAAGGTAACATATGGATCACAATTCGCTCACCTGAGTAAAACAGCCACTGCATATCTGCAGATGCTGTGAAATTTAACAATGTAGTAAAAAGATCAAAGGTCATCCTAGGATCTACATTTGAACAAAGTTGATAGACCTTGCATCTCTGATGCTGTACACCAAGATTCAGCCTCAAAGCATTCTTGGTTTTGGAGAAGAAGATAATTGTTGTAAAAAGGGTCATCATTTGAACAAACTTGGTAGAGCTTGAGTCCCGGATGCTTTATATTTGGTGTAAATTCAGCTTGAAGCTTTCCTGGTTCTGGAGAAGATTTTTAAGTATTGTTTACCATATGTTTAATGAAGCAGAACCGTTTGAACAAATTGATAATACCCCTTTAACAGAAGGCTCAATGTGAAATCTGGTGAAAAGTGGTCAAGCTGTTTCAGAGTAAAAGACGTTTTAAGATATGAGATTTCATACATGTATGTAGCCAAGGGGCAAGGGCAGATAACCCTTGGGGACAAAATTTTTATTGTTACTAAAAGGGTTTGCTACTTTGATCATAGAATGTAAGTTTCAGCCATTAGTCTTTAATACATTTTGAGAACCTGAATTTTCAATATTTCCCCATACAAATGGATAGAGATGTAAATTTGACCTTGCCATCAGAAGGTCAAATGTCAATCTAGGTTCATCATTTGAACAAACTTGGTAGACCTTGTGCCTCAGATGCTTTATACCAAGATTCAGCCTTGAAGCTTTCTTGGTTCTGGAGAAGACGATTTTTTAGTGTTTTTACCATATATGGGCATGTTTAATGATGCAGAACCATTTGAACAAATTGATAATACCCCTTTGACAGAAGGCTCAATGTGAAATCTGGTGTAAATTGGTCAAGCTGTTTCAGAGTAGAAGATGTTTTAAGATTACAAGATTTTATATATATATGTAGCCCATGGGCAAGTGCAGATAACCCCAAGTGACAAAATTTTGATTTAGTTAAGAGTTTGCTACTTGATCATATATTGTAAGTTTCAGCCATTAGTCTTTATTACATTTTGAAAAAATGACTTTTCAACATTTTCCCCATACAAATGCATGGGGATGCAAATTTGACCTTGCTGTAAAAAGGTAAAAGGTCAACTTACAGTCATCATTTGAACAAACTTAGTAGACCTTGAGTCCTCAATGCTATAGACCAAGATTCAGCCTTGAAGCTTTCTTGGTTCTGGAATAGAAGATTTTTAAATGTTTTACTATATATGGGGCATGGCTGCCACCTTGTTCAATGGCACAGAACCATTTGACAAATTGGCAATAACCTTCCAACAAAAGGCCCCATGTGAAACCTGGTGAAAATTGCTCAAGCGGTTTCAGAGATGAAGACAATTAAAAATTACACAATTTTATTCATGTATAATCCTGTGGCAAGGGCAAATAACTCCTAGGGGACAAAATTTTGAGTATAACTAAAATGTTTTACTACTTTAATCACTCTTTGTAAGTTTCAGCCATTAGTCTTTAATACAGTTTGAGAAAATGACTTCAACATTTTCCCCATACAAATGCATGGGGACACATATTTGACCTTGCTGTAAAAAGGTCAAAGGTCAACCTAGGGTCATCATTTGAACAAACTTAGTAGACCTTGAGTCTATGATGCTATATACCAAGATTCAGCCTTGAAGCTTTCTTGGTTCTGGAACAGAAGATTTTTAAATGTTTCTACCATATATGGGGCATGGTGGCCTACTGGTCCTCCTCTTCATCCCTACCAAATATGAAAGCAATCCATTGAAGAATAAAGGTAAAACATTACCTTGAAAAAAGGTTAACCAAAAGGTAAACCTCGGACGATGCCGGACGCCTACCCGCTGGACGCCCGCCCGCCCGGACATCGCTATTTTAAAGGACAGATTTTTTTAAAAACCCATCCAAAAAGGAATGTTCAGTAGTAGATTCAAATCTTAATAATGAGGGGTCTGGGGAGCTTGCTGCCCAGAAGCTAGCTAAATTTAAAACATCAAAATAAAAAATAAAATCAAAGCAACTCCTTTATATCTTAAAAAAAGATTTGAAAGACGAAGTGCTTAGTTATGGACCTATGGTTGGATTATATAATAATTTGGTCGGAGGAAGGGACGGGGGTGCATTGATATTGTTGAGATGCAATATAAAAATGAAAGCAATTTAAATTATACCTGGAAGACTGATAGAAGAAAAGCATTATCATAAATGGTTTTACTAAGACAACATATACTATATTTATATATTGGGTGGTGTGTGTGGGGGGGTGTCTGGGTTCGCTTTGCCCCCCAGAAGCCAACAACATTTTAGAAACTCAAATAAAAATAGAAGCAATTCTTTCATATTGAGCCAGAGCATTTTTTATTATTTTTAAGGCCATCCCTTACCATAATGAAAATGTTGGGACAATATAGCGGCAGTATTGCCGCAATATTGCCGCAATATAGATTTGTTGCCAGAAATACCAGGCTCTGAAAGCTGCAATATTGCCACAATTGCGGCAATAATCATATAGGTTCTGGCAATATTTGCTGCAACATTTTATTGCCACAACAACCTGATTTCTGGCAACAATTTATTGCCACAACTTGTTTTGGCAACAAATTGTTGCCGGAAACAAAGCACATGCTCAGTTTTGTTGACTTATTTCCTGTTTCCTGTAAATTCAACTTTGGAGGGAAAGTTGGAAGCATGCTTGTAAAGCCTTTCATTTCTTTGTGTTGTTTTTGGATTAAATTCACACATTAAGTTAGCTACAGTAGGTAATTTTGATAAAGTTTCTTTTATGACTGTTCATAGGGCCTATTTAATCAAGTTACTGTATGTGACTTTAAAATGTAGACTGCAGAGTGTAATTTAAACTATAAACTTAATTGTCATTAATTCCCCACCCACCTTAAAACCCATATCCATTATATTTTTTTTTCAGTAATGTTTCTGTTCATCTATAACCAATGGGGAATGATGGATAAAATCTAGCTTGAGAGATTAATTTATTGTCCCCAAAAAAGAAAGTGCTATTTTTATTGATTCATCAGATCAGTGAAACTGTAAATCATAACAGCAAAATTAAAAGCATAGAAATTTATTAAGTCAAGAAGTGCCACAATCCTAAGAGGTATATTATTGCCAGAACTTCTGGCAGTATTGCTGCAATATTGTCACAATATTGCCAGAACATGGTTCTGGCAGTATTGCTGCAATATTGCTGCAATATTGCTGGAAGTTCCGGTAGTATTGCCAGAAAGGCTTATTTCTGGCAATATTGCAAGAAATTAATTTGCATACGAAATCCAGTATTGCGGCAATACTGCCAGAATGGGTTCCGGCAGTATTGCAGCAATATTGCGGCAATATTGCTGCAATATATTGCCAGAAACCCTGTATTTTGGTAAGGGATAATATTTTTCATACCCACTTCAGAGCCAATATATTTTTTCTTGCATATCAATAATCATAATATTTTTTTTTTTTTAAAAATCCAGGCCCCCCCCACCCCCCCCCACACACACCCCCCCCCCCATCATCTATACACACAGTCTGTAGAAGCATATGGGGTGGCTGAGTAGTTAGTGCTCCTGACTTAGATCACGAAGTCAAGGGTTCAAATCCCGCTAGTGGCGGAATTCAGCTCATGGTTGTAAGGCGCTTCATTGCACAGAGCCTTACATTATCATCTTTCCATCATCTTGATATGCCTTAAATGTTGAAAGGGACACAAAACACCAAACCATCATCATAACACAGTTTGTATACATATTTAATTGTTAAATCAAAATTAGCTACAAATGTACAGCCATCATGTTTCAATTTGGCCTCCGTAGTTTGGGAGGCTGACAGAGTTATTTGTGTTTTTTCTAAGTTACAAGCAGCCTATTATCATTTCCGTGTGGGTGAATAGACACAGGTATCATGGTTCATGAATAACAGTACAAACAATTTGAAAATTGTTGCTATTACCTGTTATTGATGACCAAATTACAAAAATGCTGACTAATACACAATAAAAAACACCCGTTTTTGCAAAAAACGCTAGGGTGGATGTCGGATTTTTTTGCAGAATCGAGCTACATTATCAACACTTCGTACCTGAAACCAAAGTGCAATTCCCAGAAAACAAAGCACTTTTCACAAAATTACACCTATTTTAACCTCGATGTGAGGTTTAAAATGTCGATGTAGGTTTAGTACCTCTATTTTTCACTTATACAGGACCTGATAAAAGCTATATGGCCAAGCTAGGATTCAAACTTGCTATCCAATGCTACTGACTGCGCTATGGAGCTTTTAAAGTTGACCTTTTTCTCAGGAGGCAAAAACAATGTTGACACTGTGCCTTTTCTGAAAGATCATCAATTCCCCATAAACATGAAAAATTAATATAGTTGGTGGATGAACCAGGAAAAATAAAGTTTTTATAAGTAAAGCATATTTTAACTAGCAATACTTAACCTTAGATAATGTGCTATTCTGTTCTGTATTTCAAGCCTTCCACAGAAAAAAAAGACAGTTTAGTCGTCTTAAAGAGTCTTAATCCAGAAGGTCCCTTAGCCAGTTACCTGTGTGACATCATTCTTCCCGCTCTTTTGATCATGTGTCAGTTTCTTTGAATGATAAACTCCATATAACTGAGCTACACGGGGAAGGGAGGTAGGATTTTCTTATCTATAGTCTAGTTAAAATATGTTTTACTTATAAAAACTTCATTTTAACTGCACAATACATTAAACTATAGACTGATAATGTGCTAGAATTTGCATACTAGGAGGGAGAAGCTCTCCTAGTTCTAACACATATATATAATCCCTTTACCTCTGGATTAAGACTTAGGAAACTCTAAGGAATCAGATACATTCTATAATATATGTCTTAGATTTGTCAGTTTCCTCTTCCTCTTGGGGTCTGGGAAGGGCTGCGGTTTGTGATTGTGGCACTCCCTGGACTTTTCTCTTACCTTTTTCAGAATGATCTAGATTCACTTACAACATATCTTTAAGGTGTTGATACCATATATGCCCTTATACGCTAATGGTGGACTCTGGAGGTTGCCAGTTTTCTCAAGCATCAAGGGCCTGAATTCCTGCCCCAATGGGGTCATGTCGAGCGTGGTCAGTTTACCTAACCACACGTTTACTGGGCAGGCTTAGTCCTCTAAGTGGTTAACCAGTATTGTGCATTCTTTCGCAAGAAACTGACAACTGCCCTTCTAGAATCAGCGGAAGGGAGAGAATGACCATATAAAATATTTCACGATCAATCTCAACGAAAGAATGTTGCGGACCTCGGCGGGGGTTGAACCCGCGACCTCCTGGTCTTCAGTCCAACGGTGCATCTAACTGAGCCACTAAGGCCCAAATATAACCAGTTCATAATTTCTATCTGACTATAAGATTTTAACAAATTATTCCTGTTTGCATTTTCGAACTACACAGGAATAATAATAATCTGAGTAAATGGACCGATGTAATTCTTGCCAAATACTCAGTTTATCAATCAGTGATAGAAGATATATGACTGATAATTTTATACAGTATAACCTCAATGGCTCGAACACGGATGGCTCATTTACCGTGGATGATTCGAACTCTTTTTTTTAGTCCCTACAAAATTCTTCCAATAGCTCAAGAAAACAAATATTTAATGATTTTTTCTTATTTTATCATGGAATTGTATGTTGTGTGTACTCATTAGAATCACCTCATCAAGGCAATTCTAATGAGTAAACTCAACATACAATTGTTGTATAGAAAATTAAAAAAAAATCCCTAAATTATCGCCATTTGCTTCCTGACTTAGCACCATAATTAACCCTCAGTGGCTCAAACCACCCATGTCTCAACCAATTTTCTATGGTCCCAAAGATGTTTGAGCCATCGAAGTTCGACTGTACATATTTTATCTATTGCCAGCTGACTTCAGTAACATATCTTAGTCATGGCAATAGATACTTGAAAAAGTTGTTTACTTCTCAGGATGAAGATGGACAACCTGAAGAATTTTACACTGAGCTTTTACCAGAGATGACTTAGGAAACGTTTCGTAGCTTTGGCAAAAGTTAATAAAGGAAAAGCTGCTAACATCATCTCGTAGAGTGACAGCCCTGAAATCTCTAATAAGAGGGAAGGCTGATAACATACTGTATCACAGCCTCATAATTTTAAAAGGGTTTAAAAGAAGATCTTACAATATTGATTAAAGATCTAATTAACTTTGAAACAACTGGCTAGAATCGATTCTATCACCAGATGTAAAGAATTACATATCATGGATCTAATTCCTAGATGATACTAATTAGCATTCTTTGTCAAAATCCGAAGGTATATCGATAATTTGACTATAATGGAAAGAGAAGTCATTACCGAATCAACCTTCTTTCTATGATATATGCATGATATTAGTAAATTCTGACTTCATAATAACTTCCCACATGAGATGAGAATTGGGGAGTTTATTCTTAAACTTTTACTAACGATAGTTGAGTTTATGAAGTATACATGTCGAGTCGGAATAATACTAATTTTAATATCTCTGATAACCAACAGCGTAGAGGTTCAGAGACGTAAGATTAACTATTCTACACATACATTACTGGAATTAGTGAGAATCTGACAATATCATCATTTATAATGTATATGAATGACTACAGAATATTCCAGTTATGGATAAATCGTTATCTTCAGGCTGGATTATTCAAACTGGATAGATAATTGAAGTTTATGACGTATCAAATGATAAATAACCTATTATATATATTAGTTATGGATAAATCATTATCATGACGGTTATCCAAAAGAAACTGATTAGAAATATAATATAACTTTAGGCATTGTGTAGAATCATAAACAATCCATATTGTTATATATATATAGTATTTAGTCTTAAACGTTTAAACTAATTTCAAGACAAATAATTAATAATAATAATAACCCCCTGAAAAATAATGATTTTCGAGACCTGTATCCCATTTCAGGAAGAAAAGGAACTCCCATAGTTCTATGCGCAGATTGGGAGAATTATTATCTAATAGTTAGATGATATATTAAACCACCGTTGTGTTGTGGATAATTTTCAAACACAAGAGTGAATGATGTATTGTATGGCTTTTTGTTCACCAAAATTTTTGCCATATTTGTGTAAATGTAGGTGTTAGATTGATCTATCATTTCAGAACATCCAGAAGGATAAGACTCATTATTCCTCCGTTCGAGGATAGAAAATGAGTACCCTATCCACATAAAATGTATCGATGGAAATAAAATAGTAATTAGTATCTCATGGATGTAATCTCCGTAAACGAAGCGATTGGGGTGTATCCATTGACATAATTGGAAGATTGTTACTACTGAAACTTGACAATCTCAATAACTTATGAGAGGTTTTCAAATGAACAATAAGACATAATCAATCGATTCGAAACTGAAGTCTGTGTCCATTAATAAAGTTGAAGTATATATCAATATTCTTAACCCTTGTCCTGCTGAATAAATTAAGATGCCACGACCATTTCTAATTTTCAGCCAATCAGATTACTTGATCCAGATTGTTAATATAAATTCACATACTTAATGGCAAACAGTGCAGATCCAGATCAATTGGCTTCTTCAGAAGCCAACTGATCTGGATCTACACTGTTTGCAAAGGCAGGACATATCCGGGCTCAGCAGGACAAGGGTTAAAGTACTTCAATGGGTATAATATATTATATATATATATATATATATATATATATATATATATATATATATATATATATATATATATATATACGTGAATAGTTTAAAATCTAATTTATTTAATTTTCTGGAATCAATTCTAAACTTGACATGATGATGACAATATGATGAATATTATGATAGACATTATATTACCGCATATAATATGTCTAATTATTGTCTAAAAATTTATTAGATGGCCCGTTAACATAAACTCGTAGCGATAACGTCCATGTTTACAACATGTATGAACGTACTAATTAAGGTACATTCCGAAGATAGTGCAGTGAAATATGAAGCGCCAATTGTTAAGTGTACAGTAAGAAGCTTCCTTATATGGATGACTAAATCGTCTAAGATGATCCATTAGAATTTTAGAGACAATCCAGTCTTATTCCGATATCGACTTACAGACTGACTTGGTTGTCTTCTTATATATTAAATGGAAATATCCATGGTCAGATATCATTTCCATTGTCTTAAGGATAAGATATATCCAGGAGTAAAGATCGTAACTTTCTGGATATGCTACCTTTTCTATTACCCGTTAACGGAGACGTTCTTATTCACTTAATAAGGAGAAGGAGACCGACTCATTTTATTGGAACATACGATAGATGAGAAAAAGAACTGAATTTAGTCCTAAAATATTCTTGAATAATATAAGGACTTTTATTTCCTCAATATTTTGTAAATATACCAATCTTTCTTCCACTGGAATATCTGTTGATGTGTTAAGATAGACAGTGGAAGAATTGGTTCAATGACATGTAATATCATTCATGTTTAGAGGAGGAAGAACTACTCTTTGCGTTAATACTCATCATAGAAAATTCCCTTTGTATCAGACTTAAGGATTATGATTAATTATAGACCTATACGATACGCTTGCTTAGGTCTGGAAATTTTATCAGCTGTATGGGTTTCTAAATGTTTCCGTAGCCAAATATGATAATTTATTATTCTCAGCAGCCAAAATCTATATTCATCATCATCATCATCATCATCATCATAATCCGATTTTTGATTAACATGCAAGTACAGGGGCAACATCCACATCAGTGGGCCCCTTTCCAGATAGCTGGCTTGCTGCAGGCATGGCAGATCTCACACCAGATCTCCACATATTTCTATCATGAGGGTTGATAGCTGAGAGCTTCCACTCTCTGCAATCTCTCTCTGTCAGCTACTTCCATGTCATCTTGGGCTTCCCAGGCTCACGCTTTCCCTCAACCTGTATGTGAAAGGCTGTCTTGACTGCACCATTGGAGCATTCCACGTCCATACCAGATGAGCCTTCTCTCTTTCAGAATGGGGTCCAGATCCTCAATGCCAAGCCGCACAAGTAGTTCATTGGACCTGGTGGTGACAATGTCCTGCAGCCTGACATTGCAGATCTGTCTGATCATTGCCCTGTCATTCTGCTGCAGCACTGGAGGTTTGGTTTTGTCAATGGCCAAGCCCCACCGGCACGGAGCATTGCGCTCCGCACACATGAGCCGCACACATGGCCATGCATCCTGAAAGAGAGGCGGCGCGACTAGAGAACTGGCAGCAGCTCCCTGAACTTCCTCCAGGCGGTTTTCACACATGTTGTGGTTGAAAGTTCCCAGCCACCTGCTGCTATATTACTGAACTATGCAATTAGATTTGTAACTTCTTGATCTTGAGAATAGAATTAATTGGAACATTTCTCCTCTAGACTAAATGATCCAGATTAAATTAGGTAAGGCAAATAATAAAAATGTATCAAATTTATTAATGCCTTAATACATATATCAATATCTCTGATTATTTAATTTTTCCAAGAGTCTCGACAAGACATGACTGATATGGACTCTTGTTACAGGTAGTGATCATTGTGAACAAAATAAATTAATATGGGACTAATAGCCTAAATTGCTGGCTGTTTCCCATATTCTATGAAATAGAATATTTACCTCTACTAGATTTTCTATGCAAATCATCAGAATCTAGAGAGGACATTTGATTAAAATAACTTTATTATTTATTTACATAACGCATACTAGAAGTCAAATTTTGACTATTGATGTATGTTTAAACAAGTTTATCCCTTATATTCTGGGTATACTTGGAAGTATTTCTATCGATTATATAGGAAAGAACTAATAAGGAAGTTTAACCAGACCATAATAGTTCAATTCCTGAGAGAATTAATAGGGAGCATGATCTTCCGAAAAATCTCTGACACAACTCCAGAAAATTTTAAAGGAGTTCATAGACCAACTATCTAAGGATCAGGTATCTATTTCATAGACTGCCTCTAAATCCTTGATAAATACACCCAATATCGATTGTAATTTAGGTGTTTTTATACCACTCTCTCAGGTTGTATTGTTTACACCAACATTAACAACCAGGGAAGGAATATGTTTGGATCTGTGATACCATTCATGATAATAAAAAATACCCAAGGAAAGAAGAAAGAGATCCGCTACTTTTCTTATAACATATATTGATTTCTTTGTCTCTGTGCTTCTGCCCAAATAGAACAAAGAAACTGAAGAAGAAGAGGAAGATTAGTAAATGCCCAACTATATCTTCTCTTCTTATATTATATATGATAAAAGTATGGAGTTCACCCCTAGCAGTAAGGCCTTATGATTTGACCTCTTTGGATATGTATTTAAGAGGAACAGATCTATAATGTTTTAAGTATTGTCCAATGTTTGATGATAATACTAAATTCTGGCAATTTCCTCAAACATTAATACTCTTTTATTAGTATTCATTGATTTCAGAAATTCTTTCCTAACTGATAGTTCTGTTTCAATGATAATTAAGAATATCTAGGATTCTGAGGCTCGTTCGATAATGAATGCACAGAAATCCTTTGATCTAATTGGCTACCCGGTGTTCAAACCAAATGCTGTTGTTTGATGACCGGTGCCCAGTGAACTGACTGGTGCCTGGTGACTGGTGCCTGGTTGCCCAGTGATTGTTTGTGTTTAGGTTTTACGGCCCAGTCAACCCAATGGGGTCATGTCGAGCGCGGTCAATTTACCTAACCACATGTTTACTGGGCAGGCTTAGTCCTCTAAGCGGTTAACCAGTATTGTGCACATGCTTTCGCCAGAAACTGACAACTGCCCTTCTTGAATCAGCAGAAGGGAGAGAATGACCGTAGAAAATATTTCATGATCAATCTCCACGAAAGAATGTTGCCGACCTCGGTGGGGGTCGAACCCATGACCTCCTGGTCTCCAGTCGGACACGTTGCCCAGTGACTGGTGACTGGTATCCAGTCCCTGGTAATCTCGCATAATGACCGGTGCCTGGATGACCAGTGACTGGTGCCTGGTATCAGATGACCTGTGACTGGTTCCCATTGCCTGGTTGACTGGTGACTGGTTGACCGGTGACCGATTGCCTGGTGCCTGGTTGACTGGTGCCTGGTAGCACAGTGCCTGGCTGACCAGAGATAAGTTGCCCAGGTTGACTGGTGCCTGGTTGCCCAGTACCTGGTTGACTGATGCCTGGTGAAGCTGATTGTGATGAAGAATGACCCGATGACTGGTTGACCAGTGATTGGTTGACTGGTGCCTGGTTGACCGGTGACTGGTGAACTTATACTCTGGATGCTTTCCGCACCCATAAGACGCCACCCAAATGTGTCTTACCCCTGGCAGTATAGCCCTGCAGGGTGGTGCTCCCATAAGTAAAGAGTTGTCTTATAACCCAAAAAGGTTGACAACTTCTTTACTAAATCAGCTTCTCCACCATGGTAGATCTTCTAGCAGAATAAAGTCTTCGTTGTCTGCAAGATCCCAATATAAGTCCAGTTATTACAGATCAAGTTAGTAGATAACCTGGAACAAAAAGAATAAGATAAATACTTGAATGATTATGCATGACTTTCAAACTGAACACGACTGTCCTGACGATCAATAAGAAAGTTGCGAAAATAAAGTTTTTTAAAAGTTAAACGTATTTTAACGAGTAATACTTAACCTATAGATAATGTGCTATTCTCTTCTGTTTTCACACCTTCCACAGAAAAACGACCTTTCAGTCGTCAATTAAAGTCTTAAACCGGAAGGTCCCTTAGGTAGTTACCTGTGTGACGTAACTCTTCCCGCTCAATTGATCACATGTCAGTTTCTTTTATGTGTAAAACAATAGACACAATTAGGAGAGAAAAGCGAGGGTGGTAGGAGGGAGATAATTGATTATCTATAGGTTAAGTATTACTCGTTAAAATACGTTTTACTTTTAAAAAACTTCATTTTAACTTCGTAATACATTAACCTATAGATAATGTGCTAGAATTTGCAGAATAGGAGGGAGGTGCTCTCCTAATTCTAACACCAATAAATAATATCTCACCACTTCTGGTTAAAGACTCAGGAAACTCTAAGGAATCAGATACATTCTAATTCTATATTTAATAGAAAGAATGATCTAGATTCACAATATAGCATATCTTTAAGGTGTTATGATCTAACAACCTTATATATAATAGTAGACTCTAAAGGAAGCCAGTTCTTAAGTCTCAGAGACCTAACATTGCCCCCCCCCCCTCCACCCCCTTTTTTTCTTTTTGGGAAACAACAATTGGCTCCAAAAAGAAAAAGGAGTCATTGAGACATAACCTAAATATTCCATTGCAATGTAAGCTAGGAATATAGAGGTAATATTTTCGAAACAAAATTTGTAAAACAAAAGCCAAGACCATAAGTAGTCTATCTAGGGTCTTGATTTAAATAAGGAAATGTCTGCTCGGTGGAGTTTCCTATAGATAACTGACATATGTAGATATTATGGATAAAATTCTAGATATGTGAAGCTATCTAATGGTAATAGTCTAAGCTATTAGAATTATAAACTAATTAGATTCTGTTAATTGGAGCGATAGGACCGTTTCCGATGAACAGACATAGACTTAAAATAACCATAATGTTGTATAATTATTCCCCTTTGATCAAATTAAAGAAGGGGAGATAATAAAGGTAGATGGAGTTAATTTAACTGTAACTCAGTTATCCATCAGAAGAAAAAGGTATACACAAAAATAATGGTTAAAACTATTGCTAGACTAATTGTATTATGAATTTTTAGTCAAGCAATAAGATAATACAGAGGTTGCATAAGACTGCTGGGAAGAAAAAGCAACCCAAATCATTGATAATTAGTTTTGTCATGGACATATTAAAGCGTTTGATGTCCTGACAAAATAATAAAGAAGAGACTGTCAACATCATAACTTAGAGTTTGACAGACAATAAGAGAGATAAGAATAAGGCTGATCACAGCTAACTGTAAGACGGTCATGTTTTGGCTAAATCTTACCGAATTGCTAAGATTAAGCAATAATAAATAAACTGGATAGAGTCTTCCTATGCCAGAAGATTGCCATGAAAAGTACTCCTGAGTAAATAATAATGGAAATCAAGAAATGTTAAAAAGTCCAATCTGTAATGACGAATCAAATTGTTCGGAAAAGAGAAGGACTCAGAGAAAAATGTAATAGTGTGATAATCTCTGAAGAAAGATTATACAATAGTACTGATTAATAATCTCTAAAACACTTAATTTATAAGTTAAGAGATAGTATTACTATTCTATAGGGATATTTAAGAATAGTAAGAAATATATGAATACTAAATTAAAATTATACTACGGGACAAATTCCTGCTATAAATAAAAGGTTAAGCGTAACTATTTATTAAGCAAGGAATTATTAAACATATAACTTGTTATAAAATTACAGCCCGGAATTTTATAGATAAATATTCAATTAAATTTTTAGAATTGAATATTAATAGAATAAAATCTATTTGTGCATAATTGGTAATTCCTGAAATATCAAATTACGTACTCGCAAATGAATTCAGGAAGAAAATAAATATATATATATATACTCTCGAGATCTATGCGTAAACCATAGAGAGTAATAAAATAATATTATTACCACGATCCCTGACGCAAGGGTAAAAACATGTATAAATATGAAATAATATAGATAATTATTAATTTAACATCATATAGGTTTAAGATAAAATTTGTTTAATCTTTAACCAATATGCAGCAACGGTGACTCGTTATTCTGTATTCGTACGTAGAAAAGAGTACTTAGTCATTAGAATTTTGTATGATTGAAATAGAGATAATGGGATCTAAATGGATGTATCTTCATGAACTGAATCGGAGGATAATATCCATTCAAAAAACTAGAGCTTGTTTTAGGCTTAGCTTAACAAGCGTAGAATTGAATTATTTTCAAGTATTCATGAAGTCGTTATGCTCTGAATACTGAGAAAAACTGTTAAAGTATTGTTTAGGAAATATTTTATCTATAACAAAAAAGTGACTGATCTATAATGTTAGCTAGATTTAGACCTGGAACGTAGCGAGAAGGTCAATCTAACTTAAAAATAAGTTGAGAAAGATAAATAATGAAGACAGATATATAACTATCGGTATAATATATTATCTCCAACTATTATCAAATAATCTGAATGTTTAAAAGCGTAATGCTACTCGAAAGTTTATTTACCGAATGTATAATCGGAAAAAACTTTCAGTATGTTCAAAAACGTATCACAAAAAGTAAGATTTGACCAAGAACGTAGGTGCGGCACTTACTACGTTGTGAAGTTTATATAAACAAATTCTATATTATGAATTGAGGCAGTGCATTTCAAAATCATCAAAACGTCTTGAAATGACTTATTTTGTGGAAAGAATAAATATCCAGTTTCGGAAAAGATATTTATGTATATATATATATAGACCATTTTTGATGTGAACTGGAAATCAAGATATAAATCTTTGCATTACTAGCAAACTGAGCTTGAACTCTTAGCGAGAAGAACTATGATCCCTTAAACGAATGTAAACATAAAAAAGGGGGGGGGGGGTAAAGAGATAAAGAAGTGTATCTTAATTCTTTACCGACTCGTAATTAAGGATGTTTTCCCTCTTGTCTAAGCCTAGAACGTACATAGTAGAACAAAGGGATGATTAATATGAAAATGATAATATCTGCTATTATGAGGTAAAATATCGTTAATTAACCTCTGAGCATATATTAAAAATATATATAAAGATAATCTAAGGCTTCGGAAAGTTTACAGAAAGGAAATGATTGACTTTGGCAGTTTCTGAATAGTTACAAAGTCAATAAAAAAAATTAAAAGGAAAGTATTGTATATAATGTTTAATTTAGGCAATAATAATCGGTCACATACTGAATAATTAATGCCTTTACTAAATATGTATCCATTGTCAATACCAAAGGTGCGAGAAAATTTTGATTGACATGGACTCTAGTTATAAGTAAAATATTAGAGGTATAGAGCTAGTCGAAGCAAGGCTATTCCTCAATAAGGATAAAGTTGACCTATAATATACCTGGATTAATTGGGTCTAGTGATTATAAGTTTTAAACCTTCCTAAATAATTTCTAATCGTAATCATTATAAAATTGTTATTCCCAGATGAAGAATCTTCAGCGTAATAGATTCTAACTGAGACAAATTTATCTGGTATATTGTTATTGTAGTCTTAAAAGATCCAGAAGAAAAATAAAGAGGCAAAGTAAAGAACGTATCAAATTATATATATATGCCTAAATATAAGACTTTCTTCTTATTTTTTATTTTATAGTAGAGTTTAGACAGAGCATGACTGACCTAGACTCTTATATAATCAATCAAAAGATAGTATAAAATAGAATAATAGCTTAACGGATCAACTATTTTCCATGTACAAAGGCAAAAGGAAATATGTACCTCAACTAGAATTTTTTAATCGTAGTAAACTAGAGAGGTAGCAGATAAATAAATAAACTCTTAATTTATTTATCTGATTTGTGTAGATTTCCGATACCTTATGAATGAAATATTAATAGAAAGTAGAAAGGATCGATTGCTACTTTCTTGTCAATTTTCTCCTTAAATTACATGCTGATTACATATTGGAAACATGTAGAAAAAAAAAAAAAGGGAGGAAAGAAGAAAAATTTTAGATTTCGTGTATATTTTTCTTCTTAGAAATAACGATAGTTTTATAGAGTTCACCTTTGCCTTAGAGCCGAATAAGGTGAATATCTAAGAAGTTAATCTCTTTGTAGCGAATACACTTAGTGAATGAATTGCAAATTTGATCGTAACCGATAATTCTAGATTCATTTTCAAGAATAAATATATATATAGAATTTTAAGTCTAGTTCAAAAACGACTGGACAGAATTCAACAATATAAGGGGCTACTAGGTATTAGAACCCATCGCTGTCATTCTATAACCTATAACCCAAGACTAGACATGTTTATAGTGCTTAATTAATAAAAATAGATTGAGGGAGGACTAGTGACTACCTCGGTCACTAATAATCCGACACAATGATCTGGCACTAGTCTACAAAACTACTGCCCGGTGGAATTTCGTTAGAATGACCTGGCACTAGTCTACCAACTGCTGCCCGGTGAAAATTTCGTTAGAGTCGGAAGTTAACCTCTTTCTAGCAAATGAAAGAGATAAAACATAATTTGAATGACCTGGCACTAGTCTACAAACTGCTGCCCGGTGAAAATTTCGTTAGAGTCGGAAGTTAAACTCTTTCTAGCAAATGAAAAAGATAAAACAGTTAATTTAAAATATTAATGGAATTACACTCCTATAATAAAGATTCTAGTCTGATTTTGGAAAGACTGTACAGAATTTTATATATATAAAAGGTTACTATGTATTTCATTTAATAACCTATATCCATTGACTTAATTGTGTATGAAGCTCTATGAACAATAATAGATTGTTCGGGAATTAGTGATCACTATTTTGACACTAGTTACCCGACATAATGACCGGACACTAGTATTCGTAACTGTTGCCCGGTAAAAGTTACAAATAACTTGATAAATTGATCGGATAGCAGTAACTCTAGTCCGATGAAAAAGAGAGATTATATATGAAAATGACCGAGCACAAGTATTTGAAACTTTTTCTAGGTGATAATTAATTGTTAGGCAAAATTGACCAGACACTATTCTGTAAAAAGTTGCCTGGTAAAAATCAGAAATAATATGATAAAATGACCTGGTATAAGTATCCGTAATATTTTGCCCGGTGAAATTTTTTAATAATTAGATATAATGACTGGAAGTTAGTATACGTGACTATTTTGTCCGGTGAAATATGTCAAAAAACTAAGTCTTTCCAGAAAATAATTAAATTATTGACTGGAAACTAGTTGACTGGGGCCTGGTTGACTGGTGACTGGTTGACTGGTGACTGGTGCCTGGTTGACCGGTGCCTGGTTGACTGGTGCCTGGTTGACTGTTGCCTGGTTGACTGGTGAAGCTGATTGACTGGTGCCTGGTTGACCGGTGACTGGATGACCGGTGATTGGTTGACCGGTGACTGGTGGACTTAGACTTTATAGGATACTAAGTACCCAAAGATGCCACCTTGATGGGTCTTACCCCGGCAGTATAGCCATATGGGGTGGGGCTCCCATCAGTAAAGAATTGTCGTATAACCCATCAAGAGTTGACAAGTTCTTTACAATCAGCTTCTCCACCATGAGAATCTTTAGCAAACTCGAAGATCTCTGCAAATAAAAGTCCAGGAAAATCATATCGTAAATGCTGAATAACCTGGAACGAAAAGAAACAAAAAATATTCTGCATATATAAACATGACTTCCGAACCGACCACGCATGAGCGTTGTGCCGAGTAGCGAGAGTCGCAAAAATGCATGTCAAGAAAAGCCAGTCAAAAAATACGTAAAATCGAAAATTGAAAATTTTATATAATAACATAGGAAGTCAAAGGAGTGATAAATAAACAAAAGAAACACAAGGATACAGAAATTTATCCATGAGGAAAAGAAATAATCCAAATTTCTATCACAGGTTTTGTTTGTGTTGAGGTTTTACAGCCCAGTCAACCCAATGGGGTCATGTTGAGCGTGGTCAGTTTACCTAACCACACGTTTACTGGGCGGGCTTAGTCCTCTAAGCTGTTAACCAGTATTGTGCACATTCCTTCGCCAGAAACTGACAAGTGCCCTTCTTGAATCAGCGGAAGGGAGAGAATGACCGTAGAAAATATTTCATGATCAATCTCTACGAAAGAATATTGCCGACCTCGGCGGGGGTTGAACCCGCGACCTCCTGGTCTCCAGTCGGACGGCGCATCAAACTGAGCCACCGAGGCCTTCTATCACAGGTAAATAATCCTTGTTGAATTTCTTTGTGCACAGAAAAGAAACTGACACATGATCAATTGAGCCGGAAGAGTTTTTTTTTTTGTTTTTTTTTGTGTTGGGGTTTAACGACACGTCAACCCTTGAGGGTCATTTTGTGTCGTCTCCCAGAGAAAGGGAGAAAAGAGATAGAAGAGAGAGTAGAGGAGATGAAAGAGAGGGACAGGGAAGAAAGAGGAACAGGAATGAAAGTGAAGAAACAGAAGAAATAAAAACATTCCCCCTCTACCCTTACCCACTACAAGGATAGCAGGCCTTGCCCAACTGTAAGCCAATATCAGTTGGACGCCCCAGTGATGTAAGATACACAGCACCTTCGCACCACCCGACCACCCCCGCCGGAAGAGTTACTTCACACAGGTAACTACCTAAGGGACCTTCTGGTTTAAGACTTTAATTGACGACTGAAAGGTAGTTTTTCTGTGGAAGGTGTGAAAACAGATGAGAATAGCACATTATCTATAGGTTAATGTATTACGAAGTTAAAACATATAACGTATATCGACAATCAAAAATAACAAGAAAATGAAAATCAATTTAAAGAAAATAATAGAATCTTCCATGAAAGGAATGAGAAAGGAACATAAGAAAACAGGAACTAAGAAAATAGACAGGAGAAAAGAAAGAAAATTTAGACTTTTTTCACCCAGTAAAAAATCCTGTTTATTTTCTTTGTTCTACAGAAAAGAAACGTGATCAAAAGAGCGGAAAGAGTGACGTCACACAGGTAACTGTCTAAGGGACCTTCTGGATTAAGTCTGTTTAAGACGACTAAACTGTTGTTTTTTCTGTGGAAGGTTTGAAATACAGAATAGAATAGCACATTATCAAAAGGTTAATGTATTGTGCAGTTAAAATAAGTGAAGGCTGAATGTTGTGTATTGCAGTCAACTCCCCTCACTTAGACACAAGTGCGTACCAAATTCATTCCTGTATTCTCCCAAAGTATTGGGATGACAGGACAGAGCAAACCCTATTAGATGCAACAGAACATGACATCTGATCAGGGTCTACACTGTTTGTCCCTCATCCAGCAGTTTTTAGACATATAAACAGGCAGTCAAACGGACTAGTTCAAATGTCAGGATGAGTATGGTAAGGAGTTGAGGTGTACTCTGGTCCTTGTACACTGGAGCCTCATAACACTATTCATTACATTGTAACAGTGGAACCTCCACTCAGGGTCACCTCTGATGAGCAGTCACCTCCCATTAACAGCCAAATCCCGACCAACTCCACCACCCCTCCCCCCACTCCACTCTGCCATGGTATTTTTCTATATATTTTACCTCTGATGACCAGTCACCTCCCTCTTCCTGTCAGCATCCATAATAATTTATAATTCTATGGCCAAATTTCCTCTGTTAAAAGGTCAAAATGACAAAGGATTGGAAATTCCATCTACACTGAAATTGAATGTGGGAAACCAAAATTCATGGACATCACATTTCACATCCCCCCAAAAAAATGTCATTTATTTATTGAAAAATTACAATAATAAGTTAATTATTTTGGTATCTATCTTTTTTTTTTTTTTTCAAAGAATATGTAAGCAAAATGCTTTGTTTGTTACACACTTGTAATTTCTTTTTTAAGTTTTGTTTATTTCTCATGAGCTACAGAAAACTAGTGAACCATGAAATGGAGACAAAGGCTTGTGTCACTAGCACAGTCAGCTCTCTTACCCTATTTGGCATAAAGAAAAACACTGAACAGAAAACTGGTTAGGAAAAGAAGAAGATAAGAGAACAGAAGACAGCAGGAGGACAGGGTGTAATATGCGGGGAATGTATTTCTATGCCCCTGCTACTATGAAAGTTGAACTGTTCCACTGTCTGTCCATCAGTCTGTCTAACAAAATGTTTCTTCTACAAAAAGCCATTATACAAGCCGAGAAATATGATAATTATATGTAAAGTTCATGAGAAAATGTACCCATCATATACTAACTTGTCTTAATTCCTGAAATAGAGACAAATTATAGCTGGGACATATAGTACAAGAAAATACATGTATAGCAGAGAGCAAAGACACAAACCACCATACACAACTATTTGGTATTTTTTGACAACAACATAACTGATCATAGCTCTAGAAAATAAATAGTTTTCTTAAACACAAACATTTAGTAGAAGGCCACCTAAGAAGCATGTCTGTATTATTTCAATAAAATCTATGCGGTCCTTTTGGAGGTATCCTTTAATAATTTTCTGTTTCAGAGGATGTGCATAAAAAGGCACACTTGGTAAATGATGAGCCAAGAAACATTTATGTGAAGTTTACTTTATCAAAAAGATACAAAGTAGGTAAAGGACAATTAAGGAACAGTCCTGCATTCTTTCAATATCTCTTCAGAGCTTTTGGTCCAGATGTCATTTAAAGAATTGAAAACAGAGCCTGAGTCATAAAAAAACCCACAAAAACAACACAACAAACAAACAAAAAACCACAGTCACTACAAACAAAACAAGAGGGCCATGATGGCCCTGTAAAGCTCACCTGAATATCATAGCACTTAGAAAACCTGACCCATAAATATTCAAGGCAAACATTCTGACCAAGGTCCTTGATGATTATATAAACAAGTAAGACTCTTGATGAGTATATAAACAAGTAAGACAATGTAGCATGCCTAATGGACCATGAAATATAGACCAAGGTCAAATATGAATGACTGCACTCAAGAGGCCATGATAAGATGTGCTAAGTATCACTGGCTGTAGGACCAATAATTACTGAGAAACTAACCTAAATGCAAAAACTTAACAAAGTCAGTGGACCGTGGACCATGAAATATAGACCAAGGTCAAATATGAATGACTGCATTCAAGAGGCCATGCTAAGACGTCTGCAAGTGCCAAGTATCACTGCTGTAGGACCAACAGTTACTGAGAAACTGACCTAAATGGAAAAACTTAAGAAAGTCACTGGACCATGAAATATAGGTCATAAGTGACCCAGGTCCAAACTTGACTTAGAAATCATCAAGACAAACATTTTGAGCAAGATTCATATTGATCGCACCTGCTTAGGGTCCTTTGGTTTCAGAGAAGTATTTTCTTTTAGTTTTAGCTATATAGCTCTATATTAAGTTTTTCGCATTATAAGTCTATGGGAGCTTATGACCCCACGGCATGACCAATTTGGACCCCAGGGGCATGGTTGGCAGGATTTATGTAGGAGACCACTAAACATTGCTACATACTAAATATGTTAGCTCTGGATCTCATGGCTTCAGAAAAGAAGATTTTTGAGGGTTCTTGAGCTATATAGTTCTGTATAAACAAATGATCCCCTGGGCATGGCCAGTTTGGGCCCTAGGGGCTTGATTGGCAAGGTTTATGTAGGGATCACTAAACATTGCTACATACTAAATATATAACTGTGGGCCTCATGGTTTCAGAGAGGAAGATTTTTTAAGTTTTTTTTTCCATTATAAGTCCATGGGAGCTAATGACCCTCAGGGCATGGCCAATTCAGACCCCAGGAGCATGCTTGGCAGGATTTATGTAGGAGACCACCAAACATTGCTACATACTAAATCTGTTACCTTTTGGCCTCATGGTTTCAGAGAAGAAGATTTTTGAAGGTTCTTTACAAATGACCCCCTGGGATGTGACAAGTTTGGACCCCAGGGACTTGATTGGCAGGATTTAAGTAGGGGATCACTACACATTGCTACATACTAAATATATAAGCTGTGGGCCTCATGGTTTCAGAGAAGAAGATTTTTTAAGTTTTTTCCATTATAAGTCTAAGGGAGCTAATGACCACCGGGACATGGCCAGTTTGGACCCCAGGGGCTTGATTGGCAGGATTTACATAGGAGACCACTAAACACAGAAACATACTTAATCTGTTAGCTCACCTGGTTTCAGTGAAGAAGATTTTTGAAGGTTCCTTAGCTATAGAGCTCTATATAAACATATGACTCCTTGGGATGTGGCCAGTTTGGAGACCAGGAGCTTGATTGGCAGGATTTATGAAGGAGACCACTAAACATTGCTACATACTAAATATAAAAGCTGTGGGCCTCTTGGTTTCAGAAAAGAAGATTTTTTTTAAGTTTTCCCATTATAAGTCTATGGGAGCTAATGATCACCAGGGCGTATCCAGTTTGGACCCAAGATGCTTGACTGGCATGGTTTATGTAGGAGACACTAAACATAGCTACATTCATAATCTGTTAGCTCTCTGTATCATGATTTCAGAGAAGAAGATTCTTGATGGTTCTTTAGCTACATAGCTCTATATCAACATATGACCCCCTGGGGTGTGGCTAGTTTGGACCCCAGGGGCTTGATTGGCAGAATTTATATAGGGGACCACTAAATATTGCTACATACTAAATATATAAGCCATGGGCCTCATGGTTTCTGATAAGAAGATTTTTTAAGTTTTCCCCATTATAAGCCTATGGGAGCTATATATGGGCATTGCTGTCATCTTGATTAACAGATCATGACCATTTGTACATATTTTCAATCACCCTTTAACCCAAGATTCCACATGAAGTTTGAAGAAATTTGGTCCAGGGTTTCAGAGGAGAAGTCATTCACAGGTGTGAACAGACGGACGGACGGACGGACAGATGACGGACAGGGAGTGATCACAATAGCTCATCCTGAGCCTTTGGCTCAGGTGAGTTAAAAAAAAAACAAAAAAAAAAAAAAAACAGAAAAAAAAAACAACAAAAAAAACTTCAAACAACAAAATTTTTAAAACTGATGGATGATCAATCAAAGAACATTTTTGTATTATTTCCATTAAAATCCATTCAGTGCTTTCATCAATATCTTTTGAAGGTTTCCTTTTCTGAAAGTAATGGACAACCAATCAAAGCATCACGCGTATAAAACACAAACTTAGTAAAGGATCACCTAAGGAACACTTGCACAAATTTGAAACTGATTTAATGATAATATGAATGAAATGCATTTATTACCATCTTCTTAATAATATAAGATTAAACTAAGCTGGAAGGTAGAGTTAATTTTCTCTAAGAGGCAGACAAAACAGGAGAAAACCTGTCTTAATGTGTTTAATGCACATGACTTTTTCTGGTTTGTGTATACATTTACACCAAACCTCTTAACAATAAATCCTACAAAGTGCCATACACAAACAGAGGCCCAGACCAGACTGTCTTTTGTTTCCTGTTCAAAGATCTGAGATGAATGTCAAAGACTTGGACTTCATGGATATGTAGACCGGCTTGGACCTTTGCTGTAAGCATATGTATACATGTATATGACTACTACATCAGCTAGTGTCACTTCCCTGGAGTCCTGAAATTGGATGAATTAAGCTTTTGTCTATTCCTATAATAATAATGCACATGGATTGATGGATACTGCCTTGTTTGACTATAGTTTTACTCATTATTAATCAATTCAAAGACTGACACTAAACACCATGCAAAGATTTTAAATTAAACCCCTCAGTGCTCAACACATATATTGTTCAATATTAGTTTTAGGCCAGTTTTCCTGTACTGACTTATCTGGAGGAAGTTTACATAGGCACCTCTGGGCCTTCACTGTTCTTGCAGGGCACAAGACAGGTTTTCTCCTTGTAACACTTTAACAGAAACAAGAACTAACCTCATGTGTTTCCTGGCTTTCAACAAGACACCCATAATTCAATGACTGCTGTCTTGTTGCCTGCAATCAAGAAAATTAGAACACATATCTGGATTGTATAGAACTAGACTTGTAGACACTAACTTATAATTGGGACATTCAGAAGATGATTCTTGCACCAAAATATATCATATAGGTACTTAATGGAATTGCAAACTTAGCAGATAATTTGGTGTTAGACAGGAAAAAGTGTTACAGACATTATAGAATTACAAAGGGGAATAACTATAACAGTACTGATCCCTTGACCCTTCTTTTTCTGTAGCAGCAACATCTCATGAATATCAACATTTATGCAAAATATGTTAAGATTCCTAATAATATTAATCAGTCTTTGCTGGAAAAAAAGATAGAGTGCACACAAGGCTCACTTTTTGAGTATTTATAATGTAGTGACCTTGAAAATAAGGTCAAGGTCACCAAAATCTAATCACTTCTTTTCCCTCATCCTGATGATGTATCTGTGCTAGTTTGGCCAAATTCCAGCCATTGGTTAAAGAAAGAGTGTGCACACAAACTTTTTTCTGCATTAAGAAATTTTACATTGGGCAATAACTCCAAAAGAATTGGCCCCTAGCCCTTACTTCCTCTTATGTAGGTACACCTTATTGACATCAATGTGTCACATAAGCTTTTTTCTATCAAAATTTTAGTTTCAAAGTATCAGTGTGATCTTGAAAATGAGGACCAGGTTTCCAAAATCTAATCACTTCTTTCCCCCATCCCAATGAAGTATCTGTGCTAATCTGAACAAATTCCATCTCTTGAAACATGAGATAGGGCGCACACAAGGCTCATTTTTAGAGTCTTTGTAATGTATTTTATTTGTGTTGAGGTTTTACGGCCCAGTCAAACCGATGGGGTCATGTCGAGCTCGGTCAGTTTATCTAACCACATGTTTACTGGGCATGCTTAGTCCTCTAAGCTGTTTACCAGTATTGTGCACATTCTTTCGCCAGAAACTGACAACTGCCCTTCTTGAATCAGCGGAAGGGAATGACCGTAGAAAATATTTCATGATCAATCTCCACAAAAGAATGTTGCAGACCTCGGCGGGGTCTTTGTAATGTAGTGACCCTGAAAATGGATCAGTCTTTCCCATGTCCTAACAATGTATCTGTGCTAGTTTGTTAAAATTCCAGCCATTGGTTCAAGATATAGTGTGCACACAAGCTTTTTTCTATCAAAATTTGAGTTTCAAAGTGCTGGTATGACCTTGAAAATGAGATAAAGGTCATCAAAATCTATTCATTTCTTTCCCCAATCCCAATGATGTATCTGTGTTAGTTTGGTCCAATTCCATCTATTGATTCATGAGATAGAGTGCACACAAGGCTCACTTTTTGAGAATTTATAATGTAGTGACCTTGAAAATAAGGTCAAGGTCACCAAAATCTATTCACTTCTTTCCCCAATCCCAATGATGTATCTGTGTTAGTTTGGTCCAATTCCATCTATTGATTCATGAGATAGAGTGCAAACAAGGCTCACTTTCTGAGTATTTATAATGTAGTGACCTTGAAAATAAGGTCAAGTCACCAAAATCTAATCACTTCTTTCCCCCATCCTGATGATGTATCTGTGCTAGTTTGGTCAAATCCCAGCCATTGGTTAAAGAGATAGTGTGCACAGAAACTTTTTACAAGGCTCATTTTAGAGTCTTTATAATGTAGTGACCTAGAAAATGAGGTCAAGGTCACAAAAATCAAATCACTTCTTTCACATGTCCTAACAATCTATCTGTGCTAGTTTGTTAAAATTCCAGCCATTGGTTCAAGATATAGTGTGCACACAAGCTTTTTTCTATCAAAATTTGAATTTGGAAGTGCCGGTGTGACCTTGAAAATGAGATAAAGGTCACCAAAATCTTATCACTTCTTTCCCCAATCCCAATGATGTATCTGTGCTAGTCTGGTCAAATTCCATCTATTGATTCATGAGATAGAGTGCACACAAGGCTCACTTTTTGAGTATTTATAATGTAGTGACCTTGAAAATAAGGTCAAGGTCACCAAAATCACTTCTTTTCCCTCATCCTGATGCCATATCTGTACTAGTTTGGTCAAATTCCAGCCATTGGTTAAAGAGATAGTGTGCACACAAACTTTTTACTGCATTAAGAAATTTTACAAAGGGCAATAACTCCAAGAGAATTGGCCCCTAGCCCTTATTTTCTCTTATGTAGGTAAGCCGTATTGATATCAATGTGTCTGCAGAAATTGATGAATATCCATTGCTGCGTTTTCAAGATATTAGGAAAAAGCCAAAGTGTCACGGACGGACACACGGACGAACTCATGGACGGACGTACTTACGAGACAGACGTTATAAGGTTATCCCTTTGATCTTTTTTTGATCTTTTTAACCCCACAACACCATTTTTTTTAACCCCACAATGCAAATTTAGCCCCACAATGAGGAAATATACAGAAATCAAACTCATAATGTGAAATTCTACAGAAACGCTAACCCCGGAATGTCATGTGGGCATGTACAGATAGATGGACGGCCGGACAACGTGAAAACAGTATACCCAACCACATACAAAGTTTGTGGGGGTGGGTGGGGGGGTGTATAACTATAGGTTAAATGAAAATTGTCAATAAGCAATGCTTATTCGATAACCCCTGCATAAAGCATGAAAATTAAAGTTTCAAAGCGCAGGCATGACCTTGAAAATAAAGTCAAGGTCACCAAAATCTAATAAAATGAAAATAAGGTCAAGGTCACCAAAACCTTATTACTTCTTTCCTCCATCTTGATGATGTAGCTATGCTAGTTTGGTCAAATTCCAGCCATTGGTTGAAGAGATAGTGTGCGCACAAACTTTTCATTGCATTAAGAAAAAATTTTACAAAGGGCAATAACTCCAAGAGAATTGGCCCCTAGCCCTTACTTTCTCGAATCATGGCGGCTTGAACAATCTTGCAACAGGATCACCAAAGGAACATTTCTGCAAAATCATATGGAAATCGGTCCAGTGGTTTCTGACAAGAAGATTTTTAAAGTTTTCCATAAAGATATATAAGGAAAATAAGCCCCGCCCCCCTGGCGGCCATGTTTTTTGACAAATCCAAATGGCTTGAACAATCTTGCAACAGGATCACCAAAGGAACATTTCTGCAAAATTATATGGAAATCGGTCCAGTGGTTTCTGACAAGAAGATTTTTAAAGTTTTCTATACAGATATACAGTGAAAATAAGCCCCGCCCCCTGGCGGCCATGTTTTTTGACAAATCCATATGGCTTGAGCAATCTTGGTACAGGATTACCAAAGGAACATTTCTGCAAAATTATATGGAAATCGGTCCAGTGGTTTCGGACAAGAAGATTTTTAAAGTTTTCTATATAGATATATAGGGAAAATAAGCCCCGCCCCCTGGTGGCCATGTTTTTTAACGAATCCAAATGGCTTGAACAATCTTGGTAGAGGATCACCAAAGGAACATTTTTGCAAAATTATATTGAAATCGGTCCAGTGGTTTCGGACAAGAAGATTTTTAAAAGTTTTCTATATAGATTATATAGGGAAAATAAGCCCCGCCCCCTGGCGGCCATGTTTTTTGACGAATCCAAATGTCTTCAACAATCTTGGTAGAGGATCACCAAAGGAACATTTCTGCAAAATTATATTGAAATCGGTCCAGTGGTTTCGGACAAGAAGATTTTTAATGTTTTCTATATAGATATATAGGGAAAATAAGCCCCACCCCTGGCGGCCATGTTTTTTGACGAATCCAAATAACTTGAACAATCTTGGTAGAGGATCACCAAAGGAACATTTCTGCAAAATTATATTGAAATCGGTCCAGTGGTTTCGGACAAGAAGATTTTTAAAGTTTTCTATATAGATATATGGGGAAAATAAGCCCCGCCCCCTGGCGGCCATGTTTTTTGACGAATCCAAATGGCTTGAACAATCTTGGTAGAGGATCACCAAAGGAACATTTCTGCAAAATTATATTGAAATTGGTCCAGTGGTTTCTGACAAGAAGATTTTTAAAGTTTTCTATATAGATATATAGGGAAAATAAGCCCCGCACCCTGGCGGCCATGTTTTTTGACGAATCCAAATTGCTTGAACAATCTTGGTAGAGGATCACCAAAGGAACATTTCTGCAAAATTATATTGAAATCGGTCCAGTGGTTTCTGACAAGAAGATTTTTTAAGTTTTTAGTTAAAAAATCTATTTTTAGCTCCTGTGACCTAGATATGCAACAGACCGGAACCATTTAAAAACTTTGAAAGAGGACCAACCAAGGATCATTCCTGTGAAGTTTGGTCAAAATCCAATCAGCGGTTTAGGAGGAGATGTTGTTTAAAGATTGTGGACGGACGGATGGATGGACGGACGGACGGACGGACGGACATACGGACGACGACGACGACGGACGGTGAGTGATCACAAAAGCTCACCTTGAGCTTTCAGCTCGGGTGAGCTAAAAAAGCTCCGCCCACTGGCGGCCATGTTTTTTGACAAATCCAAATGGCTTGAACAATCTTGGTAGAGGATCACCAAAGGAACATTTCTGCAAAATTATACTGAAATCGGTCCAGTGGTTTCTAACAAGAAGATTTTTAAAGTTTTCTATATAGATATATAGGGAAAATAAGCCCCGCCCCCTGGCGACCATGTTTTTTGATGAATCCAAATGGCTTGAACAATCTTGCAAAAGGATCACCAAAGGAACACTTCTGCAAAATTATATGGAAATCGGTCCAATGGTTTCTGACAAGAAGACTTTTAAAGTTTTCTATATAGATAAATAGGGAAAATAAGCCCTGCCCCCTGGCGGCCATGTTTTTTGATGAATCCAAATGGCTTGAACAATCTTGCAAGAGGATCACCATAGGAACATTTCTGCAAAATTATATGGAAATCGGTCCAATGATTTCTGACAAGAAGATTTTTAAAGTTTTCTATATAGATATATAGGGAAAATAAGCCCCGCCCCCTGGCGGCCATGTTTTTTGACGAATCCAAATGGCTTGAACAATCTTGGTAGAGGATCACCAAAGGAAAATTTTTGCAAAATTATATTGAATTCGGTCCAGTAGTTTCGGACAAGAAGATTTTTAAAGTTTTCGTTATAGATATATAGGGAAAATAAGCCTCGCCCCCTGGTGGCCATGTTTTTTGACGAATCCAGATGGCTTGAACAATCTTGGTAGAGGATCACCAAAGGAACATTTTTGCAAAATTATATTGAAATCGGTCCAGTGGTTTTGGACAAGAAGATTTTTTAAGTTTTTAATTAAAAAATCTATTTTTAGCTCCTGTGACCTAGATATGCAATGAACCGGAACCATTTGAACAACTTTGAAAGAGGACCAATCAAGGATCATTCCTGTGAAGTTTGGTCAAATTCCCACCAGTGGTTTAGGAGGAGATGTTGTTTAAAGATTGTGGACGGACGGACATCCGGACGACGACGACGACAGGTGAGCTAAAAATGATTTATACCCCTGCAAACCCCATTTTTTCTATGTGAAGTCATGTTTACCAGGGTGTTCATCGCATAGGCTGGTTTTCTTGATGTTTTATCTTGATAAATCCATCACACATTATTTCATTTATTCATTGCCGTCAGCAAATAAATGCTTTGTTTGCTACATGCAACCCAGCTGATGATTCACGTAATCGTCTTCTAAATATTTAACCAGGCAAGATTACATTTCAGAAAACTGTAGCCGTTTTAACAAGAACATAATTTCATTTCCTCCGATATCCCGTTAACGAATTTAAATCTGTCCTCCGACATCCCTGCATCATACCTCCGACATCCTGTTACCAATAAATATAACAACCCTAAAGAATTGTTAAAATCTGCCACTTCAGTAATTCTTTCACTCTGCTACTTCTTGCATTATTTATAGAAAGGTTCTAGATTATACAGACATACATACTCAGTGGAAATGCTTTACATGATAAAAGCTATAAACAACTGAAAATGGAATTTAAGTGAAAAACAATGAAGTTTCCTTTTCAAACACGATTTTGAATAAATTGGCAGATACTTTATACTGAAATGCCATTTTCATATATTAAATTATTCAATTGTTGCTTATCCTCCAGAAGCACTTTTTTGATCATTAAAAGAGGATAAGTACATACCCTGTTGCTGCACGAAATCATTTGTTTACCTCCGGTATCTAGCAACCTCCGATAACACGATATCCTGTTTCCCTGGGTGATCTCCAGAGGAGAAAATTTGCATGGAATGTAGACAATTTGCATGGAATGTTAGTCTGTGTTTTTGGAAAAATAAGACAAATATTATCAATTTGTCATCTAATGAATTTAGCCACCGAGTGATAAAAGTTAATACAACTGCAGAGTTCTAGATTTCAATAGTATCCAGAGAAATGATTTTCTTAAATTTCTGCAAAAGAGTAAGTTGTGGGTACTCATCAGAAATGGCTCTGTGCTTCTAATGAACATCCAAAATGTATGGGTTTTTTTTGGGTTTTTTTTTACATAAATATGAAAAATATCAAAAAATACAAAAAAAAATATTTTTGGCTGAAAAAAAAAAATGCCTTATCTAGATCTCTGGCTTAATTTGTATGTTATATATTGTACAAACTTTAGTACTAGTAGTTGCAGAATATTTATAAAATACCTCAGTTCCTAAAATTGTACAGTAAGTATCAATGGGCTTGGACTTGTGAAACTCTAACATTTCTTTTAGCGGAAAATCTCCACATACATCTGCATTCATTACAAAGAAGTAGTCAGGATTTCCTGCTAAAATCTGGTCTCTGAAGTGATAAAGCCCTCCTGCAGTTCCTAGGGCCTGGTATTCTTGCAAATATCTGAAAATATGAGAATTAAAAAATGCAAGGTCACAGCAGAACTCCAGATAAGTTAAGAAATTGAGATATTGTCTATAGCTCCATATGTGATAATTACATACATTATTACTACCGTAACATGACCTGATGCCCTGTATCACAATGGATGTTTCCAGGTTCAATCACATGAAGCACTTGTGTTGAGTGAGTTTGTCCAATGATCTGGGAACATCTACAAGACATGATTCAGATTGTCAGATCATGTTACTATAGTTAATAAGTGTTTACTATATACATGTACCTTGAAACTGCCTGGAGGCACCATTCACAACAACAGCAGACAGCACTATTTTTTATATTTTTTTTTCTAAGAAAAATAAGCCTTGACATTTCATGTGTACCATCTGCTATTCAGACAATGCACATGAAATGTCAAACCTCATGTTAATGAAGAAATTATAAAATGCTACAATTTTTTAATCAGTGATCTTTAATGAAGTAGGTTTTCAAATGGCCTAAAGCAGTGAAAAATGTATTTTTATATTAACCCTTTCCTGCTGGACCCAAGTATACCCTGCCTTTGCAAACAGTGTAGATCCAGATCAGGTGGCTTCAATAAGAAGCCAACTGATCAGGATCTGCATTTTTTGCCATTCAGTATGTGAATATATATCAACAATCTGGATCAAGAAATCTGATTGGCTGAAAATTTAAAAAAGTTGTGGTATCTTTATTTATTCAGCAGGACAAGGGTTAAGAAATCAGTACTATATATATTGGGCAACCTCAGACCTGTTTGTGGGCACTGCCTCTATGTGACTCAAATGCCTGGTGGCGTTAAAAATCTGAATAGTCAGTCACCTGTTTGTCCCCATAATTAAGGTAAATATGGTAGTAATGGACTCTAGATTTTAGCTTTCATGTAGAAAACAGTAGTGTAGAATAGTAGTGTAGTGTAGAATATATTATATTCTAGTCAATAAGGATCACTAAGCTTTCTTTGTGTAACTGTGAAAACAGTTCTGCTCAAAGCATGGCTAGAGGGTGTGGGGAATGCTGTCGTTTACTTGTGTTGATTATAAAAAGATGCAATAAAACCAGTCTCCTATTTCTGATTTCTTGATGTTTTCTTTGCTTCCAAAGGATCCCTCTTAACAGAATATACTGCAAAGCCATAAGTTTCTACTGTCAACTTTAGAAAATTACATGGTATAAACACTATCTATAAGTTCTTTGTATTTTTTTAAGATTCTGGCTGATACACTCACAGATTAGGTTTTAGAGGAACAATTCTGACAGCCTTTTACTGTTGTTAGTATTTTGTCAATTTTTAGTAGAACCCTCACATGTAGCATATTATAAGACCTTTCTTTTGAAAACTATCGTATTTACCTGAAGTATTCTGACACTTTATGTCCTAATTATACTTGTCCAAGAATTTTAATACATGTTGATGTGTTTAAACTACTACTGGACAAATGGCAAATGATGTAGACCAGGGCTCGGGAAAACCGGAAAAATAGCCGGTCTGGACCGAAATTAAGAATTCTGGACCGATTTCAAACACCCCAAAATGCTAATAAATCGGTCCAACAGGTTTGTGCCTTGAACCCCATTTTTCCCCAACCAACCAATTTTCATGAATCAATGATGTCTAAAAAATCACAAGCGGTCAAGTCTTCCCAAACTGACAACGTCCGCGCACCTTTTAAATGCGATATTATGGTAGTTAAAATGCTCTAAACGGTCATTTGACATGTATATTGGAGAGACATGAATAACGGCAACCTACCGCAGCACAAATTAATTACGTCATTATCCAAACATTGTCAAAAAATCAACACTTCACTGACCTTTGTGCGGTAAACAAGCGATTAACACGAATCATCAGTAACGGTACTCTGATAATTAATCCGTTTGTGTGACACGTGTGAATACACTGAGACTGCAAAAAATCCAGGTGCAGTCACCGTGTCCAAAAGATCAAAGGCCGCTTTACTGAGAGTGATAAAAGAATGCACCGCTTGAACGCACCCATTTTCTTCCTCTTCTTTTTTGTTTTGATCAACACGGTTTGTCGGTCCCAGATTTGATAAACTAATTCCCAAACCGTGTACGTCCTGATCAGATGTCGCATACAACGGCGTCTGATCTGGGTATAATTGATTGCTTTTTTTTTTTTTTTTTTTTTTTGTTGTTGATTGCCGTAACACGCGAGTATAATTAATTCAAGGTAGATTTCACGGTAAAAATAATGCACCACTTGCACTAGACAAGATTGGTCAGTGCTTAAAATTTAATCTGTCTGGTCAGATCTTGAAACATTGAAAACTGCAAAACAGCCCGTGGCGCAGGCCTGTTTTATTTTACCTAATTAGGTCCATGAAAGTCGTTTCGTTCCGTCTCTCCTGTTTTCCGCCGTCTTCGCGCTTATACAAGACGGGAATCAGTTGTTTATAAATAGTTTAGGAAAACCCTGCGGAGGTGGAAATAACAACAAAACCGTTTTTTTTTTGTTTTTTTTTTTTCTTTTTACATACCTGACTGTATTTATTGATGATGCCAGCTTTCATCATGCTCGTTATACCCGGACTTCCGTCATATAACGGAGCTGAGGTGTATTATTTAAAAGGAGTTATAGGACTGCCAATTGTCATTAGTTTTCGTGACTGTTGATATATACATATTTTTTTTTTTTTTGGAAATGGGGCTCATTGATGACGTCATCGTCATCGGCTGGACCGATTCAGATTTCAAAATTTCCAGAGCCCTGATGTAGACCCTGATCTGTGGCATCTGATTTGGGTGTAAACTATCTGCTCAGGCCTGTATGTCCACATGCTTAGGATAACTACAGTAACAATGCAACAAGAGGCCCATGGGCCACTATTCGCTCACCTGATAAAAATAGATATTGCATATCTGCAAATACCATGCAACTTTTTCCAGAATTGCCACAGCAACTAGGACACAAATTTGACCATACCATAAAAAAGTCAACAGTCATCCTAGAATCATCATTTGAACAAACTTAGTAGACTTTGAGTCCCCAATGCTGTATACCAAGATACAGCCTCAAAGCTTTCTTAGTTCTGGAGAAGAAATGTTTTACCATATATCGGCATGGCAGCCATCTTGCTCAATGGCACGAAACCATTTGACCAAATTGTCAACATCCTTTTGACAGGCCCCAAGTGAAATCTAATGAAAATTGTGCAAGAGTTTTCAGAGAAGAAGTTTAAAGATTTCAAGGCTTTATACATGTATATAGCCCAGGGGCAAGGGCAGATAGTCCCCAAAAGTTTGACAGTATCTAGACAGTTTTATTTCTTTAACTAGAGCAAGTGCCCAGAGGGTAATGAATACCCCCGGCTGGCGCCATTTCTTAATTATAAAATATTTTTAAGTCAATGACAATGATATAAGGCGAAATGGACCATGAAATATAGGTCACTGACCCACATATAGTTTACAAGGTCAGTCTCTGAGTGACACTGATCTATCATCCCAAGTACAACTTTTCTGGAGTAAATAGTCTTCAAGACTGATGCAAAATTGCTGGACCATAAAATATAGGTCAGTGACCTACATACGAGGGATGTTCGAAATGAATTGCTTATTGTCCTCTAGCTCGATATCCACGTGGGGCACGATAAAAACCAATACATACCTGTATAGGGCTATTCAATATCTACACAATGGTGTATAAATGTACATGTTAGACTAAGTGTAAGACATAAAATTTGCCATTTGAATACACGCAGTCATTGACCACTGCAGTAAAAATGGTTGGTAGAAGCGTCGACAAAAAAGATGAAATACGGGCTTACATCAAAGCTCGCTCAAAACTTGGTTGTTCTTTGAAGAAGCTGATGACTGAAATTTCTACTGATTTTGGACCTTCTTGTGTGTCTTATAACACAGTTCGGCGGTGGAAAAAGGAATTTGAGTCTGGTGTAGAGTCCATCAAAAATGCACCGAAATCAGGTAGGCCAAAATCTGCATCTCGTAAAGAAATCGTTTCCAAAATAAAGGAAATCATTGAAGGGGATGCCAGATTTACAGTTCTTGATATTGCACGAAAGGCAGGCATATCACTATCAACGGTTCACCTTATTTTGAAGAAGCATTTGAAAGTCAGAAAGATTTCTGCTAGATGGGTGCCACATCTGTTGACTGATGAGCAAAAGAGGCAACAGGTTAAAGTGGCCAAAAGCTGCTTCAAATGTTTCCAAAATATGACAAAAAGTAGTTTGCCAATATCGTCACAGGTGATGAAACCTGGGTCCATTATTTTGAGCCCGTCAGAAAGGTTAGCAATAAGATCTGGGCCACTAAACACAGCAAACGCCCAATAATTGCCAAACGTTCTTTGAGTACAAAGAAGGTTTTGTATGCAATCTTCTTCTCTGGTGAAGGAGTCGCAATAAAAGTGCCAGTGAAAAAGGGCAAAAGCATCACCGGAAAGTACTACAAAGATGTAGTACTGAAGAAACTGAAAAAGTATTATCAGAAACGACGCCCTGCCACTGGTTTTAAACATGTCCGTCTTCTACATGACAATGCCCCAGCTCATACCTCCGCAATAGTTACGGCGTTTTTGAAGAAAGAAAAAGTAACTGTTTTGCCTCACCCCCCGTATTCCCCAGACCTTGCCCCATGTGATTTCTTTTTGTTTCCGAAATTGAAAGCATTCCCTGCTGGGCGGAAATACCAGTCCCAACAGGCACTTGGATCTGCCATTCATCAGTACCTTATTACTGTGCCCAAATCAGCGTACCGTGACGCCTTCAAGAAGTGGATACATCGGCTGAAACTTTGCATTTCTAGCCACGGGGAGTACTTCGAGGGCATGAAATGAGTACTTTTGGGCTAACTTGAAATTTGAAGTCTCCAGATAGAAATAAGCAATTCATTTCGAACATCCCTCGTATACTTGAGAGGTTAATCTGATGTGTCACATTGATCCAATATACCAACTATGATGTTAATCCATTAAATAGTCTAGAAAATATTAAGCAAAATCACTAGACCATGGAATATAGGACAGGTCATGCTAATTTATATTTACATTGAGGACAAAGTTTTGGTCACACTGTGTCATTATATGTAAATATGACACTTAGGCATTAAATAGTGGGAGATATAAGACAAAATTACAGGGATATGAAATATACATCACATAATCCCTAACTATGATAGTCATACTCGTACATCAAACTGTCTTCAAGATGTAATATAAAATCACTGGACCATGAAATATAGGTCAAAGTGTCTTACTACATTTACATTTACTTTTAGGTCAACTGTCTCATAATCCCAAATAATGATGTTCATACATCAAATAACATTCAAGATATGAGGGAAAATCACTGGACCATGAAATATATTTTTTATGATGTCAATCATGGTGTCAGACAGAACCAGTATCCCAAGTGTCACATTTTAATATTAAAATACATAAAATAGTCTTCAACATATAAGGCAAAATCGCTGGAGTATGAAATTAGGGTCACAATGACCTTGACCTTATAACACTGAAATTTGATGTGATAAACATGTCTGATGCCCATCCTTCTTTATTGCGAATTCATTTGTATAAACAAACTGCGATATACTACTTTATTGAGGCTTCCTAGATTTTTACACCTAGCCCTACCCCGGGGCATGACCCAGGGGTCCATAGATATAGAATGGAAGAGAACCTGCCAAGGTACCCCCACACCAAATATGAATAGTTTTTGATCAGGTACGTTATGAGGTTATAACTTTGATCTTCTTTAACCCCACAACTACCATTTTTTATCTACTTGTCAACCCCACAACACAATTTTTAACCCCATAATGATGGAATAAACCAGACACCAATACAAACGCCAACCTCCCAATGTACCTGGCGTATGTACAGAAGGACAGACAGACTAACATTTATGGTTTATGGGTTACCTCAATGTTAAATTTCTATAGGGATTTAGAGGCTACTCAAATTTGGTTTAGGGGCTAGGTTATGTATTTTAAATGAAATAAACCTCAAAATACCTCATAATTATGTCCAAAATAGCCCAAAAATAGCCCCTAAACCTTGGCTGTTCACCGGAATGGATTGACGGATGGAACCAACCAGAACTATTTACCCTTTCGGCATACTTTGTATGCCGGGGTGTATAATAATACATTGTAAGTTTCAGCCATTAGTCTTTAATACTTACTGAGAAAATGATTTTTCAACATTTTCCCAATACAAATGTATGAGGTCACAAATTTGACCTTGCCATAAATAGGTCAAAGGTCAATCTACAACCATCATTTGAACAAACTTGGTAGACCTTGAGTCCCCAATGCTATATTGCAAGATTCAGCCTAAAAGCTTTCTTGGTTCTGGAGAAGAAGTTTTTAAGTGCTTTTACCATATATCTGCATGGCAGCCATCTTGTTCAATGGCGTGGAACCATTCAAATAAATTATCAATAACCTTTCGACAGAAGGCCCCATGCGACATCTGGGGAAAATTGCTCCGTTTCAGAGAAGACATTTCAAAATTACACAATTTATACAATGTATATAGCCCAGGGGCAAGGGCAGATAACTCCCAGGGGACAAAATTTTGATTGAAACTAAAACGTTTTACTACTTTAATCATACGCTGCAAATTTCATCCATTAGGCCAAAAAAAAAAAAAAGTATTAGATTCCCAGACACCGCTGCATCTGTCCAAAAGGTCCCACATATATGATTTTTTTTCAGTGGTAAGTTTTTTCGACCCATGAAAATATGTGACAATGGATTTTACTCGCTTATCTGAGAATCATTTCTAACCAAATTGCAATCTAGACCACAAATATATGGCATTCTTACTTACTTGCAAAGAAAATTGGTACATTACGATCTGCTTATGTTGTTTGTTTAAAATTGGCTGGCCATAAAAGTGCTTTAAACCCCTCAATGGTTTATTCTACTGACCATTCTAAGGCAGTGGTCCCAGTGTTACTCTTACTCTTCGTTGCTTTGTGGTTTATTCTATGAGGCAATTTGTTTTATGTCTTGCCTTGTGTTATTTTGTTCTTGTGTTTTTTCAGTCCTTTTAGCATTGCGATTACCTCACTTGGGGAAGAGAGAGCTAGTTTTGGTGCTTTTCGTACATTTGTTCGATTTGCGCTTGTTTGGTTTTGTCTGTTTCCTCTTCCTCTTGGTGTCTGGGAAGGGCTGAGGTTTGTGATTGTGGCACTCCTTGGACTTTTCTCTTACCCTTTTTTTTAGATACTTCCGGTAAAACCACTGCCATTTTGATTAGCCAAACAAACCCAAATGTCCAAGAATGAACCCAACTGGAAAATAAAAGTAAAAATAAAAAGCTGCCCCCGCACGCATCTATTTTTTGAAAAAGTGACTGAGAATCTAATTTTTTTTTTTTTGGCCTTAGTCTTTAATAAAAGCCATATAAATATATGGGGGTGCAAACTGACCTTGCCATAAAAAGGTCAAAGGTCAACCTACGACCATTGATTGACCTTGGGTCCCTGATGCTACAGAGCAAGATATAGCCTTAAAGCTATCTTGGATCTGGAGATTTTTAAGTGTTTTAACTATATATAGGCATGGGAGCCATCTTGTTCAATGGTGGGGAACCATTCGAACAAATTGTCAATACCCTTTTGACAGAAGGTCCCATGTGAAATTCGGTGAAAATTGCTCAAGTTTCAGAGAAGAAGACATTTAAAAATTACACAATTTTATACAGGTATACAGGCTAGGAGCAAGAGCAAATAACCCCCAGGGGACAAAATTTTGATTGTAAGTAAAATGTTTTACTACTTTAATCACATCTTGTAAGTTTCAGACATAAGTCTTTAATACTTACTGAGACAATGACTTTTCAAAATTTTCCCCATACAGGACACAAAATTGACCTTGCAGTAAACAGGTCAAAGGTCAACCTTTGACCATCATTTGAACGAATTTGGTAGACCTTGAGTCTCCAATGCTATATACCAAGACTCAGCCTCAAAGCTTTCTTGGTTCTGAAGAAGAAGATTTTTAAGTGTTTTTACCATATATGGGCATGGCACAGAACCATTTAAACAAATTGTCAATAACCTTTCAACAAAGGCTCCATGTGAAATCTGGTGAAAATTACTCTAGCAATTTCAGAGAAGACATTTAAAAATAACACAATTTTAAACATGTATATAGCCCAGGGGCAAGGGCAGATAACCCTCAAGGGACAAAAGTTTGATAGTACTACTTTGATCATACATTGTAATTTCAGTCATTAGTCTTTAATACATTTTGAGAAAATGAATTTTCAACATTTTCCCCATATAAATGTATAAGCACCAAAGGTCAACCTACGGTCATCATTTGAACAAACTTGGTAGACCTTGAGACCTTGATGCTATATATCAAGATTCAGCCCCAAAGCTTTCTTGGTTCTGGAGAAGAAGATTTTTAAGTGTTTTTGCCATATATGGGCATGGGGGTCATCTTGATTAATGAACCTTGACCTTTGAACAAATTTTCAACCCCACTTTAACAGAAGATTCCACATGAAGTTTGAAGAAAATTGGCCCAGGGGTTTCAGAGGAAGGGTCGTTCAAAGGAATGGATGTACGACGATGGACAGATGACGACAGATGGCAAGTGATCACAATAGCTCATCCTGAGCTAAAAAAGTCAATAAGCAATGCTTATTAGATAACCCCCACACAGTGAGAACCAGTAAAGAAAACTAGCTTAAGACAACTTCAAAACTGACTTGTTCAAAATGGATGACATTGATTTGTAAGATTTGTAGTTCACCTAAACAGCATAATGAGAACCAATTTTGGTCAAATTCCAGCCACTGGTTCAAGAGACAGTGTGCATACAAGCTTTTTTTCTATAAAAATTGAGTTTCAAAGTGCTGGTGTGACACTGAATAAAGAGATAGTGTGCACACAAGTTTTTTCTATCAAAAGTTTCAAAGTGCCAATGTGACCTTGAAAAAGAGGTCATGGTCTCCAAAATCTAATCACTTCTTTCCCCCATCCCAATGAAGTATCTGTGCTAGTTGGGTCAAATTCCATCTACTGGTTCATGAGATAGAGTGCACACAAGGCTCATTTTTAGAGTCTTTATAAAGTAGTGACAATGAAAATGAGGTAAAGTTCACCAAAATCTTATCACTTGTTTCCCATGTCCTAATGATGTAACTGTGCTAGTTTGGTCAAATCCGGTCTATTGGTTCAAAATACAGTGTGCACACAAGATTTTTTCTATCAAAAGTTGAGTTTCAAAGTGCCAGTGTGACCTTGAAAACAAGATGAAGGTCACTAAAATCGAGTCTTTATAAAGTAGTGAAAATGAAAATGAGGAAAGGTCACCAAAATCTTATCACTTCTTTCCCCAATCATAATGTGATAGTTTTGTGAAATTCCAGCCATTGGTTGAAGAGATGTGTGCACATAAGCTTTTTACTGCATTAAGAAATTTTACAAAGGGCAATAAATCTCAGAGAACTGGCCCCTAGCCCTTAGTTTTTCTTATGTAGATACACCTTATTTGATACCAATGATAGAGTGCACACAAGACTCCTTTTTAGAGTCAGTATTATTAAATGAGGTCAAGGTCACTAAAATCTAATCACTTCTTTCTCATGTCCTAATGATGTATCTGTGCTAGTTTGGTCAAATTCCATCCATTAGTTCAAGATATAGTGTACACAAAAGCTTTCTCTATCAAAATTTGAGTTTCAAAGTGCCGATGTGACCTTGAAAAAACAAGATAAAGATCAACAAAATTTAATCACTTCTTTCCCCTATCCCAATGATGTATCTGTGCTAGTTTGGTCAAATTTCATCTATTGATTCATGACAGAGTGCACACAAGGCTCACTTTTTGTCTTTATAATGTAGTGAACTGGAAAATGAGGCTAGGTCACCAACATCTAATCACTTCTTTCCCGTGTCCTAATACATATCTGTGCTGATTTGGTCAAATTCCATCCATTGGTTCAAGATATACTGTGCACACAAGCTTTTTTCCTATCAAAATTTGAGTTTCAAAGTGCCAGTGTGACCTTGAAAATGAGATAAAGGTCACCAAAATCATATCAATTCTTTCCGCAATGCAAATGATGTATCTGTGCTAGTTTGGTCAGATTCCATCTATTGATTCATTCATGAGATGGAGTGCATACAAGGCTCACTTACAGAGTCTTTATAGTGACCTAATCTAATCACTTCTTTCCCCAATCCCAATGATGTATCTGTGCTAGTTTGGTCAAATTTCATCCGCACAAAGCTTGTAATGTAGTGACCTTGAAAATAATGTCAAGGTCACCAAAATCTAACCACTTCTTTCCTGTGTCCTCATGATGAATCTGTGTTAGTTTAGTCATATTCAAGCCATTGTTCGAGAGTTGCACACAAGCATTAAGAAATTTTACAAAGGGCAATAATTCTAAGAAAACTGACCCAAAGTCCTTACTTTTTCTTATGTTGGTACATCTTACTGATATCTATGTGTTTGCAGAAATTGATGAATAAAGTTTAAACAACACTGCATTTTAAAAGATATTAGGAAACTAGGAGATCTCTTTGGAATGAATGCCCCCAGTACTGCCAGTCTGGCTTTGTAATTTTACCATTTGACCATTTTTACAGTCATGTGGGCTTCATGCCCATGCTCAACATGTATTCTTGCCTTGGTGCAAGTTTCTGAATATGACCTTGAAATCTTTAACAGGAGCTGCAGACACATGAACTCTGCTATAGCATTGTTATAAGCCAAAATTATAAAATAAATCGAGGGCATGTAATTCTTACAAAAATAGTATGATCAGAATTCTCTGACCTTTATGCATGCTAAACCGATACCTTTTCTGTAGTATAAGTTTAAAACCACAATGAAAATTGTCAATAAGCAGCGCTTATTCGATACCCCCTGCATAAAGCATAAAACCTTTTTCTAACAAAATTTAAGTTTCAAAATGCCGGCATGACCTTGAAAATAAAGTCAGGGTCACCAAAATCTAATAAAAAGATAGGGTGCACACAAGGGTCATTTTTAGAGTCTTTATGATGTAGTGACCTTGAAAATGAGGTCATGGTCACAAAAATCTAATCACTTCTTTCCCATGTCCTTACAATTTATCTGTGCTAGTTTGTTAAAATTCCAGCCATTGGTTCAAGATATAGTATGCACATAAGCTTTTTTCTATAAAAATTTGAGTTTCAAAGTGCCGGTGTGACCTTGAAACGAGAAAGAGGACACCAAAATCTAATCACTTCTTTCCCCAATCCCAATGATATATCTGTGCTAGTTGGGTCCAATTCCATCTATTGATTCATGAGATAGAGTGCACACAAGACTCACTTATTGAGTATTTATTATGTAGTGACCTTGAAAATAGGGTCAAGGTCACCAAAATCAGATCATTTCTTACCCCCATCCTGATGATGTATCTGTGCTACTTTGGTCAAAATCCAACCATTGGTTAAAGAGATAGTGTGCACACAAACGTTTTACAAGGCTCAATTTTGGAGTCTTTATAAAGTAGTGACCTTGAAAATGAGGTCAAGGTCACAAAAATCTAATCACTTCTTTCCCATGTCCTAACAAATGTATCGGTGCTAGTTTTGTTAAAATTCCAGCCACTGGTTCAAGATATAGTGTGCACACAAGCTTTTTTCTATCAAAATTTGAGTTTCAAAATGCTGGTGTGATCTTGAAAACAAGATAAAGGTCACCGACATCTAATCACTTCTTTCCCCAATTCTAATAATATATCTGTGCTAATTTGGTCAAATTCCATATATTGATTCATGAAATAGAGTGCACACAAGGCTCACTTATTTAGTATTTATAATGTGGTGATCTTGAAAATAAGGTCAAGGTCACCAAAATCTAATCACTTCTTTCCCTCATCCTGATGATGTATATGTGCTGGTTTTTGGTCAAATTCCAGCCATTGGTTAAAGAGATAGTGTGCACACAAACTTTTTACAAGACTCATTTTTGGAGTCTTATTAAGGTAGCGACCTTGAAAATGAGGTCAGGGCCACAAAAATCTAACCACTTCTTTCCCATGTCCTAATGATGTATCTGCGCCAGTTTGGTAAAATATCAGCCATAGATTCAAGATATAGTGTGCACACAAGCTTTTTTCTATCAAAATTTGAGTTTCAAAGTGCTAGTGTGACCTTGAAAACGAAATAAAGGTCACCAAAATCTAATCATTTCTTTCCCCAATCCCAATGATGTATCTGTGCTAATTTGGTCAAATTCCATCCATTGATTCATGAAATAGAGTGCACACAAGGCTCACTTATTGAGTATTTATAATGTAGTGACCTTGAAAATAAGGTCATGGTCACCAAAATCTAATCACTTCTTTTCCCCATCCTGATGATGTATCTGTGCTAGTTCGGTCAAATTCCAGCCATTGGTTAAAGAGATAGTGTGCACACAAACTTTTTACAAGGCTCATTTTTTGGAGTCTACAGAATGTAGTGACCTTGAAAATGAGGTCAAGGTCACAAAAATCTAATCACTTCTTTCCCATGTCCTAACAATGTATCTGTGCTAGTTTGTTAAAACTGGTCAAATTTTAAAGAGATAATGTCCACACGAACTTTTTACTGCATTAATAAGGCTCACTTTTTGAGTATTTATAATGTAGTGACCTTGAAAATAAAATCAAGGTCACCAAAATCTAATCACTTCTTTCCCCTATCCTTTTGATGTACTTGTGCTAGTTTGGTCAAATTCCAGCCATTGTTTAAAGAGACAGTGTGCACACAAACTTTTCTGCATTAACAAGACTCACTTTTTGAGTTTTTATAATGTAGTGTAGTGACCTTGAAAATAAGGTCAAGGTCACCAAAATCTAATCACTTCTTTCCCATGTCCTGATGATGTATCTGTGCTAGTTTGGTCAAATTCCAGCCATTGGTTAAAGAGATAGTGTGCACACAAACTTTTTACTGCATTAAGAAAAAATTTTACAAAGGGCAATAACTCCAAGAGAATTGGTCCTAGCCCTTACTTTCCCTTATGTAGGTAAACCTTATTGATATCAATGTGTACACAGAAATCGATGAATATCCATCACTGCGTTTTCAAGATATTAGGAAAAAACCAGCGTCGCGGATGAGCACACGGTCGGACGGACGGAAGGAAGGACAGACAGACGGACAACATGAAAACAGTATACCCCCCTTCCCCCACAAACAAGGTTTAAGCGGGGTATAACAATATGTCATTGTTATTTTGGACAATTTAGGAATGTTACAGACAATAAATAAATATATAGATACCACCATGCTGAAGGAGCTATCATAATCACTATATTTCACCGCCCACCGTTTGGGCTATATCAGTCCGCCAGCTGTCTCAAAATTGCCCGTGAGTGAGTACCTCTGCTGAGCATCCTCCTCCCTTAAGCAGCCAAAATGGGCCATTCCCCAGGGTGGCTGCTTAATAGAGGCTCCACTGTAGTTACGGAAACACAACTACAATGTATAAGGCAGAATTTCAAAGAAAATCCTGGGTATGTAACTCTAGCAAAAAAAATTTAATCAGTGTTCTGTGACCTTTATTCAAATGCCCAGCCTATATTCTTACTTTACTGCAAGATTCAGATCATTATCTTGAAAATTGTAGGAGAAACTGCAGAGACACAAACCCTAATATGCATTGTGTATAAGGCAAAATTTCTAAGTAAATCAAGGATATATAACTCTACCATTAATAATCTGATCAGAGTTCTGTGACCTTTATGCACATTCTCAGTCTATATGCTTACTATGGTGCAAATTTCAAACCATTACCTTGAAAACTGTAGGAAGAGTTGCAGAGACACAAACGTACTTATAAAGTGTGACGAACTGACACGGACGGACATGCGTATGACGGAGGGTAAAACTATATGCCCTGCTCCACTTCATGGCTGGGGCATAAAAACCAAAACATCACTGACAAAGGACGGATGTGAAAACAGTATACCCCACCACAAACAAAGTTTGGGGGGCTATAAAAAGTTTATATGGAGCATCTGTATACATCAGTAGCACATGCTAATTTCCCAGTTGCTCTCTATTATAGGAGCTGCAATGTGAAAAAATTTGCCTAAGGAAATGTGTATCCAGTGAAGACTCAGATCAACCTTTGCTTCTGCACAGCCTGATCAGATTTAGATGTTCTGTTGATAGCCAAGGATCCAAGGCTTCATTAGACAGACAGTGAAGACTGATCAGACTGCACAGATGAGTCTTCACTGTATACACATTTCAGGCAGTATTTTTCCTAACACTGTGGCTCATATTATTTATACTTTCTGATAAGTCACTAGTTTCAACTAAACATAAGTGATATTTTCTCTTATCATCCCCACGCTCTTTTAAAACAAGAGGCCCACGGGCCACGGGTCGCTCACCTGAGAGACATAGCCACTGCAGATATGCGGATGTAACTATGCAACATTTTTCCAGTCCTGTCATCGCAGCTAATGAAAAGATCAACCTTTAAGCAGTTCTTAATTTTGAAGAAGAATATTATATATGGCATGACAGTCAATGGAGCATGATCATTTGAACAAACTCTCAATCACATTTCAACAGTAGGATCAATGTGAAATTTGGAGGCATTTGGCTAATTGGTTTCTGCACAGTAGCAGGGAAATATAATAAACATAAACAAGATGGCAGCCATCTTGGATTTCCAATCAGAATGATTTTAGCTACTGTTGATCTACAAGTCACCTCGATACTTTCAATGAACTTTGAGTCGGTTCAGGAGAAAAAGTTCAAAACAAGATTTTCAAGATGGCCCCCATAGCTGCAATTTGGGATTCCCTATCGCAATGATTAGAGCTATTTTTTCATCTACAAGTCACCCCGATGCTTCCTATCAAGTTTCGAGTCAATTGGCCTTTCAGTTTAGAAGAAAAAGGGAAAAATAGATTTTCAAAATGGCCGCCATCTTTGATTTCCGACTGGAACAATTTTAGCTATTTTTATATCTACAAGTCATCCCAATCCTTCCTACCAATTTTCAAATCAACTGGCCCTTTGGTTCAGGAAAATAAGTGAAAAAAAGAGTTTCAAGATGGCCGCCATGATGGCCATCTTGGATTTCCAATCCAAACAATTTAAGCTATTTTAGATCTACAAGTCACCCAAATGCTTCCTACCAAGTTTCGAATCAAATGGCCTTTCAGTTCTGGAGAAGAAGCGAAAAACAGATTTTCAAGATGGCTGTCATGATGGCCATCTTGGATTTCTGATAGGGATGATTTTAGCTATTTTTTAAATTACAGGTCACCCTGATGCTTCCTACCTAGTTTAAAGTCAATAAGCCTTTTGGTTCAGGACAAGAAGTGAAAAACAGATTTTCAAGATGGCTGCCATGGTGGCCATCTTGGATTTCCAATCGGAACGATTTTAGCCAATTTCAATCTATAAGTCACCCCGATGCTTCCTACCAAGTTTCAAGTCAATTGGCTTTATGGTTTAGGAGAAGAAGCGAAAAAAAGAATTTCAAGAGGGCCACCATGGCGGCCATCTTGGATTTCCAATCAGCATGATTTGAGCTATTTTTGATCTACAAGTTACCCTGATGCGTCCTACAAAGTTTGGAGTCAATAGGCCTTTCGGCTCAGGAAAAGAAGAGAAAAATAGATTTTCAAGATGGCGACCATGGCGGCCATCTTGGATTTCCGACTGGAACGATTTTAGCTACTTTTGATCTACAAGTCACCCCGATGCTTCCTACCAAGTTTCCAGTCAATTGGCATTTGGGGTTAGGAGAAGAAGCGAAAAATAGATTTTCAAGATGGCCGCCATGGAGGCCATCTTGGATTTATGATCGGCACAATTTTAGCTATTTTTGATCTACAAGTCACACCTATGCTTCTTTGCAAGTTTGGAGTCAATTGGCCTTTTGTTTCAGGAGAAGAAGCAAAAAATAGATTTTCAAGATGGCTTGGATTTCCGATCGGAATGATTTTAGCTATTTTTGATCTACAAGTCACCCCAATGCTTCCTACCATGTTTGGAGTCAATTGGCTTTTGGGTTCAGGAGAAGAAGTGAAAAATAGATTTTCAAGATGGCTGTAATGGCGGCCATCTTGGATTTCTGATAGGCATGATTTTAGCTATTTTTGATCTACAAGTCACCCAAATGCTTCCTAGCAAGTTTGGAGTCAATTGGCCTTTCGGTTCAGTAAAAGAAGCAAAAAATAGATTTTCAAGATGGCTGCCATGGCAGTCATCTTGGATTTCCAATCAGCAAGATTTTCGCTATTTTTGATCTACAAGTCACCCCGATGCTTCCTAGCAAGTTTGGAGGCAACTGGCCTTTCGCTTCAGGAGGAGAAGCGAAAAATATTTACAAGATGGCGGCCATGGTGGCCATCTTGGATTTCCAATCGGCACAATTTTAGCTATTTTTGATCTACAAGTTACCCAAATGTTTCCTAGCAAGTTTGGAGTCAATTGGCCTTTCAGTTCAGGAGAAGAAGCGAAAAATAGATTTTCAAGATGGCGGCCATGGCGGCCATCTTGGATTTCCGATCAGCACGATTTTAGCTATTTTTGATCTACAATCTACCCCGATGCTTCCTAGCAAGTTTGGAGTCAATTGGCCTTTCGGTTCAGGAGAAGAAGCGAAAAATAGATTTTCAAGATGGCGGCCATCTTGGATTTCCAATCGGCACGATTTTAGCTATTTTTGATCTACAAGTCACCCCGATGCTTCCTAGCAAGTTTGGAGGCAATTGGCCTTTCGGTTCAGGAGAAGAAGCGAAAAATAGATTTTCAAGATGGCGGCCATGGCAGCCATCTTGGATTTCCGATTGGTACGATTTTAGCTATTTTTTATCTACAAGTTACCCCAATGCTTACTAGCAAGTTTGGAGTCAATTGGCCTTTCGGTTCAGGAGAAGAAGCGAAAAATAGATTTTCAAGATGGCGGCCATCTTGGATTTCAGATCGGCACGATTTTAGCTATTTTTGATCTACAGGTCACCCTGATGCTTCCTACCAAGTATCGAGTCAATTGGCCCAGGGGTGTAGGAGGAGTAGGCTTTTAAAGCAATTGATGACGCCGCATGATGCACGACTAATGATGCACGACTAACGACGCACGACGGACCACAATAGCTCACCATGAGCACTTTGTGCTCAGGTGAGCTAAAAAGGGATGGGGATATTGTTAATGCCTCCATCTGTATGTCGGTCTGTCCATCCGTCTGTCTGTCTGTCAAGCTATCTCCTCCTAAACTACTGGGCCAAATTGTACCAAACTTGCTACATCACTTACCCTCATGGAAAGAGTCAACAAGAGCAACATTATCTGTGGGTCCTTCTGTCCGTGCATCCCTCCATTTGTCTGACACACTATCTCCTCCTAAATCACTGGGCGGAATATAACCAAACTTGCTATGTACATCACTTCCCCTCATGGTAAGGATGTGCGAGAGCAAAATTATTTTTTCTGTGTGTCTGTCCGTTCGTCCATCTGTCCATCACACTATCTCCTCCTAAGACACTGGGCGAAATTCAACCTAACTTGCTACAAAACTTCCCCTCATGGTAAGGGTGTGTGTGAGCAACATTATTTTTCCATCTATGCATCTAGAATTTGTCCATTTGTCCGTCACGCTATCTCCTCCTAAACCACTGGGGCGGAATTTAATCAAACTTGCTACATGACCTCCCCTCATGTTAAAGATGTGGGAGAGCAAATCCGTTCATTATGCTATTAGCAATGTTAGCAATGAGCGTGGGGATTAGCGATGGCGCGCCATCGACTGTGCATTCTAGTTTCTCCTTGAAAACATCTTGTGGGTACTTCTAATGAGTACCCACAACACCTTTTCATGGAGAAATAGGTATAATATTTTTTTGGGATACCCCTCCTATCCTGAGCTATGTTTACCTGACTTGTAATTTAAACTCTTGTTGTGCTTGTGTGATGAATTTATTCAAAGCATCATTAGGTTGATAAAACCCAATCAGGATAACCTCTTTCAACCCTTCCACCTGAAAAACGAAGTTTTTTTAAAAGTAAAATGTATTTTAATGAGTAATACTTAACCTATAGATAATGTGCTATTCTCTTCTGTTTTCACACCTTCCACAGAAAAACGACCTTTCAGTCGTTAATTAAAGTCTTAAACCAGAAGGTCCCTTAGGCAGTTACCTGTGAGACGTAACTCTTCCCGCTCAATTGATCACATGTCAGTTTCTTTTATGTGTAAAACAATAGACACAATTAGGAGAGATAAGCGAGGGTGGACGGAGGGAGATAACTGATTATCTATAGGTTAAGTATTACTCGTTAAAATACGTTTTACTTTTAAAAAAACTTCATTTTAACTTCATAATACATTAACCTATAGATAATGTGCTAGAATTTGCAGAATAGGAGGGAGGTGCTCTCCTAATTCTAATACCAATAAATAATATCTCACCACTTCTGGTTAAAAACTCAGGAAACTCTAAGGAATCAGATACATTCTAATTCTATATTTAATAGAAAGAATGATCTAGATTCACAAAATAGCATATCTTTAAGGTGTTATGGTCTAACAACCTTATATATAATAGTAGACTCTAGAGGAAGCCAGTTCTTAAATCTCAGAGACCTAACATTGCCCCCACCCCCCCACCCCCCCCCCACCCCCCCTTTTTTTTCTTTTTGGGAAACAACAATTGGCTCCAAAAAGAAAAAGAAGTCATTGAGACATAACATAAATATTCCATTGCAAAGTAAGAGATAATATAGAGATAATATTTTCAAAACAAAATTTGTAAAACAAAAAGCCAAGACCATAAGTAGTCTATGTAGGGTCTTGAATAAATAAGGAAAAGTCTACTCGGTGGAGTTTCCTATAGATAACTGACATATGTAGACATTTTGGATAAAATTCTAGATATGTGAAGCTATCTAATTGTAATAGACTAAGCTATTAGAATTATAAACTAATTAGATTCTGTTAATTGGAGCGATAGGACAGTTTCCGATGAACAGACATAGACTTAAAATAACCACAATGTTGTATAATTATTCCCCTTTGATCAAATTAAAGAAGGGGAGATAATAAAGGTAGATGGAGTTAACTTAACTATAACTCAGTTATCCATCAGAAGAAAAGGTATACACAAACATAATAGTTACAACTATTGCTAGACTAATTGTATTACGAATTTTTAGTCAAGCAATAAAATAATACAGAGGTTGCATAAAACTGCTGGGAAGAAAAAGCAACCTAAACCATTGATAATTAGTTTTGTCATGGACATATAAAAGCGTTTGATGTCCTGACAAAATAATAAAGAAGAGACTGTCAACATCATAACTTAGAGTTTGACAGACAATAAGAGAGATAAGAATAAGGTTGATCGCAGCTACATGCAACTGTAAGACGGTCATAGTTTGGCTAAATCTTACCGTATTGCTAAGATTAAGCCATAATAAATAAGCTGGATAGAATCTTTCTATACCAGAAGATTGCCATGAAAAGTACTCCTGAGTAAATAATCATGGAAATCAAGAAATGTTAAAAAGTCCACTTTGTAATGACGAATCAAAATGTTCATAAAAAGAGAAGGACTCAGAGAAAAATGTAATAGTGTGATAATCTCTGAAGAAAGATTATACAATAGTACTGATTAATAATCTCTAAAACACTTAATTTATAAGTTAAGAGATAGTATTACTATTCTATACGCATATTGAAGAATAGTAAGAAATATCATCATCATAATCGGATTTTTGATTAACGTGCAGGTACAGGGGCAACATCCACATCAGTGGGCTCCCTTCCAGATAGCTGGCTTGCTGCACGCATGGCAGATCTCACACCAATCTCCAGGTACGTCTATCATGAGGGTTGATAGCCGAGAACTTCCACTCTCTGCAATCCCTCTCTGTCAGCTGCTTCCATGTCATTTTGGGCCTCCTAGGCCCATGCTTTCCATCAACCTGTATGTCAAAGGCTGTCTTGATTGCACCACTGGAGCGTTCCACATGTCCATACCATCGAAGTCTTCTCTCCTTCAGAATGAGGTCCAGATCCTCAATGCCATGCCGCACAAGTAGATCATTGGACCTGGTGGTGACAATGTCTTGCGGCCTGACATTGCAGATCTGTCTGATCATTGCCCTGTCATTTCGCTGCAGACGCTGGAGGTTCGGCTTTGTCAATGGCCAAGTCTCGCTGGCATGGAGCATTGCGCTCCACACACAAGAGCTGTACACATGGCCACGTGTTTTGAAAGAGAGGTGGCGTGAAGAGAGGACTGGTAGCAGATCCTTGAACTTCTTCCAGGCGGTTTTCACACGTGTTGTGGTTGAAAGTTCACAGCCACCTGCTGCTGAGAGCATGTCTCCTAGGTAGCAAAAGGATGCTACCACCTCAAGCTTGTCAGGTCCAACCTGGACTTCCTTCTGTGGTCTGCCATCCAAGGGGCGTGCAGTTCCCTGGCACTATGTACATCTATAGTCAGGGTCCTTTTTCAAGCGCTTGAGCCCACTGCATTTCTTGTGCACCCAGTGCTTGCAATCATTGCAGAAGATGCTGTTGCTGCCCACTCCAGTGCGACAGACAGCGCATGGAAACTCGCCTGAACTCTGCAGGAGGTCCAGTCCCGTACCGCAGATCATGATCTTTGTCTTTCCTGCATTTACTCTCAGTCCTTTCTTCTCCATTGCTTCTTTCCAAGTCAAGAGCCTCCTGACACATTCCTCAAGTGATTCAGCGATGATAACAAGGTCATCGGCATAGAGGTCCTCCCAGGGGACCCCAGAGCGGAACTCTCGTGATAAGGCTTCAAGCACAATGATGAAGAGCAGTGGGCTGAGTACTGATCCTTGGTGAACACCAACCTTCACTTCAAACTCTTCACTGTACCCCTCACCAACACGGACACGGCTCCGTGCATTTGCATACATCCCCTGCACCAGTCGCACAATCCACTCCTCCACACCAAGTTTTCTCAGCGCCCACCAGATGACCTTCCGAGGCACTCGATCAAACGCCTTCTCCAGGTCTACAAAAGCCATGTAGAGTCTCTTATTGGCAGCTAGATACTTCTCTTGCAGCTGCCTGACAACAAAGATTGCTAAATTAATACTAAATTAAAATTATACTACGGAACAAATGCCTGCTATAAATAAAAGGTTAAGCATAACTATTTATTAAGCAAGGAATTATTAAACATATAACTCGCTATAAAATTACTGCCCAGCATTTTATAGACAAATATTCAATCAAATTTTTAGAATTGAATATTAATAGAATAAAATCTATGTCTGCATAATTGGTAATTCCTGAAATATCAAATTACGTACTTGCAAATGAATTCAGGAAGAAAATATGTATATATACATATATATACATATATATATATATATACACACACATATATATATATATTTACATATATACTCTCGAGATCTATGCGTAAACCATAGAGAGTAATAAAATAATATTATTACCATGATCCCTGACGCAAGGGTAAAAACATGTATAAATATGAAAGAGATAATTATTAATTTAACGTCATATAGGTTTAAGATAAAATTTGTTTAATCTTTAACCAATATGCAGCAACAGTGACTCATTATTCTGTATTCGTAAGTAGAAAAAGAGTACTTAGTCATTAGAATTTTGTATGATTAAAATAGAGATAATGGGATCTAAATGGATGTATCTCCATGAACTGAATCGAAGGATAATATCCATTCTAAAAAACTAGAGCTTGTTTTAGGCTTAGTTTAACAAGCGTAGAATTGAATTATTTCCAAGTATTCATGAAGTCGTTATGCTCTGAATACTGAGAAAAACTGTTAAAATATTGTTTAGGAAATATTTTATCTGTAACAAAAAAAAGGTGACTGGTCCATAATGTTAGCTAGATTTAAACCTGGAACGTAGCGAGAAGGTCAATCTAACTTAAAAGTAAGTTGAGAAAGATAAATAATGAAGATAGATATATAAATATCGGTATGATATATTATCTCCAACTATTATCAAATAATCTGAATGTTTAAAAGTATAAATGCTACTCGAAAGTTTATTTACCGAATGTATAATCGGAAAAACTTTCAGTATGTTCAAAAAACGTATCACAAAAGTAAGATCTGACCAGGAACTTAGGTGCAGCACTTACTATGTTGTGAAGTTTATATAAACATATTCTATATTATAAATTGAGGCAGTGCATTTCAAAATCATCGAAACGTCTTGAAATGACTTATTGTGTGGAAAGAATAAATATCCAGTTTCGGAAAAGATATTTATCTATATATATTGACCATTTTTGATGCGAACTAGAAATCAAGATATTAATCTTTGCATTACTCGCAAACTGAACTTGAACTCTTAGCGAGAATTACTATGATCCCTTTAACGAATGTAAACATAAAGAAGGGGTAAAGAGATAATGAAGTGTATCTTAATTCTTTACCGACTCGTAATTAAGGATGTTTTCCCTCTTGTCTAAGCCTAGACCGTACATTGATTAATATGAATATGATAATATCTGCTATTATGAGGTAAACTATCATTAATTAACCTCTAAGCATATATTAAAAATATATATAAACATAATCTAAGGCTTCGGTAAGTTTAGAGGAAGGAAATGATTGACTTTGGCAGTTTCTGAATAGTTACAAAGTCAATAAAAAAAAAATCAAAAGGAAAGTATTGTATATAATATTTAATTTAGGCAATAATAATCTGTCACATACTGAATAATTAATGCCTTTACTAAATATGTATCCACTGTCAATATCAAAGGTGCGAGAAAATTTTGATTGACATGGACTCTAGTTATAAATAAAATATTAGAGGTATAGAGCTAGTCAAAGCAAAACTATTCCTCAATAAAGATAAAGTAGACCTATAATATACGTGGATTAATTGGGTCTAGTGATTATAAGTTTTAAACCTTCCTAAATAATTTCTAATCATAATCATAATAAAATTACGAGGGATGTTCGAAATGAATTGCTTATTTCTACCTGGAGACTTCAAATTTCAAGTTAGCCCAAAAGTACTCATTTCATGCCCTCGAAGTACTCCCCATGGCTAGAAATGCAAAGTTTCAGCCGATGTATCCACTTCTTGAAGGCGTCACGGTACGCTGATTTGGGCACAGTAATAAGATACTGATGAATGGCAGATCCAAGTGCTTGTCGGGACTGGTATTTCCGCCCAGCAAGGAATGCTTTCAATTTCGGAAACAAAAAGAAATCACATGGGGCAAGGTCTGGGGAATACGGGGGGAGAGGCAAAACAGTTACGTTTTCTATCTTCAAAAACGCCGTAACTATTGCGGAGGTATGAGCTGAGGCATTGTCATGTAGAAGACGGACATGTTTAATAATTTTAATATGTTTAAAACCAGTGGCAGGGCGTCGTTTCTGATAATACTTTTTCAGTTTCTTCAGTACTACGTCTTTGTAGTACTTTCCGGTGATGCTTTTGCCCTTTTTCACTGGCACTTTTATTGCGACTCCTTCACCAGAGAAGAAGATTGCATACAAAACCTTCTTTGTACTCAAAGAACATTTGGCAATTATTAGGCGTTTGCTGTGTTTAGTGGCCCAGATCTTATTGCTAACCTTTCTGACGGGCTCAAAATAATGGACCCAGGTTTCATCACCCGTGACGACATTGGCAAACTGCTTTTTATCATATTTTGGAAACATTTGAAGGAGCTTTTTGGCCACTTTAACCCGTTGCCTCTTTTGCTCGTCAGTCAACAGATGTGGCACCCATCTAGCAGAAATCTTTCTGACTTTCAAATGCTTCTTCAAAATAAGGTGAACCGTTGATAGTGATATGCCTACCTTCGTGCAATATCACAAACTGTAAATCTGGCATCTCCTTCCATGATTTCCTTTATTTTGGAAACAATTTCTCTACGAGATGCAGATTTTGGCCTACCTGATTTCAGTGCATTTTTGATGGACTCTACACCAGACTCAAATTTCTTTTTCCACCGCCGAACTGTGTCATAAGACACACAAGAAGGTCCAAAAGCAGTAGAAATTTCAGTCATCAGCTTCTTCAAAGAACAACCAAGTTTTGAGCGAGCTTTGATGTAAGCCCGTATTTCATCTTTTTTGTCGACGCTTCTACCAACCATTTTTACTGCAGTGGTCAATGACTGCGTGTATTCAAATGGCAAATTTTATGTCTTACACTTAGTCTAACATGTACATTTATACACCATTGTGTAGATATTGAATAGCCCTATACAGGCATGTATTGGTTTTTATCGTGCCCCACGTGGATATCGAGCTAGAGGACAATAAGCAATTCATTTCGAACATCCCTCGTATTATTCCCAGATGAAGAATCTTCAGCGTAATAGATTCTGAGACAAAATTATCTGGTATATTGCTATCGTAGTCTTAAATGATCCAGAAGAAAAAATAAAACAGGTGAAGTAAAGAACGTATCAAATTATATATATGCCTAAATATAAGATTTTCTTCTTATTTATTATTTTATAGCAGAGTTTAGACAGAGCATGACTGACCTAGACTCTTATATAATCAATCAAAAGATAGTATAAAATAGAATAATAGCTTAAGGGATCAACTATTTTCCATGTACAAAGGCAAAAGGAAATATGTACCTCAACTAAAATTTTAAATCGTAGTAATCTAGAGAGGTAGCGGATAAATAAATAAACTCTTAATTTATTTAGTTGATTCGTGTAGATTTCCGATACCTTATGAATGAAATATTAATAGAAAGTAGAAAGGATCTATTGCTACTTTCTTGTCAATTTACTCCTTAGATTACATGCTGATTACATATCGGGAGCATGTAGAAATTTTAAATTTCGTGTATATCTTTTTTCTTAGAAATAAGGATATTTTTATAGAGTTCACCTTTGTCTTACAGCCAAATAAGGTGAATATGTAAGAAGTTAATCTCTTTGTAGCGAAATAAATATAAATTATATAATTATAGATGGAAGTATCATCTACACTTTGTGAATGAACTGCGAATTTGATCGTAACCGATAATTCTTAATTCATTTTCAAGAATAAATATATATATAGAATTTTAAGTCTAGCTCAAAAATGACTTGACAGGGTTTAACAATATAAGGGGCTACTAGGTATTAGAACCCATCGCTGTCATTCTATAACCTATAACCCAAGACTACACACGTCTATAGTGCTCAATGAATAAACATAAATTGAGCAAGGACTAGTGACTACTACTCGGTCACTAGTAATCCGACACAATGCTCTGGCACTAGTCTACGAAACTACTGCCCGTTGGAATTTCGTTAGAATGACCTGGCACTAGTCTACGAAACTACTGCCCAATGAATTTTCGTTAGAATCGGAAGTTAACCTCTTTCTAGCGAACGAAAGAGATAAATTGCATAAGTTAATTTAAAATATTAATAGAATTACACTCTTATAATAAGTCAATGGAATATTTAGAATTCTAGTCTGATTCAGGAAAGACTGTACAGAAATTTATTATATAAAATGATACTATGTATTTCATTTTATAACCTATATCCATTGACTTGACTTATCTATAAAGCTCTATGAACAATAATAGATTGTTTGGGGACTAGTGACTGTTACCCAATCACTAGTAATCCGACACAATGACTGGACACTAGAACTCGTAACTATTGCCCAGTAGACGTCACTAGTAATCCAATACAATGACTGGATACTAGTAATCATAACTATTTGCCAGTGGTATACACTAGTAGCTGGACATATGACCAGACACTAGTACTGTTTGCCCAGTGAAGTCACTAATAATTCGACACAATGACTGGACACTAGTACTCGTAACTGTTGCCCAGTGAAGTCACAAATAATTCGACACAATGACAGGATACTAGTACTCGTAACTGTTGCCCGGTAGGAGTCACTAATAATGGGACACAATGACCGGACACTAGTACTCGTAACTGTTGCCCGGTGAAGTCACTAATAATTTGACACAATGACCGGACACTAGTACTCGTAACTGTTGCCCGATAGGAGTCACTAATAATGTGACACAATGACCGGACACTAGCACTCATAACTGATGCCCGGTAGGAGTAACTAGTAATCCGTCACAATGACTGGACACTAGTACCCGTGATAAATGCCCGGTGATTCTATCATTGCCTAGATGACCGGTGCCTGGATGATCGGTGACTGGTAAGAAATGCCCGGTGATTTTATCCATGCCTGGATGCCCGGTGACTGGTGCCTGGTGAAGCTGACAATGAATGACCGGTGACTGGTGACCGGTGACTGGTGGACTTAGACTTATTTTGGATACTAAAGCATCCATAAGATGCCACCTTGATGGGTCTTACCCCGCAGTGTAGCCATATGGGGTGGGGCTCCCATCAGTAAAGAATTGTTATATAACCCATAAGGGTTGACAAGTTCTTTACTAATCAGCTTCTCCACCATAGAAATCTTCGCCAACTCGAAAGATATCCAGTAACAGTCCAGGTATAGCATGTCGCATCGCTGAATAATCTGGAACAAAAAAAAAAACAAGTTAAAATTTTTTATATAAGAAACACGACTTCCGAACCGACCGCACACGAGCGTTGTGCCGATTATAGCGAGAGTCACGAAAACGCATGTCGAAATAGCCAGTCAATAAATGCAAGAAATCGACAATCGAAAATTTTAAATAATAACATGGTTAGTGAAAGGAGTGATAAAGAAACAAAAGAAACACAAGGATACAGAAATTTATCCGTGAGGAAAAGAAATAATCCAAATTTCTTTCACAGGTAAAAATCCTTGTTGAATTTCTTTGTCCACAGAAAAGAAACTGACACGTGATCAATTGAGCGGGAAGAGTTACGTCACACAGGTAACTGCCTAAGGGACCTTCTGGTTTAAGACTTTAATTAACAACTGAAAGGTTGTTTTTCTGTGGAAGGTGTGAAAATAGAAGAGAATAGCACATTATCTATAGGTTAATGTATTATGAAGTTAAAACACACAACATACGTTAACCCATTCATCAACTGATACAGCACATTTTTCTCAAATAATGTTCTATAGTTTTTCTCAAATAATGTTCTATAGATTTTAATGACATTCTTTGTTGCCACAGGCATTTTGGTCGTGAGAGACTTTCAACACCACTGTATCAGCACAAAAAGAGTAGTGTGACTAATCCCGTACCTCAAATTTCTGAAGGATTCCGTGCAACTATGAATAACTACAAAGAAAATATTGTGCGGAGTATTGGGACATTTACTACGAAGCAATTTTTTACTGAACTAGAGCTGGTGTTTGTAAAACACTATGCCCCCAACTGCCTAACACTGTTTCTCCAACACTGCTTAGCCATGACGGTAACAACAGTACAAATATATGATTTCAATGTTATTTTATCAAAGGGAAATAACTCTAAAATAGGAGATGATTGGGATAAGAAAAAAATACAGATCACCTAGTTTTTCATGAGGAATCAAAACATGAAATTTCAAAACATTAGCATACATGGTTCTAAACTTATGCTATACACAATAAAGCAACGACATTAAATGGCCAGAAATTGCGAAGGGCCATAGCTCCAACATTTCATTTAATTGGTTCAAAATTTATTCAGGTGATCTCCTCCTCAATCCCAATCAGTATACCAAATATCATGGCTCTGGCTTAAATACTTTTTGAGATATCTTGCTGAAAAAGTCAAAATGCCTAGAACTACAAAGGGCCATAACTACATCAATTTTTCATGGAATTCCCTAAAAAACAAACCAGGTAATCTCCACAGCATCCCCAATCAGCATATAATATTTCAAGACCCTAGCTTAAGTGCTTTTCGAGAAATCTTGCTGACAAGGTCAAAATAAGCAGAACTGCAAAGGGCCGTAACTTTATCAATATTTTCATGGAATTCTCTCAAAATATAATCGGGTAATTTACACATCATTCCCACTCACTATATCGAATTTCAAGAACCCAGCTTAAATACTTTTCAAGATATCTTGCTCACAAGATTTAATTCTGATTTTTTTCAAAGGGGAATAACTTTAAATAAACATGCTAGACAAGAAACAAAATAGGGGTCAGCTATTTTTTCATTGGGAACCCAAATATAAAATTTCAAAACCCTAGTGTGCAGGGTCCTTAAGATATGGCATGCACAAAAAAAGCTTAATGAACGGACAAACAGTCGGATGGACAAATGAAGGCAAAATAATATGCCCCATCAATTTCATTCGAAACTGGGGGCATAATCAGGTCATATACTCATCGCTACCAATCTATTCATCAAGTTTCAAGGCTCCAGCTTCAATAGTTTTTGAGATATTTTGTTCACAAGGGAAACATGCCCAAATTTACAAAGGGCCATTACTTACGAAATATTTTTCAGAATTTACAAAAAAATTAATCAGGTCATCTACTCATCATTACCAATCAATTCACCAAGTTTCAAGTCTCTAGCTCTAACAGTTTTTGAGATATTTTGCTGACAAGATAAAAATGCCCAAAATAACAAAGGGCCATAACTCAATAAGTATTTGTCAAAATTTATTCGTAAGTTAATCAGGTCATCTACTCATCACTACAAATCCATTTACTAAGTTTCAAGGCTCTAGCTTTAACAGTTTTTGAGATATTTTGCTGACAAGATAAAAATGCCTAAAATTACAAAGGGGCATAACTCAAGAAGTATATTTCAAAATTTCTTCAAAAGTTAATCAGGTTGTCTACTCATCACTACCAGTCTATTCATCAAGTGTCAAGGCTCTAGTTCCAACAGTTTTTGAGATATTTTGCTGACAAGGTAAAATTGCCCAAAATTACAAAGGGCCATAACTCATGAAGTATTTTTCAGAATTTCTTCAAAAGTTAATCAGGTCATCTACTCATCACTACAAATCCATTTACTAAGTTTCAAGGCTCTAGCTCTAACAGTTTTTGAGATATTTTGCTGACAAGATAAAAATGCCTAAAATTACAAAGGGGCCTAACTCAAGAAGTATATTTCAAAATTTCTTCAAAAGTTAATCAGATTGTCTACTCATCACTACCAGTCTATTCATCAAGTGTTCAAGGCTCTAGCTTCAATAGTTTTTGAGATATTTTGCTAACAAGTTAAAAATGCCCTAAATTACAAAGGGCCATAACTCGTGAAGTGTTTTTCAGAATTTCTTCAAAAGTTAATCAGGTCATCTACACATCACTACAAATCCATTTACTAAGTTTCAAGGCTCAAGCTCTAACAGTTTTTGAGATATTTTGCTGACAAGGTAAAAATGCCCAAAATTACAAAGGGCCATAACTCAAGAAGCATTTTTCAAAATTTCTTCAAAAGTTAATCAGGTTGTCTACTCATCACTACCAGTCTATTCATTAAGTTTCAAGGCTCTAGCTCCAACGGTTTTTCAGATATTTTGCTGACAAGGTAAAAATGCCCAAAATTACAAAGGGCCATAACTCATGAAGTATTTTTCAGAATTTCTTCAAAAGTTAATCAGGTCATCTACTCATCACTACAAATCCATTTACTAAGTTTCAAGGCTCTAGCTCTAACAGTTTTTGAGACATTTTGCTGACAAGGTAAAATTGCCCAAAATTACAAAGGGCCATAACTCAAGAAGTATTTTTCAAAATTTCTTCAAAAGTTAATCAGGTTGTCTACTCATCACTACCAGTCTATTCATCAAGTTTCAAGTCTCTAGCTTTAATAGTTTTTGAGATATTTTGCTGACAAGATTGCATCCATATTTTTTCAAAGGGCCATAACTCAGAAAAGGGGCATAATCCTGTCAAGAAAAAAAATATGTGTCAGCTATTTTTTCATGAGGAATCCATATATGAAATTTCAAAACAGTAGCATTCACGGTTTTAAAGTTATGCTATGCATCATAAGCGTGACGAACGGACGGACGGAAGGACGGACGGACGAACAACCCAGAAGCAATATGCCCCTCCAACTTCTTTGAAGTTGGGGGCATAAAAATGGAAAACAGAGCGAAGAATGCGTAAACCTCTACAATTACCATCACATTTGGAATGAGCTTCACACTTTCGTAACAAGCGGAGTATTGGGATGAAATTTCCGCATGCTTACGCATACTTACCATTTGTATCTTGCGTAAAGGTTCGTAGAAAATGTCCCAATACTCCGCTGGTTTGTAATCAGCTCCGCATGACTGCGTAATTGTTCGTAACTAGCTCCGCATGCTTACTATTTGTAAGTTGCGTAAAGTTTCGTAGAAAATGTCCCAATACTCTGCTGGTTTGTAATCATCTCTGCATGACTGCATAGTTGTTTGTAACTAGCTCCGCATGCTTACGCACGCTTACCATTTGTATGTTGTGTAAAGTTTCGTAGAAAATATCCCAATACTCCGCTGGTTTGTAATTACCTCCGCATGACTGCGTAGTTGTTCGTAACTAGCTCGGCATGCTTACGCACACTTACCATTAGTATCTTGTGTAAAGGTTTGTAGAAATGTCCCAATACTCCGCTTGTTTGTAATCAGCTCCGCATGATTACCTATTTGTCTCCAAATAAACATTTGTTTGTGTTGAGGTTTTACAGCCCAGTCAATCTAATGGGGTCATGTAGAGCCTGGTCAGTTTACCCAACCACACTTTTACTGGGCAGCTTAGTCCTCTAAGTGGTTAACCAGTGAGTGTGCACATTCTTTCCCCAGAAACTGACAACTGCCCTTCTTACATGACAGCGGAAGGGAGAGAATGACCATAAAAAGTACTTCATGATCATATCCCTATGAAATAATGTTGCTGACTCGATGGGGGTCAAACCTGTAACCTAATCACAAGTTGGACGTGCATCCAACGGAGCCACCTAGGCTGGCCTCCAAATGAACATAGCAAGCACCTCCAGGATTTCAAGGTAGGGCAGTAACAAAATTATTATGAAAACTCCATAAAGCATGCTTTTCTTACCACAAAATGAAGCATAACATAAGTTTATTTTGTATTAAAGCATTTTGTATTTACAAAAAGGTTATTAGTCATTGGAATCTACTTAAAAAGTCATGTACATGTGTGTTTTGTATATCTGTTAATAGTGATGGAAAAAAGATTTTACAGCAATTTTACAGCACTTCTTTTGAAGAAAAGCATTATAATCAATGTATTGTGAATGAAAAAATAAAAAGTGCAAGACTTAGAATTCAACTATTTGATTTGCTTTTATTCTATTGAAATACATGTAATCAAAAGAGTTCACCAACCTTCTATCCAAACCACTGAAATCAGCAATTACATTTCCATGTTGCCTCAGAGTAGCTCTATAAACGACTGAACTTTTTGCTTTCAAAGCAATAAAGCAACTACTTTTATGATATCTTAATTGATACCATTTTGTATCCATGGCAACAAATTCTTCTGTGAATCTGTTATGCATATTAAATTACAAAGGTCTCTAAGCACACTCCAAATGCTACGAAAGACCACAAACCAAAAATTGGTTAAGTTATATTCTATGTTCTCATTTGGTCTAAAAAATTTCTAAGTCCAGTAATCTCCATACATATACGAATTGAAATAAGTTTAAGTCTATATTCTACGAACTGTTCCGCACTGAAAAATGTTAAGTCCACAGTTTTACGAAGCAATCCATTCAGTGCGGAGATTGCTCCGTTTGTTTGTAGACAGCTACGAATATATTTCTACGTATGTACGGAAATTTGCTTGTAAATACGCACATTTCCGCAAATCTTCGTAACAAACTACAAGAATATACGCAATCTCCAAACAAAATTACGCAAAAATACGAAAGAATCCACTAATTTACGAAGAGAACTGTTCGCAGTTTTCGTAAATTTGAGGTAAGTGCAAAATTGGTGTGTCAATATCATGACCTTTAAATATATGTGTCGGTTAAATATTTGAGGATCTGTTGAAAAATGAATATGCATGAGGTAAACGTAAACAAATGTGATCCTTTTAACATAACATATCAATGCGTTATCATTGTCTCGTAGCTTCTTCCTTCAAAGGAACACCTCTCATGTTAGGACTTTGATTGTGTTGGGGTTTAACGTCACATCAACCCTTGTGGGTCATTTTGTGTCGTGTCCCAGAGAAAGGGAGAAAAGAGACAGAAGAGATATTAGAGGAGATGAAAGAGAGGGACAGGGAAGAAAGAGGAACAGGAATGAAAGTGTAGAGACAGAAGAAAAAAAAACATTTGCCCTCTACCCCTACCTACTACAACAAGGATAGCAGGTCTTGCCCAACTGTAAGCCAGTATCAGTTGGACGCCCCGGTGACATAAGATACACGACACATTCGCCACATCCGACCATCCCCACTCTCATGTTAGGACAACTGAGACACTATTTGTAAGTTTTAGTACTGTTGTGTCCTTTTTTTTTATTTCTCTTGGTTTTATGAAGTTCACTATGATGCAATATAGGTATAATACTGTCAACGAACAGAACATCAGGTATTTTTAAATCTGAAAACACTTACCTACCAATATATTCAGCCAACATAGACCTATATTATCCTTATTACCTCCCCTCCCTTGAAATGCAGATATTTCAGAGGAATCATTTGAAGTGGCAATACTGTTTCTTCGAAGTAATAGTAATTAGGTAAAAATGGTTTACATTTTAGTCAATTTACTATAATATTTGAAAAAATAGTACTTTCTTGTGATGCCGAGTTTTAATTTTGAGAAAAGTCAGGGAACATTGTATTCTCAGTAGTTTTTGACATTAGTTTCAATCCGTTATGCCAGAACCTGTTCAAATTATCAGGACTTCATGGAGCATGGGAAAGTGCTCACTACAAAGTTGTTGAGGCAGGGGTATCAAAAAACCAAACTGGTAGCAACACTTAAGAAGTTCTATGGGAGACATCATGATCTAGTCAATCCCTACAATGTGGCAGTTTCCAGAATTGTTTCTGATGTTTTTGCCAGTGACGCGCCATAAGTAGACTTCCCAAATCCTGGACATACGCTTGTACCGATATTTCCTTCGTTCAGGCCTATGGGCATGTGGGCGAAGCTTGCTTACCAAGTAATGCTTACTATCCGCGGACGCCTGATTACACCCTTTATTCTGGGGTCCATGTCTGTTGGTCTGAACATTCTGATTCGTCATTCGTTTATGGATTTATGAGTTTGGATTACGGCTTTGGTACCATGACCGGAACTACTTTTATGCTGTGTCCTACTGATGGAAATGTGTGTTGGTGAAGGTAAAAAAACTGCCTTTTTTCCAAAAGAGAGAACTCGGTAACTTCAGAAACGGTACCACAATTTACCAAAAGGAGTTTACCTTGGTAAAAAATACCATATTTACTAAGGCAATAATTATCTTAGTTTCTCACTTTCACTAAATGCTGGTTTGTACTAGAGAACATGTTCAGATTATAACCTTTTTCATCTCTGTGAATAAATTGTTTCCATAAGCATTTTCTTTTAAGTTCCCTAGAATTAAGACGCTTAAAAGTAGAACCCGTGGGAAGTCATTTCAAATATTCATAAACAGAATCTTATAAACCTCATTTGGGCAGGGCGTCTGTTATAAATCAGAATTTCAGGAATTTTATGAATCTTTCAAAGAATCTGTTATTTCAGGACTATTTAGCCCTTTGATTAAGTTAGACCAATGTTTGTAAAAGAATATGGCCCCAGTTGTAGCTTGTAGCTCAAAAACAAAGCAAAACCCAACTATGATTAAAGTGGCTGACACATCAATTCCGACAGTATACCAAACATCAGCTCTCTCAACAGATTCAAAAACTGAAATGGAAACAAGAGAACCATGATGGCCCTATATTGTTCACCTGAGCAAACAGATTTGCACACACACACCCAAGTTCACTGCTTTAAGATTTTTGTATAAATTTTATGATCAAGAGAAACATGATGTTCCAATATTTCTGAAATGTCGAAATTAGTCCAGTGGTTTCTAACAAGAAGGTTTTTAAAATTTTCTGTATGGATATAAAGGGAAAATAAGGCCCGCCCCCTGGAGGCCATGTTTTTGATGAATCATGATGGTCTGAACAATCTTGGTAGTTGGTCATCAAAGAAACCTTTCTGCAAAATTATATGAAATCAGTCCAGTAGTTTAGGAGCCCCACCCTCCCGGCCACCATGTTTTTTGATGAATCATGATGGAAGGAACATTTCTGCTAAATTATATTGAAATCTGTCCAGTGGCTTTTGACAAGAATTTAGATTTTTTAAAGTTTTCTATAAAGATAAATAGGCAAAATAAGCCCGGTCCCCTGGTGGCCATGTTTTTTTTTTACGAGATGCTGGCTTGAATAATCTTGGTTTAGGATCACCAAAGAAACATTTATATATACTACTACTACTAATCAGCAGAGAGCGTGCAGACAAGCCATTATCCAAAAAGAGGCCCACGGGCCACGGGTCGCTCACCTGAGTGACATAGCTACTGCAGATATGCAGATGTTATGCAACATTTTTCCAATCCTGTCATCCCAACTAATGAAAAGATCATCATTTAAGCAGTTCTTAATTTTGAAGAAGAATATATATGGCATGCCAGTCAATGGAGCGTGATCATTTGAACAAACTCTAAATGGCGGCCAGCTTGGATTTACGATCGGCACGATTTTAGCTATTTTTGATCTACGAGTCACTCCAATGCTTCCTACCAAGTTTCGAGTCAACTGGCCTTTCGGTTCAAAAGAAGAAGCGAAAAATAGATTTTCAAGATGGCTGCCATGGCGGCCATCTTGGATATCCTATTGGCACGATTTTAGCTATTTTTCATCTACAAGTCACCCCAATATGACCCTAACAAGTTTGGAGTCAATTGGCCTTTCGGTGCAGGAGAAGCAGCTAAATATAGATTTTCAAGATCGCGGCCATGGTGGTCATCTGGGATTTCGGACCAGAACGATTTTAGCTATTTTTGATCTACAAGTCACCCAAATGCTTCCTACTAAGTTTCCAGTCAACTGACTTTTGGGTTAAGCAGAAGAAGCGAAATATAGATTTTCAAGATAGCAGCCATGGTGGCCATCTTGGATTTACGATCGGCATGATTTCAGCTATTTTTGATCTACAAGTCACGCCGGCCTCGTTGGCTCAGTTGGATGCGCCGTCCGACTGGAGACCAGGAGGTCGCGGGTTCAACCCCTGCCGAGGTCGGCAACATTCTTTCGTAGAGATTGATCATGAAATATTTTCTACGGTCATTCTCTCCCTTCCGCTGATTCAAGAAGGGCAGTTGTCAGTTTCTGGCGAAACGATGTGCACAATACTGGTTAACCGCTTAGAGGACTAAGCCTGCCCAGTAAACGTGTGGTTAGGTAAACTGACCGCGCTCGACATGACCCCACTGGGTTGACTGGGCCGTAAAACCTCAAACCAAACAAAATCTACAAGTCACCCAAATGCTTCCTACCAAGTTTCGAGTCAACTGGCCTTTCGGTTCAGGAGAAGAAGAGAAAAATTGATTTTCAAGATGACTGCCATGGCGCCCATCCTGGATTTCCGATCGGCACGAATTTAGCTATTTTTGATCCACAAGTCACCCTGATGCTTCCTAGCAAGTTAGGAGTCAATTGGCTTTTCGGTTCAGGAGAAGAAGCAAAAAATAGATTTTCAAGATGGCTGCCATGGCTGCCATCTTGGATTTCCGATCGGCACAATTTTAGCTATTTTTGATCTATAAGTCACCCCAATGCTTCCTACAAAGTTTGGAGTCAATTGGCTTTTGGGTATAGGAGTAGAAGCGAAAAATAGATTTTCATGATGGCTGCCATGGCGGCCATCTTGGATTTCCGATCGGCACGATTTTAGCTATTTTTGATCTACAAGTCACCCTGATGCTTCCTACAAGTTTGGAGTCAATTGGCCTTTCGTTTCAGGAGAAGAAGCGAAAAATAGAATTTCAAGATGGTGGCCATAGTGGCCATCTTGGATTTCTGATCAGCACGATTTTAGCTACTTTTGATCTACAAGTCACCCTGATGCTTCCTAGCAAGTTTTGAGTCAACTGGCCTTTCGGTTCAGGAGAAGAAGCGAAAAATAGATTTTCAAGATGGCGGCCATGGCGGCCATCTTGGATTTCTGTCTGTGCGGTGGTCCAAAACCATACAGTTCAGGCAGAAAACCTTACAGGTCCCCCTTCCTCGCATTAAAAATTCACCTTTTTGCCCATCAGCAGCTTTAATGCTATGCCTGAGTAGCCACCCCTCCAGTAATAGCCCATCCACCCTATTTAGTTATTCAGCACTAGGAGGCACCATCCCCCTAACCCACACTGCTTTTGTGTCCTATTTAAAGAAATGTCTTCTCAAAATAGGTCTGGATCCTTCTCAATTTTCTGGCCATTCCTTTCGACGTGGGGGTGCTTTCTTTGCGTTGCAATGTGGTATTCCAGCCGACTGGATTAAGCTTCAAGGGGACTGGGCTAGCAATGCCTATGAGAGATACTTAGACCCCTCTTTATCTCTTCGTAAACAGCTGGCCTCAAAAATTGGTAGGGCTTTTCAAGGAGTGCTGGACAGAAATCAGTGATGTAACATATGTTGGTACAGACTTCCTGTGCGTATTCGAACCCATCGCTGTCATTCAATAACCTGTAACCCAAGGTTAGACATGTCTATGGTGCTCTATGAGTAATAATAGGTTGTTCGAGGATTAGTGATTACTACTCGGTCACTAGTAATCCGACAAAAATGACCTGACACTAGTCTACGTAACTACTGCCCGGTGAAATTCGCTAGAATCGGAAGTTAACAACTACTGCCCGGTGAAATTCACTAGAATCGGAAGTTAACCTCTTTCCAGCGAATGAAAGAGAGAAAACATAAGTTAATTTAAAATATTAATAGAATAACACTCCTATAATAAGTCAATGAATTATTTAGAATTCTAAGTCTGATTCGGGAAAGACTGTACAGAATTCTATTATATAAGTGGTTACTAGGTATTTCATTTTATAACCTATATCCATTGACTTGACTTGTCTATAAAGCTCTATAAACAATAATAGATTGTTCGGGAATCATTGACTACTATTCTGACACTAGTTACCTGACATAATGACCGGACACTAGTATTACTAGAAATGCGATAATGATGACCAGATACTCATAACCTTTTGCCCGGTAAAAAATATTAATAATTTGACAAATTGATTGGACAGCAGTATTCATAACTCTAGTCCAATGAAAAATCACTAATTATATGCAAAAAGTGACCGAGCACAAGTATTCGTAACTTTTTTCCCCGGTGAAAAAACTAATAATTAGGCAAAATGACCGGACACTAGTATTCCTAAAGCTTGCCCGGTGTAATATGATAAAATGGCCGAGCATAAGTATTCGATGCTATTTGCCCGGTGACTTTTAGTAATAATTTGACATAATGACCGGAAACTAGTATTCGTGACTATTTTGCCCGGTGAAATATGTCAGAAAGCTAAGTTTTCCTGAAAATAATTGAATAATGAATTATTGACTGGAGACTGGTTGACTGGTGCCTGGTTGACTGGTGACTGGCTGACCAGTGCCTGGTTGACCGGTGCCTGGTTGACCAGTGCCTGGTTGACTGGTGCCTGAAGCTGATTGACTGGTGCCTGGTTGACTGGTGACTGGTTGACCGGTGAGTGGATGACCGGTGACTGGTTGACTGGTAACTGGTGGACTTAGACTTTATCGGATACTAAGTACCTAAAGATGCCACCTTGATGGGTCTTACCCAGGCAGTATAGCCATATGGGGTGGGGCTCCCATCAGTAAAGAATTGTCGTATAACCCATCAAGGGTTGACAAGTTCTTTACAATCAGCTTCTCCACCATGGAAATCTTCAGCCAACTCTAAGATCTCTGCAAGAAATCCAATAAAAGTCCAGGTATAGTATATCATATCGCTGAAGGACCTGGAACGAAAAGAACAAGTTAATATTCTGGATATATAAACACGACTTCCGAACCGACCGCACAGGAGCATTGTGCCGAATAGCGAGAGTTGCGAAAACCCATGTCAAGAAAAGCCAGTCAATAATTACATGAAATCGAAAATCGAAATTTTCAAATAATAACATAGAAAGTGAAAGGAGTGATAAACAAAAGAAACATAAGGATACAGAAATTTAACCGTGAGGAAAAGAAATAATCCGAATTTCTTTCACAGGTTAAAAAATCCTTGTTGATTTTCTTTGTACACAGAAAAAATAACTGACACGTGAGCAATTGAGTGGGAGGAGTTGTGTCACACAGATAACTGCCTACGGGACCTTCTCGTTTAAGACTTTGACGACTGAAAGGTCGTTTTTTCTGTGGAAGGTGTGAAAATAGAAGAGAATAGCACATTATCTATAGGTTAATGTATTGTGCAGTTAAAACTGTCCATTTTTGCTGTTGAAACATATGTAAGTGGCTACCTTAGGCAAGGGGGAGGGGGGGGGAAGATTGATACCCTAGAGACAAAAAAAACCTATTTTTTCACAGTCATTGTAGCAGTTTTAAGCATGGAAAGAAGTACCACTGTTTCCAGTTGAACTATCTGAACTGTTATGTCCTGGCATATTCCTGCTAGTAAACACTACAATTTAATTGGTCCATTTATTGGCCATCTGCCTGACTTCTGTTGCAGAAATGCAGCCTCCACTCAGTACCTCACGGATTTAAAGTCTTAGTCAGTAATGTGCATTTGGGAGGCAACTGTACAACACAAGATAACCTGTGCATATATTGTATATATAACCATGAAGTGGAACCTACAGGTAGATGTGGGATATACTACAGGACTCCAGTTAAGCAGGCAGATGTATTTTTATTTCTTATTCTTCTGTGACAAAATTAACCTTGGTTCTTAATTATCCGTAGTGTCTTGTAGATATAATGAGATTCCAAAACTTATTAATTTATATAAAAATGGTAAAAATGAACTGATATTTATCTCTATGATAACAAACTTACCTGGAGCATCTGGTTACAAATGGGATCACTGAACAATAAATGCTAGCATTGCTATAGGGTATGTTAAATGTTTGGTACAAGTTTTTATTTTTCTGTGGAAAAAGTACATTTATACCATCAATTGTAGTCAAATAATTGGCTATATACCCAAATGTAAATGTGTATTGTATAAAGATATGTATAAACATTCACTTACCTGAAAAAAATCCAAATCTGGTTCAATTTAATTTTTCTAAAAATGTTACCCCTCCCTCCTATATAAATAGAATACAGCTTCTGTATGACAAATATTTACAATTTGGCTACTTCTGCTTCTTTATAGAACCTGTGTCTTCATAAAAATACCAAACATAATAGTATGGGGAAATTATGGAAGCTGGGACAACCCGCTAAAAAATAGGCAGATTGCCTATGTTACCGTCAGAGGTCCTTTGATCTAGAAGAAGATGAAGAAGAAGATGATCTCTGTCTTCACTTCTTCTTAGATTTATGTCTTCTTTTAGACTGGTCCTTATGGGATGGTCTAGTCTGTGAAGAGTATTTGTCATTTGATCTTTATGTATTAGGAGGTTCAACTATTACGCTCAGGTCTGACATCTGCGAAAAGTCAGGCTTGAGCCGTAATATCATTCTACTGGATGTAGCTGGGTTTGGTAACTCATGTGCGAATGAGTGTTCAGAGCCCATGTTGTCATTACTGGGTAGTCTGCGTTCACTACTCCTTGAATGATGACTACTGATATGATGACTGGAGTCCAATGACCGGTGACTGGATGACCTGTGAATGTTGGTTCATGATAAATTGCCCAGTGCCTGGTGACTGGTATTCCATATTTACTGACCAGTGACTGGTGCCTGGTAAATATTGACTGGTGTCTAAATAACTGGTGCCTGGTTGACTGGTGCCTGGTTGACTGGTGCCTGGTTGATCAGTGCCTGGTTTACTGGTGACTGGTTGACTGGTTGACCTGTGACTGGTTGACCGGTGACTGGCTGACCAGTGACTGGTGATTATTGTACCTGTTGGAAAACGATTCCATAGGGCTGCCACCTAGATGGGTCCTGACCCTGGTAGTAAAGCCATGCAGGGCATGTGGTGACTGGTGCTTGGTTGATCAGTGCCTGGTTGACTGGTGACTGGTTGACCGGTTCCTGGTTGACCTGTGACTGGTTGACCAGTGACTGGTGGATTATTGCCCTGTTGGAAAATGATTCCATAGGGCTGCCACCTAGATGGGTCCTGACCCTGGTAGTAAAGCCATGGATGTAGCTGGGTTTGGTAACTCATGTGCAAATGAGTGTTCAGAGCCCATGTTGTCATTACTGGGTAGTCTGCATTCACTACTCCTTAAATGATGACTGCTGATATGATGACTGGAGTCCAATGACCGGTGACTGGATGACCAGTGAATGTTGGTTCATGATAAATTGCCCAGTGCCTGGTGACTGGTATTCCATATTTACTGACCAGTGACTGGTGCCTGGTAAATATTGACTGGTGTCTAAATGACTGGTGCCTCATTGACTGGTGCCTGGTTGATCAGTGCCTGGTTGACTGGTGACTGGTTGACCGGTGATTGGCTGACCAGTGACTGGTGACTGGTGGACTTATTGCCCTGTTGGAAAACGATTCCATAGGGCTGCTATCTAGATGGGTCCTGACCCTGGCAGTAAAGACATGCAGGGCATCAATAGAAATAGTGTCAGACGAGTCTGGCACATTTCTCTTTTTAGTCTTGTTGTCTCTTTTTTCGTCATAACGGATCTTCTCATCACATGAATTTTTTTTTTTTCAGCAAGGATCCATGTCGTCTGACCACTGGCTGCAAATATAACATGTAGAAATTCTAGAACATGAAGAACAAGAGAGGCAATTGTGATGATTGTCCCATCGAGCCTTGGTGTGACCACAATCACCATGAGAGGAATTCATCTATAGTCACGAAAAAGCATGACGAGAAAATAAACGATGAGAAAAGCAAGAAATCGAACATCGATAATTTCACATAAATGACGTATCTAGTGGAAGGAATGTAAAAGGAACACAAGAAAGAAAAGGATTTAGAAAGTTAGCCGGGAGAAAAGAAATAAAATTTCTTTCACCAGAGAGAAAATCCCTTTGTTGACTTTCAAGTCCACAAAGTTACTCTCATTATAAGTCTATGGGAGTAAATGACCCCCCAGGCATGGCCAATTCGGACTTCAGGGACATGGTTGGAAGGATTTATGTGGGAGACCACTAAACATTGCTACATACTAAATATAATATAAATGCTGTGGGTCTCATGGTTTCAGAAGAAGATTCCCCATTATAAGTCTATGAGAGCTAATGACCCCCGGACTATGACCAATTTGAATCCCAGGGGCATGGTTAGCAGGATTTATGTAGGAAACCACTAAACATTGCTACATACTACATATGTTAGCTCTGGGCCTCATGGCTTCAGAAAAGAAGATTTTTGAGGGTTCTTTAGCTATATAGTTCTATATAAACAAATACCCCCCTGACCAGTTTGGGCCCTAGGAGCTTGATTGGCAGGATTTATGTAGGGAACCACTAAACATTGCTACATACTAAATATATAAGCTGTGGGCGTCATGGTTTCAGAGAAAAAGAGGCTTTAAGTAGTTTTTTTTTTTCCATTATAAGGCCATGGAACCTAATGACCCCCCTGGGTGTGGCCAATTTGGACCCTGGGGGCATGGTTGATAGGATTTATGTAGGAGACCACCAAACATTGCTACATACTAAATCTTTTGTTACCTCTGGGCCTCATGCTTTCAGAGAAGAAGATTTTTCCCTTTATAAGTCTATGAGAGCTAATGACCCCTGCGGCATGGCCAGTTTGGACCCCAGCAGCTTGACTGGCAGGATTTATGTAGGAGACCATTAAACATTGCTACATACTAAATATAATATAAGCTGTGAGCCTCATGGTTTCAGAGAAGAAGATTTTTGAAGTTTTTCCCATCATAAGTCTATGGGAGCTAATGACCCCCAGGGCGTGGCCAATTTGGACCCCAGGGGCATGTTTGGCAGGATTTATGTTGGGGACCACTCAACATCACTACATACTTTATCTGTAAGCTCTTGACCTCATGGTTCTTTGGCTATATAGCTCAATATAAACATCTGAACCCCTGGGGTGTGGCCAGTTTGGAGCCCAGGCGCTTGATTTGCAGGATTTATAGAGGAGACCACTAAACATTGCTATATACTGAATATATAAGCTGTGGGCCTCATGGTTTCAGAGAAGACTTTTTTTTAGTTTTTCACACTACAAGTCTATGGGAGTCAATGACCCCCAGGGCTTGGCCAGTTTGTACCCCAGGGGCTTGACTGGCAGGATTTATGTAGGGGACCATAACACATTGCTAAATACTCAATATATAAGCTGTGGGCCTCATGGTTTCAGTGAAGAAGATTTTTTCAGTTTTTCCCATTATATGTCTATAAGAGCTAATGACCCCCGGGGCATGGCCAGTTTGGACTCCAGGGGCTTGATTGGCAGGATTTATGCAGGAGGCCACTCAACATCTCTACATACTTAATCTGTTAGCTCTACTCCTCATGGTTTCAGAGAAGAAGATTTTTGAAGGTTCTTTAGCTGTATAGCTCAATATAAACATACAATACCCTTGGGTGTGGTCAGTTTGGAGCCCAGGGGCTTGATTGGCAGGATTTATGTAGGGGACCACTCAGCATTGCTAAATACTAATAAATATATGAGCTTTTGGCCTCATGGTTTCAGAGAAGAAGATTTTTTAAGTTTTTCTCATTATAAATCTATGGGAGTTAATGACCCCCCGGGCTTGGCCAGTTTAGACCCCAGGGGCTTGATTGCCAGGATTTATGTAGGGGACCACTATTCATATCATAATCGGATTTTTGATTAACGTGCAGGTACAGGGGCAACATCCACATCAGTGGGCCCCCTTCCAGATAGCTGGCTTGCTGCACGCATGGCAGATCTCACACCAGATCTCCAGGTACATCTATCATGAGGGTTGATAGCCGAGAGCTTCCAGTCTCTGCAATCCTTCTCTGTCAGCTGCTTCCATGTCATTTTGGGCCTCTCAGGCCAACGCTTTCCTTCAACCTGTATGTCAAAGGCTGTCTTGATTGCACCACTGGAGCGTTCCACATGTCCATACCATCGGAGTCTTCTCTCCTTCAGAATGAGGTCCAGATCCTCAATGCCAAGCCGCACAAGTAGCTCATTGGACCTGGTGGTGACAATGTCTTGCGACCTGACATTGCAGATCTGTCTGATCATTGCCCTGTCATTTCGCTGCAGATGACGGAGGTTCAGCTTTGTCAATGGCCAAGTCTCGCTGGCATGGAGCATTGCGCTCCGCACACAAGAGCTGTACACACGGCCACGTGTTTCGAAAGAGAGGTGGCGTGAAGAGAGGACTGGTAGCAGATCCTTGAACTTCTTCCAGGCGGTTTTCACACGTGTTGTGGTTGAAAGTTCACAGCCACCTGCTGCTGAGAGCATGTCTCCTAGGTAGCAAAAGGAAGCTACCACCTCAAGCTTGTTAGGTCCGACCTGGACTTCCTTCTGTGGTCTGCCATCCAAGGGGCGTGCAGTTCCCTGGCACCATGTACATCTATAGTCAGGGTCCTTTTTCAAGCGCTTAAGTCCACTGCATTTCTTGTGCAGTGCTTGCAGCCATTGCAGAAGATGCTGTTGCTGCCCACTCCAGTGCGACAGACAGCGCATGGAAACTCGCCTGAACTCTGCAGGAGGTCCAGTCCCTGACGCAGATCATGATCTTTGTCTTTCCTGCATTTACTCTCAGTCCTTTCTTCTCCATTGCTTCTTTCCAAGTCAAGAGCCTCCTGACACATTCCTCAAGTGATTCAGCGATGATAACAAGGTCATTGGCATAGAGGTCCTCCCAGGAGACCCCAGAGCGGAACTCTCGTGATAAGGCTTCAAGCACAATGACCACTAAACATTGCTATATACTTAATATATAAGCTGTAGGCCTCATGGTTTCAGAGGAGAAGATTTTTTAAGTTTTTCCCATTATAAGTCTATGGGAGTTAATGTCCCCAGGGCATGGCCAGTTTGGACCCCAGGGATTTGATTGGCAGGATTTAAGTAGGAGAGCACTAAACATCCCTACATACTTAATCTGTTAGCTCTCAGAATCACAGTTTAAGAGAAGAAGATTTTTGAAGATTTTTAGCTATATAGCTCTATATTATCATATGAACCCCTGGGATGTGGCCAATTTGGACCCCACAGGCTTGATTGGCAGGATTTATGTAGGGGACCACTAAACATACTAAATACATAAGCTGTGGGCCTCATGGTTTCAGAGAAGAAAATTTTTTAAGTTTTTCCCATTATAAGTCTATGGGAGCTAATGACCCCAGGGCATGGCCAATTTGGATCCCAGGGGCTTGATTGGCAGGATTTATGTAGGAAGCCACTCAACATCACTACATACTTAATCTGTTAGCTCTCCGCCTCATGGTTTCAGAGAAGAAGATTTTTGAAGGTTCTTTAGCTATATAGCTCAATATAAACATATGACCCCCTGGGGTGTGGCCAGTTTAGAGCCAAGGGGTTTGATTGGCAGGATTTATGTAGGGGACCACTAAACATTGCTACATACTAAATACAGTCGACTCTCGTTATCTCGAACTTCACGGGACCTGATAAAAATGTTCGAGTTATCAGTAGTTCGAGACAACCAAATTGTGACGTCAAAGGTATGACGACTGTTCGCCTCAACGTGCTTGGAAGGCACATGTATATGGCAATTTAAATAATTTACGCGTACTTCAGTTTGCATTGTTGCTGTTTGTTTTAGGAGATGCAATGGTTTTCTTGAAATAATATCATCAATAAATGTTAATAATAATAAATTTCAAACGTCTCTTGTTGTCTTTTAATACTCCTGCAAATTTGGATTTCCATGAGCTATAAATAAATTACTGGTTTCTGGGTTGTGTTAGCTATACGTTATGAACTGGTTTGGATTAGCTCCCTTCGCATAGACGACTCGATAAAGAGTTGACTGGTTTCCGCTTTTGCATAAAACGCTTGGCAGCTGTAAGCTAGTTTGGATTATCTCCCCTGGCAAAAACGAACCATCTCAGCGCAGCAAACTGTGGATCCTGCAGAGAAAGCTCATTATGAACCGTCTCATCTGGACCTACACTATTTGTGCGGGTATCCGTACCAGTCTACAGGGTCGGAAGGGTTAACATCGGTACCCACGTGTGATTCGTCTACTTGAGGCTGTGCACAACTCCTGTTAGAAGACTGTGCAACTGTCAAAGACTCGGATCAGCCTGCACGCCCACGAATTTTCCACGCATGAGCCTTATCTGGGCTTACCAAAGAGCACCGCCTGACCAAAGAGTAACAAGCGAAGATTCAGACTTAGCTAGCCTGATCAATACAGGCTGATCTGAGTCGGAACCTGTCGCGCACTGACTTTTCTTGAAGACGCTATATCATTCAGACGGACAGTACTCAGTAGTGAAGAGCATATCTAAACAATAAATTAAAGAAACTTCGTTGATTAATCTTCCATAACACTATTCTGGGCCGCTTTTTATCTTACAAATCAATGACACGAGACGGTGTTGAGCGCCGCGTGTCAAACACGACTCGACACGCATGTGATTTCATAATTACGGATTTCAGACATTGTTTGTGTTGTTTGTAATTACCTGGACAAAGGGGAAAATTAAAATATTGATTTATTTATCAATGCCCTATTATGATTTTCATTAACTGAGAGACCGGCGGCGCTGCATGTTACATTTTTTTTCCTTCGTCATGGTCCGAGTTCGAGATACGCGGTAGTAAAAACTGTGAAAAATATATTCAGGGACTGAAAATGATGGACGAGATAGCCGAAGTGTCGACATAAAAGTAGTTCGACATACGCGAAGCTGAAATACAACAAATACATAGGGAAAATAATCGGGACTTAGAAATCAGTTCGACATAAGTGATAGGATCGAGATAAGAGGGGTCGAGATAACGAGAGTCAGCTGTATATAAGCTTTTGGCCGTATAGTTTCAGAGAAGAAGATTTTTTAAGTTATTCTCATTATAAGTATGGGAGTAAATGACCCTCCGGGCGTGGCCAGTTTGGACCCCAAGGGGCTTGATTGGCAGGATTTATGTAGGGGACCACTAAACATTGCTACATACTAAATACCAGGAGTTCACGGTTCAACCCCCGCCGAGGTAGGCAACATTCTTTCATGGAGATTGATCATGAAATATTTTCTACGGTCATTCTCTCCCTTCCGCTGATTCAAGAAGGACAGTTGTCAGTTTCTGGCAAAAGAATGTGCACAATACTGGTTAACCGCTAAGCCTGCCCAGTAAACGTGTGGTTAGGGAAACTGACTGCGCTCGACATGACCCCATTGGGTTGACTGGGCTGTAAAATCTCAACACAAACAAACATACTAAATACATAAGCTGTGGCCCTCATGGTTTCAGAGAAGAAAATTTTTTCAAGTTTTTCCCATTATAAGTCTATGGGAGGTATATATGGGCATGGCGGCCATCTTGATTTACGGACCGTGACCATTTATACAAATTTTCAATCCCCCTTTAACACAAAGCTCCACACTAAGTTTGAAGAAATTTGGCCCAGGGGTTTTAGAGGAGAAGTCGTTCAAAGGTGTGAACAGACAGACAGATGGACAACAGACGGAGAGAGATCACAATAGCTCATCCTGAGCCTTCGGCTCAGGTGAGCTAAAAACAGCTGATTGCGCATCAGAAACATCAATTAATCACCACATGAATAACTGTCACAATGGTACGAAATGGCACTCGTTTTCAATCACTGACATATACCACATCCCTATGCTCCGCCTATCACCATTACAAATCAAATGAAAACCCATTTTCAACAGGAAGGCGACACAAGACTAAGACATCATGTGCTATCAATTGTGTATCCCAATTTAGAAAGTGTAAACTTTGAGAAGATAATTACGTGTGTCATGTTTTTAGAGTTGATGTTCTGAATATCCCGACATATTTGGTTGCCAAAAACACGAATTCTGGCGAATCATACATGTGATATATCTCACGATTTTATCATATTCTCCTGATTGTACGACCTCCTGGTCAGGAAGCAAAATCTCTTGACGAGAAAGTTTTTTCCTGTGGTATTTTTCTCCAGTTGACAATTTCTACCTACCAGGACCATTTATCTGTCAGACTAACCTTCGAGAGATTAATGACTTTAACAATCAAAAGGTCATATTACCTATACATCTATCACTTAAAACGTATTGAAAAAGCGTTTTGATAGGTCACAAAAATTAATCCGATGAGTAATCAGTAATTGAGCCGCTGACCATTTATTTGACGACTCGGGAATGGTCAATTCTTCAGACAAATAATTGTCAATGAAACACGTGCTTTTATGTTTAAGTAGGAAGGCAGAAATAGTGTGCCAATTTTATTTTATAATAGGTATATTTTTTGGGGTAAATAAATAAAGTTATGGGCAAGTTATATATTACATTTTTTTCCTTTTTTTATTAGATTTGCACGGAAATGTTGCCATTATAAAATCTATATAATTAAGTTTATTAAATGATGTAGAATACAGGAGCTTGACTAATACCAAAACTTATAAATAAATGTACCGGTAATTGTTTTTGGATTTTCTTTTTTAAATACATTTCCGAGTTGCCTCCCTTGAAGTACGCGTGTGCATGCGTGTGTGTTGCCAAACACAGTCTTGGGCTAGATAAAAAATCAGTTTATAAATGTACAAGTTAAAAACAGGCTAAACCTTTACATAGAAATGGTTTTCAAAGGGAAAAGGAACTTATTTGACAATCACTTACCTGACTGCAAGCCTCTATGTGATGATGAATGACTGGGAAGCCAGCAACTGGAAACAGAGGTTTGGGCAGCTCTAGTGAAAGGGGGCGAAACCGTGTACCTGGGCAATAATAGAAACATTAATTATACATTATTACAAGTATATACATGTGGTAATACATTATGGGTTAATTTAAAGGCATAGAGAGAGAAAGTTGTAAACTAGACAAAGTGGGGCACGTATACCAGAGCTACCACCACTTTTTAAAGTGCACTAAGTATGGAGCTTTGACTCTGGAAATGGCAGTTGTATGCTATATGTTATAACATTGGAAGAACTTTAATCACACTTTATGTGAAGCCCTTGACCTTGACCTCAAAGGTCAGGCACAGGTGCAGGAATGAGCTAAATAAAACTTTAGCCCTATAACTATCACCATATACCAGTGAAATCAATCAGTCTTTATAATATAAGCAAAAAATTAAACATTTGTATGAAAAGTCTGTGACCTTGACTTAAAAGCCATGCCCCAGCTTGGGGATGGTGCCGAGAAAAACTTTAGACCTATATATACCATCATGCTTAATATTAATGAAACCAACAAAAGTTTCTTGGTATGGCTGGTTAATACAGAAAATTCTGTAATAATTTTTCTGTCATTGCTGAGCCACTGACTAATTTACTTAGTAAAAGAATGAGGTTTAAGCGGACCAGTGATTGTCAGAATGCCTTTGATAAACTAAAAGCCATATTGAGAAGTGAGCCAGTTCTCTTGGCACCAAATTTTAATAAAGAATTTAAGCTAGATGTAGATGCGAGTGATGTTGGTGCAGGTGGTGTATTGCTGCAAGAGGATGACAATGGTGTGGATCATCTAGTTTGTTACTTTTCCAAAAAGTTTAACAAACATCAAAAGAGTTATTCTACAGTAGAGAAAGAATGTTTGTCTCTCATTCTTGCGCTTCAACATTTTGAAGTTTATCTAACTTCTTCATCCTCATCTATTGTTGTTTTCAGCGATCACAATCCGCTGACTTTCACCCATAAGATGAAAAACAAGAATCAGAGGTTACTCAGATGGAGCCTGTTGTTGCAGGAATACAATCTTGACATCAGGCATATCAGAGGAAAAGATAATATTATTCGTGATGCCTTGTCTAGAGCATGATGTCTTGAGATGTGGTTTCCTGTAACTTGCTGTATATAAGATAATAACTGCCTTTATCAGTATTCTATTTTATGATAATTTTATGGCAAAAGAAAGCTTTATTACATAAATCTTTCTTTTCCTTGAAACTAGAAAAGGACCCCTGCAAGCATGGGTATGACATTAAGTTTTAATCCATTAGACAGATTTCAACCTGAAAAAAGAAAGTTTTATTTATTTTTTTTATTTTTTATTTATTTTTTTTATTCAGACTTAATGTCACTTTCAACAATCTCAGTTATATCGTGACTTTTGTCTGGATGTGACAGGGAGCTCAATGCTCAGGGAGTGCTGCCTCCCTCAGACACATGAAGTAACATTCCACCCAGTCACATTATACTAACACCGGACCGACCAGTTCCGCTTTCTCAATGCCGAGCGCAAACAAAAGAGCAGCTAATACCATTTTTAAAGTCTTTGGTATTACTCGGCCGGGGATTGAACCCACAACATCCCGGACGCAAGCTGGACGCTCTAGTAACTAAGACAGTGTGCCAGTAGGTTCGAAGGTAATCGGGCTGCTGATGTAAATGTTTTTTACCATAAATGAGCCAGTGCATGACAAAACCAACACAAGAGGCCCATGGGCCACAACTCGCTCACCTGAGTGACATAACCACTGCAGATATGCAAGTCACTTCGATACTTGCAATATAAATGTATATGGCCCATACAAATGCATGGGGAAGCAAATTTCAACATAGAACCATCATTTTAGCAATTTTGGTAGATCTCCTGTCCCCCATAATTTGTGCAAAGATTAGGGCCCAGGGCTTATTTGGTTCTGGAGAAGAAGATTTTTAAAGGTTTTTACCATATATGGGCATGGCAGCCATTTTGATCAATGGACCATGCCCATTTTAGCAATCTTTCATTCTCCTACCCAAGGAGGCTCAGCATGAAATTTGAGCAATACTGGCCTAGAGGCTTTAGAGGAAAAATCATTTGAAATTATCAACATTTTTTCCATACAAATGTACAGGGCCCATACAAATGCATACAGAAGCAAACTTGACCTCATCGTAAAAAGGTCAAATGTCAATGTGTGACAATTATTTTAGCAACTTTGGTAGACCGCCTGTTCCCAATGATATATGCAATAAATCAGCCATAAGGCATCCTCGGTTTTGGAGAATAAGACTTTTAAATGTTTTTTCCCATAGGGAAGCAAACTTGATCTTGCCGTAAAAGGTCAAATGTCGATGTACGACCATTATCTTAGCAACTTTGGTAGACCCCCAGTCCCCGATGACTTATGCAAAGATTCAGCCCTAAGGCATCCTCGGTTCTGGAGGAGAAGATTTTAAAAGGTTTTTACCATATATGGGCATGGCGGCCATCTTGGTCAATGAACCGGGACCATTTTAGCAATCTTTCATTCCCCCAACCTACGGAGGCTCCATATGAAATTTGAGCAAAATTGGCCCTGAGGCTCCAGAGGAGAAGTCGTTTGAAATTCTGAATATTTTTCCCATACAAATGCATAAGGAAGCAAAATTGACCTCACCGTAAAAAGGTCAAATGTCAATGCACGACCATTATTTTAGCAACTTTGGTAGACCTCCAGTTTCCGATGATATATGTAAAGATTCAGCCACAAGGCATCCTCGGTTTGGGAGAACAGGATTTTTAAAGGGTTTTCCCATACATATGCTTAGGGAAGCAAACTTGACCTTGCCGTAAAAAGGTCAAATGTCAATATACAACATTTATTTTAGCAATTTTGGTAGACCTCCCGTCCCCGATGACATGCCAAGATTCATCCCTAAGGCATCCTTGGTTCTGGAGGAGAAGATGTTTAAAGGTTTTTACCATATATGGGCATGGCGGCCATCTTGGTCAACGAACCGCGACCAATTTAGCAATCTTTCATTCTCCCAACCTAAGGAGGCTCCACATGAAATTTGAGCAAAATTGGCCCTGAGGCTCCAGAGAAGAAGTCGTTTGAAATTCTGAACATTTTTCCCATACAAATGCATAAGGAAGCAAAATTGACCTTACCATAAAAAGGTCAAATGTCAATGTATGACCATTATTTTAGCAACTTTGGTAGACCTCCAGTTTCCGATGATATATGTAAAGGTTCAGCCATAAGGCATCCTCAGTTTTGGAGAACAAGATGTTTAAAGGTTTTTCCCATACAAATGCATAGGGAAGCAAACTTGACCTTGCCGTAAAAAGGTCAAATGTCAATATACGACCTTTATTTTAGCAATTTTGGTAGACCTCCTGTCTCCGATGACTTATGCAAAGATTCAGCCCCAAGGCATCCTCGGTTCTGGAGAAGAAGATTTTTAAAGGTTTTTACCATATATGGGCATGGCGGCCATCTTGGTCAATGGACCGCGACCATTTTAGCAATTTTTCGTTCCCCCAACCTAAGGAGGCTCCAAATGAAATTTGAGCAAAATTGGCTCAGGGGCTTCAGAGGAGAAGTCGTTTGAAAATGTTAACGGACGGACGACGGACGAAAAGTGATCACAATAGCTCATCCTGAGCATAGCTCAGGTGAGCTAAAAATGACTTGGCTCCCAGGGAAGAATCAGATCAACATGGGTATCCACACAGTCTGATCCGTCTTTGCTATGCACTCAATCGGCTGCTAAGTAGCTAGGGTTTCTAAGGTTCCTATGGTTTCGGAAAATAAAGAATTGAATTGTAGACAGTGAAAACTGATCAGACTTGGCAGATGCCCAGGCTGATCTGTGTCTCCGCTGGGTGCACGTCATTTTGTTGATTTGTTGGTGGCTCATATATGCAGTGTTGCCGCTGGGACCAATGTGATGGGGCCATTTGTTTCCCCTTAACCATTGTTAAAGGGCCATCACCTATTTTAAGGTTTTCTATTACCTTAAATATTAGTAACACGACTTAATATTGAGAGTCATCAAGGCCCCTTGTCCCATTCATGCTTCTTTGAGGAAAAATAGCCCCTTGGTCTCCTCTACATACAAAAATGTGTATTGGCAAGGCAGATATCCTGATGACATGATTGGATCATTTTAACATGTTTGTTCCCCAAATGCCTCAGAGGCTTTATATAAAATTGGATTTGGGTTGACCCAAAAGTTTCTGAGATGTTCAAAGAGTGTGGACGATGGAGCCTGCCTCTACTGTAAGTTCACCTATAGGCTAAAGACCAGGATACAAATCAAAAGGGATAGGTTCACGAATGACAAAATTCTGTCCTATTTAATATATTGATGAAACTTTTCAGTATTTTACGTCATTGCCCATAAGAATATGTTGTTTTTGAATTTCCGTAATATGATTTGGATCGTACTGAAGTACTGCTTTTGCTAACAGGTTAAACAATATCAAAATAAAGTAAAAGATGAAACAAAGAAATAAAGAAAAACAACGGCTAAAAATGTTCATTAAATTAAACAAACACACACACACGTCACCAATGAGACTCAAACCCGAGTCCATTCCTAGGAGAGGCCACTACACCACAGAGGACAGTATTAAGAACTGACCAAAATGAAAATACTTATTGGCTAGATTTTTCAATGCAGTTTGAAATTAGTGAATCACCTTCCCAGTCCCCTTCCCTCCCCCCCTCCCCCCCCCCCACCAACCACCCACACACACAGTTTGAAATAAGTGAATCACCTCTCCTGTCCCATTCCCCACCCCGCCCCTCTCTCACACACACAAAGAATTGTTTGTTTGTTTGTGTTGAGGTTTTACGACCCAGTCAACCCAATGGGGTCATGATGAGCGTGGTCAGTTTACCTAACCACACGTTTACTGAGCAGGCTTGGTCCTCTAAGTGGTTAACCAGTATTGTGCACATTCTTTCGCCAGAAACTGACAACTGCCCTTCTTGAATCAGCGGAAGGGAGAGAATGACCGTAGAAAATATTTCATGATCAATCTCCACGAAAGAATGTTGCCGACCTCGGCGGGGGTTGAACCCGCGACCTCCTGGTCTCCAGTCGGACGGCGCATACAACTGAGCCACCGAGGCCGGCACACACAAAGAATACTCTTAATTTCGTGTAATGTTTTAATTTTATGTATATTGTTCTTTCTTTCGGTTCACAGCTTCTTTGTTTACAGACATCAGAAGGCATAAGTTGCTCACCGTCTGCATCGCAGTAATGTACTTAGATGAACTGATTTATTTCCCACAAACTTTAAGGACTTCAAGGTCAGTAGCGGTGCACAGCTAAGCCGGGAGACAGTGCATGTGATCTATTTATATGTCATCTGTTTATACAGTGCTCTAGATAAGGTTTTAAGCTATTGGGTATTTTGGGCTATTTTTACCCATCCATTTCTCATTGAATTGGGTATCAGAATTTAGAATTTCTCCTTTAGGTACCCTGTTATGTTAATGAGTGCAAGAACTACTGATAATTGGGTATTTACCTCATCAATTTAATTCTAATTGTTTTTTTTTTTCAAGATTTTAATTGGGTAAATACCCCAAAAAGCAGCTTATCTAAGGTACTGAATTTATGAAGGTGGAAAATTCGAGAAAGATATTCAGCTACTTTGGGAGAATTTGAAAAAAAAGTATTGTTTTTAAATTTAAAAATCAGAAAAAGCAAAAAAAAAAACACATAAATCTCAAATCAAAATTATCAATGAGGGCAATATGCTGACGAAACAGTGTTGAAACCCCACTGAAAATCTGAATCGTAATCTTGGTTAATCTTACAATCTATTTATTTAGTAATATAGATTCTTTTTTAATATTTTTAATGTTTCTATAATAAATATGCTCATGCAAACATTCTGTTATACACTGAAACTATTACTGTATACTGAATATTTAAATTTTTATTTATAATATTATTATTTTAATCATATCACTTAACAGGGGTGTAAAATTCCATTCGCCGGCTCTCATTTGCGAGTAAATTTTAAGGCAGGGGGAGTGAGATTTTCAGAACTCTCTTCACTTTTTCTTCATTTTTAGCATCTAATGAAAACTTAAGACCATAAGGGTGAGTAAGTTTTGAGGGAATTTTACACCTCTGCTTAAATAGACAATAAGAGTACTTAGTAGCAGTATTTGTTTGTGTTGAGGTTTTACGGCCCAGTCAACCCAATGGGGTCATGTCGAGCGCGGTCAGTTTACCTAACCACACATTTACTGGGCAGGCTTAGTCCTCTAAGCGGTTAACCAGTATTGTGCACATTCTTTCGACAGAAACTGACAACTGCCCTTCTTGAATCAGCGGAAGGGAGAGAATGACCGTAGAAAATATTTCATGATCAATCTCCACGAAAGAATGTTGCCGACCTCGACGGGGGTTGAACCCGCAACCTCCTGGTCTCCAGTCGGACGGCGCATCCAACTGAGCCAGCGAGGCCGGCCTTAGTAGCAGTAATAGTTGTATTTTAAATTTTCAACAATTTAGATCCAGTCTATAATGGTGACATACCTCAGGCTTCGCTCTGCTATGCCTAAGTGGGTATAAGGTGTTTGTGTTTACCAGGTATGGACATCTAGAATTTCTTAAATGATACATGTACATTTTCCATATGTAAGTGATGTTTGTTTGTTTGTGTTGAGGTTTTACGGCCCAGTCAACCCAATGGGGTCATGTCAAGCGCGGTCAGTTTACCTAACCACACGTTTACTGGGCAGGCTTAGTCCTCTAAGCGATTAACCAGTATTGTGCACATTCTTTTCACCAGAAACTGAAGGGAGAGAATGACCGTAGAAAATATTTCATGATCAATCTCCACGAAAGAATGTTGCCGACCCCAGCGAGGGTTGAACCCGCGACCTCCTGGTCTCCAGTCGGACGGCGCATCCAACTGAGCCACCGAGGCCGACTGTAAGTGATGTAACTGATGCAAATTTCTTCTGAATTTTGTAAAAAGTATAGTAATACATGTAATCAGTATAATGAGAAAACATCTGTAATGTTATAAATTAGGGAACTATTTTATATTATATTCTAATTATAATAAATCATATCTTTCTCAATGCGGACATAGACAATTCTACACACGGGTGGGAAACCAGCCCAGACACACTAATGTATGTCTCAGAGTGTCCTTGCAAGTAGGTCTTTCAAGGTACAACAATGTCTCAATTATGAGAGCAATTAAATACTGAATAAAATTATGAAAAGCTTATGCAGTAATCAGGGAAATTCATGGTATCTAATTTTTCAGATACTTTCACTTAGAATTTAGTACACTGGTTACAATTTTTATCTAACACAAATGCAAACACATACAGTCAGACATTCACAAATATACACTAGCGCGCACACACGCATGCACACACATACACATTTTAAATTCATAAAAGAAGTTCTTAGAGTTTTACTAGTGTTACTTTTGTCAGAGGGATTCCTCCCAACTCCTCCATACAGTCATTGACATTTCTCCAAAAAGTTGGCGAGTTATTTGCCTTGCATAACAAGTTGATAGTGTCCATAGCCGCCCCCCCCCCCCCCCCCCCCAAAGTATTAACTTCTACAGCTTCAGATTTATTAATATATACATGTAGCACAGTGTGCTAAAAAAGATCATTCATTACTCAATAGTAATACAAATATAGGATCATTTTTACACAAAAATTTAAAGTCAGGTACAATATATTGTTAAAGTATACAAATTTATTTTTGAAGCTCCCTTATACACATGGAAAACAGATAACAGATGGTCATCAGATGGTTTGAAGTCATGTATTTATTGCAAAGGGTTTTTGTGTTGAGGTTTTACGGCCCAGTCAACACGATGGGGTCATGTCGAGCGCAGTCAGTTTACCTAACCACATATTTACTGGGCAGGCTTAGTCCTCTAAGCGGTTAACCAGTATTGTGCACATTTTTTCGCCAGAAACTGACAACTGCCCTTCTTGAATCAGTGGAAGGGAGAGAATGACCGTAGAAAATATTTCATGATCAATCTCCATGAAAGAATGTTGCCAACCTCGGCGGGGGTTGAACCCACGACCTCCTGGTCTCCAGTCGGACGGCGCATCCAACTGAGCCACCGAGGCCGGCTATTGTAAAGGGTAGATTTAACAAAACTTCTTGTTTCAACAAGAAAGTGACATACAATTCTTATTAACAAAACTTTCCAAATTTAATGTATAAAGCATTATGTAGTGTCTGTAGCTCTTTCACACTATACATTTTCGATTGGTCAGTTACACAGATCAGGATAGATTTATCAATATAATAATTCTGCATCAAATGCACATGAAATTATAATTTGCTACAAAAGAATTTTCATTTACATATCTATTCATAGTTTTTAAATATTCAATTTACAAAGTCTACAATAAGTTATCCTAATATATGCCCAGCTCTGATCACAACTGCTTGTGATGCATGAATTGCCAAAATATGTGTTCCAGCTTTGAACATTGGGTGAAATCATAAGCAGGTGACTGGGCCTGAAAGATTGGCTGGAAAAAATCTACCATATCATAGTTTAAGCGAACAGCAGTAGATGTTATACCTTTTAAAAGTAGTGTCTGTAGCCCTAAAGTCGTTTTTGTACTTAGTCCAGAGGTTATGTACACAAAATGCGATGACTCTGATCAGATTGAGCGGATGCTATATCAGTTTAATAATTATCATATTTATTATACTTCGTTTCTTTCATTTGGAACACAATATTTCAAATATTTAATTCAGAAAAAAAATGCCAATTTGCTCAGTTTCGCACATTTCTTTAAACATCACGTTGCAAATAAAAGAAAGGAAATATAGTATACATTCTCAGATACAGATGTTATGTATACTTTTTTTTCAAAAAAAGTGTTTGGTTTTCAACATAAAAATAAATAAAAATAAATAAACGTTTCCACTGCATATCGTATCTTTTCTATTTATTACAGGATTTTAGTAATGAGTTTACTAATTAGCTAATTTTCCGGAAATAAAATTTTACTGAATGGTGATTTTGTTCCTACTGATTAGCGAGTGTTTGAGTAAAAAATTTACAGATTAGCGAATTTTAACTGAAACATTTACTGATTTATTTACCGATTTAGCAAAATAAAATTTGTCTGGTTACTCACTTTAAGGGAACCCCACTGGCACCCTCAACCATGTATCATTAAACTCCGTTTGAAATAATGGGATGCTGAGCAGCGACAACTTTAAGAAAGTTATGGCTCGGGATGCAACTGGTCACCTCAAGTGGTCAGGCTGTGTCTACCGCATGTAGCACAGAACAAACTGACACTGAATAACTGCTGTACATATGACATTTCCATTTACGTTGCTGCAGTAAGATCACTTGAAATTGTAATGTTATACATGTATATGTCATAATTTAAGGCACACCAAGCAAAAAGTGGTCTTCAGTATATGCGAACCGTGAGGTCTGGATTGGCTCTACACCGTTCGTTATATAGAATTAACAATCTCCAGATCTTGTGTCTGAGAAATGCACAAACCATGGTCAGACTATGCACATGCGCTTTTTGCATATGCTATAAGACCAGTTTTCACTTAGTGCAGCCATTTATATATCTGTATCAGTGTAGATTTGTATTAAATTAATAATAATTGTAATGATATGCATTGGAAACGGACAGGGATAGTTCTGCATCTGATGTAATTAAAGGAAACATTTCATTGTGAAGAATTATCCTTAATCTAAAAAAAAAAAAAAAAACAGGCTGGTAAATGGTTGCCATAAAATTATGAGAAAAAAAAACAACAAAAAAAAACCCATAAATTTTATGATTCGATAGCAACAAGTATCAGTCACACCTCCACGAGTCACAATAGCAGTGGTCAAATTCTAAATAGATGTGAAACTTACAGCAAAGTTATTCTTGCGCGGTACCAGCAGCTGGAAACTAAGGATAAATTTTTATCCTTCGGCTAACTTGACAGATAGGAACATACTTTTCAAGCTGATGATTAGCATAGACCCTGATCATAATGCGTGGATGCGTATGCTTATCTGGATCAACGCCACTCGTCTAGAAAAAGAATCTCTTTTCTTAATAAATTGCTAAAACGTACTGAGCTTTTCTTATATACATACTATAGCCTCTTTGTACAAAAATTACTTTTAATATAAAACATTTGGGCGTGGTTAGCGTCAGCAGCAACCACATATTCTAGTACAGGATCCTAAGAATGTCTAATGACATTCATTCCTGGTTAATGAATGTCATTAGACGTATCACTAGTAAAAATTCTGAAAATTCTGAAGGAATGCACAGCGAACAGCAAAGATGCTGAGCAGACAGCGCAAATGCGCAGGCTGGTCCATTTCTTGGGGGTCGCATTAGATCCAATTTGTAGTTGGAAATGTGACATTTTATGGCTCCATTTCGTAACAATAAGCTCATACATAGAAAAGAAAGACTTCTGCCTCCATTTCGTAACGTAAAACAAAAACAAAACAAAAAAAATTTGTAAGTGTAAAATTCTTTCCCTTTTCAATTATGATTCAGAAAACCATATGCAAACAAGATAGAAATGTTATTTTCCTTGACTGTCTCTAATGATTAATGAAAAAAGAACTAGCAAAAACACACGTTTGATGTATATAAAAGTTTTATGGCTCCATTTTGTAAATAACTCCATATCATTAAAAAACTCCACTTCGTTCAGAAAATCAGATAAAATAAGTCATTTTCCTTATTTTTTCTTTGATACTTAATAAAAAAAAAAAAAAGCAATTGCATATACCCATTTTGTAAAAATCCCCATTTCGTTAAAAATCCATTTTGCCAGGTAAAAAAATCCGTTAATAATACAATTCTTACCCATTTCGCTTCTAAATCCTTTAATAATACAATTCTTACCCATTTCACTTCTATCAATCAGAATATCAGATAAAATATGTCATTTACGTTAATTGTTCTTCGATAATTAATGAAAAAAACAAACAAACTAGCAATAACATACAGGTTTGTAATAAATATTTTGTGTGGCTCCATTTCGTAAAAAAAAATCTCCATTTCGTCCATTTCGTAAAAAAAAACTCTGTATTGCTAATTAGGGGAACCTGTCATGTGATATAACATTGTAGTCACGTGATCAGTAGCCTGGATGAAAACAATAACATTAAAAAGGTCTATAAGTCTACTGAGGTGCAGTCTTCTACCCCTCTTCAGGGTTCGCACAAAGATTTTTTTTTTCTTTAGCCACCATTTTTGTCAATTTGATTTTTTTTGTGCCATTTTCTTTAACTTTGAGCCAGATTTTGAGCCAAATTTTGGCCATTTTTCGCCAAAGAATTATCTTGTCAGAAAAAAGGTGTTCATTTACTAATACTTTAATTGCAGCAGTTGATTCAAGAATCAGTATAGTGTGAAATGTGTGGGGGACTTGAAATTAATTCTCACACTGATTTTTAAAACTTCTGCTGTAATTAATTAATTACAATGTCATGAATTAATAATAAGTCTTTGTTTTGTATATCGAATGTTGAAGACACAAAAATAGAACACTTTACATTGAAACGAAAGTTCTGAAAAATGCTGTATAAGCCAATAAATATAATGTTATTAATGTATTATACTGTAAAAGAATAACGTAACAATATTCATTTGTACCCTGATAAATGCGGGGTAAGTTTCTTACACAGCAGGCTTTACTGTTTTAAGGGAGCTAACTGCAACTGACTTAAAAAGGAGTTTACTGCAATTGCTTTACGAGTCGGGTCTATGTGAAATGGAATGGGGAATGGCATTTATGAATCGCGCCAATAAAAAAGAGGGGGCATGCTTATACAATAAGCGGTTAACCAGTACATTGAACACCCTTCCGCAAGAAACTTGTAACTGCCAATCTTGAAGCAGTGGAAGGAGCAAATGACCGTAGCAAATACATGTGTTTCATGATAAATCGCTACAATCTGTGGGGATCGAATGCGTGATCTGGACCATCGGAGACTAATGTGTCCGTCTCCGAGGCATTATTCGTGTTTTTTTTTTTTTCAGGACGACGTTCGTTGATCGCCAAATAAAATTAAGGCTCATAAGAAGGTACCGAAACATGCTTAATTAAAGTCGGCACTGTCAAAGTGTACTTACCACTTTAATAAGCCGAACCGATTAATGACAATAATTATTTCTCGCTTAATCAATTTGTTTTCCATCTTTGTGTTTGACATAGGGTTCCACGTGATTACATTCTGGGTAAATTTCCGTGACGTAGGCGATGCGACTCTGACATTAATTCCTGATTGGTAGTTTCGGCAGAGCTTCATGAATATTGAGAGACAAAAGGTGTGGAAAGTGGGTGGTGCTACTATCAAACTGCGCATCACGGCACGTGACCTTATATCGCTTTCATCAAATTCAGGTTAATTTGATCAGCTACCGTTTTCTGATAGATAATTGAGTTGTTAATTGGTGAATTATACAATCAAGGAAGGTGCGATAGACACGAGCGACAATTATATGGCTCAGTAGCAGGTAATTCAGGCGATATTTTTTTCGCCACTTGTTTTCGCCAATTTATGATTTTTTGTGCCAAATTTTTTTTTCTGCGCAAATGGCGACAATGGCGATCGGTAATGCGAACCCTGCCTCTTCATTTGACGAGACTGAGTTTTTGAGTGAAGATGTTGCATATTACAACTGAGGATGCACCTGCATTCTGCATTGGTTTCTTTGGTGCCTTCAGCCAAAATCCTGTAGAAAACCAGTTTTCGTTGCCTTGAGGTAATCTCTGATGAATGTTGATCCCAAAAGAGGTTGTCTGTGATTGTGAAAACAGGCAAGGTGTTTGGCAAACTGGACTTGCTCCAAATTCGATTGTACGTATTGTGTATAATAGAAATTATTTTCTTGTGTGGGAGATACTTGTCGCTCTCATGGAAATGAGACAATGGTGAGAAATTGACTCAATATTGATAGAGAGAGATATATAGTGTGTAGCTATCTCCACGACTAGATAAAAATTCCAGTTCTAGAACCTGAACAGCTGACAGAGGCACAGAACCTGAACAGCTGACAGAGGCACTCCCTCAGTCCCTATTGTCATTTGTGCAGGTCAGACAGTTTATTTTAATACACGATGTAAACAACCAGGAAAATGAAGCCGGAGGGTAAAAATATATATTACCTTTCATGGGGCCACCAATCAAAATTATACTTTTTAACATCATCTTAAGAAGCGAATATGGTAAAACTAACACGATGTAAACAACTTTATAAGATTTGACAGGTGTCACGTCAAACCGGAAACCGGTGTCAAGCACGTTCGAACATGGGTTAATGTAAACAGCGAAACAAAGGGTGCCGGGTCAACTCGGCACATAGCAAACTCGGCACATAAACCAACTCGGCCCTTACCATCTCGGCACATAGCAAACTCGGTACATAAATATAGTTAGGCTATATATCTGTACATTTAAGCGTCTATTTCTAGATATAGTTTACACTTTTTAATTATAAAAAGGAAAAGTTAGGAAAGATAAGTTTATTTCTGTATTTTTTTTTCTTCAAATTATATCTTTAACCATTCAGTAGGCCATAAAAAGGGCATAATTGTTACTCTAATAGATTACTTAGGTATACAGTGGTATATACCATTTTTTTTCTTATTTCTATTCTAAAACATAGACTGTGTATACTTCAAGTTAGAAATCAAAATATATGTTTTTCAGCAGAGATAAGAAAAATATCAAAGTTTTTCATCTGAAAATTTCCTTTTAATTTTTTATGGCCCATTTTTACGCCTGTATAATTTTGACCCCGTAAAAATCCCCTTTTATGTAGTGAAACTTGGGTTTACATTATTTTTACATATTTTTACATTATTATTATATTATTTTTCTTATTTCTGCTAAAAAATTGATGTATCACCCGTACAATATTCTGAAATTATTCTGAAAGTTGACAATGTATTCTTATAGGGAAATACAATGTTTTCGAAGAAGAGTTAAGAAATTTGTCGAAAATTAAGAAGTTTAAGTGTTTGCCAGAGTTTGTAGCCAGTATATTTTGGTTGAAGAAATTGTTTTGGTGATTGTTCAAACGGAGAACGGGTCGGCATAGTCCCAGCGAAACTGAGAATAAGTGAGGTTAAAATGGCGATATGTGGAAAATCGGGAGGGTGCTAAATTGGATGAAGTTTATGGTGGCATATAACTGACATCTAAATATTGAGATAATAAGTCGACTTTTTCTGCTTTTATGTCGACTTAAAATGTATGACCTGATGCTATATCGACCCGTTGATAATGGTTATCGCGACTGCAGGTCGTAATACTGTCCAGAAGTGTCATCCACAACGTCAGCATCATGAAACACTTTTACAACTATATGTCGACATTATAATTATTATCTCGACTTCCGGTCATGTTATGTAGTAGGGTTTGTTGAGAAGATAATGATAGCCAGATAGTGACTATGCCGGTCGAGATACTTAAATTCGGGACGATGTGACGTATTAAGTTTAGGGCTTAATACATGTATAATGTTTGGTGGCATATATATGTTATATAATTACAGGCCTCCTAGTGGCACACTTTGAAAATATAGGTTTTTATATAGGTTCTTCTTACTCAAAATATAGGATATTTACAGGTTTTTCAATAAAAAATATAGGTTAAAAAAAGGTTCTTTCAAACTCATATAAAGATTTAAAACTGAGAAGAAAAAATACTTGATGAATTTTTGCGCCACAATTATTCAGATAAAGTTGATCTGAATTTTACAAAGGCCAAGCGAGCGAAGCGAGCGAGGAAAAAAATACAATTTCTTGACAGTTTTCATCATTTTTTGGGACTAAAAAGTAAAAATAGTAGGGCATTTTGAAGAAAAGTTAGGGCTGAGAAGGTTCAAAAAGTGAAACATATAGGTTTTTTCATGAAAATACAGGCTTTTTACAGGTTTTATGAACAAAATAAAGGTTTTATAGGTTTGACACAAAATTATAGGTTATTATAGGTTTTATAGGTTTCACTAGGAGGCCTGTAATTATCGTTTCTTGTAAACAACTCTGCGATTACAATAAGACTGGCACTGTCTGTGTGATTTTGGTCTAAAAATAAACTTTCACGACTACGAAAACGTATCTCAATGCTAACTGGCAAATCATGACATGTAAAAGAACCGGAAGTCGAGATAATAAAAAAAAATAATAGAAAATAAGTAACACGCTTTGTTTTTTTGAAGGCAGCTTGGAGCAATATTACGACCTGCAGACGCGATAACCATTATCAACGGAAGTCGATATAGCATCAAGTCATACATTGTAAGTCGACATAAAAGCAAAAGAAATCGACTTAGTATTTCAATATTTAGATGTCAAGTTGTATGCCACCATAGAAGTTGAATGGAAAAAAATGTAGACTATGAGGAATAGAATAGAATAGAATTTTATTTACTGCACAACTATATCCTATAAGTGTTAAAGGCAAGCAAATACAAACATGACATAATACATTATACAATGACATGAAAGTAATTTTATTATCATTTGATTGAAAAAAAAATGTACATACATATACATATACATATATATAGCCCTGAGTCATTAGAGCCATGACATGCTATGATATATTACATTCGCTTACAAATAATCCAATGGATTTCAAAACAGTATCGTCTGCAGATGCCATTAGTTTGATGAACTGCTCTTTTTTAGACTCAAATGAATGGTTGTTTAGAACAACCACGTTTTGAAACATTTTATTTCGAAGATCTTTATACTTAGAGCAATCACAAAAGAAATGAATTTCGTCTTCTAAAACATTACAAATATTACACAGTCTGTCTTCCAGCCTTTGCCCTGAATATCTTTCCCTTTCAATTTTGAGAGGATGTGCGCTTATTCTAAAAGCAGTTAAAGCTTTCTGCTGTTTTCTATCTGGTAGAATATCCAAATAATTTTCGAATTCAAATTTTCTCTTAAATAATTTATACGTCCTTAACTTATCCATTCCGACTTCAGAATTAAGATTTTTCTTCCAAAATGAAATAAACCTTTCTTTTAACTTGGTTTTTATACACGTTCTTGTAAGTAAAGCAGACACATTAAATGTACAATGATTATCCTAAATTATTTAATACAGTTTTAATAAAACATAACCACAAGCTTTTCAATTCAGGGTTATTACATCGTTCCCAATATGCTGCTGATATAAGTGACTCGCTATTTGATTGTATAGTATGTAGCCAAAAATTAATGCAACTGGCTAAAATAAAGACTATTAAAGGAAGCTGACCTAGCTCAGTAAGAACAGCAAAATTGGAAGCTTTTGAATGTACTCCTAAAACATATTTGGAAAATCTTGTAAATATCTCATCAAATTCAATATGACCTTTAAATGACATTTCAAACATATCATCGATAGACTTTTTATGATAACACGTTTTATACCCTGCCCAAATCTCACTATTATAAATGGTTATTGGTTTTATAAGTGAATGAAAAATTCGCAAAACTGCAGAAGGCTTGATAGTACTGTCAAAAATACTTTGCTTAATGGAAAACAATGCCCTACTGGCCTTTAAACTTAAGTTCTTTTCTACTGTCATAAACTTGCCATTAGCAGATATGTTGACTCCTAGATATTTATATTGGTTCACATTTTCCAAAACTGCATGTCCAATGGTAAATATATATTGATCTTTTGACATACGCCCACTTTTTGAAAACACCATTACCTTAGACTTGTCTGCATTTACAGAAAGACCCCATTTATTGCAGAATTCATTTATCATGGTTATATTACGCTGTAATTCATTCTCAGATGTTGACAGTAGTAACAAATCATCTGCATAAAGCAAATGACATCTTATGACCATTCAAAATTGGAACATTATTTTCTAACAAATCGTCACCTATGTCATTTATAAATCTGTTATACAGAACGGGACTTAGAACTCTACCTGGATATACGCCCTGCGTAATTTCAATATGTTCAGACATTGTATGCTTAGATTTAACCCTGGAATGTGAACTGTTATACATAGATTTTATAACATTGTAAATTTTACCACTGATTCCAGCTTTTTGTAGTTTAAGCAACAATCCGTCTTGCCATACCGTATCGAATGCCTTTCTCAGGTCAATGAAACAGGCGTATAGCTTACTACCATTTTTTGCATTCAAAACATATTTATCAATTATAGTTCTTAGCACAAATATATGGTCAGATGTTCGATTTTTTCCGGAAACCAGCCTGTTCTTGTTCTAAGAAAGCCCTGTTCTCTAAATCAGAACAAATTCTGTTATTAATTATATGACAGAATAACTTACCCAGGCATCTACCTCTGTAATTGTTTGGGTCCAACTGACTTCCATTTTTGTGAACTGGTATTATAATTCCATTTTTCCAAGACTTTGGAAACTTACCGATATTTAAAATCATATTAAATGCCTTAGTTATTGGTTTGGAAAGAAATGGAAGTGCTGACTTTATCATCTCATTTTTTAACAAAACATATGCACTTGCTTTATTATTTTTAAGCTTTTTAGAAGCCGCAACAACTTCTTTTTCAATAATGGTGTAATCAAGGTTACTACTTTGGTTTAATGTCTCATAGTAATTAAGTTCATTTTTCACTAAATTTTGCCTAGTATTGTCAATAGGACTAAACTGAGTATTTAATAATTTATTAAAATGATCAAACCATGCCTGGTGATTTATTTTCTCTGCTTTGTCCTGGGGGTTGATTCTCTTTTCAATTCATCAATTATTTTCCATGCGTTTTGTGGATCTTTCTCTATCGCATCATTTAGCATGGTCGTTAAGTTTCTTTAAATTTTCTTCTTTTAAATGTAGTTAATCTTTTATAGTCTTTAATTTTTTTGAAAAAAAAAAATACTACGTAAATAAGCATTATCAGTGTTTCTATTAAATGCATTCTTTGCTGCTTTCAAGTCCCGTAGCAAAGAACGACAGTCTTTGTCATACCGTTTTTTTTTTTGTGTAATTTGTGAGGTTTTTTTTTTCTTTTTTAATTTAAAAGTTTTCCTAGGAAGTGTCATATCCCCAGCAGAAACAATTACATCTGTTACAGCCTCAAATAAACTATTAACATCATAATCACCTAGTCCAGTGATCATGTTAAGACTGTCCATTTTTTCTTGAATTGATGGAGAGGAAAACACATCTTGAAATTTGATTTTAGAACGATCAGACCATACAAGTCTATCAGGTGCTAGGCGCTCAAAAGTATCAATTGAGCAAATATTCTCCCATCATGGCATAAATTTGAACCTAATATTTTGCAGTCAACATACAGTGGTCAGAAAGGAAGTTAAAATCGTGAACTTTCATGCTTTGAGTAAAATTTGATAAAGATCTGCTATCTATAATCAACTGTACTACTTCCACGTGGCGTGTGACAAGTGAACTGGCCTGTCAAATCGCCTACTGTTCGACCATTCAAAATATTTAACTAATTATCAACACACTGTTCTATCAGCCATCTGCCACTTTGGTTAACAACTGAATTATCCTGAGAATTTCGCGGTAAAATTATATCAAAAGTATCGTCATGAGGGATAGGTATATATGGGTCTTCTTCCTTTTGTATTAAATCTATACAGTCGCCAATTCTAGCATTCAGGTCACCAGAAATAAGTATTTTCCCTTTACAAGCAAAATATTCTATTTGTTTCTCTAATTTTGACATTATGTGTTTACTGTGGACTTTTCCGTAAGTGGAATTTAGCGGCGGCAAGTATACAAAAGCTGAAAAGAGATAATTCTTCAGTGATGTGAATTCTTTTAGTATACGCACCCAAATTATATCGCTGTCAGAGGGTCGAATTTAAACATATGTCACAAAGACGATTTTAAAAGAACTGCTATGCCACCAGAAAGTTTACGAGCATTTTGATGTTTCAGCCTATCCTTACGGAAGACATAATTACCAGGAAGGCTTATATCTACAGACTTATCAGCATGTGTTTCTAAAAGACCAATTAAATCAGACGATTTCAGACTATTAATAACTTCAGAATCATCCAGTTTGTTACATTTTAATCCATGACTCTTATGCTCAAGACCATTTATGTTCCAAGAAGTTATGGAAAATAACTGATTTGAAAGCCGTCCTTTTATTTGGAGTATAAGTGCATAAGTTTCTGATTGAAGATTAGAGTAATTAGAAAGGTTAATCATTTCAAGCGAAGAGAAAGCATCTAAAAATGATCATAAACATTCATTTGAAGCACCATATTATTAATAGTATGTAAAACTTTATCAATGAATGTCTTGTGAAATTCAGTAGTGTTCAGAAATCTAACTATTGACACAAATAAATAACTGCATGACACTAAACCCATTCATGATTGATAACACAGGAGCTTGAATTTCAATCAGTGCAGCCACAAAAAAGGCTAACACAGCTTAAAAATAACGCAATTCCACCATCTCCAACGTAGTTAGTTAAAAATGCTTGACCTACGCCATTTCCAGCCTGTTCGTGGCTACACAAACCGAACCCCAAGCTCCTAAGGTTCATCAGCAGTCACATATCTCGCATAGATTTAGTATGAAATGTATCTCCTGTATTCATAGTAGTCGTTGTCATTATGTCTCCGTAATGCATAACCATGACCATTGAACCGACTGTCTTGACCTTTGTCGCTAGAACTGAAACGTCCTTCATAATTGTCCTTAGAGTCTCTCATGTCCCAGCGTGATCTCCCCTTGAACCTGTCGGATCTGTACTCATCGGGATCCCGTAAAGACGACCTCGGCCCATATCCACCTGATCTCGTTCCGTATCCATCTGACCTCGCCCCGTATCCATCTGATTGCGATGCGTAACCATCTGATGCCCTATTTACATATGGTCTGGACCCATAACTATCTGGTCTCGCATCGTAACCATCCCAGATAGCATGACAACGTTGACCCAACGTTGAAATATGGTTGAAATATGATCGGACAGTTGGCTAATCGTTGGCATCATATGTACAACATTACGCCAACGTTGGGTCAACGTCATACAAATTTGACAAATTCCACAGAAAAATAAGTCTTATGCACTAACATTGGGCCACCGTTGGCCCAACATATGTATTTAGATGCATATTTTCCCCATGCTTTTAGTCTATGTGGTAACGTTGGATCTACGTTGGCCCAACGTTGATGTGTGATGCACACTTTTTAAAAGATACACAAGCCGCGGATTCATTTAATAAAGAAAATACATCATGATTAAATTTTTGAATGGATAAATAAATGAAAATGTTACAATATTTGTAGTTTTTACTTTATTTTTCAAAAGGAAGAAAAATAGAGCCATCTAGTCTTGTTGGGAATCCTACATTCTGAATACAAAAAAATACAGGTTTGATATTGATAAAAATAATGAAAGTTGAGGTTTTCCTCTTTTATTAGTTTAATTCCGCATACAAAATATGATAAGAAATGCTTCATCAATAAATCTAATTACGATACTGTCTTTGACTATTCACCACCTGCAGGTTATAACATCAATTATAATGAAACATAATACCCCAGAGAGTTATGTTTGTGTTAGCCATTATCAATGTATAATTAATACCAGGGAGATAAACACCAAAACATTCACCTCATTTATTCATAAAGATAATTATATAAACCGACAAATAATAAACAAGTAATACTGGTGGAGAATATTACTTTTAATTTCTTTTTTATTTTCAGATTGGCTCAACGACAAAGGATATTTAGCTACTCCAAGATATTTCTTCGAAACAGATGTTGATCGATATATTGCTTGACAACTTGGATGTAGGATTTTTTTTTCGCATACAGTATCATTCAACTTCGATCGATAAAGATATATGGAAACAGTAACTTCTTTATACCACAGTGCATTATAACACAAATTCGGATATAACACGGTTAAAAAATGTATAGATTATATAGAAAAAATGACATTTATAACACAAATTTGGATATAACACGGTTCAAAAATGTATAGATTCAATAGAAAAAAAGCATGTTAATTTGTTTTTCTTATATACAACCTATACATTTTTGACTGGATATAGCACATATGTTTAACTAATACAGTTTTTGTTTAAAACTCAAACAACCCTTTTATAAAGAGGTTGTTTTATAATAAACTTTTTCTCGACTTAAATTTTATGGCTTTATTGGTCAAAGTTGAAAATATGCATTACAGTGTTTGATGCGGACAAAATTGTCATGTTTGATACGGATAAACATTATTTAGCGTCCAAGTTGACAACTGATATGTCAGTATACGTTGGGCCAACGTATACAATGTACGTTGGCATAACGTTGTTTCAATGTTACCCATCAAATATGTCCTACGTTGGCCCAACGTTGCGCCAACACGTTGGCCCTACGGAGGCCCAACGAGCAAGTTAACGTTGGGCCGACGTTATTTTACAACGTTGGCCCAACGGAGTGACTAACCAAAATACTACGTTGGCCCAACGTTGTCATGCTATCTGGGATGTAGTTTCGTCCCGTAGCAGCTGATCTCGCCCTGTATCTGTCTAATCTCGCCTTGTAGCTATATGATCTCTTCCTGTCTCCATCTGATATCGCTTCCTGACTATCTGGTCTTGCCCTGTAGCCATCAGGTCTCGGCCCGTAACCATCTGGTCTCTCCCCATAGCCATCTGGTCTCGCCCCGTAGCCATGTAGTCTCGCCCCGGAAAAATCTGATCTCGCCCCGTAACCATCTGGTCCGGTAGCCCTCTGATCTCACCTTGTATCCATCTGATCGCGGCCTGTAGCCATCTGATCTTGCCCTGTCTCCATCTGACCTCGCCCCGTAACTATCTGCTCGCCCTGTAACCATCTGGTCTCGCCCTATAGCCACTGTTCTCGTCCGGTAGTCATCAGTTTTCACCCCATAGCCATATGGTCTCACCCCGTACCCACCTGGTCTCCCCGTACCCATATGATCTCACCCTGTAGCCATCTGATCTCGCCCTGTAACCATATGATCTCGCCCCGTAACCATCTGGTCACGTCCCGGATTCTTTCTGGCTCATTACACCAACTATTGTTCTTCTTAAGTTGTTGCCAAACCTGATCGCCCCACTGTATGATAGGTGCAACATATCTTGTTTGTAAAATTCCCTTACAGGTATCCTTTGCTTGGCTAAGTTGCTATTGTCTATGAAGATTAGATCATTGTGTACTTCTCGTAGTTTCTTTTCACAACCAGCGTTTAACATTGTTCTGTCAAAGTAAATATTGTCAATATTTAATAAATCGTCAAGGTATCTTGAAGTTGAATTGAGAGCCTCAATAATGTCAGCCTGATTTTCACGTGAGAGAGACTTCATGAAATCTCTCTCATAACAAAAAAGAAACAAATCTGCAACAAGAGGAGCACAATTAGTTCCCATCGGAATACCAATAGTTTGTCCATAAAGTTTAGTTCCAAATCTAATAAAAATATTATCCAAAAGATAAACAAGGGCATCACAGACTTTTTGACACGACCATAAATTGTGATTATTATATACATCAGAAGTGAAAAAAGCACATTGTTCGTTGCAAGCCAAATATTGGGTATTCTCCCGAATAAACGTTCGGTTAATTAAATCAATAAGTTTATCTTTTATAAGATGATGAGGTAACGTAGTATACAGTGTAGAAAAATCATATGTAGACAATTTAGAAGCCTGAAAGTTTTTAGATTTAAATTTATTGAGAACATCATTAGAATTTTTAATTGACCAAAAATAGTTAATTCCGTCCCTTTCGTAAACAGTATCATAGTATCTAATCCAATGTTTTTTAACAGCAGTAAGGCATGAAGTTAGCAGTTTGGACAAAACAGTAGTCGTACAAGAACTAGAATTAGCAATGAAACGTGCTTTATAAGGCCGTTTAAGAAGTTTCGGTAACCAATATAACGTAGGAAGTCTGTCTTGCTTTTCTTTAATACTCACTGCAAACTTAGCAGTAATATAGATAGAATGGGTATTGACAATAGATCTCTCGTCAGTAGAAATCAGTTCATATGTTTTGGTACTACCAAGTTCTTGTTTTAGAGTATTGATATAATAAAGTCGTCACACACCAACAACATTATTAGCAGCTTTATCAGCTGGAGCCAAAACATACTTCCTATGAAATTCTTGGATACCTTGTTTCAAATATCGAAAAGATAATTTAGGCTTAGGAGGGAGAAGATCAAAGTTATTAGAGTAAAATAACACACGTTCATCAATGATCTTAAAAAATCTTTAATTTCCAATTATTTAAAGCATTAGACTCAACATGCTGTCGTTTACACCAACGCGTACAATAATCATTTAAAGCACTGGCAATTGTTTCCCGACATTTATTGAAATCAATGTGGGCTGGGAATCTATATTTAGGTCCTTTTAAAATAACTGAACGGATTCGTGAATCAGTTATAATCTTCAAGCTACCAGTGACAATATGACCCGCTGGTTGATAACAAAATTTAGAATCTTTACAATCTCAAAAATCAGGGGAACTAGTTTCAATATCAAGATCAGAAACTAATTTATTGAAATTAAGTATAGTATTACGGATAGGTTTGTTATATATATAACAAATAATAGGAGATTCCGTGTTTTCGAAATATGAAGGTATAGCTGATATAACATTATTATCTCGAAATATGCTAGGTAAATCTATGAATTCAATACCTTTATTAATGAATGGGATTTTGATGAAGTGTCTAATGTGGTTAATTTCAGAATCAATGTAAGGACGAAGAGCATGTTGAGTATAACATCTAGTAAGGAGAGCTGCTTCATACAAATCATGTTTTCTATCATAAAATTTATTCGCCTCATCATCTAACTTACGTAATGAAGAAACAGACAGTGAAGCTAGTTTAGAAAGCATTTGAAGACGTCCAGAATTTAAGAGAATATTTAAATCAAAAAGAGATAAAACAGTTTTATGTTTTCGTTTAAAATTGCCATTTTTGCGCTTACCATGGGATCGTTTATTACGTTTGTTAATATCTAAAAGGGAAAAAGCATCGAAATCCGGCATTTTAGAAATATTTCCTTCATGGTAAATATTATCATTAAATCCAAGTGGAAAAGGGGTTTGTAAACGTTTAATCCATTTAAGTTCAAGTTCATGTCTTAAAATATTTTTGAATCTTTCGGTAGAATTGGACTTGTGTATAATTTTTTCAACAGGTTGAACCAAAACTTTACTAGATGATCATGAATGACCAGTACTCCGGAAATGTTGATAAAGAAACGTATCAATTTTCTTTGCTTTTTTGATTTTAAGCAAATGTTCCTTAAACCTTGTTCTAAGGGCCCGTTTGGTCTGTCCAACATACTGCATTCCTCAGCCTCCTTCGCTGCAAGTGAGAACATATATAACATCCTCTGATTTTCAGTCTAAATCAGAGTTGTTTACAACTGAAAATTGTCTATGATTAACTGAGGAAATAATAAGTTGACCGACAAATTAAATGATTGCAGCAGGTGCAACTCTTGGCATTGCACTTTGAAATATTAGGGTACATACTGTTCCTTTTAAACGGATTCTTATATTTTAGAAGTATAGGAGATTTAATTGGAGAAAGTCTAATTCTAAGGTGATTACTGAAAATATTATAATTGGAAGCGCCATATAAATTTATAGATGATACAGAGTGAAGTTTCAAAGGTGAAACGTTAACAGTAGGTAACAGAGAGTTAAATCTAGCAGTAGAACGGGGAATCTGTAAAGAAGAAACTAAGGACAAACCCAGACCATTAAACGTTATACTAGAAAATAGGACAGAGCGCAAATTCTTGCTACAGAATACAAAGCACATACCAGAAAAGGCTCCGCTTGAATTACAAGATGCTATCGTCACAAGAGAATTGACCCCTTCGCAAAGAATAGAAAAAAGACAGTTTGTTCAAAATAAAAAAATCTAAGGGACAGAAACATAAGCAGGAGGATGAAAAGACTGACACTAGTTCTGCGCAAAAAGAAGTAATGGAAATCCAGGGAGTAGATATAAGCCCGATTCCTTCACAGGACCCACTATCACAAATCAACATGTTCGATGAAAGTAGGCATTTAGAAAATACACGCCTTATGGCGTCACATTTCTTTGAAAAAAAAAAAAAGTACATTAGTTCAAGATAAGACAGTTACTCGGGGATTGTCACAAGACACAACCATACAACCATCCTTCTCATTACTTAATGCATAGGAAAGATATTTTACAAATGTAAATACAGCTGCGGTAAATAATCAAAGCAGATTTTTAGAAATAAACAGTACTTTTAAAAAAGAAAGTGTAAAAAATTCATTTTAACAAAGATATTGATAGTTTTAAATATGCTTGTCATGTAGATAAACTGAAATGCATTTATTCAAATGTGGATTGTCTGACTCAGGTAAAGAAAACAGAATTGGAACATATTATAGATAATTACACACCACACATTGTTGGATTGACAGAAATATTTCCGAAACAATACTTATATGACTTAGATGAAAGTGCATTTCATATTGAAAATTATGATATGTGTTAAAGCTTGACAGGTCAAGGACGTGGTGTTATTTTGTATGTCAAGACAAAGTTGTTAGCTAACCCTGTGTTGTTTGAAAATGATTTTAAAGAATCTGTGTGGTGTAAAATACTATTACATAAAACAAGTACTTTGCTTTTGGGATGTGTATACAGAAGCCCAAATAGTTCTTTTGAGAATTCTGAACATTTAACAACACTGCCAAAGTGGTTGATTTAATAAGATTTGAAAAAAAAAGTAAAATGTATTGCAACAAAATCAGATATTCTGAGCAAAGCGAGAGTGAAAGACATTTCTAAATAAAAATTACCTTTAAGAAAAACAGGATCGATCATTCATTCATTCATTCATTTATTCACATTTGTCATAAGTTGGTTGTTTGATGATGGCGCGTGTCATCAAAAGAAGCACGAGGTAATTACTGTCGCTCAGTTTTGAGTTAAACGCTTGTGACAAATAGTTAAATGGCTTGTGACTGTGGCATTAAGTTTAATTGATTTACATTTAATTTAAATAGGCTTTATTATTTATGGTATTTATTTTATGATATTTCCCGCCCGTCCCCACCACCCCCCCCCTCCCATTTTTTTTTTTCTTTCTGATGAACAGCATTATAAAATGAAAGAAAGAAGGAAAAGATAATAATGAATGCATTGGTAACCTTTAAAGGATAATAACGAACCAGACAGTCCTCTAAACTTTAGAAGTAGGGAAACTAAGAAAAATAAATATGTTGCACGGTGCATGATACCTTAAAATTTATTTGTAGCTTTAATCTGAAATAGCGACCTTTCATGGTAAGAACATTGCGTCCGGTCACAGAATTCTAGCACTGTAATAATCCTAAATATTGGGACCGATAGGCTTGAATAAACAGTATCGGCCCAGATCAGACGAGACGCGGCATCTGATTAGGGTCTACTCATGCCACTCATCCAGCACTATTTTAGACACATCAACAGGTAGTAAAATAGACTTTTTTTTTTCAAATTTTAGGACAAGAATGGCTAAGGAGGTCGGTGTTCCAATACTTAGGGTAAATACGGTATTACATCCATTAGGCTTCTCACCGCAGTGGTTCGAGCTTCGCTCGGGTCACATGTGGGAAAGCCAAGTTCTGCTTACGGATGGTCAAGTGGTTTTTCCCCGGGTTCTCCGGTTTTCGCCCACCTTTGATGAACGATCGGCTCAATATAAGTGAAATATTCTTGAAAGGGCCGTAAAACCCAAATAAAAAAAATCAGCTCTTTTCAAAACGAGTCTTTAAAAAACGTAATGTAACTCCGTTGATTCTTGTGACTAAATAAGCATTGTAGTTGTTTCCCTTGTATGCGAAATGTTTCCTATTTTTTTCTCCCTCTCTCTTTTTCTACCACCATTCATTCGTTGCTTGTTATGTTTGTGTGGTTTAAATCATTGGCGTGTTAACCAAAGGAATGCAAACTAATCACTGTCACTCAGTGTAGTCATAATAGTCAAGCTGAGAGATGATTACCGGCTTGTAACGTGTTGTCGGCTTGTCTCTAAAATTTGTATAAACGTATTTTATTTCGAAACAATCTCTACAACATATACGTTGAAACAACGTCGATTCAACATTGATTCAGCGTCGACGTTGAATCAACATTGTTTCAACGTTGTGTGCCTGATGAGTAATACAAAATTTAAGGACAAAATTTGAAAGGAAGGAAGGATGCTCCTTTAATAATAATATCAAGCAAAAACACAGAAAAAAAAACAACAACCCAAAACATTCGGCGTATGGTAGACCTCTGGCGCGGCCTTGGAAAGCCCGTAATGCAGGTGTAAATTATTCTAATGGGTGTATAATGTCTCTAATGAGGTACCTCTGGCGCGGCCTTAGAAAGCTCGTATTACTAAGTTAATTCAATATGAGACTTTTATGATTGAAGGTAGACCAACCACCAACTTTACTTACACCCAAAGTACTGTTTTAAACTAGAAGAAATAAAAATAAAAACCTATAGTGGGGCCATCTGTCTTTGCAATACTGTAAGTAATGGGAGATAGCTGTCAGTTAACTCCCCTAAGTAGTCTCTGTAAACAACCAGGTCCAGTTAATTGGATTCCTCTGCTTTTATCATTAGCATCTCTATTAAGTATAGCAGTTTAGTCCGTGCAAAATCTACCTTAAGTGGAGTTATATGCACGAAAAGCTTCCAAAATATCAAAAAGAAATATTTTCTGTGCTATGAAATGGATAATATTTGTAAATCTTTTGTATGGGTATGGAAAATTTTAAAGTTAAATATTAGTTAATTCTAGAGAGGACCTATGATAAAAACAGGGGATTCCAGTTGGAAGGACCTAGTTAGTATTTGGTCTACCTTGCACTTTACCTATCAAGGAAGATAATAGAAACGCTACTGCTATCTCTTATTGCAAAGGCCACCACCTGATGAGACTCATGGAGGGGTCGAAATAGGTTTTTCTTTTAAACCAGACGCATTGAAATAATTTCTTGACGTTCCAGCTTCTTGACATTCAGATACTTTTGTCTCATGATGGTACGATTTTTTTTTTTTTTTTTTTTTTTAATCAAGCAATGAAATACTTTCTCGGCTTTACAGCATTTTTTTTTTTCAATCGATGATATAATTCATGAACTGCCAGTATTTCCTTGTCGTTTTTTTTCAAGCAAATATATAGTTTCATGACGTTACGATATTTTCTTGTCGCTTTTTCAAGCAATGAAATACTTTCTCGGCTTTACAGCATTTTCATGTCGCTTTTTCACCAATGAAAAAATTCATGACCTTCTAGTATTTTCATGTCGGTTTTTCAAGCAATGAAATAGTTACAATATTTGGTTACTTAATACGGGCTTTTCAAGCAAGCATTTTCATTGTCGCTTTTTCAATCGATGAAACGATTCATGGACTTCCAGTATTTTCATTGTCGCTTTTTCAAGCAATGAAATATTTTCATGACGCAATGAAATAGTTTCAAGACCCGGTTACGACATTTTCTTGTCATTTTTTTTTTCAAGCAATGAAATACTTTCTCGGCTTTACAGCATTTTTCATGTCGCATTTCTAGCAATGAAATAATTCAAGACCTTCCAGTATTTTCATGTCACTTTATCAAGCAAATGAAAGTTTCATGACGTTACGACATTTTCTTGTCGCTATTTTCAAGCAACGAAATACTTTCTCGGCTTTACAGCATTGTCATGTTGCTTTTTCAAGCAAGGAAATAATTCATGACCTTCCAGTATTTTCACGTCGCTTTTTTTTTTACAAGCAATGAAATACTCTCTTGACGTTACGTAGTTATTTTTTACTTTTAACAATTTCATGTCACTTTATATTCGCTAGCAGTTTTAGAGCGAATTTTCTCTCAAGAGTTCTCGTCAGAACTGGTTGATGTTTCTTGGAATAAATTTCTTAAAATGCTTTTTAATCATCATAAATTCACTTTTAAGGAGAAAAAAAATGTTATTTTATGCCATACAAATGATTAAATATCTTCCTGTCTTTTCATGACGCTTCTTGTCTCTTCATGACAATTCATGACGCTTATTAGTGAGACCCCTTGGGGTCAGGTGATTTTTTCTTCTTCTTCTTCTTCTTCTTCTTCTTTTTAGTGTACTTGAACAACCTCTCAGGCCAATTAAATGTTCCATCAAGTCTTATTTTAAATAGTTCATTATCATGCTTATGTTGAATAAAGCATACTACAAGATAAACAACTTCTCTAACACAACTATAAGCACAGGCAGCAAAATGCATAAAAATAAGCAATTTGAACATTCTAGAACATGTGAATGAGAGTTGGTTTACAGAAAAGATTGAAGATTATTTGTGGACAGCTGGGATTCAGGGATGTATTATTTGCCTGTGCTTATAGTGTGTTAGTATTAATTTTGCGGTTCTTTATCTTTATGATTTATTCAATATTATCACGATGCACACTATTTTTAAATGTTTAAAATATGCATTACGAAAACACGCCTATTCAAATACAATAAGAATTTTACCACCAAAATATGAAAATTTTCAGATGAAAAATTCTGATATTTTTCTTATTTCTGCTCAAAACATAGATTGTAGGTACTCGTTAGAACCGCCTCGATGAGGCGGTTCTAACGAGTACCCACAATCTCTGTTTTTGAGCAAAAATAAGAAAAATGATGTATACCCCTGTAAACCCCAGTTTTACTATATAAAAGTGGGGTTTATGGGGGTCAAAATTATATAGGCATGTTTTCGTGATGTCTTGCTAGATCTTTTGTCTGGTCAGAGGTGAGGTCAAGTATGCTAAAAAAATCACCTGACCCTAAGTATCTGTGTACAGCCCGTACTGTGTAGATATCTGTAAGTATTAAACTATTAAACTTATAACAACATACCACGGATCTATCTTAGGAAAGAAAGAAAGAAATAAAAGGAAGGAAGGAAAATATAAATATTTGTAAATTATAGCAAACTTGCTGACACTATTTGGTATTCAGATAGATAGATAGATAGATAGATAGATAGATAGATAGATAGATAGATAGATAGATAGATACAATCTATGTTTTAGAGCAGAAATCTAAAAAAAAAAAATAATAATGACCACCCCTGTAAACCCAGATTTACTATATAAAAAAGGGGTTTGAGGGGGATCAAACTTACATAGGCGTGTTTTCCTAACACACACACACACACACACACACACACACACACACACACACACACACACACACACACACACTAAAATACTGAAAGTTACAGGAAACGAAGGTACCATCTCCGACACTATCTTCAAATCCATAAAGTCATGAATACGAAAGCCTGGCTAACACAAAGTCACTATACTGTCACTAACTAAATATGCATGCATATATTTCACATGGCTATGTCCTAGAACAAGAGCCACGATTAACAGAAACACAGATTTGAACAAAATATATCGCACTATATCTTACTAATAACCTAGTATGAATTTTCGAGTCATTTTTACATGCATCTTACACATTCCTCATATTGGCATTGTTTGACTTTTGGTGTGAAGGCAATAATTTAATAATAACGGATTAACAAAACAAACCAATTGTGTTTTTGATCATCTTGTAAAGTTATGTCATTATTAGAATTTAAAGAAAAGCAAACCCAATTAATAAATCCATCAAAGACATACTTCAGACAGATTATCTTTATACCGGCAACATAAACGTTTTCACTGATTTCAGAACTTATTTTAAAGTCAATCTCCAATCCACATTCATCCTTCTATCCATCATTAATACTGAAAAAATGTTATCTATTATCATCAAAAATATCTTCACTCATTAAACACTTTTTTTTTTGTTACTAACCATATGAAAATAAAGTAATTATTTTAAAGTTAGTCTATCTCCAGTCCACATTCATCTTTTTGTCCATCATTAATACTAAAAAAAAAGTCATTTATTATCATAAAAAATATCTTCACTCATACAACACTTTTTTTTTATTTTGTTACTAACCAAATGAAAATAAAGTGAGAATGAGTAGGCTTAAACACAATAGTAATTAGAATAAAATCTTAGAACTAAAAGTTCTTCTGTAAATACATGTATTTAACTGCTAATTCTAGGTGGACAGTATGGGGGAATGTTGTATTTTAGTCTGTTTTAACACTATATATTTTATATCGGCTGCATATGCGTCTGCATTTCATACCTGTTTCTATAATAGCTGCATTACCTTATATTTCTATATTGGCTGCATTTTCCATATTTAATACAGCTGCGCAGAAGTGCTGCATTTTATACAAGCCCCAATCTGTGTAGGACTGTCTCCGGGTACGGCAGTACATTAAAAAACAAAACAAAAACAAAAACAAACAAACAAAAAAAAAACAACCCTTTTATAACTTCTAAATTTTTAAGTTGTGTATATTAAAGCATTTAAAGTAATATTCTTGATTTTTCTGCGGTTTACTGCAGCTTACTTGTTCCGGACTTGGTAGTCCCACACGCCGATGGCGTTTCGTCGTCGTCTGGCAGGAGGGTAACGGCAATATTTATGTCGAGGGTTAATTAAAGGTGGGGTATGAAATGTCTCAGAAAAACTGAAGTCAGCCTCGGACTAAAACTGACTTATTAATCGTGCTGTACCTCGGCCAGTAATCCTACTGCCCACAGGAACAAATGACATAAAGCAGCATGCCTATAATATGTTTAATAATTAAAAAGAGGAAATAATAACAATGATAATAATAACAATAATAAATAAAACAAAAATAAATAAATAAATAAATAAATAAAGGAATGAATTAAAACCGACTTGTATAAAACACAGCAGAGCCACTCTAAGTGCCTTCCTCAACATTAACTTTACGTTAGCAGCTCCAGATGTACCAAACAAATATATGTTTTTACCACTATGGAAGCTGAGGGCGAGGGCTGGGATTTCGTAAATCTAGCTTAAGCCCCCAATAATTCATTGCTGACCGTTCCAGTGCGGGACTTTCATTGTGGTACTTTTTGTTAATTGTTGTGTAGTGTTTCACTTTCTAATGTTTTTTTTCTTTTAACAATTATGTAAGTACATGTAGATATTCAGTTAAGTTTGGGTAACAGAGTTCTCACCTTTTTTTGGGAAAGAGTTGCCGACACTGCTTGCCAGCTGTTCATTTTGTGTCTGCTTTATTGTTTTTGTCCGTCTTTCCCTTTGGTGTTGGGGGCTTCATGTGGATCTGATTGTATCAGTTCCTGAGTTCTCTGATTTACTTTGGTTGTCACCTGACCATAAATCTTACTCTGTGACATATACTGGTGACACACGTCTAATGACATTCATTCACCAAGACCTGTGATATGGGAAATTATAGTCCCTAGCTCTCAGCAGAGAGGTAAACCTAGCCATTACGCAAACACGCCTATTCAAATGTATATAAAATTTCACCTGCAAAAACGGAAAATTCTCAGATAAAAAAACTCTGATAATTTTCATATTTCTGCTCAAAACATAGACTATGGGTACTCGTTAGAACCCCCTCGCTGAGGTTCTAACGAGTACCCACAATCTATGTTTTTGAGCAGAAATAAGAAAAATAATGTATACCCCTGTAAACCCCAGTTTTACTATATAAAAGTGGGGTTTAAGGGGGTCAAACTTATATAATGCCACTCCATCTCTGCATGTTTAGCAGAGATAATAATCGAATCTGGAAGGACATTCCGATATCTAATTGTTTGAGGGAAGAATGAGCCCTTGTAAATGTCAGCTCTTGCAGTGGGGTGCTGAAAGTCAATGAGTGATAATTTCGCCTAATTAGGGAATAAAACACCACAACACTAATCATGAAAGAGCCTATCTCCTGGTTAACGGAACCTCATTGTACTCCCTTTTATTGGACACATTATTAAACTGACGAATTAGTTCTTCTGCCCTTTCAGAGCCTAATTCTGCAACTCCATTTCCTTTAATTCTCCCCTCTTTTTAATGGGTAGAATATCTTGTCTGTGTTTTTTCTTTTCTTATTTTTTTTTTTACCATTTATGTATCTGTAGAAGTCTCTGAGATTTGCCTTTACATCATCTACCAATTAATTCATATTCAAATCATGCTGCTTTTTAATGCCAGCCTTTATTTCCCTTCTCAAAGATTCAAATTTAGTCCGAAGTTTACCACTACCTGTCTTCTTAGCCTTAGCATGGATTTTATTTCTTCTGCATTTGTAGCATTTATGTAGACCACTACAATATGAGAATAAAAAAAAAAAACAAACAAAAAAACAAAAACAAAAAAAACCCAAAAACTGTGCATGTGATGAAGGCGATTTTCCATAATACAGGTTTTATTTATTTTGAAAGATTTTAGAAGAATCTTTCACTGTCTCTGATGGACTTCTAAAATGCCAGTCACTTCTCTAGCACCTCCCTCTACTCCCCCCGCCCCACCCCCCGACATTTACCTCCCCTCCCTTGCTAAACTCCTCCCAGTTGGGTCCGTTGAAACACCCCAAACCACCCCAAAACATCCCAAACCACCCCAAACCTCCCTTACAGGGATGGAAAAGGTAGTGTAAGGTAGACTAGAATATAGTAGGGTGGACGATCATCTTCATTAATACATAAAACCATGTTTAAACCTATTAAAGTGCATCAAAACACACACCAAACCACATCACAAATGCAAAAGCTTTATGTGACGATCAATCGTTCTTTAATGTAAATCTTCAAAATAAATTGATTATAATTAGAGAAAGACAAAAAGAGTGAAAAAGGCAAATTAATTAAAAAAAAAAGTAGATAGATAATTAAATATGCAAAATAGACAGTGTACGCTGACAGCGTCTGTTGAGGTCTTACAAATATTTATCATCCTTTAACCTTTTGTGGTTTTCCATATTTCTGCTTTAATGTTATATTCCCAGCTATAAAAAAAGGTTTTAGGGCTTTTATTTTCCTAACTGGAGTATTATCTATTATAATACTGAGATTAATTTTCATTGCTCTGCTGTGGTGCCAGTTTTGGTGTTCCATTTTGATAGGAACCTCGATTTATATTCATAATAGGGGTTATTTTTACGTTGATATCAAATATTCAGTGAAATCTCAAAGTCAGTTTGGGAGGGAAAAGGAATCAAACTATAGTCTTATAGAAACGTTATTAGTCGATAATAGCGGTCAGCGGGTTCGTAAATTTGTCATTGGTACGTGGTGACAGTGGGCAGTGACATGTCTCATAATATACGTTACCCTATAGACCTTGTTAAACACTACGTCACACAATAAACATCATTCGAAACCTCTCGGTCTTTAACGCAGATCTACGTTCTAGCCTTGGATGGCAGAAAGTTGTTGTTTACGTTTACCGGACAGTATAATTGCCGATATTTATTCAGAAGAATAAAGCAGTTTCATTCGTCAAAAGTTTCTTTTCAGAAGAGTTTCTCATTGAGTGATCATTTAAATGTCATAACCAGAAATATTAATATATAATTTGACTATATAGTAGCTAAAACTAGGTGTAAAAATGGTCACCATAAAACAGTATTACGGTTGCGCGCGAGCCTACTGATATCGGAAAAATATCATTGAAACAGTTGTATTTGTCTTAGGAAAAGCAGTCAGATTGCTTCTTAAAGTTGTATTTTAAACACTAGATAAAATTTACGGTAAAATATAAACAAACAAACAAAAAAAAAAAAACAAAAAAAACAAAAAAAAAAAAAAAAAAAAAAAAGATTTATTTTCCAAGCAAAATTAGGCTAGGTATCAATGAAACCGGAAGTGTTTTTGCCATCCACAATTTTTGGTCACGTGGCATAACATTGTATATACGTGGTCAGTACCCGGATGAAAACAATAACATCAAAAAGGTGTGTACCACCCTACATCTACCCCTACCCTACCCTATCGTACCATAACCCAATCTACCGCGCACCCAATCACCACCACCACCACCCCTCCCCATTATCAGGGTGGTTTGGGGTGTTTCAACGGACCGTCCCAGTTTGCTGACAACACAACCAAATCAATGTAAATCTTTGTAAATCTTCTCTTCTTCGCACATCGTCAACATTATTTAGCAGACTGTCTCTTGGCTCTGTGGCATAATCAGAGTCATAAAGAAAATGTTCCAATAGTTTTCGATTGTGGGTAAAATGTCCCACCGAACCACACGGAAAATAACCGGCCGAAAATAACGAATAGAATAGAGTATAACAATAGATAACCGGCCGAAAATAACGAATAGAATAGAGTATAATAATAGTTATTGGAAAACCTACGTAGATATAGAATAGACTATTATTATACTCTATTCTATTCGTTACTTTCGGCCGGTTATTTTCCGTGTGGTTCGGTGGGACATTTTACCCACAATCGAAAACTATTCTGTATTTAGTATTACCTTAAAATGGCGGACAGAAGACGTCGAAGACATTCTGAAAATGATTCTGGGGAAGAGTTCTCTCAAGACACTACAAATTCTAGTATTCCAGAACGTCCTTCTGAATGCGTAGGAAGCATTTAATCTTTTTATGTTATTTGTACATGCTCTAAATTTGTGATCATGGCATCGACAAACTGGGTTCCATAAAAACATAAGGGGTGGTCGGGTGGTGCGAAGGTGTCGTGTATCTTGCGTTATCGGGGCGTCCAACTGATATTGGCTTACAGTTGGGCAAGGCCTGCTATCCTTGTAGCGGGTATGGGTAGAGGGTGAATGTTTTTATTTCTTCTATTTCTTCACTTTCATTCCTGTTCCTCTTCATTCTCTATTCCTCTCTTTCATCTCTTCTACTATCTCTTTTCTCCCTTTCTCTGGGAGACGACACAAAATGACCCACAAGGGTTGACGTGTCGTTAAACCCCAACTCAATCAATCCATAAAAACATACCGTGTTTTTCTTTTTTTTCCCTCTTTATTATACTCCATGTATTTTCGCGTTAAATTCAATATCGCGTTAAACTGATATCTCAACGAAAATAAATGGCAGCACCACCTACCTGCTGGATATTTTAGATACAAAGTCACGCTCTAGTGGGCAAGGTTCATTTTCAGAAATACACTGTTGTTTTGATTTACGCTTAGAAACAAAATATTTTTACCAAAGTGATAACAGTCCGTAATGACATTTACACCTATATCTATTAAATTGACTTTTACAGCAAAGACTAACTTATTTTTTTATAAAAATGTCAAATCTAAGGCATCGGTACTTTGTTTTGAAAATGGCCAAAAGTTGCAAAGATCACATGACATGATAATTTCCTGCTGAAATATCAACTAACGCGAATTCACATGACTTTGGTTCAAAATGGCGGCGATATGGTTGGCTTGCTTACACAAATGCTTTCACAAAACAAATCCACAAAACTGCATTATTTGCACATAAAATAAATGCTCAGATAATAATTTAGATGACTTCAGGATTATTTTCAGCATTTGTCTGGCATTTAATATAGCTACGAAATTCAATGATTTTTTTTTTCTCTCGCTTGGACAAAATGAGTGAGATTTTTTTTTTTTGTATATGTAATAGGTGAAAAAATTCTAATCACCAGTGCCACAGCCGGGGATCGAACCTGGGCCGTCTGTGTGACAGGCCAACACTCTACTACGTTGCTATAAAAGCCGGCTTGTACTGCAAGGCAGTACAAGTGTATCATATTCCTACCACTACTACATATTCCCCCTCCATTTTAAGATTCGTCCACAAATCTTAATTTGAGCAACCACTCAATACCAGGCCACCAAGCCTATAGGGCCACCAAGCCCATCAAATGGGGTTATTTACGTTGGGCGTCAGATGTAACAGGTGAAAAAATTCTAATCACTAGTGCCACAGCCGGGGATCGAACCCGGGCCGTCTGCGTGACAGGCCAACACTCTACCACGTCGCTATAAAAGCCAGCTTGTACTGCAAGGCAGTACAAGTGTATCATATACCTACCACTACTACATATAGGCCAGATTTTGTATCAGAATTGTATGTATAAGTAGTATTATTTCTTATTTTGTAATGTATTCTAAATCAGGTTAATAAAATTGTTATATATTGGGTGCTTGATTATTTTAAGTATCATAGTTTTTATGTTTATTAAATGTGTTTATATATAAATTAGAACTTTCTGGAAAATCATGTTTACAATAACAAGTTGTATTAATATTCTTTTTAGAACTTTGCAGAAGGAATATTCTAGATTAATCTATTTTTGGCGTGTCACAGAACATTTAAAATGTTCCTAATACTGGAAAATAAGTGATGCCTCTAGTTCTGTAAATTCTTTTTCTAGAATGTTCTTTGATACGAGGGTCCTGCAAAAAGGTTTTGTCACTGGGTTTGGATTACTTCAGTGCTACATTTTATCAAACATATTTTTATTACAAACCTTCCAAGTATTCCCCCTTTACTGAAACATATTTTTGTAACCTTTTTACCTGGTCACGAAAAGCAGATAAATAGTCTTCTTTTGGTATCTGTTGGAGACACTGATAAATAGCGCTGCCAAGAGAACTTCTAGATATATACTTATTTCCAGAAAGCATTTTCTTAAGCCTTGGAAATAAAAAAGAAGTCACAGGGACTCAGGTCAGGTGAATAAGGTGGATGGTTTAAAACTTTCACCTTTTCAGAAGCCAAAAAAGACTCAACAACCTCACATTTATGAGAGGAGGCGTTGTCATGTAAAAGGTGGACTCCAAACCATCCTTTGGTTGGTCGTTTCTTATTCTAAAACTCTTTCACTTTCTTCAGTACAGAATTCTTGTAGAATCGGCCGGTGACTGTATGACCAGATGGACAAGGCACTTGAACGACTGGCCCACTTGAATTAAAGAAAATTGCGTACAACATCTTTTTCGAACTTATGGTTCTCTTGGCGATACATGGCCGTTTTTTATCTTTTCGCTTCCATTGCTTATTATCAGCCCTTCTTTGTGGCTCAGACATGTGCACCCAGGTTTCATCACCTGTTAGCAAGTTAGAAATAACCAGACTATTACAGCCTTTGTATGTTTTCAAAAGTTCCCGGGCACATTTAAGGTGTTGTGTCTTTTGCTCCTCAGTGAGCAAATGAGGTACCCACCTAGCGCAAACCTTTCTCAGGTCCAAACGTTTTTTCAGATATATTGTTTGCACACTGTCTTCTGATATGCCAGTACAACTAGCTATATCTTTGACAGGCAATCGCGCATCCTGTTCGACCACAATTTTTACAGCAGCGATGTTAGCCTTGGTAACAGAGGTTTTAGGCCTTCCAGGATGGGTATCGTCTTCAACAGAAAATTTCCCAGCTTTAAAAGCTTTAACCCACCTAAAAACTGTGCGCATTGAAATGGTCTGAAGGGCATATATACCACACAATTCATTAAATATCTGCTTTGAATCTATATTAAGCCTAATGCGGCATTTAATATAGCTACGAATTTCAGTCTTCTGGTCCATGTTCCAATGTAACAAGTAAATTGGTCAGTGTATATGACTGCATCTATTTCAATTTGAAATAACTTGGTCAGTTGGAAAGCAATTTGCACGTGTTAAACGGGTATCATTAGCTATTCAACACACCATTCAAGTGCAGTGAAGCATTTTAAAATATACCTGGGATAAAACTAAGTAAGCCTATTAGTGACAGAACTTTTTGCACGACCCTCGTATTAAATAAGGAGAAAAGATTTTCATATGGGCATCTTTGTACACTTTCATAGGAAATTATTCTATACTGGATTACTTTAATGTTTCATTCATTCTGGAATTAAACTCTGAATTCAGGGACTTTAAATTGTGGGATCAGAAACTGCAATTTAAAGGATTTATTTTTTAAATTCTTCTGGAATATTTCTGAGGGACTTTGTGACATAATTTTGAAAGGCACTGTTTACTTATAGTTTTCTGTTTTGCACATTGTCTTATTTTCAGCAAGTGTAAATAATTTAAAAGCTTGTTGCTGGTTTCACTTTCATTTCTTTCTCATTACGCCTGGCTCGTAACAAAATACAAACGGCTGAATAAGGGCTTGGGAGTGGGATTGTTCAGGGTTCTCAGGGACGCAGAATCCTGCGTCCCGGGACGCATAAATCAGGGTCCGGACTCCTAAAAATTCCCAATGCCGAGTCCGCCGGACGCATGTTTTTTTCCTGTTGGACGACTACTTATTATGATCGGATTATTTGACTGAAGTATAAAGTCCGCCACGTGTTATTTGTACCGTCGGTAGCATCTTAAAAGAACAGTAGTAATCCGCCGCGTGCTTTTCACACCTGCGACAGTACCGTTATTTGCTAAGCAAGCGGCGGTTAAACATGTGTTGGCAGTTCACGCTTCAGCGATCGAGCAATTAAAGCATGCGACTGACACCGGTATGCGACCCCTTCCCTCATTGTGTATTGCCTGCACCGACCGACTGATTCATCGAAAATGCACACGCAGGTGTCATGCTTTCATCCTTTGAGGCTGGCGTTTTTTTTGGTTTTTTTTTTTTTTTTTGTTATTAATTGTTCATTTTTTTTTTTTTTCATTTTAAAATTTTTCGGATGCTGAATTTTCGTCACTAACATCAAAAAAGCCTGCGTACGATGCTATACAATTGGGCACTGTTCTAGTATAAGTTACATTTTCCATTGCTCCCGCATGAAGAAAGCGCGTGCTCGTTACGGTAGTGGTGCTTGTAACGGTAACATCATTTGACAGCGTGGCGGGAAACCGCTTTGGGAGAAAAATTACCATGAACTATTACCATGTTGCATTTTAGAGCATTTTCTTGTCAGAAATGCATATGAAACAGACGCATATTAAAAATGGAACTAAATTATCCAGACTTTTTTGGCAAATCAAAGCAGTAGATCGACATTTCAGCTAGTAAAGAAGTCCCGGACATTTTTTCATAGCGTGTATTGATCGCAGCATGGTGCAAATGTAAACATTGAAATGACGATTTGCGGGAAGCTCAACAGAGGCCCATGATCAGAAGATGCGGATATATTGCATATATAAGTTTGCAGTAGCATGTAACAGAGCTTTAATTGGTTTTGATTAAAATACGTTTCACTTAATATCCATAACACTCAAGGTCACTTAGTACAGACAGCAGTGAACCGAACTTTTTTTGGGTGAATTTTACCGAAAAGCAATGCCGTTGGGAGGATTAGTTCATATTTCTTGAGACATGTCCTCGAATCCTTCGCTACATAAACCATAAAATAGTAATAACATCTGCTTTACTTACAGCACATGATGGAAGAGTTCAAGTATTGTTACCTCTGAAATAAAAAGCTAAAAACATTGACTGCATTACATTATTTATATTAATAGTGCAACATCTTTACCATGCAAGTAAAATAGCTTAGGATTTTCATGTCTCCTGATCTGCAAAGATGTTTCATTTTCTCATGAGAGAGACAAGACATCATCCTAATTTCTGGGCCACCTCCATTGAATTAATTAACAACATCAGGATGTGTGATAATGACTAAAAGTTGGTTACAGGCATTGCTCAGAATAATACATAAAGCAGAGACCAAAATCAGTTGAAAAGAAAAAAAAAAAAAGTATGTGAAAATAAGGAAACTGATTCTCCGAATGAAGTTACCGGGGACTTGCTCACTATTAAAAGAGAGTCATGAAAACAAATGGGACTCCTATTTTTGGGGAGTGGGACTCCTACTTTTTGGCTGGGACTCCTACTTTTTATAAAAAGGGAGTCCTGGACTCCTAATTTTAAAATCCTAGTGAGAACCCTGATTGTTTTTCTTATGTTTGATCATCATCTGAATCAGGGAAGGAGAGCGTGGCTGCTTCAGTCTAGCTGGGTTGTGCTCGAACAAGATACAGTACAGCTCAGGTGGTTTTTCAAACCCCCCCCCCCCCCCCCCCCCGCCCGTGGGGTTGATTTTTTTAGCCCACTGCGAATCCTCCTGATACCCCACTTCAATTCCCTCCGCGACGGATTTTTCATCCACCGCGTTTCCACCGAGTTCCCTCCGCAATACCACCCACTTACCTGTAAAACTCCGCGGTGGGCAAAAGTTTATCCTGGCGAGCTCGCAATGAAAGATTAGTGACTCCAGAATGAGTGACAGCTCCGAATTTTCAGAGTTTGCATGGGGAGGAAATCGGAACCTTTATTTTGCTTAGCATCATTCGGCTGATTTGCCGCTGAATAAATACAGAAATATTTCTGCCTAGAGATTAAAAACAAAAAGAAAAAAAAAGAAAAAAGAAAAAAAAAATGAATAAATGAATAAAACAAGAAATAAAAAAATAACGTATTTCTGTTTGTTTATTTCTTACCTTGTACCCGGGTACTTAAAGGGGCGCTTCTGCTATCTTAGAGGCTTTTATTTGGAGATCAACGAGCATCATCCCGAAAAAAACCCACAAAAACACGAATAATGCCTCGTAGGCGGACACATTAATCTACGATGGTCAGGATCGTGCATTCGATCCTCACAGATTGAGCGATTTATCATGAAACACATGTATTTGCTACGGTCATTCGCTCCTTCCACTGCTTCAAGATTGGCAGTTACAAGTTTCTGGCGGAAGGGTGTTCAGTGTACTGGTTAACCACTTATTGTATAAGCATGCCCCCTCTGTATTGGCGCGATTCATAAAAAATGCGCTTCCACATTCCATTTCGCACAGATCAGACTCGTAAAGCAATTGCAGTTAACTCCCTTTTAAGTCAGTTACAGTTAGCTCCCTTTAAACAGTAAAAACCTGCAGTGTGAGTACCTTACCCCGCATTTATCAGGGTACAAATGAATACTATGTTACATTATTCTCTTACAGAATAATACATTAATAACATTATATTTATTGGCTTATACAGCAATCTTCAAAACTTTCATTTCCATGTAAAGTGTTCTGTTTTTGTGGCTTCAATATGGGATATGCAAAACCAAGACCGTAATTTATTTAGCGAGTAAAAGAGACGCATCACATCGGCGGGAAAGCGTCTTCAAAATGGGCTCTCTGGGCTAATTCATCAGACAACAGATTGAATTTGTTTTTCTTTTTTTTTTTTCTTTTCATTACCAAGAAAACAGGATTTGACATTTCATGCAGTGGAGACAATTTGCCTGAAGTGCAAATCCTGTTCTCTTGGAAGAATGAGAAAAATATTTCAAAATGTCGTCTGCTGAAAATTGTACCCAGAGTGCTTAGCGTTAAGGTTTGCACAAACAATTCGCACATGAGTCTGTGCATGGCAAAACCTACAATAAAACTTGTGCGAAGAGACGGATCAGCCTGCACACTCTGAGACTGCACATCAGTAGATCTCAGTAGTCTGATCAGAGCCTTCGCTAATCGTAAGTACCTCCTATGATCACTGGGTGTAAGAAAACGTCTTGTGCGACGAGCGAAGACTCGGGTCAGTACGTGCCTGCACATGCTGATAAGAGCATTCGCTGATCGTATTTACCGTCGATAGCCGGGCTGTCCAAAGCGGAATAAACAGTGCGACTGCAACAGCACATTCTGTTCAGACCCTTCGCTGATCGTACAGTATGCAAGAAGCTTACTTTATCTAGTGGGTCGATGCACAGACTAACCTGAGTCTTTGCTGGTCGCACGTACATTATAGTATTGTAGGTTTTATCCGGTTCAAAGTTCGTACATTGTAAATCATACTTCAGACATGAGAACTTTGTACCGACGTAATTTTTGTTTGAACTGGAGTTAAACTGTCCAGTCAATACTATTTTTGTCTTGTTGAGCCCGCACGCTTTTCCGGGGCGGGCTTATTCATAAGCTATTAATCATTTCAGCAGAAACTGACAACTGCCCTTCTTTTCTTTCATATACTTTGACGATAGAGCCTACTTTTGGAGTTATGGCCCTTTGAACACCGAAACTATTTTAGCGATTTCTGTAATATATTTGTGTCCGCTCTGTAACTTGAAAACTGTTTGCGATATTTTCTTGAAACTTAATTAATTTATTAACAGAGTTATGGTACTTGTTTGATGTAAGTGCAGTGGTGGGGCATGGTGAAATGTCTGCAGCCCTTTTATTAGATATTTAACGGGTTGAAATATTGGGAAAGGGTGCCTCGGTGGTGTAGTGGTAAAGCTGCGCGCCTTGTCACCCAGGGGTCATGAGTTCGATTCCAGGCTTCTTTCATATGGGACTTTAAACCAAGGTCCACACCTCCGTATGATCTAACTGTTAGTGGGACGTTAAAAAACTCACTCACTCATTTGAATTGTCATTTAGCTTCTGTGGCCCCTTGTGTTCGTAAAGTGTGTTTTTTGTATGACAGACACCCTTTTTGCATGGGCTGTCTTATTGATTCAATGCCTCTTTGATAGCAGAAGCGCCCCTTTAAGTAAATTTATATTGACACGTGCAGTTGCTGCACGTTAGTGAGAATTTCCCGGTCTTTTACCACAGTACATCACTTATATTGAGCGCGTGCGGTTGTTGCATGGGAAAAGGCAGTTACAGGAATACCAAACATACATGTAAATACATAATTCGTGGATTCGGGGCAGATGTTTGATTCTCTTTGTGATTTTTGAGTGTTTGTTTTGTTTTTTATGGCACATTAAGTAAAAATGACCATGCCGTGCCCACTTGTTGGCCGGACCAAACTAAGCCACAGAATCCGGTACTTTTTCATATGGAGCTTTGTTTCGGCCCATGTTACCTGCTTGAACAGTGAATGGGGCTACCAGGGTTTTCTGTGAACCAAGGGAACACCCAAATATATTTCAAGGAACAGGGCAGCATTGGTTAATATTTCAAGAGAACAAGGGAATAAACCTAATTTTGGGGGATCAGAATGTGGCAATTTGGAAAACTCATCCGTTTCTATGCACTGGCCATACGCATTCATTATTGTCCGTCGGCAATCGCAGTGTTTCGATGCTTTATTAATATTCAAAAAGATGCTGATGAGCGAAAACTGACTCAAGCAGGACGTACGAATATTGCAATTTATGCACCAAATTTGCGGTATGTTTTGTGCACGTAGATACCAACAATTCTGTACGCTCATGGTGAATGGGAATGCTTACAATCAAAATTTGTTAATTGCTGTCACACATTGAGTTGAAAAGACTGATTTGATCAGATCGGCAGTTTGGTCCTATTCAACCGTACATGCCGAAAAAGTACGACTGGCTTTAGCCACGCCCCTTTGGAAACCGCTTTCTCACTTCATCGTGGAAACACCGCGTGGCTCCCGCGGCTGTTTCAATTGCCTGTCATAATCGAATTTTACCTGTTCGAAAGTAATTTTATCAGGCAATTTTTACCGCGGGAACGCAGCGGATCCACCGGCCCGGGCGAAACCACCATGGGATGCTAAAATTTAATCCTTCCCACTCGAATCCACTCCCCACCGGCTCGGGGGGGATTTTGAAAAACCACCTGAGCTGTACTGTACTTAGGCTTAAACATGTTGCCATCCCGCTTGGAAAGCTTCGGGGCGGACAATAGTGATCAAAAAACGCTATCGTAAACGAGAGACCGACAAAGAGTTTTTATGATAAAGCTTTTCAGTGATACAGGATAATGACTGGTTATCTGCGGTTGTATGTGTAATGAATCCTGGCGCCGCAATAGTTCAGAAACCGATCAAACAGAACAGTCCGAAAGTCTCGAAATGGGCCGCATGTGCGAAATAGGAACTTTACGCCGTGTGATTTTTTCTACTTTCGTTTTCATTTTTGTGAAATGAATCGGAGCAAAAGAAGTGGTCAAAACATGGACTTTTGCTGACTTGTTTGACCACTTCAGTAGTGGTGCAGTGGATAAGACGGTTTCACTAAAAGACATGGACACTTTGAAAATTAATATTGGCCAGAAGAAAACAGCTGACTCAGTTATCATTTGATGTGTCGATTGGTGAAGCTGTTCCTTGCCTGGGAAATTATGTTGACCTTTCATTGCTTGAGAAAGAAAATTAAACTGAAATCACTGACACTAACACACAAGCAAATGCCCAGGCCTGTGCCTTTAAAATACTGATTTCTTCTGCAAACTTATCAAATAGTGATAGTGCTATGATGATGATACAGTATAAAAATGCTCTAGTCAGGACATTTAATACATGTATTTCTGTTTAGTATTTCTTCCTTACAAAATGAAAAAGTCAACAGATATGTTTTTTTTTTATTTAAGCTTCCATATACCTATTATACACAAAATACTAGATATATGTTGAAGGATCGTGTGCTCCGTGGTCATTCTTCATGTAATCTGAAAATCAAAAATAAAATCCACCCGCCCTCCCCTCTTTTTTCCAAACTTTGGATGAGCATCTAATCCCGGGACGCATAAATCAGGGTCCGGACTCCTAAAAATTCCCAAAGCCGAGTCTGCCGGACGCATGTTTTTTCCCCGTGGGACGACTACTGATTATGCTTGGATTATTGACTGAAGTCTGAAGTCTGCCACATGTTATTCGTACCGCCGCTAGTATCTTAAAAGAACAGTAGTAATCCGCCATATACACACGCAGGTGTCATGTTTTCATCCCTTGCGGCTGGCGTTTTTTTTTTTTTTTTTTTTTGTTATTAACTGATCATTTTTTTTTTTCTATTTTAAAATTTTTCGGACTCTGAATTTTCGTCACTAACATCAAAAACGCCCGCCTACTGTTTTACTGTTTTCTGTGAAAAGACGACAAGCGGCCACAAGAAAAATAGTACTTTATTCCTTTGTGAGATATCAGCCTGGGCATCAAACGATTATTCCTACTTGTCAAAAAAAAAAAAAAAATGTAGTTTCCAAGTCCCATCAAATCTATCCCATAAACCCTGTGAAGAGTCTAATGGGATTGCTTAGGTGCACCCGGACGACGGTATACAATTCAGGACTGTCTAGTATAAGTTACATTTTCCATTGCTCCCGCATGAAAAAAGCGCGTGCTCATAACGGTAGCGCATGCTAATGGAAACGTCATTTGACAGCGTGGCACGAAACTGTTTTGGGAGAAAAATGAACTATTACCATGATGCATTGTAGAGCATTTTCTTGTCAGAAATGCATATGAAACAGACACATATTAAAAAAAGAACTAAATTATCAAGACTTTTTCAGCAAATCAAAGCAGTAGATCGACATTTCAGCTAGTAAAGAAGTCCCGGACATTTTTTTGTAGTGTGTATTGATCGCAGCATGGTGCAAATGTAAACATTAAAATGACGTTTTGCGGGAAGCTCAACAGAGGTACCCATGATCAGAAGGTGCAGATATATTGCATAAAGTTTGTGGTAGCATATAACGGAGCTTTAATTGGTTTTGATTAAAATATGTTTCACTTAATATCCATAACACTCAAGATCACTTCGTACAGACAGCAACGAACTGCACTTTTTTTTTGGTTGGGATGGGGTATTGAATTTAGCTGAAAAGCAATGAAAGAGGGTGCCATTGGGAGGATTAGTTCATTTTTCTTGAGACATGTCCTCGAATCTTTTGCTAAATAAACCATAAAATAATAATAATATCTGCTTTACTTGCATCACATGATGGAAGAGATCAAGTATTGTTACCTCTGAAATAAAAAGCTAAAACATTGACTGCATTACTTTATTAAATATTAAAAGTGCGACGATCTTTAATGCAAGTAAAATAGGTTAGCATTGTCATGTCTCCCTGATCTGCAAAGATGTCTCATTTTCCCATGAGAGAGACATGAGGGCATTCAAATTTCTGGGCCAGCTCCATTGAATTAACAACATCAGGATGTGTGGTTAATGACCAACAGTTGGTTACATGCATTGCTCAGAATAATACATAAAGCAGAGACCAAAATCAGTTGAAAAAAAAAAAAAACACAAAAAAAATGTGAAAATAAGGAAACTATTCTCCATCAGGTACATGTATTTATAGAATGAAGTTCACTATTAAAGGAGAGTCATGAAAAAAAAAAAAACAAAAAAAAAATAATGGGACTCCTACTTTTGGGGAGTGGGACTCCTACTTTTTGGCTGGGACTCCTACTTTTTATACCCCGCCACACAATAGTGGCGGGGTATTATGGTTTCACGTTGGTTGTTCGTGTGCCCGTCCGTCCGTCGTATCTGCCCGAGACACGCCCATATTTTCGTTTCCGGACTATAACTTGAGTAAATAACAAGGGATTTTCACCAAACTTGCTATATGCATTGACATTAAGGAGATCTGCTTTGGGATTGCTAATGGGCAAATTTCGTCAAATTTTTACAGAGTTATCTGCCCGTGACACGCCCATATTTTCGTTTCCGGATGATAACTTGAGTAAATAACAAGCGATTTTCATCAAACTTGCTATATGCATTGACATTAAGGAGATCTGGTTTGGGATTGCTAACGGGCAAATTTCGTAAAATGTTTACGGAGTTATCTGCCCGAGACACGCCCATATTTTCGTTTTCCAGATGATAACTTTAGTAAATAACAAGGGATTTTAACCAAACTTGCTATATGTATTGACAGTAAGGAGATCAGCTTAGGAATTGCTAATGGGCAAATTTCGTCAAATTTTTACGGAGTTATCTGCCCGATACACGCCCATATTTTGTTTTCCGGATGATAACTTTAGTAAATAACAAGGGATTTTAACCAAACTTGCTATATGTATTGACAGTAAGGAGATCAGCTTAGGAATTGCTAATGGGCAAATTACGTCAAATTTTTACGGAGTTATCTGCCCCAGACATGTCCATATTTTCATTTCTGGATGGTAACTTGAGTAAATAACAAGGCTTTTTAACCAGACTTGCTATATGCATTGATATTATCAAGATCTGCTTTAGGATTGTTATCTGTCCATTGATATTATCAAGATCTGGTTTAGGATTGTTATCTGTCCCTCTGTCATTTTCTTTCCCGACATTTTCGCAACGATGACTTTAATACATAAACAAATAATTGCTGTGGCTGGGTATTATGCTTGCGGTGCTTTTATTATAAAAAGGGAGTCCGGGACTCCTACTTTTAAAATCCTAGTGAGAACCCTGATCTAATAAGTTTCTCTGGCTTAAAGGTCATGGACTAAGGATTTTTATGTTGAAGTTTTACGCTAAAGGTTTTAGAACCCCATTATTTCCAAGCCCTTTAATGGATTTGATTTATGTATAGTATATATATGAAGATATAGACTGGTCGAATATTTTATACAGTCTGGTCAGAACTTTGGTTTCCACAGCAACCAAAAGGTCCCATAGACATATAATAGGGAAAATTTCGTCCGGGTGATAGCAACTTTATTTTTGATTGGAACTTCATCAAACTTGCAGGTAATGAGGACAGCCATAAAATCTCGAACAAATCCGATTTTGGCCCAATTTCAAATGTTGGTATGAGAGTTACCCACCCTTGGGTGCTCCATAGACTTTTGAAAATGTTGTCAGGATGATAGCGATTTCATTTCCAATCGAATCTTCATTAGACTTGCAGGTACTGAAGACAGCCGTAAAATCTTGGATAGGTTCGATTTTGGGGCAGATCAAGCTATTCACACAAGAGTTACTTGCTCTTTAGTCTCTCATAGACATATAATGGGGAAAACGTTGTCCGGATGATAGTAACTTCATTTTTGATCAGGTCCGTCAAACTTGCAAATAAGGAGGACAGACATGAAATCTCGGACAAGTTTGATTTTGGCCCCGTTTCGACTATTGGCATGAGAGTTAACCAGCCTGAGGGCCACATTGACTTAGGAGAATGTTGATTGGCCAATAGAGATTTCATTTTTGATTGACTCTTCATCAGACTTGCAGGTAATGAGGACAACTATAAAATCTTGGACAAGTTGGATTTTGAGGCAGATTGGACTGTTCACAGGAGTGTTACTTGTCCTTTTGCCTCCCATAGACTAAAATGGGAAAAATGTTGTCTGGACAATAGCAACTTCATTTTTGATTGAATCTTCATCAAACTTGCAGATAACAAGGAGAGGCTTAAAATCTCGGACAAGTTCGATTTCAGGCCTCTGATGCTTAAGAAAACTGGCAGTCTCCAGAGTCCTCTATACATATCATTAAGGTAATTAATACCTTATAGATATGTTGTTAGTGAGTCTAGATCATTCTTTTGAATATATTACAGAATATGTCTGATTCCATAGAGTTTCCTGAGTCTTAAACCAGGAACCAAGTTAAGGGATATCTAATACAGTGTATATACTAGTGTTAGAATTAAGGGAGCACCTTCCTCCTAATCTACAAATTCTAGCACATTATCCATAGGTTAATGTATTATGAAGTTAAAATGAAGTTTTTATAGTAAAACATATTTTAACAAGTAATACTTCACCTATGGATAAGAGATTGCCCTCCTTTGTCCCTGCTTCGCTTCAGTTATCTTGTGTAATTCTACAAAGAAACTGAACTCGTGATCAAAACAGTGGGAAAAGTGATGTCACATGCCTTAAAAAGACCTTCTGGATTAAGACTTGAGCCGTTTTTCTGTGACGGTTTAAGTATAGAAGAGAATAGCACATTATCTATAGGTTAAGTATTACTGGTTAAGCCCCAAACTTTGAAAAAGTTGGGGGGCATATTGCTCCTGGCTTGTCCGTTTGTTCATCCCTTTGTTCTTCACACTTTCTTGTGCATAGCATAACTTTAGAATTATCTCCCATTTAAGAGTTCTTTCCCTTTTAATAAAATAACATTGAAAACTCATTAGCAAAATATCTGAAAACGTATTTGAGCTAGAGCCTTGATATTTGGTATACTGATTGGAACTGAGGAGATCACCTGATCAAATTTTCAACCAATTTAATGAAATGTTGTTGGGGTATTGGCCCTTTGCAGTTTTTGGCCATTTATGTTGTTGCTTTATTGTGCGTCGCATAAATTTAGAATCATGTATGCTAATGTTTTGAAATTTCATATATGGATTCCTCATGAAAAAATAGGTGACCAGTATTTTTTTTTTCTTATCCGAATTATCTCCCATTTTAGAGTTATTTCACATTTAATAAAATAACATTGAAATCTCGTTAGCAAGATATCTCAAAAAATATTTGAGCTAGAGCCTTGATATTTGGTGTACTGATTGGGACTGAGGAGGAGATTACATTTTATTAAATTTTAAACCAGTTTAATGAAATATTGTTGGAGTTATGACCCTTTGCAATTTTTGGCCATTTAATGTTGTTGCATTATTATGCATAGCATAACTTAAGAACCATGTACATGTATGCTAATGTTTTGAAATTTCATATATGGATTCCTCATGAAAAAAAAGGTGATTCATGTTTTTTCTTATCCAAATTATCTCCCATTTAAGAGTTATTTCCCTTTTAATAAATAACATTGAAAACTCATTAGCAAAATATCTCAAAACGTATTTGAGCTAGAGCCTTGATATTTGGTATACTGATTGGAACTGAGGAGATCACCTGATCAAATTTTCAACCAATTTAATGAAATGTTGTTGGGGTTATGGCCCTTTGCAGTTTTTGGCCATTTATGTTGTTGCTTTATTGTGCATAGCATAAATTTAGAACCATGTATGCTATTGTTTTTGAAATTTCATATATGGATTCCTCATGAAAAAATAGGTGACCCGTATTTTTTTTTCTTATCCGAATTATCTCCCATTTTTGAGTTATTTCACATTTAATAAAATAACATTGAAATCTCGTTAGCAAGATATCTAAAAAAATATTTGAGCTAGAGCCTTGATATTAGGTGTACTGATTCAGACTAAGGAGGAGATCACCTGATTAAATTTTGAACCAGTTAAATGAAATGTTGTTGGAGTTACAGCGCTTTGCAATTTTTGGCGCTTTATTGTGCATAGCATAAATTTAGAATCATGTATGCTAATGTTTTGAAATTTCATATATGGATTCCTCATGAAAAAATAGTTGACCCGTATTTTTTTCTTATCCAGATTATTTTCCATTTTAGAGTTATTTCCCTTTTAATTAAATAACATTGAAATCTCGTTAGTAAGATATCTCAAAAAGTATTTGAGCTAGAGCCTTGAAATTTGGTGTACTGATTCAGACTAAGGAGGAGATCACCTGATTAAATTTTGAACCAATTAAATAAAATGTTGTTGGAGTTACAGCCCTTTGTAATTTTTTGGCCATTAAATGTTGTTGCTTTGTTGTGCATTGCGTAAGTTTAGAATCATGTATGCTATTGTTTTAAATTTCATATATGGATTCCTCATTAAGAAATAGGTGACCCATGTTTTTTTCTTATCCAAATTATCTTCCATTTTAGAGTTATTTCCCTTTTAATTAAATAACATTGAAATCACATTAGCAAGATATCTCAGAAAGTATTTAAGCTAGTCTTGATATTTGGTGTACTGAATGGGACTAAGGGGGAGATCACCTGGTTAAATTTTGAACCAGTTAAATAAAATGTTGTTGGAGTTATTGCCCTTTGCAATTTTTGGCCATTTAATGTTGTTGCTTTATTGTGCATAGCATAAGTTTAGAATCATGTATGCTAATGTTTTGAAATTTTATATATGGATTCCTCATGAAAAAATAGGTGACCCACATTTTTTTTCATATTCAATTTATCTTCCATTTTAGAGTTATTTTCCTTTTAATAAAATAACATTGAAATCTCGTATATTTGTACTGTTGTTATCGTCATGAGCAAGCATTGTTGGAGTCAAGCAGTGTTAGAATAAGGCAGTTGGGAGCATAGTGTTTTACAAACACCATTTCTAGTTAAAATGTGTTTTACTATAAAAACTTCATTTTTATCCCCCGACCGATCGGTTCAGGGGATATAGCGATCAGCATGGCATCCATCTGTCCGTCCGTCCGTCCGTCCGTAGACGCATCCTTGTTTGCTCCATAACTTCGGTATCCTTGGATTTATTTTGATAATATTTGGTCGGAATGTAGAGGAGGACCAGTAGGCGCATTGCATGCAAGAGAAACAACTCTCACTCTCTTCATTATGTAGTTATCTCCCCTGAAGCAAAAATCTTGTGCATGCCATATCTCCCATACTGTGAGATAATTTGATAATTTTTTGTTAGGGATGAAGTGGAGGACCAGTAGGCGTGTCCCATGCAAGAGAGACAACTCTCACTATGTTTGTTATGTAGCTATCTCCCCTGAAGCAGAAATATTGTAGCCTCATCCTTTTGCCCGCCATAACTTTGATACCCATAGACATACTTTGATAATATTTGGTAGGAATGTAGAGGAGGACCAGTAGGCGCATCCCATGCAAGAGAGACAACTCTCTCTGTCTTCATTATATAGTTATCTCCCCTGAAGCCGAAATCTTCTGCAGGCCATAACTCCCATGCTGTTTGAGATAATTTGATCATATTTGGTAGGGATGAAGAGGAGGACCAGTAGGCATGTCTCATGCAAGAGAGACAATTCTCACTTTATTCGTTTTCTCCCCTGAAGCAGAAATTGTACTCGTCCTTGTGCACACCATAACTTTGATACCCTTAGACATATTTTGGTAAAATTTGGTAGGAATGAAGAGGAGGACCAGTAGGTGTATTGCGTGCAAGAGAGACAACTCTCACTGTCTTCCTTATATAGTTATCTCCCCTGAAGCTGAAATCTTGTGCAGGCCATAACTCCCATACCTTTTGAGATAATTTGATAATATTTGGTATGGATGAAGAGGAGGACCAGTAGGCTTGTCCCGTGTAAGAGAGACAATTCTCATGTTATTTGTTATCTAGTTATCTCCCCTGAAGCGGAAGTCTTGTGCAGGCCATAACTTTGATACCCTAAGACATATTTTGATAATGTTTGGTAGAAATGAAGAAGAGGACCAGTAGGTATGTTGCGTGCAAGAGTGACAACTCTCACTGTCTTCGTTATATAGTTATCTCCCCTGAATCCGAAATCTTTTGCAGGCCATAACTCCCATACTGTGAGATAATTTGATAATATTTGGTAGGGATGAAGAGGAGGACCAGTAGGTGTGTCGTGTGCAAGAGTGACAACTCTCACTGTCTTCGTTATATAGTTATCTCCCCTGAAGCAGAAATCTTGTGCAGGCCTTTACTCCCATACTGTTTGAGATAATATGATAATATTTGGTAGAGATTAAGCGGAGGACCAGTAGGCGTGTTGCATGCAAGAGAGACAACTCTCACTTTCTTCTCCATTATTTAGTTATCTCCCCTGAAGTAAAAATCTTGTGCACTCAATAACTTTGATACCCTAAGACATATTTTGATAATGTTTTGTAGAAATGAAGAGGAGGATAGGCATGTCACATACAAGAGAGACAACTCTCACTTTCTTTATTATGTAGTTACCTCCCCTGATGCCAAAATCTTGCACCTCCATAACTTTGATACTCTTTGACATATTTTGATAATGTTTGGTAGAAATGAAGAGGAGGCATGTACCATGCAAGAGAGACAACTCACTTTCTTCCTGATGTAGTTATCTCCCCTGAAGCCGAAATATTGTGCAGGCCATAACTCCCATACTGTTTGAGATAATATGATAATATTTGGTAAAGATGAAGAGGAGGACCATTAGGTGTGTTGCATGCAAGAGAACAACTCTCACTTTCTTCTCCATTATGTAGTTATCTCCCCTGAAGCCAAAATCTTGCATTCCATAACTTTGATACCCTTAGATATATTTTGATAATATTTGATAGAGGCATTGGTATCGAACAGTAGGTGTGTTACATGCAAGAGAGACAACCTCTGCTGTGGCTGTTTTCTAGTTCCCTCCCCTAAATGAATTTCTAGGATAAATCCTTGAGTATGTGGTTTGAAATATTTTGATAATATTTGGTAGAGGCATAGATAAGGACCAGTAGGCATGTCGTGTTCAAGAGTACTCTCACTTTCTCCATTATTATCTTCCCTGATGCCAAAATCTTGTGCAGGCCATAACTCCCACACTGTTTGAGATAACTTGATAATTTTTGGTTGGGACATATATCAGGTCAAGAAGGTGTGTATGCAAGAAGGACAACTTTTACTGTGTTGATTTTTTACCCCAATAAACATACAGCAAGTTCCTTTACCTTTACAAGGCATTTATTTTTTGCTATTATTTCTGAATATGTACACTCACAAATTCAAAGTATTTGCAAATATTGTGTATCCTGTACAAATTATCACATCAGAAGGAATTATTAGATGATTTTGACAAAAATAAAAAAAAACAAATAAAAGAACACGCAAAAATAAAATCATTCACAGTACACCTATTTTTGTTTTCACATTATTTTGGTCACATTTCATACTATCTTTGCAGCTTTTTACTTTGCTCTTGTTCAATATATACATGATATCGATTGAAATACGCTAAATTTAGAAATGGCGGTTTGGTCGGGGGATTTGCCATCTCCTCTGATGGCTATTTTTCCAATGTGGATTTGTTTATGAATCGCTTCAGTCACAAACTCACATTATATGTCTCTTCATTAAACATGCACATAATGAGGACAGACATAAAATCTTGGACAAGTTTAATTTTGGCCCAATTTCAACTATAGACTTGGGAAAATGTTGTCAGACAATAATGATTTTATTTTTGATCTAATCATCATCAGACTTGCAGGTAATGAAGACAGTCATAAAATCTTGGATGAGTTAGCTTTTGGGGCCGATCAGACTATTCACATGAGAGTTACTTGCCCTTTAGTCACCCATAGACATATAATGGGAAGTTGTTGTCCAGATGATATCGATTTCATTTTTGATTGAATCTTCATCAAACTTGCAGATAACAAGGACAGGCATAAAATCTCGAACAAGTTCAATTTTGGTCCTCTTTCGACTATTGGCATGAGAGTTATCCACCCTTGAGGGCCTCATAGACTTCCAAAAATGTTGTCAGGACAATAGTGATTTCTTTTTTGATCGAATCTTCATCAGACTTGCAGGTTATAAGGACAGCCATAAAATATTGGACGAATTCAGTTTGTAGGCGATAAAATGTAGTTTTCTCTCTTGTATAATATGTTGGTAGCTGCACATGGAAAGACAGGAGCATGAAAAGTATGGATATTTTCTGACAGCCCCTTGTACAATTAAAGTTAAAAGTATGGCCTGCAGTATGATGCCAAAACTGTAGTCATGTACATCTGGGTTAACTGTTATAGCGGATTCAATACACAATATTATGATATTTTTTGCTGAAAAAATATGAGTAGCTTTTGCACTGCAAAAGCTACTCACATTTTTTCAGCAAAAAATTTCAGCATATTTGCCTATCTCTCGATGTAAATTTTAATGAATCCTTAACTAACGATGTCGTTAGCTTTGAACAACTGGACCCAGTGCTTCAGCCTATATGTTATCTATTACCTATGTGAATTTTAACATTACCTATAAAATGTTGATTTGTTTCCTTCAGATACTTCTTGGTAAAATTCATTCCTCAACACTATAACATGGCCCTGTGAGAATTTTCATTTACTTGTCTCTACTCCCTATTGTTTTCTTTCTTTTCCAGGAAAGTGAAGGAGAACACTTAGGTAAGTGGAAGCCCACTGTTTAAAAACACTACACATTTAAACAAACACATATGATTAAAATTTCTGATGGTTAATACATCCTCCATTCAGAGGACCACATCTCATGCTCTTTGCGGTGCTTTTCCATACCGACATTATGCCTGTTATGCCTGTGTGGAAAAGCTTCACAAAGGATATAAACCAAAGCACATGAAGATTTCTTCTTTTAACTAGAAAGTCATGTGGATCACTTGGCATTTGAATTTTATTTCCATTTATTACTGATTGGGCAGGCTTAGTCCTCTATGTGGTTTACCAGTATTGTGCACATTCTTTCGCCAGAAACTGACCCAAATGGGTTGACTGGGTCGTAAAACGTCAACACAAACAAATTTCTGATTGGAGTGTCCATACCAAAACACTCTAAGGGAAGTGGATATGCCTTCAAGGGCAATAACTCTTTGGGTACACCTTCAAGGGCTATAACTCCTTGGATACACCTTCAAGAGCTATAACTCATCCAATGAAATACGACCAAGGGCTTGAACTCCTTGGAAACACCTTCAAGGGCTATAACTCCTTGGATACACCTTCAAGGGCTATAACTCCTTGGGTACACCTTCAAGGGCAATAACTTCTTGGATACACCTTCAAGGGCAATAACTCCTGGTTATACCTTCAAGGGCGATAACTCCTTGGATACACCTTCAAGGGCAATAACTCCTTCAATACATCTTCAAGGGCAATAACTCCTTGGATACACCTTCAAGGCTATAATTCCTTGGATACAACTTCAAGGGCAAATACTCCTTTATTACACATTCAACAGCAATAACTCCTTGGATACACCTTCAAGGGCTATAACTCCTTGGATACACTTTCAAGGGCTATATTTCCTTGGATACACTTTCAAGGGCTATAACTCCTTGGATACACCTTCAAGGGCCATAACTCCTTTGATACACCTTGGCTTACAGTTGGGCAAAGCCTGCTATCCCTGTAGCAGGTAAGGGAAGAGGGGGAATGTTTTAACTGCACAATACATTAACCTATAGATAATGTGCTACATTCTATTCTACCCATACCTTCCACAGAAAAAACGACAGAAACGACATCCCATACAGTCTTAATCCAAAAGTCCCATAGGCAGTCACCTGTGTGACGTATTCCCGCTCTTTTGATCATGTGTCAGTTTCTTTTCAGTAGACAAAGAAAGTAAACATGGATTTTTTCTCCGGGTGAAAGAAAGCTATTTTTCTTCCTTTTTCTCCAGTTGAAATTATATTCTTTGTTCTTTCTCATGTTCCTTTACCATGCCTTTCACTTTTCATACTATCTTTTGTTGAAAATCGTTTTTTGTTTTCTTGAAATTATCCTTCGCTCATTCTTTGAAATGAGTTTTCGCGACTTTCATGACTATTCATCGCTGTGTATGTGGTCATATAAAATTGCATTGGGACAATCATCATAAATGTATTAAATGTTCTCGTTGTTCCAGGGAATCAAGATGCTCCACATGTAGCTCCTTGTCGGATTCAATCTGGAAACTTGCCGAGAAAAGAAGAACGAGCTTCTAGAAAGTGGGTCATGTCTAAAAAGAAGAAGAGATTGCAAGCTTTGTCTGATTCTTCAGACGAAGAGAAAAATTATGGAAACACTACCCCACATGGCCCTGCTGCCCGGGGGAAGACCCATAAAGATGGCAACTCCAAGGGTACTTGTACCCTAGGGAGTATAAGTCCACCGGCCACCAGTCACCAGTCAACCAACCACCGGTCAACCAGCGACCGGCCACTCGCCCAGTGGACAAGAAGACATCACAGACCAGCCACCGGTCATGGGTCACTGGCCACCTGTCAAATGGGCATTACACAGGAGTTTTCTCACCGGTCATTGGACTTAGAAAATCTCAACACAGGGGAAATCAATATTCACCGTTCACCGGTCAACCGGTCACCGGTCATCAGACTTTATATCAAGCTATAGTTAGAAGAACTCATGCCATGGGCATGGAGTTCACTAATAATCAAGCTAGCTCAAAAAGAGTCTTACTTCCCCTGGAACCGGACTTTAGTAATATGTCCAATCCCAGTGTTATTGTGGAACCGCCTGATAACAACTGGAGATCCGACAACAGACAAGCTCGGACTTCCCTGTCTGGATGTATTTCCAGGAGGGATCAGTCTAAAAGCACACATAAATCCAAGAAGAGGAGGAGACGTAGATTGTCTTCTACATCCTCCTCTTTGAGATATACATCTTCTTCTTCTTTATCTGATAGTCAGTCACATGATTATGGCAGATACAAAAGGAGTAGACATAGTCCGCAGGCTGCACAGAATCCTAGTATACTACAACATGCGGAAATAACTAATGTCCAGACAATACCACCTGAACAGACTTTGCAACACTCTACAAAGGACTCAGGTTTAGATTCCGAAATCGAAACCTTGTCCTTTGATAGGGCAATCAATGAAGTTTTCAGGCTTTTGCCTCCGGAGTTATGCCCAAGGCCAACCAAGGAGGATCCTCCGGCAAAGCCTTTATCTGGCATTAAACATCTAATGGAGTTGCGTGCGACTCCATTACTAGTATTGCCGCAATCCAAACTAGTTGAAAACACTGCCAGATTCCAAAACAAAATTGTTACGGGGAAATGTGGCAGAGATTGGATATGCTAACAAAATTTAGTATCATCCCTGACACAGACTAAATTCTATAAGAGCCAGAGTCAGTATTTCCCCACAGATAACATTCCTCCATTAGAATCGGATGCTTCCCTGCTGGACTTGTCCAACAAGGGAAAATGCTCCATTCCAATGAAAAACATTGACATTTTGGAAAAAAGAGCCCGCAAACTTATAGCGATAAACTCGCATGCGGACCTATTTTCTTCTGCTGCGTATTTATGTATGCAGCAGCAGACAAGACCCTTGTGGAATTTCATTTATATTTGACATGTTGCTATATATCGGCCTAGAGTCTTACTCCGCATGATCCCCACCCTGGATGTGACCGAGGTCAAGGTCACGAACTTAGAAGTTTCATTTAAAAGTAAAAGTTTTTGCTTTTAAGTTTATATAGCCATATCATCAAGACCTTTTGTTAAATTTTATTATACCCTAATTGAAGGGTTGAGCGGATATAGCTATCAGCAAGGAATCTGTTTGTCTGTCCATCCATCCGTTGAAGCATTATTTGTTCATACTTTATTTTTGTCTTAGGGTCAAAGTTTTTACGTTAAAGTTTATAAGACCTTATATTATGAAGAGCCTTTGATGGATTTAATTCATGTTTGGCCTGATGGTAGATATAGGGCTTAAGTTTTTATCAGCACCAACCCTATCCCGGGGAATAACATTGGGGTCAAGGTCACGGACTTAGAATTTTCATAAATAAGTCAACATTTTTGTGTTTATGTTTATATAGCTATACCATCAAGACCCTTTGAGGATTTTCATTTATATTTTACATGTTGGTAGATATAGGTCTAGAGTTTTACTCAGCATCATCCTTATCCTGGGGTATGACCTTGAGGTCAAGGTCACAGACTTAGAAATTTCATATAAAAGTAAAAAAAAAAAAAATTACATCTAAAGTTTTATATAGCTATATTATGAAGACCCTTTTGTTGGTTTCATTAATATTAAGCATGATGGTATATATAGGTCTGAAGTTTTACTCGGCACCATCCCCAAGCTGGGGCATGGCTTTTAAGTCAAGGTCACAGACGTTTCATACAAATGTCATTTTTGCTTATATTATAAAGACTGATTTCACTGGTATATGGTGATAGTTAAAGGGCTAAAGTTTTATTTAGCTCAGTCCCTGCACCTGTGCCTGACCTTTGAGGTCAAGGGCTTCATATTACTGTGTGATTGAATTTTTTCAATGTTATAACATATAGCATACAACTGCCATTTCCAGAGTCAAAGCTACATACTTTGTGCTCTTTAAAAAGTGGAGGTAGCGCTAGTCGGGGGTATATGTGCCCCACTGGGCACTTTGTCTAGTTGCGAGATGAAATCGCAGAGCTTCTCAAGAAACGGGCAGTGGAAACGGTTCGGAACCCGGGAACTCTCGGTTTTTATTCCGGCTATTCCTAGTACCAAAAAAGAACGGAAAGTTACGACCAGTAATAGACCTTTCCTTACTAAATCAGTACATAAACAAACATCATTTCAAGATGGAGACAGTCAAGTCAGTAAGACAATGGATAATGGCCAATGACTGGGCTATCTCTTTAGATCTGACGGATACATATCTTCATGTTCCGATACATCCAATATCCAGAAAATACCTTCGGTTCGTCTTTGAACATCAGGTCTTTCAGTTCACGGCCTTACCGTTAGGAATGTCCCTAAGTCCGTGGATTTTCACACATTAATGAATGTAATAGCAGCACACTTACTACGTGCCGTACCTCTCTTCCCATACCTAGACGATTGCCTTATAAGAGATCTGATTTTCAATCGACTTATCTCTCATACAAAATACACTCTTCGAACGATACAAAATCTGGGTTTCATACCAAATCTAAAGAAGTCAGATTTGATACCAACACAGCAATTCACATTTATAGGAATGGAATTTCTAACTCAGCAGGAAATAGTCAGAGTACCAGCGGACCGAGTGAAAGCTTTTATTCTGACCGTCAAAACAATTCTCTCTCAGACTCAAGTTTCGGCACGAACTTTCCTTTCTCTTTTGGGCAAACTCAGTGCAGCAGCAGATTTAATTCTTCTAGGCAGATTGCATTTACGACCTCTGCAAATGTGCCTATTATTGGTCTGGAAACCTCACATTCTTCCATTAGATCATCAAGTTACGATCAACAGTATGATCAAATTCCATTTGAAATGGTGGATGAACAATCGCTTCGTTCAAGGAGTGCCCATTAACCCTCCAGACCCCAAAACATACCTTTATACAAATGCCAGTCATTACAGTTGGGGAGCTCATCTGGAACCGATGAGTCTATCCTTTCATTGTCACTGGTCGGAAGGCCAATCCCAACTCCATATCAACATGTTGGAAATAATGGCCATTCGTTTCGCATTGATAAGAGCCTTGAAATATATTCACCATTCTTGTGTCATGATTTCTACGACAGCACAACAGTGGTCTCATATATCAACAAGCAAGGAGGAACACATCCTCCCAACCTATGTGTGGAGGTATGGAAAATCCTCCAGTGGTGCCTAAAACATCATATTGTCATCAGGATTCGACATATCCCAGGCAAATTCAATGTTTTGGCAGACATGTTATCGAGAATCAACAAAATAATCAAAACAGAGTGGGCATTGGATCAATCGATAGCGAATTCAATTTTCTAAATGTTCAACTATCCCAATCTGGATCTGTTTGTGACATGTTTCAATCACAAACTTCCACTTTATATATCCCCAGTTCTGGACAATCAAGCCTTTGTGATAGATGCATTCTCCATGAACCGAAACAATGTTCATGCTTATCCATTTCCTCCAACAATGCTGATTTCTCCTGTCCTGAACTACGTCAATCTCAGTGCAGAATAGTTCTTATAGCCCCTCTTTGGCCGCAACAAGCATGGTTCTCAGAGGTACTACAACTGCTTGTCTCAGCTCCAGTTCATCTTCCACTTTTTCCAAAACTATTAACACAAGCAAAAAGAAAGTTTCAACATCAAAACCTCCCAACTCTCAGCCTTCAAGCTTGGGAGTTATCAAGCAATCAGAGATAGAAAATTTTCGCAAAATGTTGCAGATTTTATCTCCAAATCAAGACGAACATCAGCTCTGAAAGTCTATGACGCAAAATGGACCGTATATACCCGTTGGTGTCATAGAAAGAAGGTTAATCTGGTCTCGGCCCCTCTTACTGTTAAGCCGACTTCCTCATTTACCATTACTCTGAGAAAAAGTATCAAATTAGCACTATTAAAGGCTACAGGTCTATGATATCTAATAGTTCGTCTGTCATTATTGACAATGACCAATCCTAATCAACTGTGTGATGTGTTATTATTTGTGTGTTTTAAGATGGCTGATGAGACCAATCTTAGCTCTAAACTGCCTGTTGCAGATAGAACAAGAGAGGTCTGAGGAAGAAAGCTCTGTTGGTGATGCCTTAGCTCTGGCTTTCCGCTGTGCATGTTTCTGCTCGGCTTCGCTGATTCTTTTTGCTTCGTATTCACCAGCTCCCCTTTTTATGAGGCCTCGCCACTTTGTACGATCCTGTGCGATCTGTTCCCATGACTCAGTTGGTAAGTTGAAGTCTTTAAGGGAGGCTTTGAGGGTGTCCTTGTATCGCTTCTTCTGACCACCATGGGAGCGTTTTCCTACTTGAAGTTCTCCATAGAGGATTTTCTTTGGCAAACGTTCATCAGGCATTCTGGTAACATGGCCTGTCCATCTTAACTGTGCCAATTTCAGAAGAGTATGTACACTCTGCATCCCTGCCCTTTTCAGGACTTCTGTGTCTGGAATCCTGTCTTGCCACTTGATCTTTAGAAGTTTTCTAAGACAGCTTATATGGTTCAGTCTTTTGGCATGCCGTTGGTAAACTGTCCAAGTTTCGCATGCGTATAACTGTGTTGGCAGCACTACTGATCTGTATACTTTCAGCTTTGTGTCAAGTCTGATTCTGCTTCGGTCCCAAATACTTCCACGTAGCCGGCACAATGCTGCACTAGCTTTGGCAATTCTAGCATTGACTTCATCATCAATGTGCACAACTCTAGACAATGTGCTTCCAAGGTAGGTGAACTTGTCTACCACTTGCAGTCGTTGACCTTTCACTGTGATGGTAGGCTCCTTGTAAGGCTTTCCAGGTGCTGGCTGATATATTACCTCAGTCTTTTTGATGCTGATTGTGAGATCATAGCTGTCACATGAATCAGATACTTGAGCCACACCTTTTTGCATTTTCTCTTCTGTTGGAGCACCCTTTGCCATGTCATCAGCAAAGAGGAACTCGTCTAGCACCTCTGTCTGCACCTTAGATTTAGCTTGCAACCTTCTTAGGTTGAAAAGTTTCCCATCAAAGCGATACCTAATAGGTATACCATTGTCACCCTCCTGGAAAGCATCTGTAAGCATGGCAGAAAACATCATGCTGAACAGTGTTGAAGCTAGTACACAGCCTTGCTTAACTCCATTTGTCACAGGAAATGGATCAGAAGACTCGCCATCATTCTGGACCCTTGCAAGCATACCATCATGGAACTGCCGCACCATTGCTATGAATTTGGCAGGACAGCCAAACTTTGCCATAATTTTCCAAAGTCCCTCACGACTGACTGTGTCAAATGCTTTGGTACAAATGCTTTGGTAAGGTCGACAAAGGTCATGTAGAGGTCCACATTCTGTTCCTGGCATTTTTCTTGAAGCTGTCATGCTGTAAAGATCATGTCTATTGTTCCTCTGTTTTTCCTGAATCCACACTGGCTTTCTGGTAGAAGCCCTGACCGTTTGAGGTGTTCATTCAATCGGTTCAGTAGGACCCTAGCAAGGATCTTCCCAGCAATTGATAATAAAGAGATGCCTCAATGATTGTCACAGACTTGAGGATTCCCTTTCCTTTTGAATAGGTGGATAATTGTTGCATCCTTGAATTCTTGAGGGATTGCTTCTTTTCTCCACATAATGTGAAATCACTCTGTCAGTTTCTCTGCAACTGGAAGATCTCCTGCTTTGTAGATCTCAGCAGGTATTGCATCTGATCCTGCAGCCTTGCCAGATGACAGGAGTTTTATTGCTTTCACTGTTTCAGAGATGGTTGGGAGCTCATCAAGCAGCAGATTACATTCCACCTGTGGTAGTCTGTTGATAGTTTCATCATTGATAGATGATGACCGATTAAGGACACCATCAAAGTGTTCAGCCCATCTTTTCAAGATAGCTTCTTTGTCAGTCAGAAGACTAGTTCCATCTGCACTAAGGAGTGGGGTGGTTCCTGAGCTCTGGGGACCATATACTGTCTTGAGTGCATCAAAGAACTTTTTCATGTCCTTTCTGTCTGCAAAGGACTGGATTTCATCAGCCTTTTTTCTCAGCCAGGAGTCTTGCATGTCTCTGAGCCTCGTCTAAACTGTCTTGCATATGTTTGAATAGGCAGTCTTGCTAGAATCTGAGCTGGTATTTCTGAGATAAGCCTTGTGTTTTTGTTGTTTCTCTTCAAGGAGTCCTTGAATTTCTTTGTCATTCTCATCAAACCAATCTTGGTGTTTGCTAGTTACTGGTCCTAGGGAATCCATTGCTGAAGAGTGAACGGTGTCTCTGAAGACTGTCCAGCTCTCATCTACATCTTCTGAACTGTGTTCCAGTGCATTTAAACGGCTGCAGAGATCGTTGACGAATGCTTGCCTCTTGCTGTCTTGTTTCAGCTTGGAGACATCTAATTTCTTTGGCACCTTCTTGCCTTGTGGTCGTCGTACAGGCTGAATGCCCAGGTTGAGTTTGCTGACAACAAGCCTGTGATCTGTCCAACAGTCTGCACAACACATAGTTTTAGTCACTCTGACATCCTGTCTGTCCTTCCTTCACACTATGACAGTCAATGAGATGCCAGTGTTTGGAGCGAGGGTGCATCCATGTTGTCTTTCTGCGAGTTGGTAGACGGAAGACTGTGTTGGTGATCAGTAATTCATGCTCTGCACACTTCCTTAAAAGGAGGAGTCCATTGCTGTTGCACTTCCCTACACCTTCAGATCCAATCACTCCTTCCCAGGTCTGGTGGTCTGTGCCCACTCTGGCATTGAAGTCCCTGAGGAGGATGAGTTTGTCTGTCCGGGGTGCTGCAGAAATCACAGAATCCAAATCATCATAGAACTTGTCTTTAACCTCATCTGGGTTGGTCATTGTGGGTGCATAGGCACTTACAATTGTTTCATGCCTCTTGCCAGATAAGGGAAGTCTCAGCGTCATCAGGCGGTCATTTATGCCTTTGGGAAGTCCTGAGAGCTTGCTGATGAGGTGTGACTTGATGGCGAATCTTACTCCTGCTTCAGGCCGCTCTTCTTTCTTGCGTCCACTCCAGAAGAAAGTGTAGCCAGCACCAACTTCTTTTAAAAGCCCTTCTTCTGCAAGGCGAGTCTCACTCAGAGCTGCAATCTCGACTTTGTATCGGTCAGGTTCTCTACCAACTAGAGCTGTTCTTCGCTCAGGTCTGTCAGAACCAGAACTGTCCATTAGGGTGCGCACATTCCAAGTGCCGATGGTTAGAGGTATCACCTTCATCTTCTTTTTTCTTATTCGACCGCTAAGTGGGATTCCTGCTGATCGCGGTTAACCAGCCAGGAGTTTTGAAGCAGGCAGTTGTTTAGGGCACCTTTTCTAGCCCCTTGCCCATGCTACGGGGGTGAGCAGTGCGATCCTTAAAAGGTCTGCTCAGTAGCTCAGTTCGGCTGCCGAATTCCCCATACTGCTTCGCTCTTAAGGAAAGCGACCATATAGAACCAAGCCGCCTGTGTGCAGGTCTGCAACTACAGCTTCCAGTGTTTCCTCACCTGCTGCTTCGCTGCTCGCCCATCGCCACAAGGCTTTTGTATGATTTGCATATATGTGCTTGCTGTGAATATGTGTTTCTGATTAAGATGACATGCGCTGTGAATTGGATTATAGTGAGGGAGAGGCGCGCAGAGTCAACCTCACTCTCTCATCCTGACCTAGCTGGATCCAGAGGCAAGACAGTGTCAGGACATCTGAAGCTAAGCCCGGATGCAGTGGATGACCATGACTTCTTTTGTGCCTTGTCATGCTCTCTATGCTCCACAACATGCTGCTGCATCGCCATTTGGGCCATTGAATCATAGTAATGATTTCTTCCGCCCCAGCTGCCGAAGTAGACTTTACATAACTGGAACAGGCAAAAACAGGTATGCAGGTTTTTGTTTGGAGTTGCCAACTCCTAGATGGATTGCCGACAAGGGCTTGAGAGCTCCATCTACCCTAGATATTGCTACACAGATTCTGTTAACAGCTATATAGAAGCAGTAACTTAAATGTCTTGTGTAGCTATCTAATACTCTTAAGTTTAAGACTGGTAATAGAATCGGATCTAACCCTGTGTTATCAGAATTAATAAGATCTTTTGAGTTGCAACACCCTGTACAAAGATCTCTTACTCCTAAATGGGATTTATCTTGGGTCTTAGTCTGTCTGCAGAAAGCCCCATATGAACCTTTACATAAGGCTTGTTAACTTCATGTAACGTTAAAAACAGCCTTTCTTCTAGCTCTTGCCACTGCCAAAAGATGTAGCGAGATTCATGCCCTGGAAATGGATTCAAATCATTTAAGATTCAATCAATCTGATGGATCAGTATCTCTGGGTTTCTGGCTAAGACTCAGCTTCCGTCATTTGCCCAGATCCTATTGGGATCCCTAATCTAGCCTGTATATGTAAAAGGGAACACTCAGATAGACTTTTATGCCCGATAAGAGCTTTAAAATTTAAAAATTTAAATCTTAAGATGACTGAACCTTACCGTCAAAATAGAACTAGACTATTTCTACCAATTAAAGGCAAACAAGATATTTCTAAATCCTCTGTCTCGAGATGGATTTCTTATACTATTAAACTTGCCTACAGGAAACTCACCAGTAAAGACTTTCCCTTCTTAAAGATTAAAGCACATGAAATTAGGGCTCTATCTTCCTCTTGGGCCTTTTTCAATAAAGTTCCGCTCAATGAGATTCTTGAAGCAGCAGTATGGAATCAATCCTCTACTTTTGCTAAGTTCTATCCACGGGATATGTCTTAGCTTCTACAAAATTTACATCATTTGGGCCCAGTTGTTGTGGCCAAAAAAGTGGTGGGGAGGGGGGGGGGGGGGGGGTGCGGTGGGGTCCAAGTTAACAGTGGCTTGGATGTCTAAGAAGACTTACAGCCTCCAAACCTGAAGATACGAGGGGCGTTCATTTAATGTTGTCATTGGGGTTCTACAAGGTGCGTTATTAATCCCATTTACATTTCGTTAACTTCAACCTATCGAAGTATTCTTTCTTGACAGAAACAAGTCTCAAAATCCATTATGTAAAGGCAGAGAAGTAGGCTTTTTTAGGTATACCCTGAAGACACAGGTAAATTGCACTACCAAGTGCACTTCGGTATTTATAACGCTCACCAGAAAGGGTTTTCTTTAGTAAAGGAAATAGGAAAAAGTCGGTCGCAGGGACTAAGGTCTGGCAAATAAGGTGGATGAGAGAGCTGAACTACCTTTTCCCCTTTCAAGAAGTTTTGGACAAGAACACACTTGTGAGCAGGTGCATTGTCATGGATAAGACACAGACCTCTTAAACCGGTTGCAGGTCTACGTTTTTCATAGTGTTCCTTTACTTTTGAGTGTATATGACTGAACCAACTTGAACTTTCAATAACTTTTGAAAGACTGAACGGATTAGACCGAAATTTCATCCTGTTATAGAAAATTACTACCCCGTGAAATCACTGCAGTTTCCACATGCTCCATACAGCAATGCAGTATGGTGGGCCATTAGTGACACAATTAAATGAACGCCCCTCGTACATATATTAAAGTAATTAATATCTTATATTTATGTTGGAATGAGCTTTCTCTTAGGATTTATATCAAGACTGAGTTTATTCTAAGAGTTTCCTAAGCCTTAATCCAGAAGTGGAGGGATCTACTTGTTTTTTGTGTTAGAATTGGGAGCTCCTTCCCACCCTTCCCACTTTATTGGTGAATTCTAGCACATCTATAGGTTAATGTATTTTGCAGTCAAAATGAAGTTTTAAAAAGTAAAACATATTTTAACAAGCAAATCTTAACCTATTGATAAGATCATCCCACCTCCCTATCCCCGCTTAGCTCTACCCTTTAAGGCTTTACTTCAAAGAAACTGATACGTTATCAAAAGAGTGGGAATACGTCACACAGGTGACTGCCTAAGGGACTTTTGGATTAAGACTGTATGGGACAATATTTCTGTCTTTTTTTCTGTGGAAGGTATGGGCAGAATAGAATGTAGCACATTATCTATAGGTTAAGAATTGCTTGTTAAAATATGTTTTACTTTTAAAAACTTCATTTTTATCCCCCGACCGATAGGTTCGGGGGATATAGCGATCGCCCTGGTGTCCGTCTGTCCATCCGTCCGTCCGTCCGTCTGTAGATGAAACCTTGTGCGGGCCCATAACTCCTATACCCTTTGAGATATTTTCATGAAACTTTGTCAGGTTGTAGAGGGCATTGGGTAGAAGTGTCACGTGCAAGAGTGACAACTCTAATCGACGGTTCAGGAGTTATCTCCCATAGTCTCCCAAAATTGTAAAATTTTGTGCGGACCATAACTCTGAAACCCTTTAAGATATTTTCATGATACTTCACCAATGTGTAGAGGACATTAAGTAGGCGTGTTGCGTACAAGAAAGACAACTCTAGCTGACTCCGTTTTGGAGACCTCCCTTAGTTGTTAAATCTTGTGTGGCCCATAACTCTAAAACCCTTTAAGGTATTTTCATGATACTTCACGGTTAGGTAGAGGACATTGAGTAGGCATGTCACGTACAAGAAAGACAACTCTAACTGACTGCGTTCTTGAGTTATCTCCCATAGTTATAAAATCTTCTGCAAGCCATAACTCAATAACCCTTTGAGATATTTTCATGATACTTGATCAAGTTGTAGAGGACATTGAGTAGGTTATGTCACATACAAGAACAACAACTCTAGCTGACTCGTTTTGGGAGTTATCTCCCATAGTTGTTAAATCTTGTGCGGCCCATAACTCTAAAACCTTATAAGTTATTTTCATGATACTTCACCAATACGTAGAGGACATTAAGTAGGGGTGTTGCGTACAAGAGTGACAACTCTAACTGACTGCTTTCTGGAGTTATCTCCCATAGTTATGAAATCTTGTGCAGGCCATAACTCAATAACCGTTTGAGACATTTGATCGTTGTAGAGGACATTGAGTAGGTGTGTTACATACAAGAACAACAACTCTAACTGACTCAGTTCTGGAGTTATCTCCCATAGTTGTTAAATCTTGTGCAGGCTATAACTCTTAAACCCTTTAAGATACTTTTATGATACTTCATCAAGTTGTAGAGGACAGTGAGTAAAAATTGTAACTATTGGTTACCCGTTACTCCATTTATTTTCAATTATCTCCCCTGGTGGTAAAATCTTGTGCAGGCCATAACTCTTTAACCAGTGGAGACATTTTAATGATAGTTAGTAGAGATGCTAAGAACATAAACTAGGTGTGTCACAATATGTAAGGACAACTCTGACCTACGGAGTGTTGGAGCTATCTCCCTTACTTATACTGCAGATGCAGATTTATCAGCAATGCATGCAGTAGGCTTTATTAGCTCACCTGAGCCGAAGGCTCAAGGTGAGCTATTGTGATGACTCACCGTCCGTCCGTCGTCGTCTGTTTGTCCGTCCGTCCGTTCACAATCTTTAAACAACATCTCCTAAACCACTGATTGGATTTTGACCAAACTTCACAGGAATGATCCTTGGTTGGTCCTCTTTCAAAGTTGTTCAAATGGTTCCGGTCCATAGCATATCTAGGTCACAGGAGCTAAAAATAGATTTTTTAACTAAAAACTTAAAAAATCTTCTTGTCAGAAACCACTGGACCGATTTCAATATAATTTTGCAGAAATGTTCCTTTGGTGATCCTCTACCAAGATTGTTCAAGCCATTTGGATTCGTGAAAAAACATGGCCGCCAGGGGGCGGGGCTTATTTTCCCTATATATCTACATAGAAAACTTTAAAAATCTTCTTGTCAGAAACCAGTGGACCAATTTTAATATAATTTTGCAGAAATGTTCCTTTGGTGATCCTCTACCAAGATTGTTCAAGCCATTTGGATTCGTCAAAAAACATGGCGGCCAGGGGGCGGGGCTTATTTTCCCTATATAATCTATATAGAAAACTTTCAAAATCTTCTTGTCAGTAACCACTGAACCAATTTCTATATAATTTTGCAGAAATGTTCCTTTGGTGATCCTTTACTAAGATTGTTCAAGCCATTTGGATTCGTCAAAAAAATGGCGGCCAGGGGGCGGGGCGTATTTTCCCTATATATCTATATAGAAAACTTTAAAAATCTTGTCAGAAACCACTGGACCAATTTCAATATAATTTTGCAGAAATGTTCGTTTGGTGATCCTCTACCAAGATTGTTCAAGCCATTTGGATTCGTCAAAAAACATGGCTGCCAGGGGGGCGGGGCTTATTTTCCCTATATATCTATATAAAAAAGTTTAAAAATCTTCTTGTCAGAAACTACTGGACCAATTTCAATATAACTTGGCAGGAATGTTGCTTTGGTGACCCTCTACCAAGATTGTTCAAGCTGTCATGATTCGTCAAAAAACATGGCCGCTAGGGGGCGGGCATATTTTCCCTATATATCTATAAAGAAAACTTAAAAACTCTTCTCGTAAGAAACTGTTGGCTCGAGTTCAATGTAACTTGACAGGAATGTTGCTTTGGTGACCCTCTACCAAGATTGTTCAAGCCGTCATGATTCATCAAAAAACATGGCCGCTAGGGGGTGGGGCTTATTTTCCCTATATATATAAAAAGAAAATTTTAAAAATCTTCTTGTCAGAAACCACTGGACCGATTTCATTATAACTTGGTAAAAATCTTTCCTTGTTGACCCTCTACCAAGATTGTTCAAGTTATCATGATTCGTCAAAAAACATGGCTGCCAGGGAGATGGGCTTATTTTCCCAATATATTTATATAGAAAAGTTTAAAAATCTTCTTGTCAGAAACCAATGGACCAATTTCAATATAACTTGGCAGGAATGTTTCTTTGGTGACCCTCTACCAAGATTGTTCAAGCCATCATGATTCGTCAAAAAACATGGCCGCTAGGGGGCGGGGCATATTTTCCCTATATATATATATATATATATATATATATATATATATATATATATATATATATATATATATATATATATATATATATATAGAAAACTTTAAAAATCTTCTCGTAAGAAACCGTTGAATTGAGTTCAATGTAACTTGACAGGAATGTTGCTTTGGCGACCTTCTACCAAGATTGCGCCCTCATGATACGTCAAAAAACATGGCCGTCAGGGGGCGGGGCTTATTTTCTGTATATATCTGTATAGAAAACTTTAAAATTCTTCTTGTCAGAAACCACCTGACTGATTTCAATATTACTTGGCAGGAATGTTGCTTTGGTGACCCTCTACCAAGATTGTTCAAGCAATCATGATTAGTCAAAAAACATGGTTGCTAGGGGTGGGGCTTATTTTCCCTATATATCTAAATAGAAAACTTTAAAAATCTTCTTGGCAGAAACCACTGAACCGATTTCAATATAACTTGTCAGGATTTTTCCTTTGGTGACCCTCTACCAAGTTTGTTCAAGCTGTCATGATTTGTCAAAAAACATGGCCGTTAGATCTAGGGTGGGGCTTAATTTCCCTATATATCTATATAAGACATTTTAAAAATCTTTTTGTCAGAAACCACTAGACCAATTTTAATATGACGGCAAAATTTGGTGACCCTCTTTCAATATTCAGTTCAAGCCATCATGATGCATGAAAAAAACATGGCCGCTGGGGTGCAGGGCTATAAAATTTATACAAAAATCTTAGATCAGTGAACTTGGCTGAAACTTCAACAGTAAGTATGCAAAGCTGTTTGCTCAGGTGAGCGATATAGGACCATCATGGTCCTCTTGTTTTTCTCATTATTTTGGATTCTTTGTTGAAAATCATTTACTAGCGAACACAAAAATGAGTTTCTCAGACTAACGGTTGAAGAGTTACAGGCCTTGCAGGCAAAGGGCCTTATATTTCTCATTATTTTTGGATTCTTTGGTGAAAATCACTTACTAGCAAACAAAAAATCCAGTTTCCATGACTTACTGTTTGAAAGTTATAATCATTGCAGGCAATGGGCCTTATTTTTCTTATTCTTTTCAGTTTCTTTGTTGAAAAACACAAAATCCAGTTTCCACAACATGGTTTTAGAGTTCTATATCTGATTCACAGTTGTGGAGTTATCACCCACTGCAGGGTTAAACAAGTGTATCCCTTGATAAAATTACATCTCTGATGCCCTAGATTGAAAAAAGATGGCCATTTGCGGTGCGGTCGGGGGATTTGCCATCTCTTCTGATGGCTATTTTTATTTCTTCTGTTTCTTCACTTTCATTCTTGTTCCTCTTTCTTCCCTGTCCCTCTCTTTCATCTCTTCCACTATCTCTTCTATCTCTTTTCTCCCTTTCTCTAGGAGACGACATAAAATGACCCACAATAGCTGACGTGTCATTAAACCCCAACACAAAATAAAAAAGACCTTTAAGGGCAATAACTCCTTCAAGGGGGTACCAGCACAGTAGCTCAGTGGTAGAGCGTCCGCTTTGTGATCGGGGAGGGGGGGTTGGGGGGGCGGGGGGGGGGGGGGTGGGTGGGTGGTGGTGGTACTAGTTGCTCTTTCGCTTGGCGCTCAGCATTAAGAAAATAGAGCTAGAACTGGTCAGCTCAGTGTCAGTATAATGTGACTGAGTGGAATATCATGTCAAAGTGTCTGGGGCATGATATTTCAGTGAGGCAGCACTCTAAAAGTGAGCATTGAGCTCCCTGCCACATCCAGACACCATCGCGATATGACTGAAAGAGGTTGAAAGCGATGTTAAGCCCAAATCAAACAAACAAACAAAACACCTTAAAGGGCTATAACTCCTTGGATACACTTTCAAGGCTATAACTCCTTGGATACACTTTCAAGGGCTATAACTCCTTGGATACACCTTCAAGGGCTATAACTCCTTGGATACACCTTCAAAGGCTATAACTCCTCAAAGGGTACATGATGATATTATTTACCTCCTCTCTTGAATTTTCTCCCTATATGGGAACTACTTATTTCCTTAAAGAATTTTTTTCATTTGTAAAAGGTTTCAAATACTAGAGAAGCAACTTCATGCTTGCTCAAATTGTGTCCCTTTTGAGAAGTATCGGTAAGATCTCCAGATGTATCTTTTCATCTAAAATATATCTCCAGTTGGTTCATACCCAAGACTTTCTAAAATTAGTGCTAGCTGCTCTTTTGCTTAGCACTCAGTATTAGCATGATGAAGAAGAAGGAATGCTATCACTGGTTAAACTTGAATTTCATGTTATTAGTGACTGTTTGTAATACCATGACAGTATATCTAGGGCATGATACTACATTGAGACAGCACTATCGAAATAACATCAGTTCCCACTGTCACAACATGATAGAAAGATTGTTGATAATGGCATTAAACCTCAACTCAAACACACTTAAAGGGAAAGGCAATGTTGGAAAACAAGTATGCCTAACAGGATATAACTTTACAAGCTGAACATTTTGATACAAATTTTGTCAAAATTGACCAGTAAATTTAAGAAAGTTATTTGAGTTTGAATATTTGAAATCTAATTGTCATGGAGGCTGCCATATTTAGGCTTTCTGATGTCACACAGCCCTAATTAAATATGCACAATTAAAATAAAAAGTATATGGATTGATATATATCTTAATAATTCTGAAAATGTTTGCTTAAGCCATAAGCAACTTATTTTCTCTGGTGATAAAAATAATGAAAAGGTTTACTCTTTTCAAATTCTTGAAATCTTTATCAAATATTCAAAATGGAGGCACCAATGTTGGCCATGTTAAAATCTTCAAACTGTAATAACTTTGTTATTCCTTGACCTATTTTGATCAAACTTGTATCAGATTTTATGGTTTGTTAAGACCCTATCCAGATTTTTACTGATCATTCCAGTATAGTGCCTAGCATGGTGACAAGCACATACTTGAGAACCACAACATATGTTTCCTCGGAGAAATAAGATAAGATATCAGTAATTTTTTGTTGAAAAAAAAAAAAGTTTTATCTGGAGCTATGGTTTGGTTTACACATATTCACAAAAACTTCACAGAAGTGAACAGTATGATAAGTAACAGAGTGTCACATTGTCACATTTCTTTCTTCATTTCTAGCATGGTTAGCTGTCCCTGCACTTGTTCATATTGTTCAAGGTTGTGGAGCAGACAGCTTCTACAGTTTCTGTTAGATTGTCAAATAATCTGATATTATGTTAAAGCAATGTTGTATGAGTATTTTGTTAGCTTCAGTGATAGTTGCCTCATTCCATTTTGTTTAATTTTATAGAGCCAGAACTGTCTGAATATGAAAGTGCAGTGGATGAAAGCAGAGATCATGATGTAAGTTCTTTAATGTTTTTCCAAACTCCAATTCCATTTTAATAACATACTCTCTCAGGCTGCATTTTAATATTTATGTGTTGATTCACATGTCTATTCACCCTGTGTTTTGACAGTAGAAGAAGAAATATTTTGCTGGTGATGTAGTCATGGTGATTGTATTTTTTAATCAGAGCAGTCGCTGCTTTAGATAGGGGGAATATCCAGATTATTATTTTTCTTATTTCTTCGTGAAAACATTTGTTATAGGTACTCATTAGAAATTCCCTGTACTGAAGCACTTCTAATGAGTACCTGCAATGTATGTTTAAGTGAAAAATGTAGTAGGTCCAGTGAGAAATGCCTCTGTGAGATGCAGTGAGTAGCGTCAACATGTTTAGTTGAGAAATAAGAAAAAAAAATCAATATTTTTTGGTTGAAAAGAACCACCTTTTCTTGAGCTCTGCATTTATAACAATAATCCTGTTCAGCTAGTGTTGTGTCGATTAATAGAAATAATCAAAAACTAATCAGATAGACTATCGTGTGTTTTTCTTTTCACTATTGATTAAAATGTGGGTGAAAGGTCACATAATGAGACCTTCAAATTAAGACTATTATGAAAGACTCATTGACTAGAAACATGGCTGCAAGCATCTGCTTTGTCTTGAAACAACCTCTATCTTAAATTACCCTAGTTATGCTATTATATGCTGTTGCATTTTTAGTTATGCTGTAATGATTTATTATTTAATGCCAGTTATGGGATATCGGATTGTCAATAATCAATTGATTTTACTTTCCCGATAATCGATTGTGATTTTACTCTGATTCCCAACACTATGTTCAGCTGCAGGTTAAAGGTGAACTCATCGCAGTACATTTCTCAGACAGAGATCAGTATCTTTCAATATAATTTCATACATTCTTAAATGAATAGCTAGGATACGGTAAATGTTCTAAAAATTTTAATACTTTATCAATATGTTTTTGCCTAAATTTTGCTTTTTTAACCCGCTACCCGATAGTGGTTGGGTATTATGGTTTCACTTTTGTGTCTGTGTGTCTGTCTGTTCATCCACCCATCTGTCTGTCTGTCGTACATCTGCCTGTCTGTTCATATTTTTGTTACTGGCAATAACTTGAGTAAATATCAATGGTTTTTCACCAAACTTTGTGCCGGCCTCGGTGGCTCCGTTGGATGTGCATCGGACTGGTGATCAGGAGGTTGTGGGTTGGACCCCCGTCCGGTTGGCAACATTCTTTCGTAGAGATTTGATCATAAAATATTTTCTACAGTCATTCTCTCCCATCCGCTGATTCAAGAAGGGCAGTTGTCAGTTTCTGGCGAAAGAATGTGCACAATACTAGTTAACCACTTAGAGGACTAAGCCTGCCCAGTAAAAGTGTGGTTAGGTAAACTGACTGCATTCGACATGACCCCATTGGGTTGACTGGGCTGTAAAACCTCAACACAAACACAAAAACCAAACTTGGTATGTGCATTGGTATTATGGAGATCTGGTTTGGGCTTGCTAATGGGCAAATTTCGTTAATTTTTGACAGAGTTATCTGCCCAGGGCATAATAATGGTATGGTATTATAGTTTTGGGTTTTTCTTTTTTTTTTCTGCTACTGTTGTGGCTGGTACTTTAACCCTTATCCTGCTGAATGAATTAAGATGCCACATCCATTTCTAATTGTCAGCCAATCAGATTTCTTAATCCAGATTGTTGACATAAATTCACATACTGAATGACAAACAGTACAGTGGCTTCAAAAGAAGCCAGTTGATCTGGATCTACACTGTTTGCATAAGCAGGGCATATCCAGGTTCAGCAGGACAAGGGTTAAGGATAAAGTATAATGAGGTCGAGTTGCTGGTTATATAAATGTTGCCAGTTCTCTTGGTATTCTGGAGAAATAAGAAAAAATACCAATACTTTTAGGTTGAAAAAAGTGCCTTATTAAGAGCTATGCATCTTCTTATAATATAAAAGGGTCAGGTGATGATGATATAGTACATTTTGATATTGCAGGAGGAGGAGGAGACAGAAACTGAAACAGAATCCGAGGATGATGATGATGGTACGGCAGAGGAGGACTCTGGTGAAGATGTGATAGTGGAAGATGAGGATGTTGTCGATGAAGAAAGACAGAGTGGGGATGGAGAGGTATGTCCTATCTGGAGGCATGACATTGGAAATGATACTCTTTGACACATGCATGATCAGGAGGTCGCGGGTTCAATCCCCGCTGAGTCCGGTAACATTCTTTCATGAATATTGATCATGAAATATTTTCTATGGCCATTCTCTCTCTTCTGATTTAAGAAGGGCAGTTGGCAGTTTCTGGCAAAAGAATGTGCACAATACTGGTTAACCGTTAGAGGACTAAGCCTACCCGGTAAAATGGTTAGGTAAACAGACAATGCTCGACATGACCCCATTGGGTTGACTGGGCTGTTAAACCTCTACACAAACAAATAAACAAACTTTGACACATACAAACAGGGAAGTTGGAGACTACAGTCTAGTGAGGATCTGCCGGATTTCCCCATGTATTTAGATTCTAGAAAATTAGTGAGTCATAGGTTTAGAAAAATGTGGTATATGTGGTACCAGATCAATTTGTGTACTGTGATTGATTGTAGTGTTTGTTCTCTGCTGAAGAAACCTTGGATCCTTGGCTGTCTGAACATTGCCTGGATGAGCCTTAGTGTGAGAAAGTGTATCTTATCCCATGCAGGCTCACTGTAAGAAAATGTACATGTATATTTGAGTGAGCCTGTGTTCAAGAAAATGTACCTTTGGACTTCTTCTGATAAGTAAATTCTTATAGAAATTACCTTGAACAGACTCACACAACTGAAAACAGCTGAAGTATCTAGTTTTCTGGGCCAGACTAGCTAAGTTTGGGCAGTTTTGCCTCATCAGTGACCCTCATAAAAATTATAATTTTTCAGAATTCATAAAGTGGGTTCAGTTATCTCAGAGAACCAGAAAATATAAACTACACTATAGTAAAGTACAGGGAGATGTACTGTACTTCCAACAGCTATAGTGAAGATCTGAAAACAGCTGGTGTCAAGTTATCTGGACCAGACTAGTTGGTTTTGCCAAGTAGGCTCTATCAGTGGCCCTCATATAATTTTTCAAAATTACCAGAATGAGCTGAATGATCACAAAGAACCAGAAAATATAAACCACACTAAAGTGAAGTATGGGGAGACTCTTTTACAGCTGCCACATGGCACTGACACCAGCTCTTCTGAAGGTAGATTCTAAAAGTAATGACTCTTGAAAGCAGTGAACACGTCCAGAGAACTGAAAACAGCTGAAGTGTTGAGCTTTCTGGGCCAGACCAGCTGCTTTTGTCTGATTAGGCTTCATCAGTGACCCTCATATTAACATTTAAAATTCCCAGAATGGGCTCAATAATCACAAATGATCAGAATAAGCCTCACTGTGAGAAAACATACATTAAGATGTGCTGATGAACCTCAGTGGGAGAAAGCATACACTAGGATGTGCTGATGAACCTCATTGGGAGAAAGCATACATTAGGATGTGCTGATGAACCTCAGTGGGAGAAAGCATACATTAAGATGTGCTGATGAACCTCAGTGGGAGAAAACATACATTAGGATGTGCTGATGAACCTCAGTGGTAGAAAGGCATACACTAGGATGTGCTGATGAACCTCAGTGGGAGAAAGCCTGCATTAGGATGTGCTGATGAACCTCATTGGGAGAAAGCATACATTAGGATGTGCTGATGAACCTCATTGGGAGAAAGCATACACTAGGATGTGCTGATGAACCTCAGTGGGAGAAAGCACACACTAGGATGTGCTGATGAACCTCATTGGGAGAAAGCATACACTAGGATGTGCTGATGAACCTCAGTGGGAGAAAGCATACATTAGGATGTGCCAATGAACCTCATTGGGAGAAAGCATACACTAGGATGTGCTGATGAACCTCAGTGGGAGAAAGCATAGACTAGGATGTGCTGATGAACCTCATTGGGAGAAAGCATACACTAGGATATGCTGATGAACCTCAGTGGGAGAAAGCATACATTAGGATGTGCAGATGAACCTCATTGGGAGAAAGCATACACTAGGATGTGCTGATGAACCTCATTGGGAGAAAGCATACACTAGGATATGCTGATGAACCTCAGTTGGAGAAAGCATACATTAGGATGTGCCGATGAACCTCATTGGGAGAAAGCATACACTAGGATGTGCTGATGAACCTCAGTGGGAGAAAGCATACACTAGGATGTGCTGATGAACCTCATTGGGAGAAAGCATACACTAGGATATGCTGATGAACCTCAGTGGGAGAAAGCATACATTAGGATGTGCAGATGAACCTCATTGGGAGAAAGCATACACTAGGATATGCTGATGAACCTCATTGGGAGAAAGCATACATTAGGATGTGCAGATGAACCTCATTGGGAGGAAACATTGGGAGAAAGCATACACTAGGATGTGCTGATGAACCTCATTGGGAGAAAGCATACATTAGGATGTGCCGATGAACCTCATTGGGAGAAAGCATACACTAGGATGTGCTGATGAACCTCATTGGCAGAAAGCATACACTAGGATGTGCTGATGAACCTCAGTGGGAGAAAGCATACATTAGGATGTGCTGATGAACCTCACTGTGAGAAAACATACACTAGGATGTGCTGATGAACCTCATTGGGAGAAAGCATACATTAGGATGTGCCGATGAACCTCATTGGGAGAAAGCATACACTAGGATGTGCTGATGAACCTCATTGGGAGAAAGCATACATTAGGATGTGCTGATGAACCTCAGTGGAAGAAAACATACATTAGGATGTGCTGATGAACCTCAGTGTGAGATAATCTACATTAGAACACTTCTTTACCACTATGTCTCTCTAATATCTTTATAAGACAGCTCTTAGAGGAGACATATTTGAATGAAACAGCATTGATACATGTAATTTTTATGGTTTCTCATTGAAAACATGTTGTTGGTATTGAATAGAAATGCCTCACAGGTGTATTTATAATAAATATCAACAACATTCATGGAGAAATAAGAAAAAGATATTTAGAGCTACGATAAAGGACCACACTGATACTCAAAATACATGTTCATTCATACCAATTATAAACATGTACCAGAGTCCGTCAATACCTCATGTCATGATAATGGTTATACAACAGAGAATCTGTAATAAATAAGGGACATATCTTACTTACAGTCCTTAAAAGTATTGTCCCCTCTCTTGAATGACTGCATTCCATTGTTTCGGGAGATCCATAATTCCCGTTGCTGGGCAACCAAGTGTGATACGGTGAAGCTCTGTGGCCACAGCAGCTTTTAGCTCATCTAGATCTTCGAATCTGACTCCCTGAAGTGACATTTTCAGTTTCAGAACAATTTGTAGCCGCAGGGACTTAGATCAGGAGAATAAAATGGGTGCAGCAATAATTCCCAGTTATAGCAGTTATTTACTGTCTTGATAGGATTAGATTTATGTGGCATTGCGCAGTCGTGAATAAGCACAACACCTGTGTTTAGAAGCGCAGGTCGCTTCCTTTGGATAGCTGGTCTCAATTTCATCCTCAAAAGCTCTGCTTAATACATTCCGTTTACAGCCTCTCCAATGGGAACAAAATCTGTGGATAGTACACCTCTATTATCATAGGCTATAATTGTAAGCTGTTTTACATTTCCCTGTTTTCTACAAAATTTCACCGGTCTTGGCAAGTCAGGGGTGTGCCATTCAGAGGATTGTGATTTCAATTCAGGTTCATAACTTCTCAGCCATGTCTCGTCTATTTGCTATGATATGATTTAAAAACTGATCACCTTTATTAGCTCACCTGAGCCGAGGGCTCATGTGAGGTATTAGTATAGCAAGGCTCCGTCGTCCGTCCGTCGTCGTCCTTCATCCACACTTTCAAACGACATCTCCTCTGAAGCCACTGGGCCGATTGGGCTCAAATTTTATCTGTAGCATCCTTGGGCAGGGGGAACAAAAGTTTATGTTTTTTCTGAAAGTCAGAACAACTGGGCCGATTGGGCTCAAATTTTATATGTAGCATCCTTGGGCTTAGGGAATGAAATTTTGTGTTTTTTATGAAAATCGATTTGTTAGTTTGGTTGCTATGGCAACTTAAAGTTTCCATTGACTTATAATGGAGAAAACTGAAAAATGGCATTTACTGCCAAGCAGTTGAAGATATTTTGACCAAACTTTTTTTAAAAATGTTTCTTTTAATATTCTTCTAATAGCCATATGCTTTTATGCCACTGCTTATCATTATTGGTTGCCATGGTAACCAAAATGCCAAAAAATAACTAAAAATACCTTCAAAAATCTTCTTCTCTGGAACCACTGGTCCGATTTGGCTCAAATTTTACATGTAGCATCCTTGGGCTAAGGGAATGAAAGTTTGTTTTTTTATGAAAATCGGCCTATTAGTTTGGTTGCTATGGCAACTTAAAGTTTCCATTGACTTTTAATGGAGAAAACCGAAAAATGGCATTTACTGCCAAACAGTTGAAGATATTTTGACCAAAACTTTATAGAAATGTTCCTTTTATTTATGAAAACCAGCTTATCGGTTAAGTTGCTTTTGCCTACTTTCACTTTCCATGTACTCATAATGGGGAAAATTGAAAAATTTCAATTAGTGACTAACCGTTGCAGGTATTTTGACAAGCAAAACGATCCTCTCTTCCACAACCACTGAAGGAATTCATACCAAATTTTGCATAAAAACTTAGGAAACTATGATCATCATATTTGGGGTTACAAATGTCCCGACTGCAGGCTATGGACTTGGGCAAAAATGCAAGTTGTGAGGAATGATCAAATATACAATTTTTTATGAAAAACATGTTCAAGGGCATGTATGCTCCTCGCCTTAGCCATATACATGTGGAAAAAACCATGCTTTCAGATAAAACCTCCTCTAATACCACTGGGCCCTTTGGGTCCGTATTTCATATTTAACATGTTGGCAAAAGGGAACAACAAGTTAAGTTTTTTTTTATGCAAATCCATAGCTCAGAATGGCTGCCATGGCTAAAAATAGACTTTAAGCAAAATCTTCTCCAAATCAGCTGAACCCATGGCTAAAAATAGACTACACAGAAAAAACTCCTCCAAATTAGGACCAAATTTGGCATAAAGCACTAGGGAATTACCTTTCATGCTTTCATTTCTTTTTTCCATCATCAATTTCTAACAATTCTCCATTAGCACAATTGGCAGGTGAGCGAATTGTGGCTCTTGGGCCCCTTGTTTTCATACCTGTTAAGTGTCTTTTGCTCTCTCTTCCCTATCTGTCATTTGATCTCGAGTCATGTGAATTGGCACCCATCTAGCAGCTACCTGTCGCATTTTCAAATACATTGTCAAAATTGTATAAACCAATCCATGACTTATGCTGACACTCTCTGCTAACTCATCACATGTATATTTCCTGTCTTCATTTTAAAGTTCCTTAACTTTTTCAGTATGAGTCTTACCAGTATCCTGGATAGGCATTCCACTGCGTTGGGCATCAGAAGTGTCAAGTACTCCTGTTGGAAAATGCCTTTACCACCTATACACTGTATTAAATGTATTTGCAGATCCATCACAAGCTTCACATAAGTTTTCATGACTTTCTTTCCCTGTTTTCCCTCTCAAATATTTGATTTTTAAATATGCGTGTTTTCCTCTTGACTGACTGCGACCATGACAAGGGAGACCAGAATGTACTGAAAACCTGGGAATCAGTGCATTAGCATCAGTGTATTAGCGCTTTATGATTATCGCTGATGCAATTACTTGTACAGAAGGCACGCGCTGGATTGGATATTAAATGAAGTTATGCTTTACACTCCCAGGCATTTTTTTTTTCAGCAGACGACAAAAACGGTCAGTTAATCCTTAAACCGCCAATCAGAACTGCAGCAGACAACAAGTTGGCCTCTTTTTTTAGCTGACCTGAGCAAAGCTCAGGGTGAGCTATTGTGATCACCCTCTGTCTGTCATCCTTCGTCCGTCGTCCGTCCTCCGTCGTCAACAATTAGTTTGTTAACACTCTAGAGACCACAGTTTTTAGCCAATCGATGAAACTTGCTCAGAATGTTTGCCCCTATGAAATATAGGTCAAGTTCAAAACTGGGTCACTTGGGTCAAAAACTAGGTCACCAGGTCAAATCAAAGGAAAATATTGTTAACACTCTAGAGATCACATTTTTCAAGCAATCATCATGAATCTTGCTCAAAATGTTTTTCTTGATGATTTCTAGGTCAGGTTCGAAACTGGGTCACTTGGGATCAAAAACTAGGTCACCAGGCCAAATCAAAGGAAAACATTGCACTCTAGTGGTCGCATTTTTGAAGCAATCATCATGAATCTTGCTCAAAATGTTTTTATTGATGATTTCTAGGTCAAGTTTAAAACTGGGTCACTTCGGGTCAAAAACTAGGTCACCAGGCCAGATCAAAGGAAAACCTTGTAAACACTCTAGCGGTCACATTTTTGAAGCAGTCATCATGAATTTTGCTCAAAATGTTTGTCTTGATGAGTTCTAGGTCAAGATCAAAATTGGGTCACTTCGGGTCAAAAACTGGGTCACCAGGCCAAATAAAAGAAAGACCTTTTTAACACTCTAGAGGTGACATTTTTGAATCAATCATCATGATTCTTGCTCAAAATGTTTGTCTTAAATATTTCTAGGTCAAGTTCGAAACTGGGTCACTTGGGGTCAAAAACCAGGTCACCGCACCAGATCAGTAGAAAACTTTGTTAACACTCTAGCAGTCACATTTTTGAAGCAGTCATCATGAATCTTGCTCAAAATGTTTATCTTGATGATTTCTAGGTCAAATTCAAAACTGGGTAACTTTGGTTCAAAAACTAGGTCTTCGGGCCAAATCAAAGGAAAACCTTGTTAACACTGTAGAGGTCACATATTTGAAGCAATCATCATGAATCTTGCTCAAAATGTTTGTCTTGATGATTTCTAGGTCAAGTTTGAAACTGGGTCACTTGGGGTCAAAAGCTAGATCACCAGGCCAAATCAAAGGAAAACCTTGTTAACACTCCAGAGGTCACATTATTTAAATACCGTAATCATCATGAATATTGCTCAAAATGTTCCTCTTGATGAGTTCTAGGTCTTGTTCAAAACTGGGTCAGTTAGAGTCAGAAACTAGGTCACCAGGCCAAATCTAATAAAAACCTTGACACTCTAGAGGTCATATTTTTGAAGTGATCATCATGAATCTTACTCAAAATGTGTGTCTTGATAATTTCTAGGTGAAGTTTGGAACTGGGTCACTTATGACATATATTTCACGGTCGAGTGACTTTCTTAAGTTTTTCTGTTTCAGTTTCTTAGTAATTATTGGTCCTACAGTGATATTTGGCACTTGTGAAGTGTATGTGTTTAGGTCAGTTTCTCTGTAATTATTGCTCCTACAGCCAGTGATACTTAGCACATGCATACATCTTAGCATGGCCTCTTGAGTGCAGTCATCCATATTTGACCTTGACCTCTATTTCTCAGCCCATTAGATATGTACATTGTCTTGCTTCTTAATATAATCATTATGAATTTTGGTAAGAATGTTTGCCTTGATCAGTTCTAGGCCAGGTTCTCAAAGTGCTATGATACTCAGGTGAGCGTTACATGGCCATCATGGCCTTCTTGCTTTATTTGCCATAGAAAACAAGTCCTGACATTTCATATGAATTGTCTGCCAAACAAACGATTCACATGAAAAGTCAAGACTTATTTTCTGAAAATAGAAAAAATAAATTAAGATTGTCTTCTACAAATTTTGCTTGGCACTTTATGGGTAAAATGTGTTCATAACCTTTGATAACATCAAAGCCCTTTTCGGCATTGTTTTACTCAGATTTCACTTATAAATGACACAAGGGCATTTAATGGTATTGTGGCTAGATCAAAGCTGATTGACAGCTACAGTTTAAACTTGAACTCTTAAAGTGCCATGCAAAAATTTTCAGCAGACATTTTAAATTTTTTATTTATTATTATTTATTTTTCAGAGAAAATAAGTCTTGACATTTTATGTGAATCATCTGTTTGCAGATGATTCACATGAAATGCCAAGATGTTATGCTCTGAAAAAAAAAAAAAAAAAGAGTAAAATTGTTTTATGCTGCAGTCTTGATTGGCACTCTAAGGGTTAATCCTTTATCGGTCACCAGGTATAGTAGATGAATAAAAAAAATGACATATGTAAAATGCTCTGAAATAGCCCAATGACAAAATACTGATGACAACTTTGGTAAAACAGAATGTGTAAAATTGGCAAGTATACGGTCATGGCTTACGATTTTTTTTACTGCTGAGTTCTGCAGAAAAAGTGCAAAACTGGGGATGGTACTGCACAAAATTTTGACGTTCCAGTGTATATGCAAAATGCCAGCATTTTCTGATATTTCCTCATGAAAAACATGTTCTGGGTACTCATTTGAAGTGTCACGCTGAGGCACTTCTAATGAATACCAACAGCATATGTTTTCATGGAGAAACATGGAAAATATTTAGTCTGAATACTGCTCTTGTCTATATTTATGTACATGAAATTTTTCAGGAGCAGCCGAGTGAGAACTTAGATGATGATGAAGACAAACAGAATCCTGCATATATCCCAAGGAAGGGAGCATTCTTTGAACATGACATGAGAATAGATCCTGATGCTGATGAAAAATCAGGGGAGACTAGAGGGTAGGAAGATTAGGCATAAGAACTTTAACTGTAACAGGAAATTACATATTACTCATACACTAGACAGTTTACATTGTTAAACTGTTAGATTAAGAAGTTTTTTCTTCTGAATCTAAGGCTTTGGCCGAACTTCAAGACCACTAGGTCAGACCATATTGACACCCTAAATTTGCTTTTTCATCTGGTCTTTCTGAAATGATCTTTTTTCTTTAGAGGCAACAGCACTAAAAAAAGAATCTTGCACTTTTTATAACCTGCCACACAATAGTGGTGGGGCATTAGTTTTCTCATTCCAGTGTCCATCAGTCCACCTGTCTGTCCATCAGTACTTGGTTTCCATTCTCTAACTTGAATAGTTTTTGATGGATTTTATTCAAATTTGTGTGAACATGTGTATCAGGGGTGAGTGGTTTGGGATTGTTAATGGGCAAATTTCATCAATTTTTAGCTCGCCTGAACAACGTTCACGGAGAGCTATTGTACTTCCCTCGGCGTTGGCTTTGGCATCGGCGTCGGCGTCCACAAATGTTAAAGTTTTCGTTAAAGTTTTTAAGACCTCATTATTTCCTAACCTTATCACCGATTTGATTCATCTTTGGTATGATTATACATATTGATCCAAACTTTTGCGCAGTACTATCCCCACTTCCCTAGGTCATGTCAAGGTCATGTCAAGGTCATGTCAAGGTCAAAGTCACAGAATTTTCATGTTAAAATTTTGTCAAAGTTTTTAGGATCTCATTACTTCTAAACTAAATGATAGATTTAGTTCCTGTTTGGTATCATGAAAGATACTGGTCAAAAGTATTTATCAGCACTATCAGCACTCAGGACCGTGACCTTGAGGTCAAGGTTACAGACTTAGGATTTAAATGTTAAAGTTTTCGTTAAAGTTTTTAAGACCTCATTATTTCCTAACCTTATCATTAATTTGATTCATCTTTGGATTTATGATACATATTGGTCTAAAATTTTGCGCAGTACCCTTCCCACCACCCTAGGTCATGTCAAGGTCAAGGTCACAGACTTAGAATTTTCGTGTTAAAATTTTACGTCAAAGTTTTTAGGATCATTACTTATAAACTACATGATGGATTTAGTTCCTATTGGGTCTCATGATAGATACTGGTCAAAAGTTTTTAATAGCACCATCAGCACTCATGACCTTGACCTTGAGGTCGAGGTCACAGACTTAGAATTTCAATGTTAAAGTTTTCGTTAAAGTTTTTAAGACCTCATTATTTCCAGACCTTACCACCGATTTGATTCTTCTTTTGGTATGGTGATAACTATTAGTCCAAAATTTTGCCCAGTTCCATCTTCGCCCCCCTTGTTCATGTTAAGGTCAAGGTCACAGTCATGTCAAAATTTTCATATTAAAATTTTACGTCAAAGTTTTTAGGACCTCATTACTTCTAAATCAAATGATGGATTTAATTTATATTTGGTATTACGATATATACTAGTCCAAAGTTTTTAGTAGCACCATCAGCACTCATGACCGTGACCTTGGGTTCGAGGTCACGTCTTTGAATTTTAAAAATGTTGAAGTTTTCGTTTAAGTTTTTAAGACTTTATTATTTCCTAACCTTAATATCGATTTGATTCATCTTTGGTTTGATGAAAATTTTGCACAATGCAATCCCCACCCCCCCCCCCCCAACCCCCCAGGTCATGTCAAAATCAAGGTCTAAGACTTAGAATTTTCCAGAAACAAAATGTGCACAATATCAGGCGATCTATCCTGTTTGGCGACAGGTCTTGTTTGACAATTATCTGCCCGCCACATGTCTGTATTTCATTTCCGGATGATAGCTTGTGTAAGTATCAATGGATTTTCACCAAACTTGGTATATGCATTGATATTGTGGTTTCGGATTACTAGTGGGCAAATTAGTCAATTTTTGATAGAGTTGTCTGCCTGCCACATGTTTATTTTCTTTTCTGGACGATAACTTGAGTAAATATCAGTTTATATCACCAAATGGTATGTGCATTGATATTATGGAGATGTAAGGGTGTGTGAAAGGATCATTATTTTTCCTCTGTCAGTCAGTTCGTCCATCAGTCCACAGTCCATCCATCTGTCCGTCACACTATCTCCTCCTAAACCACTGAGCAGAATTTAACCAAACTTGCAACATGACTTCACCTCATGGTAAGGGTGTGCCAGAGTGAGTCCCCCCCATCAGCCCATCACACTATTAACAACATTAGCATGGAGCATGGAGATTTTGTGATGGCATGCCATCAACTATGCATTCTAGTTTGGGATTGCTAATGGGTAAATTTCGTCAGTTTTTGACAGTTATCAGCCCGCCGCACGATAATTGTGGGTATTATCATGTTTTTTATGATACCCCCAGCATACAAAGTGTGCCGAAGGGGTATATAGTTTTCCTTAGTTCCATTTGTCTGTTCGTTCGTCCGTCCTTCTGTCCGTCCTTTCGTCCTTGATTTCGTCTGTTAACCCTTTCTATAACCAAGTTTTATTTCGAAGTTTTTTGATTACTTGTAACTCTGCAGCCACTGATAAAAAATTTTCATATTTGGTATGGGGGTACCTGGGAGGGTTCTCTTCTATTCTACATCTATGAACCCCTGGGTCTTACCCCAGGGCGGGGCTAGAGGTAAAAATCTAGGACACCCCAGTAAAGTAGTATATTGCAGTTTGTTTATACAAACAACTTCTTAATAAAGAAGGATGGGCATCAGACATGTTTATCACATCAGCGTTCAGTGTAATAAGGTCAAGGTCATTGTGACCTTATTTCATGCTGCAGTGATTTTGCCTCATATTTTGAAGACTATTTCATGGATTAATGCCTCAGTAAAGTAGTATGTTGCAGTTTGTTTATACAAACAACTTCTTAATAAAGAAGGACGGGCATCAGACATGTTTATCACATCAACATTCAATGTAATAAGGTCAAGGTCATTGTGAGCTTATATTCATGCTCCAGCAATTTTGCCTTATATTTTGAAGACTATTTCATTAATTAATGTAATACTTAGAATGCTGGCTCTGTGTGACACCACGATTGACAGCATAACAAATGTAGGTCACCTGGACCTATATTTCATGATCCAGTAATTTTGCCTTATATCTTGAATTATTTGGGATTATGAATCAGTATGATCCAACAGTTGACCCAAAAGTAAATGTAGGTCACTGTGACCTATATTTCATGGTCCAGTGATTTTATGTTACATCTTGAAGACAATTTGATATATTACTATCATATTTTGGGATTGTGTGACCTATATTTCATAGCCCTGTGATTTTGTCTTATATCTCCCACTATTTGATACCTAAGTGTCATATTTACATATAAATGACACAGTGTGACCCAAACTTTGACCTCAAGGTAAATATAAATCAGCATGACATAAATTTTATGGTCTAGTGATTTTGCTTAATATCTTTTAGATTATTTACTGGATTAACATAATAGTTGGTATAATGGATCAATGTGTTTCAAACTGTGGGCATCTAGTTTGGATGTGCTTTATTTATTCAAAATAAATTGCTTGTAATTGATGGGTTTTTTTGCAGGCGAGGAAAAGTATGTATGTAATTGATGATTTATTGCAGGCGAGGAAAAGGTCGACTGTGGAAGGATGAGACAAAATGGGTACATGATCGTTACTTAGCAGATGAACAAGCTCCAAAATCTCGTCAGGAGTTGATAGCTTTGTATGGTTATGATATTCTGTCTTCTGATAGGCCACCAGACGCTCCACCAAAGATAAACACACAAAGGTAGGTGAAAGCTGCATGACACAGAAGACTTCTTAATGACGAGTATTTGATGATAATCATGGGATCATTTTCTCCAGATTTTCATAAAAACATACATTACAGTCATTAGAATTACCTCAGTGGAGTGATTCTAATGAGTGCCAAAAATGTATGTTTTTATGGATGGTGAAATAACAAAATTAATGTGATCACCGAATACTCTTCCACAACAAGTTATCTGTGACAGACCTCTTAGTCTTTATATTTCAACTTGCTGTATACTTTATAACATTTTGAAGTGCAAGTAAAATATGTTCATTGTTTCATAAATTCGTGCATTTATGATTTAAGGAAATAAAAGCAGACATGGGATCAGTTGTTATCCCCACACTTATTAGCTCACCTGAGCATGAAGTGCTCAAGGTGAGCTATTGTGATCGCCCTTTGTCCGGCGTCCGTGGTGCATCGTGCTTCGTCCATCATCAACAATTTACTTAAATCACATCTCCTCATAAACCTGTTAATGGATTTTGAAATAATTTCAGAGGAATATTCCTTGGGTGACCCTCTATCAAAATTGCTAAAATGGTTCTGCTCCGTTGAACAAAATGGCTGCCAGAGCTAAAAATAGAAAAAAACCTTTAAACGACATCTCCTCCTAGGCCAGTGGGCCAATTTCAAAATAATTTTACAGAAATGTTCCTTGGGTGACTCTCTGCCAATTTTGCTAAAATGGTTCCACTCCATTGAACAAAATGGCTGCCAAAGCTAAAAATAGAAAAACCTTTAAACGTCATCTCCTCCTAGGCCAGTGGCCTGATTTCAAAGTACACCGGGGCGTCCAACTGAAATTGGCTTACAGTTGGGCAAGGCCTGCTATCCTTGTAGCAGGTAAGGGTAGAGGGGGAATGTTTTTATTTCTTCTGTTTCTTCACTTTCATTCCTGTTCCTATTTCTTCCCTAATCGTCTCTTTCATCTCCTCTACTATCTCTTCTATCTCTTTTCTCCCTTTCCCTGGGAGACGACACAAAATGACCCACAAGGGTTGACGTGTCGTTAAACCCCAACACAATCAATCTGATTTCAAAGTAATATCACAGAAATGTTTCTTGGATGACCCTCTACCAAAATTGCTAAAATGGTTCCGCTCTGCTGAACAAACTGGCCGCCCGAGCTAAAAATAGAAAAACCTTTAAACGACATTTCCACTAGGCCAATGGCCTGATTTCAAAATAATTTCACAGAAATGTTCCTCGTGTGACCCTCTACCTGTGACCGGGAGGTTGCGGGTTCGATCCCCGGCCGGGTCATACCAAAGACTTTAAAAATGGTACTAGCTGCTCTTTCGCTTGGCGCTCAGCATTAAGAAAGTAGAGCTAGAACTGGTCAGCTCAGTGTCAGTATAATGTGACTGGGTGGAATATCATTTCAAAGTGTCTGGGGAGTGATATTTCAGTGAGGCAGCACTCTAAAAGTGAGCATTGAGCTCCCTGCCACATCCAGACACCGTCGCGATATGACTGAAAAAGGTTGAAAGCGACGTTAAGCCCAAATCAAACAAACAAACAAGTGACCCTCTACCAAAATTACTAAAATGGTTCCGCTCTGCTGAACAAATGAACAAAATTGCCACAAGAGCTAAAAATATAAAAACCCTTAAACGACATCACCTCCTAGGCCAGTGGCCCGATTTCAAAATAATTTCACAGAAATGTTCCTTGGGTGACCCTCTACCAAAATTGCTAAAATGTTTCCGGTCTGCTGAAAAATGGCCACCAGAGCTAAAAATAGAAAAACCTTTAAAATGACATCTCCTCCTAAGCCAGTTGCACAATTTCAAACTAATTTCACAGAAATGTTCCTTGGATGACTCTCTACCAAAATTGCTAAAATGGTTCTGCTCCGCTGTACAAAATGACTGCCAAAGCTAGAAATAGAAAAACCTTTAAATGACACATCTCCTCCTAGGCCAATGGCCCAATTTCAAAATAATTTCACTGAAATGTTCCTTGGGTGACCCTCTACCAAAATTGCTAATATGGTTCTGCTCCACTGAACAAAATGGCTGCCAAAGCTGAAAAATAGAAAAACCTTTAAACGACATCTCCTCCTAGGCCAGTGGCCTGATTTCAAAATAATTTTAACTTCATAATACATTAACCTATAGATAATGTGCTATTCTCTTCTGTTTTCACACCTTCCACAGAAAAAACGACCTTTCAGTCGTTAATTAAAGTCTTAAACCAGAAGGTCCCTTAGGCAGTTACCTGTGTGACGTAACTCTTCCCGCTCAGTTGATCACGTGTCAGTTTCTTTTCTGTGGACAAAGAAATTCTACAAGGATTATTTACCTGTGATAGAAATTTGGATTATTTCTTTCCTCACGGATAAATTTATGTATCCTTGTGTTTCTTTTGTTTATTTATCACTCCTTTCACTTTCTATGTTATTATTTAAAATTTTCAATTTTCGATTTCACATATTTTTTGACTGGTCTTTTTTCGACATGCGTTTTCGTGACTCTCGCCATTCGGCACAACACTCGTGCGCGATCGGTTCGATAGTCGTGTTTATATATGCAGAATATTTTTGTTCTTTTCGTTCCCGGTTATTCAGCATTTACGATATGTTTTTCCTGGACTTTTATTTGCAGAGATCTTCAGTTCGCTAAAGATTCTCATGGTGGAGAAGCTGATTGTAAAGAACTTGTCAACCCTTGATGGGTTATAAGACAATTCTTTACTGATGGGAGCCCCACCCCATATGGCTATACTGCCGGGGTAAGACCCATCAAGGTGGCATCTTTGGGTACTTAGTATCCGATAAAGTCTAAGTCCACCAGTCACCAGTCACCAGTCACCGGTCATCCAGTCAACAGTCAACCAGGCACCAGTCAGTCAGCTTCACCAGTCACCAGTCAACCAGGTGCCAGTCAACCAGTCACCAGTCAACCAGGCACCAGTCAACTAGTCTCCAGTCAATAATTTAATTATTTTCTGGAAAGACTTAGTTTTTTGACATATTTCACCGGACAAAATAGTCACGTATACTAACTTCCGGTCATTATGTCTAATTATTAAAATTTTTCACTGGGCAAAGTATCAGTAATATTTCTGATACTTATACCCGGTCATATTATTATATTATTTCTGATTTTTCACCAGGCAAACTTTTACAGAAAGTGTCTGGTCAATTTTGCCTAATAATTAATTATCACCGGGAAAAAGTTTAGAATACTTGTGCCCGGTCAGTTTTCATTTATAATCTCCTTTTTTCATCAGACTAGTGTTACGAATACTACTATCCGATCAATTTGTCAAATTACTTGTAACTTTACCGGGCAACAGTTACGAATACTAGTGTCCGGTCATTATGTCGGGTAACTAGTGTCAAAATAGTGATCACTAATTCCCGAACAATCTATTATCGTTCATAGAGCTCCATTCACGTTTAAGTCAATGGATATAGGTTATTATGTGAAATACATAGTAACTTTTTATACATAAAATTCTGTACAGTCTTTCCCGAATCAGACTAGAATCTTTAATATTCCATTGACTTATTATAGGAGTGTAATTCCATTAATATTTTAAATTAACTTATTTTTTATCTCTTTCATCCGCCAGAAAGAGTTAAACTTCTGACTATAACAAAATTTTTACCGGGCAGCAGTTCGTAGACTAGTGCCAGGTCATTCAAATTATGTTTTATCTCTTTCATTCGCTAGAAAGCGGTTAACTTCCGGCTCTAACGAAAATTTCATCGGGAGGCACTTCGTAGAGTAGTGCCAGGTCATTCTAACGAAATTCCACCGGGCAGTAGTTTCGTAGACTAGTGTCACGTCATTGTGTCGGGTTACTAGTGACCGAGTAGTAGTCACTAGTACTCGCTCAATATATTTTTATTTATTAACCACTTTAGACATGTATAGTCTTGGGTTATAGGTTATTGAATGACAGCGATGGGTTCTAATACCTAGTAGCCACTTATATTGTTGAATTCTGTCCAGTCACTTTTGAACTTGACTTAAATTCTATATATATATTTATTATTGAAAATGAATTAAGAATTATCGGTTACGATCAAATTCGCAGTTCATTCACTAAGTGTAGAAGATACTTCCACCTATAATTATATCTCTTTTATTCGCTACAAAGAGATTAACTTCTTACATATTCACCTTATTTGGCTCTTAGAGAAAGGTGAACTATAAAACTATCGTTATTTATAAGAAGACAAATATACACGAAATCTAAAAATTTTTTCTTCTTTCCTCCCCTGCTTTTCTTCTACATGCTCCGTTATGTAATCAGCATGTAATCTAAGGAGTAAATTGACAAGAAAGTAGCAATCGATCTTTTCTACTTTCTATTAATTTTTCATTCATAAGGTATCGGAAATTTACACCAATCAGATAAATAAATTAACAGTTTATTTATTTATTTGCTACCTCCCTAGATTACTACGATTTAAAATTCTAGTTGAGGTACATATTTTCCTTTTGCCTTTTCTACATGGAAAATAGTTGATCCGTTAAACTATTATTCTATTTTATACTATCTTTTGATTGATTATATAAGAGTCTAGGTCAGTCGTGCTCTGTCTAAACTCTGCTATAAAATAATAAATAAGAAGAAAATCTTATATTTAGGCATAGATATAATTCGATACGTTCTTTACTTTGCCTGTTTTATTTTTTCTTCTGGATCATTTAAGACTACGATAGCAATATACCAAATTTTTTGCCTCAGTAAGAATCTATTACGCCGAAGATTCTTCATCTTGGAATAATAATTTTATTATGATTATAATTAGAAATTATTTTGGAAGGTTTAAAACTTATAATTACTAGACCCAATTAATCCTCGTATATTATAGGTCTACTTTATCTTATTGAGGAATAGTTTTGCTTCGATTAGCTCTATACCTCTAATAATTTATTTATAACTAGAGTCCTTGTCAATCAAAATTTTCTCGCACTTTGGTATTGACAATGGATACATATTTAGTAAAGGCATTAATTATTCAGTACGTGACCGATTATTATTGCCTAAATTAGATATTATATACAATATTTTCCTTTTGATTTTTTATTGACTTTGTAACTATTCAGAAACTGCCAAAGTCAATCATTTCCTTCCTCTAAACTTACCGAAGCTCTAGATTATGTTGATATATATTTTTAATATATGCTTAGAGGTTAATTAACGAGAGTTTACCTCATAATAGCAGATATTATTATATTCATATTAATATTAATCAATTTACGGTCTAGGCTTAGACAAAAGGGAAAACATCCTTAATTACGAGCCGGTAAAGAATTAAGATACACTTAATTATCTCTTTACCTCTTCTTTATGTTTACATTCGTTAAAGGGATCATAGTATTTCTTGCTAAGAGTTCAAGCGAATAATGCAAAGATTAATATCTTGATTTCCAGTCCGCATCAAAAATGGTATATATATATATATAGATAAATATCTTTTCCGAAACTGGATATTTATTTATTTTTCCACACAATAGTCATTTCAAGACGTTCCGATGATTTTGAAATGTACTGCTTCAATTTTTAATATGTTTATATGAACTTCACAACATAGTAAGTGCTGCCCCTACGTTCCTGGTCAGATCTTACTTTTGTGATACGTTTTTTGAACATACTGAAAGTTTTCTCCGATTATACATTCGGTAAATAAACTTTCGAGTAGCATTTATGCTTTTAAACATTCAGATTATTTGATAATAGTTGGAGATAATATATTATACCGATATTTATATATCTATCTTCATTATTTATCTTTCTCAACTTACTTTTAAGTTAGATTGACCTTCTCGCTACGTTCCAGGTTTAAATCTAGCTAACATTGTGGACCAGTCACTTTTTTATTTCCTAAACAATATTTTAACAGTTTTCTCAGTATTCAGAGCATAATGACTTCATGAATACTTAGAAATAATTCAATTCTACGCTTGTTAAACAAAGCCTAAAACAAGCCCTAGTTTTTAGAATGGATATTATCCTTCGATTCAGTTCATGGAGATACATCCATTTAGATCCCATTATCTCTATTTCAATCATACAAAATTCTAATGACTAAGTACTCTTTTTCTACGTACGAATACAGAATATCGAGTCACTGTTGCTGCATATTGGTTAAAGATTAAACAAATTTTATCTTAAACCTATATGACGTTAAATTAATTATTATCTCTTTCATATTTTTACATGTTTTTACCCTTCCGTCAGGGATCGTGGTAATAATATTATTTTATTACTCTCTATGGTTTACGCATAGATCTCAAGAGTATATATATTTATATGTATATATATATGTATATATGTATATATATTTTCTTCCTGAATTCATTTGCGAGTACGTAATTTGATATTTCAGGAATTACGAATTATGCAGACATAGATTTTATTCTATTAATATTCAATTCTAAAAATTTGATTGAATATTTATCTATAAAATTCTGGGCAGTAATTTTATAGCGAGTTATATGTTTAATAATTCCTTGCTTAATAAATAGTTACGCTTAACTTTTTATTTATAGCAGGAATTTGTTCAGTAGTATAATTTTAATTTAGTATTCATATATTTCTTACTATTCTTAAATATGCGTATAGAATAGTAATACTATCTCTTAACTTATAAATTAAGTGTTTTAGAGATTATTAATCAGTACTATTGTATAATCTTTCTTCAGAGATTATCACACTATTACTTTTTCTCTGAGTCCTTCTCTTTTTATGAACATTTTGATTCGTCATTACAAAGTGAATTTTTAACATTTCTTGATTTCCATGATTATTTACTCAGGAGTACTTTTCATGGCAATCTTCTGGTATAGAAAGATTCTATCCAGCTTATTTATTATTGCTTAATCTTATCAAAATGGTAAGATTTAGCCAAACTATGACCGTCTTACAGTTAGCTGCGATCAACCTTATTCTTATCTCTCTTATTGTCTGTCAAACTCTAAGTTATGATGTTGACAGTTTCTTCTTTATTATTTTGTCAGGACATCAAATGCTTTTATATGTCTATGACAAAACTAATTGTCAATGGTTTAGGTTGTTCTTTCTTCCCAGCAGTTTTTATGCAAACTCTGTATTATTTTATTGCTTGACTAAAAATTCGTAATACAATTAGTCTAGCAATAGTTTTAACCATTATGTTTGTCTATACCTTTTTCTTCTGATGGATAACTGAGTTATAGTTAAGTTAACTCCATCTACTTTTATTATCTCCCCATCTTTAATTTGATCAAAGGGGAATAATTATACAACATTATGGTTATTTTAAGTCTATGTCTGTTCATCGGAAACTGTCCTGTCGCTCCAATTAACAGAATCTTATTAGTTTATAATTCTAATAGCTTAGACTATTACATTTAGATAGCTTCACATATCTAGAATTTTATCCAAAATATCTATATATGTCAGTTATCTATAGGAAACTCCACCGAGTAGACTTTTCCTTATTTATTCAAGACCCTAGATAGACTACTTACAGTGTATGGTCTTGGCTTTTTGTTTTACAAATTTTGTTTTGAAAATATTATATCTATATTCCTAGCTTACTTTGCGATGGAATATTTATGTTATGTCTCAATGACTCCTTTTTCTTTTTGAAGCCAATTGTTGTTTCCCAAAAAGAAAAAAAAAAGGGGGGAGGGGTGGTTGGGGGGGGGGGGGGGGGGGTAGGGGGGGGGAGGCAATGTTGGGTCTCTGAGACTTAAGAACTGGCTTCCTCTAGAGTCTTACTATTATATATAAGGTTGTTAGATCATAACACCTTAAAGATATGCTATATTGTGAATCTGGATCATTCTTTCTATTAAATATAGAATTAGAATGTATCTGATTCCTTAGAGTTTCCTGAGTCTTTAACCAGAAAGTTTGAGATATTATTGGTGTTAGTATTAGGAGAGCACCTCCCTCCTATTCTGCAAATTCTAGCACATTATCTATAGGTTAATGTATTATGAAGTTAAAATGAAGTTTTTTAAAAGTAAAACATATTTTAACGAGTAATACTTAACCTATAGATAATCAATTATCTCCCTTCGTCCACCCTCGCTTCTCTCTCCTAATTGTGTCTATTGTTTTACACATAAAAGAAACTGACACATGATCAATTGAGCGGGAAGAGTTACGTCACACAGGTAACTGCCTAAGGGACCTTCTGGTTTAAGACGGTTTAATTAACGACTGAAAGGTCGTTTTTTCTGTGGAAGGTGTGAAAACAGAAGAGAATAGCACATTATCTATAGGTTAAGTATTACTCGTTAAAATATGTTTTACTTTTAAAAAACTTCATTTCACAGAAATGTTCCTTGGGTGAACTTCTACCAAAATTTCTAAAATGATTTCACTCTGCTGAACAAAATGCATGCCAGAGCTAATCTTAGCTCAGGTGAGCGATCCAGGACCATCAAAGCCCTCTTGTTTAAAAAAATGATGGTCATATTATGAACACGTCCGTCCGTTTGTCTGTTCGTCCTTCGGTCATGCTAATACTCCTTCTAAACCACTGGGCTGAATTTAACCAAACTTGCTACTTCCTTTCATGGTAAGGGTGTGCGAGAGTGAGTCCATCATTCTGTCCGTCTATCTGTCAAGTCTCTCAACAACCCAGATCAAGGGAACTGATTGGCTGAAAATGAGAAGTGGGCGTGACATCTTAATTTATTCAGCATGACAATTGTTGGCTTCTTCAGAAGCCTACTGATCTGGATCTACACTGTTTGCAAAGGCAGGGCATATCCGGGTTCAGCAGGACAAGCGTTAATACAGGGGGGATGTGATTCTTCCTTTTTTTAGATGGCGGCCATCTTGAAAATCTCTTTTTCCCTTCTTCTCCTGAGCAGAAAGGCCAATTGATTTGAAACTTTGTAGGAACCATCATGGTGATTTGCAGATCAAAACCAGCTAAAATTGTTCCGATAAGAAATCCAAGATGGCCATTGTGGCGGCCATCTTGAAAATCTGTTTTTGCCTTTTCTCCTGAACCAAAAGGCCGATTGACTTGAAACTGGGTAGGATGCATCAGGGTGACTTGTAGATCAAAAATAGCTAAAATAGTTCTGATGGAAATCCAATATGGCCACCATCAAAGATAGCTAAAATTGTTCCGATGGGAAATCCAAGAAGGCTGTCGTCGTGGCCATCTTGAATATCTATTTTTCGCTTCTTCTCCTGAACCAAAAAGCCAGTTGACTTGAAACTAGGTAGGAAGCATCAGGGTGACTTGTAGATCAAAAAAAGCTTAAGTTGTTCCGATTGGAAATCCAAGATGGGCGCCATGGTGGCCATTTTGAAAATCTATTTTTCGCTTCTTCTCCTAAACTGAAAGGCCAATTGACTTGAAACTTGGTAGGAAGCATTGGTGTGACTTTTAGATCAAAAGTAACTAAAATCATACTGATTGGAAATCCAACGGCTGCCATCTTGAAAATCTATTTTTTTCGCTTCTTCTCCTGAACCAAAAGGCCAGTTGACTTGAATCTTGGTAGGAAGCATCAGGGTGACTTGTTGATAAAAATAGCTTAACTCGTTCCGATCGGAAATCAGACATGGCCGCAATATGCCTCCAACTTCTTCGAAGTTGGAGAGGCATACTGCTTCTAGAGCATTTGTCCGTTCATCTGTTCATCTGTGCCGGCCTCGGTGGCTCAGTTGGATGCGCTGTCTGACTGGAGACCAGGAGGTCATGGGTTCAACCCCCGCCGAGGTCGGCAACATTCTTTCGCGGAGATTGATCATGAAATATTTTCTACGGTCATTCTCTCCCTTCCGCTGATTTAAGAAGGGCAGTTGTCAGTTTCTGGCGAAAGAATGTGCACAATACTGGTTAACCGCTTAGAGGACTAAGCCTGCCCAGTAAATGTGTGGTTAGGTAAACTGACCGCGCTCGACATGACCCATTGGGTTGACTGGGCCGTAAAACCGCAACACAAACAAAATCTGTTCATCCGTCCTTCCATTCCGTCACGCTTTTTGATGCATAGCATAATTTTAGACACATGCTTGCTACTGTTTTGAAATTTCTTATATGGATTCCTCATAACAAAAATAGCTGACACATATTTTTTTCTTGAAAGGATTTTGCCCCTTTCCTGAGTTCTTGCCCTTTGAAAAAATATGGATCTAATCTTGTCAGCAAAATATCTCAAACTATTGAAGCTAGAGCCTTGAGACTTTATGAATAGACTGTTAGTGATGAGTGGAAGACCTGATTAACTTTTGAATAAATTTTGAAAAGTACTTCATGAGTTATGGCCCTTTGTAATTTTAGGCATTTTAACTTCACAATACATTAACCTGTAGATAATGTGCTATTCTCTTGTTTTCACACCTTCCACAGAAAAACGACCTTTAAGTCGTCAAATAAAGTCTTAAACCAGAAGGTCCCTTAGGCAGTTACCTGTGTGACGTAACTCTTCCCGCTCAATTGATCAAGTGTCAGTTTCTTTTCTGTGGACAAAGAAAATTAACAAGGAATTTTTACCTGTGAAAGAAATTCGGATTATTTCTTTTCCTCACGGTTAAATTTCTATCTATATTATTATTTGAAATTTTCGATTTTCGATTTCATGTATTTATTGACTGGCTTTTCTTGACATGCGTTTTTGCGACTCTTGCTATTCGGCACGACGCTCGTGTGCGGTCGGTTCGAAAGTCGTGTTTTATATAGTCAGAATATTAACTTGTTCTTTCGTTCCAGGTTCTTCAGCGATTACGATATGATATACCTGGACTTTTATTGAATATTTTTCAGAGATCTTTGACTTGGCGGAAGATTCCCATGGTGTAGAAGCTGATTGTAAAGAACTTGTCAATCCTTGATGGGTTATACGACAATTCTTTACTGATGGGAGCCCCACCCCATATGGCTATACTGCCAGGGTAAGACCCATCTAGGTGGCATCTTTGGATACTTAGTATCCGATTAAATCTAAGTCCACCAGTCACCAGTTACCGGTCAACCAGTCACCGGTCATCCAGTCACCGGTCAACCAGTCACCAGTCACCGGTCATCCAGTCACTGGTCAACCAGTCACCAGTCATCCAGTCACCGGTCAACCGGTCACCGGTCATCCAGTCATCGGTCAACCAGGCACCAGTCAACCAGGCACCAGTCAATCAGCTTCACCAGGCTTATTATTAGTAAATTTCACCGGGCAAATAGTATCGATTCTTATGCCCGGTCATTTTATCATATTATTTCTGATTTTTCACCAGGCAAGATTTACCAGATAGTGTCTGGTCAAATTTTTGACAAATAATTATTTTTTCACCGGGAAAAAGTTTCGAATACTTGTGCTCGGTCAATTTCTTATATAAATTCTTTTTCATCGGACTAGAGTTACGAATGCTGCTGTCCGATCAATTTGTCAAATTATTAATAATTTTCACCAGGCAACAGTTACGAATACTAGTTTCGGGTCATTATGTCGGGTAACTAGTGTCAGAATAGTAGTCACTAATTTATACACAAGTCAAGTCAATGGATATAGGTTATAAAATGGAATACATAGTAACCTCTTATATAATAAAATTCTGTACAGTCTTTCCCGAATCAGACTAGAATTATAAATATTCCATTGACTTATTATAGGAATGTAATTCTTATTAATATTTTAAAATTAACTTATGTTTTCCCATTTTCATTCACTAGAAAGAGGTTAACTTCCGATTCTAATGAAATTTCACCTGGCAGTAGTTTCGTAGACTAGTGCCAGGTCATTATGTCGCATTACTAGTGACCGAGTAGTAGTCACTAGTCCTCGAACAATCTATTATTTTTCTTTGAGCACCGTAGACATGTCTTGTCTTGGGTTATAGGTTATAGAATGACAGCGATGGGTTCTAATACCTAGTAGCCCTTTATATCGTTGAATTCTGTCCAGTCATTTTTGAACTAGACTAAAAATTCTATATATATATATTTATTCTGAGAAAATAAATTAAGAATCATCGGTTACGATCAAATTCGCAATTCATTGACTAAGTGTAAGATACTTTCATCTATATTTAAAATAACTTCTATCTCTCTTTATTTGCTATAAAGAGATTAACTTCTGGAATTTCACCTTATTCGGCTCTAAGGCAAAGGTGAATTCTATAGAATTACCGTTATTTATAAGAAGAAAAATATACACAAAATCTAAAAAATTTTCTTCTTCCTTCCATATTTTTCTACATGCTCCCAGTATGAATCAGCATGTAATCTAGGGAATAAGTTAGACAAGAAAGTAGCAATCGATCCTCTCTACTTTCCAATAATATTACATTCATAAGGTATCAGAAATCTATATGAATTAGATAACTGATTTAAGAGTTTATTTATTTATCTGTTACTTCTCTAGATTACAAAGATTAGAAACTCTAGTTGAGGTACATTTTTCCCTTTCTTTCTGTACATGGAAAATAGCTGATACGTTATGCTATGTTTCCATATTATACTATATATTGATTAATTATATAAGAGTCTAGGCCAGTCGTGCTCTGTCTAAACTCTGCTATAATATAATAAATAAGAAGAAAATCTTACATTTAGGCATATATTATTTGATACGCTCTTTACTGTGCCTTTTTATTTTTCTTCTGGATCATTTAAGACTACGACAGTAATGTACCAGATAATTTGTCTCAGTTAGAATCTATTATGCTGAAGATTCTTCATGTGGGAATAATAATTTTCTATGATTTCGATTGGAAATTGTTTAGGAAGTTTTAAAACTTGTAATCAACTAGACCTAAGCTACTCATATTATAGGTCTACATTATTTTTATTGAGGAATAGTTTTGCTTCGACTAGCTCTATACCTCTACTATTTCACTTTTAACTAGAGTCCATGTCTATCTAAATTTCTCGCACTTTTGGTATAGACAATGGATAGAGATTCAGTAAAGGCATTAATTTATTCAGTACGAGAATGATTATTATTGCCTAAAAAAACATATTATATATATAATATTTTTCCATTTGATTATTTATTGGCTTTGTAACTGTTCAGAAACTGTCAAAGTCAATTATTTCTTTTTTCTAAACTTTTCGAAAGCTTAGATTATATTTATATATTTTAATGCTTAGAGGGTAATTAACGATAATTTACCTCATAATAGCAGATATTATCATATTCAAATTAATCATCCCTTTGTTCTACTCTGTACGTTATAGCTTTAGACAATGGGGATAACATCTTTAATTTCGATTCGGTAAAGAAATAAGATACATTTCATTATCTCTTTACCCTTCTTTATGTTATATTCGTTAAAAGGATCAATAGTTCTTCTCGCTAAGAGTTCAAGCTCTGTTTGTAAGTTATGGAAAGATTAATATCTTACTTTCCAGTTTGCATTAAGAATGGTCCATTCATAAATAAATATCCTTTTCGAATCTGGATATTTATACTTTACACACGATAAGTCATTTCTAGACGTTTCGATGATTATGAAATGCACTGTCTCAATTCATAATATAGAGTTTGTTCATATAATCTTCACAACATTGTAAGTGCCGCACTTACGTTTCCGGTCAGATCTTACTGTTGTGATACATTTTTTGAACGTACTGAAGTTTTTCCGATTATACATTCGGTAAATAAACTTTCAATTAACACTTTAAACATTCAGATTATTGTTAATATTTGGAGATAATATATAATACCGATATTTATATATCTATCTTCATTAATTATCTTTCTCAACTTGTTTTTAAGTTTAGACTGACCTTCTCGTTACGTTCCAGGTCTAAATCTAACCAACATTATGGACCCGTCATTTTTTGTTATAGATAAAAAATTTTAACAGTTTTTCTTAGTATTCAACTCGTAACGACTACATGAATACTGGGAAATATTTTCAATTCTGCGCTTGTTAAACTAAGTTTAAAACAAGCTCTAATTTTTCAATGGATACTATCCTGTGACTCAGTTCAAGGAGATACATCCATTTAGATCCCATTATCTTTATTTCAATCATACAAAATTTTGATAACTAAGATCTCATTTTCTACCTACGAATACAGAATAATGAGTCACTGTTGTTGTATATTTGGTTAAAGATTGAAAGAATTTTATCTTAAACCTATATACTTTTAAATTAATAATTTCCTATATTACTATTCTTAAATATGCGTATAGAATAGTAATTCTATCTATCATCTTATATATTAAGTGTTATAGAGAGGATTAATCAGTACTATTGTATAATCTTTCCTCAGAGATTATCACCCTTTTACATTCTTTCTGAGTCCTTCTCTTTTCTGAACATTTTGATTCCTCATTACAAAGTGGACTCTTAAAATTTTCTTGATTTCCATGATTATTTACTCAGGAGTGCTTTTCATGGCAATCTTCTGGCATAGAAAGATTCTATCCAGTTATTTTCCTTTTGATTAATCTCAGCAGTATGGTAAGATTTAGCCAAAATATGACTGTCTTACAGTTAGCTGTGATCAGCCTTTTTCTTCCCTCTCTTATTGTCAGTCAAACTTTACGTTATGATGTTGGCAGTTTTCTCCTTTTATTATTAAAGGACACGAAACGCCTTTATATGTCCAATGACAAAAGTATTTATCAAATGATTTAGATTGCCTTTTTCCTCACAGCACTCTTAGGCAATCTCTGTTTTATCTTATTGCTTGACTAAAAATTAGTTAATACAAATAGTCTAGCAATAGTTTAAACCATTAATTTTGTATATACCTTTGCTTCTGATGGATAACTGAGTTACAGTTAAGTTTAGTCCATCTACTCAATTATTATATCCCCTTCTTTTAGTTTGATCAAAGGGGAATAATTATACAACATTATGGTTGTTTCAAGTATATGGTCTGTTTATTGGAAATGGTCCTATCGCTCCACTTAAACAGACTTTAATTACTTTATAATTCTAATAGCTTAGACTATTACAATTAGATAAGCTTCACATATCTAGAATTTTATCCAAAATTTCTACATATGTCAGCTATCGATAGGAAACTCGACGGAAACTCCTCCGAATAGACATTTCCTTATTTAAATCAAGCATCTAAATAGACTTCTTATAGTGTAGGTTTTTGTTTGACAAAATTTGTTAGGTCTCTGAGGCTTAGGAACTGGCTTCCTCTAAAGTCTATATAAGGTAGTTAGATCATAACACTTTAATGATATGTTATATTTGTGAATCTAGATCATTCTTTCTATTAAATATAGAATTAGAATGTATCTGATTCCTTAGAGTTTCCTGAAGTTAATCAGGTTATCTTCAGGATTTGATAACCAGAAGTGTGGGATATTATTTATTGGTGTTAGAATTAGGAGAGTTCCTCCTTCCTATTCTGCAAATTCTAGCACATTATCTATAGGTTAATGTATTGTGAAGTTAAAATGAAGTTTTTTAAAAGTAAAACATATTTTAACGATCAATACTTAACTTATAGATAATCAATTATCTCCCTCCTTCCACCCTCGCTTATCTCTCCTAATTGTGTCTATTGTTTTACACATAAAAGAAACTGACACGTGATCAATTGAGCGGGAAGAGTTACATCACACAGGTAACTGCCTAAGGGACCTTCTGGTTTAAGACTTTATTTGACGACTGAAAGGTCATTTTTCTGTGGAAGGTGTGAAAACAGAAGAGAATAGCACATTATCTATAGGTTAAGTATTGATTGTTAAAATATGTTTTACTTTTAAAAAACTTCATTTTTACCTTGTCCGCAAAATATCTAAAAAACTGTTGGAGCTAGAGCCTTGAAACTTGGTGAATAGATTGGTAATGATGAGTAGATGACCTGATTAACTTTTGAATAAATTCTGAAAAATATTTCATGAGTAAAGGCCCTTTGTAAATTTAGGCATTTTTCTTTGTCAGCAAAATATCTAAAAAACTATTGAAGCTAGAGCCTTGAAACTTGATGAATAGACTGGTAGTGATGTGTAGATGACCTGATTAACTTTTGAATAAATTCTGAAAAAATACTTCATGAGCTATGGCCCTTTGTAATTTTGGGCATGTTTACCTTGTTAGCAAAATATCTCAAAAACTGTTGGAACTAGAGCCTTGAAACTTTGTGAATTGATTGGTAATAATGAGTAGATAACCTGATTAACTTCTGAATAAATTCTGAAAAATATTTCAAGAGTAATGGCCCTTAGTAAATTTGGGCATTTTTCCCTTGTCAGCAAAATATCTCAAATACTGTTGGCGCTAGAGCCTCATAACTTGATATATAGATTGGTAGTGATGAGAAGAAAGTTGGAGGGGCCTGTTGCTTCTGGGCATGAATAATGTCCCTTTGTAAATTTGGGCATTTTCCCTTGTCGGCAAATTATCTAAAAAAACCTTTTGGAGCTAGAGCCTCATAACTTGATGAATAGATTGGTAGTGATGAGAAGATGACCTGATTAACTTCTGAATAAATTCTGAAAAATATTTCAGGAGTTATGGCCCTTTGTATATTGGGCCATTTTCACCTTGTTCTCAGTAGCAGGTGGCTGTGAACTTTCAACCACAACATGTGTGAAAACGACCTGGAAGAAGTTCAAGGACCTGCTACCAGTTCTCTCTTCACACCACCTCTCATTCAAGACACATGGCTGTGTGTACAGCTCTTGTGTGCAGAGGGCAATGCTCCATGCCAGTGAGACTTGGCCATTGGCAAAACCAAACCTCCAACGTCTGCACTGGAATGACAGGGCAATGATCAGACAGATCTGCAATGTCAGGCCGCAAGATGTTGTCACAACCAGGTTCAATGAGCTACTTGCGCAGCTTGGCATTGAGGATCTGGACCTCATTCTGAAGGAAAGAGGGCTCATGGTATGGACATGTGGAACACTCCGATGGTGCAGTCAAGACAGCTTTTCACATACAGGTTGAGGGAAAGCATGGGCCTGGGAGGCCCAAGATGACATGGAACCAGCTGACAGAGACGGATTGCAGAGAGTGGAAGCTCTCGGCTATCAACTCTCATGATAGAAATATGTGGAGATCTGGTGTGAGATCTGCCATGCGTGCAGCAAGCCAGCTATCTGGAATGGGGCCCACTGATGTGGATGTTGCCCCTGTACCTGCACGTTGATCAAAAATCCGATTATGATGATATGATGATATTATCTTTAAAGGCAAGCATATGGTTGGGGGGGCATAGTGTTTTACAAACACAATTCTAGTTTTTAGCTCACCTGGACAAAACTACAGGAAGAGCTATTACACTACCCCAGTGTCAGCTTTAACAAAAATGTTATAGTTTTATGTCAAAGATTTAAAAGACCTTATATTTTCCAAATCCTGAGATGGATTTAGTTGATATTTGGTATGATAATAGATGTTGGTCCAGAATTTTATTGAGCACTATCCACACCCCTGCTTATGACCTACGAGTTAAGGTCACGGACTTAGAAATTTTATGTTAAAGTTTTGTGTCAAGATTTTAAAGATCTAATGGACAAGCACAAATTCAGGCAAGCTGTCCTGTCTGGTGACACGCCTTGTTGTTAAATATTGTTTTATTAGAACTTAATCCTTACGTTGTCTGTTTGACAGGGGTCCGAGGAATCGAAAGTTCCAAGATTTTGTTCCCTCAGATGGGGATAGAGTGAGGAAACCAAGGTATAGCTCAGACAGAATTAAAGATCAGTATGATAATAATTACCCACCTGTTCAAACAAACTATGTTGATGATGGCCAACAACCTAGGAGACAGGATGATCGGCGAGGCCGAGGACAGGGAGGTTGGCGAGGGTCAAGAGGAGGGGGTCGTGGTCAAAGACGGAATTATTCTGATCTTCAGGATGAGATTTCTCAACGGAATAGACAGTATGGTTATAAGGAAAGGGGCTCTGATTATAGAAATGAAGATAATTCTAATTATCAGGAAAGCTTTAGTTCAAATAAGAATACTGAGTACATGGGTGGAAAGAGTAGGTATGATAACAGTGAATCTTATCAGGACAATAGGAACAGAAATAGAGATTATGATAGAGAAAACCAGGATAACAATGATTATTACAGAAACAGAGATAACTATAGAGGAAACAGAGATAGGTACCAAGGAAGTAGAGATACCTACCAAGGAAATACTGATAACTTTCAAGACAAAAGGGATAGCTATAGGGAAAATAGAGAACCCAGAGGCAGGAGGGAGAATTACAGGGGAAATAGAGATTATCAAGAAAGTAGAGATAATTACAGGGTAAATAGAGATAATTATCAAGAAAGAGATAATTACAGGGGTAATAGAGATAACTATCAAGAAAGCAGAGATAATTACAGGGGAAGTAGAGATAATTATCAGGAAAATAGAGATAATTACAGGGGAAATAAAGATAATTATAGATATGAAAGAAGCAGTGATGTCAGCCAAGACAATAGGAATACAAATTATAGGGAAGATAGGCAAAACAGAAGGTTTTATGGAAATCAGGATATTCCTGATAGAAATAAGAGTAATTTTGATAATTCAGAAATCGAACAGGGAAGTGGAAAGAGAAGATTTAGTAATGAGCGGGGAAATAGGGAGTTGAGGGAGGAAGTGCGAGAAAGAAGATCAGATAACACAGAAGCTAGGAAAAATGGTAATACTGAACAAAGAGAAAATGTGGAACGGCAATATTTAAGGCCAGAGTCTACAGAATTAAGGTCACAGGCATATGATAAAATGAAGTCTTATTACACATTATCACCAGTGACTGATGATGAAAAATTACTAAATGAGGGTTTAGAATTGGAGAACTCTGCAAGCAGCACATTAATTAGAGATGCGATGGAAGATTTAAATGTAACAGTGTCTGACTTGGGGAATAGAAAGGCCTTCACAAAGGAGAAACGAGGTTATGCGGGAAAGCAACAAGAAAACACAGGAACTACTATAGGTAAAGGAATGGGCAATATGACTGCAGAAGATGAAAGTGATAAGAAAAAACAGCAGTATGGTAAGTGTTACTGTGGATGGCAGATGGTTTGTTGTTTGATGTCTGTTTGGTTTTATTCAAGTTATTTTGAGCTAGTGGTGGAGAGAAGCATGGTTTGTGTGCTGTAGAATAATGGGAACATTTGAGGTTATTAATAGAAGTACATTGAGCTAGTGGTGGAAAGAAGCATGATTTGTGTGCTGTAGAATAATGGGAACATTTGAGGTTATTAATAAAAGTACATTGAGCTAGTGGTGGAAAGAAGCATGGTTTGTGTGCTGTAGAATAATGGGAACATTTGAGGTTATTAATAAAAGTACATTGATCTAGTGGTGGAAAGAAGCATGGTTTGTGTGCTGTAGAATAATGGGAACATTTGAGGTTATTAATTGAAGTACATTGAGCTAGTGGTAGAAAGAAGCATGGTTTGTGTGCTGTAGGATAATGGGAACATTTGAGGTTATTGATAAAAGTACATTGAGCTAGTGGTGGAAAGAAGCATGGTTTGTGTGCTGTAGAATAATAGGAACATTTGAGGTTATTAATAGAAGTACATTCAGCTAGTGGTGGAAAGAAGCATGGTTTGTGTGCTGTAGAATAATGGGAACATTTGAGGTTATTAATAAAAGTACATTGAGCTAGTGGTGGAAAGAAGCATGGTTTGTGTGCTGTAGAATAATGGGAACATTTGAGGTTATTAATAAAAGTACATTGAGCTAGTGGTGGAAAGAAGCATGGTTTGTGTGCTGTAGAATAATGGGAACATTTGAGGTTATTAATAGAAGTACATTGAGCTAGTGGTGGAGAGAAGCATGGTTTGTGTGCTGTAGAATAATGGGAACATTTGAGGTTATTAATAAAAGTACATTGAGCTAGTGGTGGAAAGAAGCATGGTTTGTGTGCTGTAAAATAATGGGAACATTTGAGGTTATTAATAAAAGTACATTGAGCAATTGGTGGAAAGAAGCATGGTTTGTGTGCTGTAGAATAATGGGAACATTTGAGGTTATTAATAGAAGTACATTGAACTAGTGGTAGAAAGAAGCATGGTTTGGTTGCTGTAGAATAATGGGAACATTTGAGGTTATTAATAGAAGTACATTGAGCTAGTGGTAGAAACAAGCATGGTTTGTATGCTGTAGAATAATGGGAGCATTTGAGGTTATTAATAGAAGTACATTAGTACCATAATTTTGTGTTGTATAAACCATTTGTAAACAAGATGTTGATAATACTGGAATACAGATGAAAACCCAAGACCTGAAATTCAAAAACATTAAACACCCTTCAAACACAGTTTGAGAGTGGGGTATGGAAGGAATATATGAGCTAAGAGGGGGGTACATAATTCAGGGGAGTATATTTGAACTTTGCATCAGAAGTTTATCAAATCACTCTGGAGATTATCAATTAAATATGTATGTATGGTTTCTTTTGCTGCTTACACTTTGTGAAGTAATGACGAAAAGAAAAATATATATATATCATTGAACATTTCTGACCAGTAAAGGTCCAATATCAAAGACGGCTACCCTAATTCTAAATGGTAAAATTCTGTAAGGGGACTGAATACATTTAGTAGATTTTCCACAATAATTTACAAGAGAGACAAGCTTTGTGACATCTATTTTATTTAGTGGACCCCCAAGTCCCTTCAGAAAAGATCTACTCTTAAAGGAGAAAAAAAAATGCTCCTTTAGGGGGCATAAATATATGTCCAAACAATATTTTAGCATTGTTATTCCCCTTGGGATAAAATTCTCACCAATTAGACTAGACCTCTTTCTAGAAGGGAGTCAAAAACAATTTTGACATAGTCACCTCCCCTCCTACGAAACCACAAGGCTGATTCAGTTGAAAATGCTTATAGAGTGGTCTTATTACAGGAACTTCAAGCCAAAATAACCCCGGCTTTTTTGTTTTCTTTACTATATTATAACATGGAAACTTTGGGTGCCTTGCATAGAAAACTAGGCCCTTTATTTTAATAGACTAGAATCTGAATATTGTTAGATTTAAACTCAATTTAGATTTATATTAACCCTTAAAGCACCAAGCAAACTTTGTACCTGATGACATTCTAATTTGTTTTTATTTTTCAGAGAAAATAAGTCTTGATATTTCTTGCTTTGGCAGACCATTCACATGAAATGTCAAGACTTCTTTTCTGTAAGAGAAAAAAATAAAAAGTTGTCTACTGCAGTTGTGATTGGCTCTTTAAGGGTTAAATCCAACTGAAGAATCTACTACACTGTGAGATACCCCAGGTTTACATATAAAGTTATACTGGAAAGGTAGGAAGCTTAGCACAGAGAAATTCTTCAGATGTTGAGACAAGAATCTGTCGGTTTGGTGAAATATGATTGAGAACTGCTGTTCAAGACTAAATACAAGTTGAATCACAACTTTTGCCGGGATTGAACACGAAATTGTTTCTGTGTTCATTCTCGCCTTCAGTTGATTCAAGAAGGGCAGTTGTCAGTTACTGGCGAAAGTATGTGCCCAAGTACTTGCTTACCACTTAGGGGACAAAGTTTACCCAGGAAAAGTGTGAATAGGTTGACTGAACAGGTACCGACCTCGGTGGCTCAGTTGGATGCGCTGTCCGACTGGAGACCAGGAGGTCGCAGGTTCAACCCCCGCCAAGTTCGGCAACATTCTTTCGTGGAGATTGATCATGAAATATTTTCTATGGTCATTCTCTCCTTTCTGCTGATTCAAGAAGGGCAGTTGTCAGTTTCTGGCGAAAGAATGTGCACAATACTGGTTAACCACTTAGAGGACTAAACCTTCCCAGTAAACGTGTGGTTAGGTAAACTGACCATGCTCGACATGACCCCCATTGGGTTGAATGGGCTGTAAAACATCAACACAAACAAAGACTGAACAGATGGACATTTCCTTAACAGTGTTGACTGGGGCGTAAAACGCCAACTCAGACAAATACAGGTCGAAACCTCACCTTGCATATTGACACCTTAGTGATCAAGTGAGTGAGTCAGATCTATTTGGATCTCTTGTTGGAATTAACACACACACACACATGTTCTTTTGGAGAATATATGGCAATCTTACATGTTTACCATAAATATTGAGATACCTTAAAACCTTATCATACTGAAATGTCCATTTTACTACCTGTTGATATGTACAATAACAGCTGCATGAGTGGCAAACAATGTAGACCCTGATCAGTGACATGTTCTGAGGTGTCTGTACTGGGTCTGTATTGTTTGCTCAAGCCAGTCTCAATATTAATGGTAAATACAGTAGTTTTAAAGATTTTATTTTAGGCTCTCTGTATGAGTCGTGTAGTCACTCTGGATGAGCCTTGGCATCCACATATAATCAATGTTCAAATAAACTTATCTTTGTACTGTGAGGCTTCAATTCCCATACATGCTACACCAGACCAGTGATATTGTGTATATGTGAACAGTGCAGGGAAGTCAAGTGTACAAGTACATTCTAAAATACTGTTTGGTTATGTAAATGTATACTTGTATTTTTGATTGCTTCAAACCATGTAGTCAGTGAAATTAAAAGTGATATGTGTAAACTAATGTTGTCATTTTGCTCGGCAGCAAACCGCCACCAGCCAACATTGCCTCCTAGACTTCAACAGCAGGAGAGAAAGAAACATGTTCAGCCTGCCCAATCTCCGGCACCAGAGAAGGCTGACCCTGCTCAGAAAGGAAGTTCTAAACGTTACTCATCACAGCGACAGAGAAATGTCCCTGATGTTCCCGGATTTCAAGAACCACCTGTGGTTCCACCTCCTGTAGGTCAGGTTCCTGTACCAAAACTCACTGAGCCATCATATTTTAATCCAGGTAAGTTCATATCAACATCATTTGGAAAGACGTTTTCCCTGTTGTAAATTGGGAATAAAATAAAAAAAAATCAAAAACAGAGTGTTGCATCTGATTAGAGTCTGCATTGTTTTCCAGTCATCAAGTAGTGTTAGACACATCAGTAGGCAGTGAAATGGACTTGTTCACTGTTTGCCAGTCATCAAGTAGTATTAGACACATCAGTAGGCAGTGAAACGGACTGGTTCACTGTTTGCCAGTCATCAAGTAGTGTAGGCAGTGAAATAGACTTGTTCACTGTTTGCCAGTCATCAAGTAGTGTTAGACACATCAGTAGGCAGTGAAATGGACTTGTTCACTGTTTGCCAGTCATCAAGTAGTGTTAGACACATCAGCAGGCAGTGAAATGGACTTGTTCAAGTTTCAAGGGAAGTATAGGGTTAAGGTCTCCGAATATTTAGGGTATATGGGGCAACTTGTGTTGTATTTATTTTAAAGAATTTGGGAAGGTCTGCATCTGGGATGTAAATGGTCATAGTTTGTATGTTTTCACTTAATCACTTTTCTTTTTAGCTCGCCTGTACGAAGTACAAGGAGAGCTATTGTAGTCACCCCGGTCGTCCACGTTTGCGTTTGCGTTTGCGTTTGCGTTCCCGTTCCCGTCACACTGTGTTAAAGTTTTTCAAATGCTTATATCTCAACAGTCACTCCTCACAGAGGCATCAAATTTGGAACTTAGGTACCTTGGAGGGTCTTCTGAGATTCCAAGAGAATAAACCCCTGGGTTCATGCCCCTGGGAGGGGCTAGGGGTCAGAATCTAGGACACCTTTGTAATACTGTGTTAAAAGTTTTTCAAATTCTTATATCTTGACTTTCACTCCTCATAGAGCATTCATATTTAGAATTTGGGTACCTGGACGAGTCTTCTGAGATTCCAAAAGAACATACCCCTGGGTTCATACCTCAGGGTGGGCCTTGGGGTGGGGCTAGGGGTCAAAATCTAGGGCACATTTGTAAAATCTTATATGCCTACAGGTTATAGACACAACTGGTTATACATCAGCTAACTATGTGACATCAGTTTAAGTGTAAGAGAGTGAAGGTCATGGTGACCTACATTTTACGGTCAAGGTCACCTAGATTTCACGGTCCAGTGATTTTGCCTTATATCTTGAATACTATTTGTTGGATAAATGTCACACCTGGGATATTACTTCCATGTGACCCAATGAATGACCACTTACTATATCTAGGTCATTGTGACCTATATTTCATGGTTCAGTGATTTTGCCTTATATCTTGAATACTTTTTGTTGGTTAAATGTCACACCTGGGATATTACTTCCATGTGACCCAATGAATGACCACTTACTATATCTAGGTCATTGTGACCTATATTTCATGGTTCAGTGATTTTGCCTTATATCTTGAATACTATTTGTTGGATAAATGTCACACCTGGGATATTAGTTCCATGTGACCCAATGAATGACCACTTACTATATCTAGGTCATTGTGACCTATATTTCATGGTTCAGTGATTTTGCCTTATACCTTGAATACTATTTGTTGGATAAATGTCACACCTGGGATATTAGTTCCTTGTGACCCGATTATTGACGTCAAAATATATCTCTGTTGGTGTGACCTATATTTCATGGTTCAGTGATTTTGCCTTATATCTTGAATACTATTTGTTGGATAAATGTCACACCTGGGATATTAGTTCCTTGTGACCCGATTATTGACGTCAAAATATATCTCTGTTGGTGTGACCTATATTTCATGGTTCAGTGATTTTGCCTTATATCTTGAATACTATTTGTTGGATAAATGTCACACCTGGGATATTACTTCCATGTGACCCAATGAATGACCACTTACTATATCTAGGTCAATGTGACCTATATTTCATGGTTCAGTGATTTTGCCTTATATCTTGAATACTATTTGTTGGATAAATGTCACACCTGGGATATTAGTTCCTTGTGACCCGATTATTGACGTCAAAATATATCTCTGTTGGTGTGACCTATATTTCATGGTTCAGTGATTTTGCCTTATATCTTGAATATTTGTTGGATAAATGTCACACCTGGGATATTAGTTCCATGTGACCCAATGAATGACCACTTACTATATCTAGGTCATTGTGACCTATATTTCATGCTTCAGTGATTTTGCCTTTTATTTTTATTACTATTTCATGGAGAATTGTCATACCTGGATTATTATATCTAAGTGACAAAATAATTTACATACAAATACATCTAGGTCAGTGTGACCTATATTATATGGCTTAATGATAAAAATGTTACAATATAAAATGTACCCAGCAGGCGAGCTCGCTGTCCTCCGACAGCTCTTGTTATGGTTAGCATTTATTTTTGTTGCGTTTCATGGATTTGATTGAAACTGCATGCACAGCTATTGTTAGGATCTGATTTGCAATCATTTTTGTCCCCCGCCTTTTCGAAAAAAAGCGAGGGGACATAGTATTCGGCTTTCCGTGGTGTGTGGTGCGTGGTTCCGAGTTTATAGTAGGTACCTTGTGAGTGCAACTCCTCCTACAGTTCTGAAATTCTACAGGTGTCTTCATCATGGTCTGAAGATGTGCATGTGCTTTTTACAGAATCCTTAAATAAATTTTTTTTCACTTTTTTTTCACATTTTTAACTTAGACTTTTTTTGCATGGTTCCGAGTTTGTAGTGGGAACCTTGTGAGCGCAACTTCTCCTACAGTTTTATACCGATCCTTCTGAAACTTCACAGGTATCTTAATCATGGTCTGAAGATATGCATGTGCTTTTTACAAAATCTTGAAATAATTTTTTTTCAAATTTTTCACATTTTTTAACTTTGACTTTTTTTCATGCTTCAATACTATGAAAGTGTATATGTAGTAGGTACCTTGTGAGCGCAACTCCTCCTACAGTTTTGAACCGATCCTTTTGAAAGTTCACAGGTGTTTTAATCATAGTCTGAAGATATGCATGTGCTTTTTACAGAATCCTTAAATTATTTTTTTTCATTTTTTCACATTTTTAACTTAGACTTTTTTGCATGGTTTCGAGTTTGTAGTGGGAACCTTGTGAGCGCAACTCCTCCTACAGTTTTATACCGATCCTTCTGAAACTTCACAGGTATCTTTAGCATGGTCTGAAGATATGCATGTGCTTTTCACAGAATCTTGAAATAATGTTTTTCAAATTTTTCACATTTTTAACTTAGACTCTTTTTCATGCTTCAGTACTATGAAAATGTATATGTAGTAGGTACCTTGTGAGTGCAACGCCTCCTACAGTTTTATACCATTTCCACTGAAACTATACAGATGTTTTAACCATAGTCTGAAGATATGCATATGCTTTTTACAGAATCTTGAAATTACTTTTTTTTTTTACTTTTTTCACATTTTTAACTTTTAATATAGACTTTTTTTAGGCTTCAACACTATGAAAGTGCATATAGTAGTAGGTACCTTGTGAGCACAGCTCCTCCCACAGCTTTTTGTTTGTTCAGTTTACAGGCTTTCAAATGGATCTTTAGTCATTTGTCATTGGGCCTTCTGATGCCCAAGCCACCAGTGTCTACAGCGCTTTGATTGCAATAATAAGCTTGTCTGTAGCATATCTCTTAAAGTATTTTACTCTTTCACTAACATAACCCTCCCACTACTGCGCATCTTCGGGGAGCATTCTTCGGTTTCACCGATGCTCTTGTTTGGAAGATTTGTAATCAGCGGGGGACATAAATTCTCTGAATTTGCTTGTTTTTTTTTTTTCAAGGTAGACAACTTTTTATACCCCGCCACACAATAGTGGTGGGGTATTATGGTTTCACATTGGACGTCCGTATGTCTGTCCATCCGTCGTACATCCGTCCGTCCGTTTTTCTTTCCGGATGATAACTTGAGTAAACATCAATGGATTTTCACCAAACTTGTTATGTGCATTGATATTGTGGAGATCTGGTTTGGGATTGCTAATGGGCAAATTTTGTCAAATTTTTAAGGAGTTATCTGCCCGAGACACGCCCATATTTTCGTTTCCGGACGATAACTTGAGTAAATAACAAGGATTTTAACCAAACTTGCTATATGCACTGACATTAAGGAGATCTGGTTTGGGATTGCTAATGGGCAAATTTCGTCAAATTTTTACGGAGTTATCTGCCCGAGACATGCCCATATTTTTGTTTCCGGGCGATAACATGAGTAAATAACAAGGGATTTTAACCAGACTTGCTATATATATTGGCATTAAGGAGATCTGGTTTGGAATTGCTATTAGGTAAATGTCGTCAAATGTTTACGGAGTTATCTGCCCAAGAACGCCAATATTTTCATTTTTAGACGCTAACTTGAGTAAATAACAAGGGATTTTAACCAAACTTGCTATATGCATTGACATGAAGGAGATCTGTTTTGGAATTGCTAATGGGCAAATTTCGTCAAATTTTTTTCACATTGGACGTCCTTGTGTCTGTCCGTCCATCCGTCGTACATCCGTCCGTCCATCCATCCGTTTTTCGTTTCCGGATGATAACTTGAGTAAACATCAATGGATTTTCACCAAACTTGCTATGTGCATTGATATTGTGGAGATCTGGTTTGGGATTTTTTAATGGGCAAATTTTGTCAAATTTTTAAGGAGTTATCTGCCCGAGACACGCCCATATTTTCGTTTCCGGACGATAACTTGAGTAAATAACAAGGATTTTAACCAAACTTGCTATATGCACTGACATTAAGGAGATCTGGTTTGGGATTGCTAATGGGCAAATTTCGTCAAATTTTTACGGAGTTATCTGCCCGAGACACGCCCATATTTTTGTTTCCGGGCAATAACTTGAGTAAATAACAAGGGATTTTAACCAGACTTGCTAAATATATTGGCATTAAGGAGATCTGGTTTGGAATTGCTATTGGGTAAATGTCGTCAAATTTTTACGGAGTTATCTGCCCGAGACACGCCCATATTTTCATTTTTAGACGATAACTTGAATAAATAACAAGGGATTTTAACCAAACTTGCTATATGCATTGACATGAAGGAGATCTGTTTTGGAATTGCTAATGGGCAAATTTCGTCAAATTTTTACGGAGTCATCTGCCCGAGACACGCCCATATTTTTGTTTCCGGATGATAACTTGAGTAAATAACAAGACCTTTCAACCAAACTTGCTATATGCATTGATATTATCAAGATCTGGTTTAGGATTGCTATCTGTCCCTTTGTCATTTTCTTTCCAGACATTTTCACAATGATAACTTTAATACATAAACAAATAATTGCTATGGCGGGGTATTATGCTTGCGATGCTTTTATTTACTTCCTGTTTGGTTTCCTGCACACCAAGTCACATCTGAAAATGGATCTTTCCAAAGAATAGGTCCTTTTAACTGCATAATACATTAACCTATAGATTATGTGCTATTCTATTCTGTATTCAAACCTTCCACAGAAAAAAAGAAAGTCTTAATCCAGAAGGTCCCTTAAACATTTACATGTGTGACGTCATTCTTCTCGCTATTTTGATCACATGTCAGTTTCTTTTCTGTGGAACAAAGAAAGTAAACAGGACGTTTTACTAGGTGAAAAAAATCTAATTTGTCTTTCTTTTCTCTGGTTTATTTTCTTATTTCCTGGTATTCTTATGTTCCTTTATCATTCTTTTCACAGATGATTCTATCTCTTTCTTCAAATCGATTTTCGATATCTTGTTATTATAGATTGTTGAGCTATGATATACATTTCGCAACTTTTTATGTCGACCTTTTGTGGCGTTTGTGGTCATATCAAAGCGTTGTGGGTAATCATTCTAACTGCTTATCTTGTTCTTCTTGTTCCAGGTTATCTACATGTTCTGTCTGTAAAAACTGGACAGAGAATACATGGGATCTTGCAGACAGATTGTTCTAGAAGATCTACAATGACAAGGAAAAGACTGGCGAAGAAGAAGAAAAGTGCTGTCGGATTGTGCCGATGTCAACTCTTTTAAATATGGGCTCACCACCCTGCAAGGCTGTACTGCTGGGGGTAGGCCCCATCTTGGTGGCATCTCCACAGATGTGAGAAGCATTCATAGTGTAAGTCCACCGGTCACCAGTCACCGGGCACCAGGCACCAGGCACCAGTTATCTTCACTGGGCACTGGTCAACCAGTCACCATTCACCAGTCACCGGTCATCCTGGCATTGGTCTCCAGGCACAAGTCACCAGGCACTGGTCAATGAGTGTTGAGTACCAGGCACTGGTCAACCAGTTACCAGACTGGTCACCAGTCACCGGACACCACTCACCAGGCACCAGTCATCAGGCAGCAAACGTTGGGCGCTGAACACCGGGTGGCCAATTATAGACAAATGAGTTCTGAGCAGTCAGTGGTGAATGAGCCTCAGAACTCAAGCAATAGACAAAGAAGATTACTTCCGTTTGAACCAGACTTTAGTACCATGTCAGATCCCAGTATAGTTATCGACCCACCAACTAATACTTGGGAATCTAATAGGCAGACATCTCTAAACAGACAGAGTAGAAAAGGTCAGCCTAAGTCAAGACATAAGAGTAAAAAGAGAAGAAGACATAGCGCATCTTCGTCTTCTTCATCTTCAACATCTTCCTCTTTGTCTTCCCACAAGAAAAGTAAAAAGCCAAAGAGGTCCAGACACTCACATAAGAAAAGACGAAGACATCCTTCTTTGTCTTCTTCTTCACAACCTATGAAAGACTATGGTAGATACCAAAGACAAAGACATCCCTCTCCTTTGGTCGTAGACGCTCAGTCAATAGAACAACCTGTTAGGATTATAGAGGAAACACCAAATATACATTCCGATAATGTGGTGCAACAGTTTTTAAAGGACTCGGGTTCTGAACCTAAAATAGAAACCTGGTCCTTTGATAAGGCAATTAATGAAGTCTTCAGGCTGTTACCAGAGGAGTTGTGTCCAAAACCATCGGAAGACCACACTCCTTTTAAACCCCTGGCAGGAATCGAACAGTTAATGGAGTCGCGTTCATCTCCATTCCTAGTTCTTCCTCAATCAAAACTAATTGAAAACACTACCAAGTTCATCCAGGACAAGTTAAACTCCGAGAAACTTGGTCAAGACTGGTTATGTCTACAACAGTTAGTTAAGTTGTTGGCTCCTATGAGATATTATGAGGGCAAATCTCAGTACTTTCCTATTGAGAATATTCCCCATCTAGATGCAGACGCTTCGCAAATAGACATGTCTAGTAGGGGCAAATATTCCGTTCCATTTAAAAACTTCGGAATTTGGGAAAAAAGAGCACACAACTTATCTGGAATTAATTACCATGCTGACCTCTTTTCAACGGCAGCTTATCTTTGCCTTCAACAAGAGTCTATGTCAGTCAATGCCTTGTCCAGACTCTTGGAAGCAGTGGCTAAATAAATCAAACATGCTACAGCCATGTCAGCTATATTGGCCATAGAATTGTTTCAGGCCAAACGTGACACAGCTATAGCCTCATCTAAACCACTATTGGGGGTGGGGGGGGGGGGGGGGTGGGGTGGGGGGGTGGTTGGGTGGTGCGAAGGTGTCATGTATCTTATGTCACCGGGGCGTCCAGCTGATATTGGCTTACAGTTGGGCAAGGCCTGCTATCCTTGTAGCAGGTAAGGGTAGGGAGGTGATGTTTTTATTTCTTCTGTTTCTTCACTTTCATTTTTGTTCCTCTTTCTTCCCTGTCCCTCTCTTTCATCTCTTCTTCTCTTTGGGAAAAAAGAGCACACAACTTATCGGAAATTAATTACCATGCTGACCTCTTTTCAACGGCAGCTTATCTTTGCCTTCAACAAGAGTCTATGTCAGTCAATGCCTTGCCCAGACTCTTGGAAGCAGTGGCTAAATAAATCAAACATGCTACAGCCATGTCAGCTATATTGGCCATAGAATTGTTTCAGGCCAGACGTGACACAGCTATAGCCTCATCTAAACCACTATTGGGGCGGGGGGGGGGTGGGGGTTGGTTGGTGTGAAGGTGTCATGTATCTTATGTCACCGGGGCGTCCAGCTGATATTGGCTTACAGTTGGGCAAGGCCTGCTATCCTTGTAGCAGGTAAGGGTAGGGAGGTGATGTTTTTATTTCTTCTGTTTCTTCACTTTCATTTTTGTTCCTCTTTCTTCCCTGTCCCTCTCTTTCATCTCTTCTGCTATCTCTTCTGTCTCTTTTCTCCCTTTCTCTGGGAGACGACACAAAATGACCCACAAGGGTTGACGTGTCGTTAAACCCCAACACAATCAATCAATCAAAAACCACTATTGGACCATTCTAGTCATGAACTGAGGAATGCTGCAATCAATTCTCAACAATTATTTGACAGTAAATTCAAGGAAGTTGCAAAGTCTTATTATGAAGCACAACATAGATTTTTAGCTTCTTCCACTAGTAATGCAAATATACAAAACAACAAAAATCATCATATTCGGCTACAAGTTCGTTCAAGAAGCCTAGACAGCCGACAAAATCTTACAGACCTAAACAGAACCAACCACATAGGTCTAAAAATCAATCACAGTCCTATACGTCTAATACAAAGACGGACTTTTCTAAGAGGAGTAGCAACACAAAGCAGTTCCTCTCCTCTAAACATGCCTCATCTTCCACAAAGTTCTGAAAGCCAACCCTTTCCACTGCCTATCTTACCGCGCCCAGATATTCCAGTGGGAGGAAGATTGGCCCATTGTGTGGAACAATGGGGAGAATTAACTCAAAACAAATGGGTCCTCTCTATCGTAGGAAATGGTTTCAGGATACTATTCAATTTGACTCCCCTCTTTCTACAGTTCCGATAAGTCTGAGTCAATCTTCCTCCCCGTTATTACGAGAAGAAATAGCGGAACTTCTCCAAAACATTGTACTTAGAATTTGTCATATCCCAGGCAAATTCAATATAATAGTAGACAGTCTCTCGAGACTGGACAGACCACACAAGATACAATGGTCTTTGGATCAATCAGTGGAGAATTCCATCTTTCACATGCTGAACTTTCCCAATGTGGATTTGTTTGCGACTCGATTCAATCACAAACTCCCATTGTATGTATCTCCAGCCTTGACAATAGACGCATTATCAATGAACTGGAACTTTCTACATGCGTATGCATAGCCACCAACAGTTCTGATAACTTCTGTTGTAACCAAAATATGTCATTCTGGATGCAGAATAGTTCTAATTGCTCCTCTTTTGCCACATTGTCCTTAGTTCTCAGAGGTGTTAGAACTACTAGTATCAGCTTTGATTCGACTTCCGTGCTTTCCAAACTTACTAACACGAGCAAAAGGAAGATTCCAACATCAAAATCTCCCAGCTCTGGCACTTCATGCTTGGGAGTTATCAAGCAATGAATCAGAGATAAAAAGTTTTTGCAAAACGTTGCAGATTTTGTCTCTAAATCAAGAAGAGCATCTACTCAGAAAGTCTGTGATGCAAAATGGGTCGTATACTCTAACTGGTGTCATAGAAACGAGGTTAATCCGATCTCGGCCTCTCTTACAATTATAGCCGACTTCCTTATATACCTTTTGTCTGAGAAAAAATGTCAAATAAGTACCATCAAAGGCTATAGATCCATGATTTCAAATACACTAAAATTAAGACTGGTAAAAGGATGGGATCTAATCCAATCTTGTCAGAAATAATTAAATCTTTTGAATTGCAACGTCCAGTTCAAAGATCTCTTACTCCAAAATATGACTTATCTTGGGTCTTAGTTTGTCTACAAAAGCCCCTATGAACCTCTATATAAGGCTTCTAGACTTCACATTACGATTAAAACAGCCTTACTACAGGCTCTTGCCACAGCTAAAAGATGCAGTGAAAATCATGCTTTGGCATTGGACACAAATCATTTAAGATTCAATCAATCAGGTGGTTCATTAGGATTTTTGGCAAAGAATCAGCTTCCGTCCATTTGCCCAGATCCTATAGTTATCCCTGATTTAGCTCGAACATGTACAGATAGGCTTTTATGCCCAATTAGAGTATTAAAATTTTACCTCAAAATGACTTGTTCTTATCGTCAGAACAGCACTAGATTATTCCTACCAATTAAAGGCAATCATGACATATCTAAGACTTCAGTGTCGAGATGGGTAGCTTATACAATTAAGCTTGCCTATAGGAAACTCACCCGAAGAGACATTTCGTTTGTAAAAATTAAGGCTCACAAAGTTAGGGCGCTATCTTCTAGGGCTAGCTAATCGATGCCATAATGGTAATCGATTATCGGTATGGTGGTTTCCATAAATAACTGATTACTAATCACTGAAACAAACAAATTGAAGATGGGTATGTTTTGCCGCTTCTGTGACCAGGTTTTTCAGTAAACTGCTTTGGCATGCATAAATAACTATAAATACAGTTCATCTTAGTTCTAACTATCAATTAACTGTGATTAAATTATGTCATCTGGTATGCTAATCAACGTTAATTGGCTTCTTAATAGGAAGATAATTGGCAATTTCATATTGTCTACCATCTTATGGTAAGTGACATCATTCAACCAGAGCAAAATATGTGGCACGAATACTTACATTCTAATACCGGAATCACAGTAAATCATTTAAAACAAATTTACCGTATCATTATATCCACTACGTACCGATAGAAAATTGTTTTTATTTCAGAAATATTGAACTGTTGTAGGTTATTGAACTGAATAAATGATCGTAAATCTGTCTATATCATTGCTTGGCAGTCAGAACTGACTTCGGAATACAACACGCTTTTCGTATTTATTACAACCATTTCACTCAATCTTGAATACTCTTTAACGCTTCCGCTGGAACATCGCTACTTTCATTTTCTATCGGAAGGAATTCAGAAGGGAAAAAACGAGAAAAATTTCCGAAACTTTAACACAGAAAGTTTTTATTAGGTAATTGATTGTTGAAATACATTGATCGATAACCGTTTTTGTCTCATTTATCAACCGATTAACAAATATTTCGATTAATCGTGCCAGCCCTACTATCTTCTTCCTGGGCATTCTTTGATAAGGTTCGGCTCACTGACATCCTCAAAGCAGCAGTCTGGAATCAATCTTCTACTTTTGCTAAATTCTACTTGAGAGATATGTCTCAACAAGTTGCAAACTTACATTCTTTGGGCCCAATTGCTGTTGCCCAAAAAGTGGTCGGGGGCCTGGAATATATTGTCTTGGATGCATAAGAAGACTGGCAGCCTCCAAAGTTTACTACACATATGTTAAGGTAATTAATATCTTATATATATGTTTTTATGCCTCCACCATTTTCAATGTGGGGGGGGCATATAGTATCACCGCTGTCCGTACGTACGTCTGTTCGTCCCGTCCATCCGGTATGTAACACAAACGGTTTCCGTGCAATATCTTTTGAAAGGATTGGTGTATTGGATTGAAATTTTATACACAGGTGTATAATCATTAAAAGGTGTCTAGGTTTGATTTAGGGTAAAATCCACCAATTATTTTGGGAGTTATGGCCCTTTTCAACTTTGAAAAACTTTCAACTTTGAAAAATGGTTTCCGTGCGATATCTTTTGAAAGGATTGGTGTATTGTATTGAAATTTTATACACAGGTATATAATCCTAAAATGTAGGTCAAGTTTGATTTAGAGTAGAATCCATTTATTATTTTGGGAGTTATGGCCCTTTTTCAACTTTGAAAAATGGTTTCTGTTCCGTAACTTTTAAAAGATTAGTGTATTGGATTCATATTTTGTACACAAGCATATAATTATAAAATATAGGTCAAGTTCGATTTAGGGTAAAAGCCACCAATTATTTTTGGAGTTATGGCTCTTTTTCATTGCTGAAAAATAGTTGAAAAATGGTTTCCATTTAATAGCTTTTGAAAAGATTAGTGTATTGGATTCAAATTATACACAGGAATATCATCATAAAATGTAGGTCAAGTTATTTTGGGAGTTATGGCCCTTTTTTCAACTTCGGAAAATGGTTTTCGTTCCATAACTTTTGAAAAGATTAGTGAATTGGATTCATATTTTATACACAAGCCGCTTAGAGGACTAAGCCTGCCCAGTAAACGTGTGGTTAGTTAAACTGACCGCGCTCGACATGACTCCGATGGGTTGACTGGGCCGTAAAACCTCAACACAAACAAATTATACACAAGCATATAATTATAAAATATAGGTCAAGTGTGATTTAGGGTAAAATGCACCATTTATTTTTGGAGTTATGGCCCTTTTTCACCTTCAAAAGATGTTTTCCTTCCGATATTTTTTTAAAAAAAGATTGATTTGTGTATTGGATTCGTATTTTATACATAGGTTTATAATCATAAAATACAGTCAAGTTCGATTTAGGGTAAAATCTGCCAGTTAAAAGAGTTATGGCCCTTTTTACAACTTCATTTTTTGCCAAATGCCCCCCTGTGGGTGTGGATGGCCCTGGGCGGGAGCATCTGTGTCATACTGACACATTTCTAGTGAGAATCTAGATCATTCTAAAGATTATATATCATTGAATGTATCTGATTCCATAGAGTTCCCTGAGTTTTAATCCAGATGTACGGGATTATATTTAAGTGTTAGAATTAGGGGAGCATCTCCCTCCTATCCCGTTGGCCTTGGCGTCAGCGTAAAACTTCTTGTCCGCTCTGTAACTTGAATACCCTTTGGAATATTTTGATGATATTTGGTAGAAATGTAGAAAGGACTAGACGACATGCCGCGTACATGAATGACAACTCTGGCTTTCTTACTTTTGGAGTTTTGTTTGAAATAGATTTTGTGTCCGCTCTGTAATTTGAATACCCTTTGGAATATTTTGATGGTACTTGGTAGAAATGTAGAACAGGACAAGACGACGTGTCACGTACAAGAATGACAACTCTGCCTTTCTTACTTTTGGCGTCTCCCATTGTTATATTTGACAGTGATTATGCATTGATTTCGTGTCGGCTCTGTAAGTCGAATACCCTTTGGCATATTTTGATGATACTTGGTAGAAATGTAGAACAGGACTTGACGATGTGTCACATACAAGAATGACAACTCTGCCTGTCTTATTTTTGGCATTATCTCCCTTTGTTATATTTGACAATCATTAGGAATTGATTTCGTGTCTGCTCTGTAAGTTGAAACCATTTGGAATATTTTTATTATTCTTGGTAGAAATGTAAAACAGGACAAGACGACGTGTCACATACAAGAATGATAACTGTGGCCTTCTTACTTCTGGAGTTATCTCCTTTAGTTTATGTTTTAGCTCATCTGAGCCAATGGCTCACTGATGAGCTTATAGTATGACTAGCCTCTATAAGTGTTGTCGTCTGTCATCTGTACTCTATTGTCTGTCGTCTGTCAACATTTTCAAACATCTGCTCCTCTGAAACCACTGGGCCAATTGAAGTCAAATTTCATGTAGAGCATCCATGGGATGGGGGAACAAAAGTTTGTTCGCGGGGTCTAGGTCACTTGACCAAGATGGCCGCCATGCCCATATAAGATAAAAACCCTTCAAAAATCTTCTTTTCCCGAACCATTATATTGATTATCATGAAACTTGGTATGTAGCATTGGGGACTCAAGCCAATTATAGTTTATTCAAATGATGACACTTGGATGACCACAACCAATTTTAGGCCAAGGTCAAAATTGTTCGCATAGACTTTTGTATGGGAAAAAGTCAAAACCTTGTATTTTTCAGAAACTATTGCAGCCTGTGGTCTGAAAATTGGTAGATGCAGTGAGCTAAATGATTAAATAAAACTACATGAGTATTCAAGGTCAAGGTCATTCCTTGACCTCAGGCCAGGTCATTCAGATATGAAAATTAAAACTTGTTTTTCTCAGAAACTACTGGGCCATTTGTAACCAAATTTCATATGAAAATTTTTAGGAACAAGAAAATGAAAATGAATTAATTAATATGAGTTTGGTCACATGATCAATATGGCCACCATGCCAAAAAGGAAAAATGCCTTTAAAAATCTTCTTCTCCCGAACCAGTAGGCTGATTGTCATGAAACTTGGCATGTAGCGTTGGGGACTCGAGCCAATTATAGTTTGTTCAAATGTTGACACTTGGATGACCTCAACCTGTTTTAGGCCAAGGTCAAATTTGTTTGCATAGAGTTTTGTATGGGAAAAAGTCAAAACCTTGTATTTTTCAAAATGTTTGCCTTGATGATTTCTAGGTAAAGATCGAAATTGGGTCAGTTGGGATAAAAAACTAGGTCACCAGGCCAAATCAAAGGAAAACCTTGTTAACACTCTAGCAGTCACATTTTTGAAGCAATCATCATGAATCATGCTAAAAATGTTTGTCTTGATGAGTTTTAGGTCAAGTTCGAAACTGGGTCACTTGGGGTCAAAAACTAGGACACCAGGCCAAATCAGCAGAAAACCTTGTTAACACTCAAACGGTCACTTTTTTTGAAGCAATCACCATGAATCTTGCTCAAAATGTTTGTCTTGATGATTACTAGATCAAGTTCGAAATTGGGTCAGGTGGGGTCAAAAACTCGGTCACTTGGCCAAATCAGAGGAAAACATTGTTAAAACTCTAGAGGTCACATTTTTCAAGCAATCATCATGAATCTTTCTCTAATTGTTTGTCTTGATGATTTCTAGGTCAAATTTGAAACTGGGTCACTTGGGGTCAAAAACTACGTCACCAGGCCAAATCAAAGGAAAAACCTTGTTAACACTCTAGCGGTCACATTTTTGAAGCAATATCTAGGTCAAATTCGAAACGAGGTCACTTGGGGTCAAAAAATAGGTCACCGGGCCAAGTCAGCAGAAAACCTTGTTAACACTCTAGCAGTCAGATTTTTGAAACAATCGTCATGAATCTTGCTCAAAATGTTTGTCTTGATTTCTAGGTCAAGTTCGAAACTGGATCATGTGGGGTCAAAAACTAGGTCACTTGGGCACGTCAGTTAAAAACCTTATTAACACTCTAGTGGTCACATTTATAAAGCAATCATCATGAATCTTGCTCAAAATGTTTGTCTAGATGATTTCTAGGTCAGATTTGAAATTGAGTCACTTGGAGTCAAAAACTAGGTTACCCGGCCAAATCAAAGGAAGACCTTGTTAGCTCACCTGAGCCAAAGGCTCCAGGTGAGCTATTGTGATCACTCACCGTCCGTCGTCGTCGTCCGTCCATCCGTCTGTTCACAATCTTTAAACAACATCTCCTCCTAAACCACTGATTGGATTTTGACCAAACTTCACAGGAATGATCCTTGGTTGATCCTCTTTCAAAGTTGTTCAAATGGTTCCGGTCCATTGCATATCTAGGTCACAGGAGCTGAAAATAGCTTTTCTAACTAAAAACTTAAAAAATCTTCTTGTCAGAAACCACTGGGCCGATTTCAATATAATTTTGCAGAAATGTTCCTTTGGTGATCCTCTACCAAGATTGTTCAAGCCATTTGGATTCATCAAAAAACGGCTGCCAGGCCGCGGGGCTTATTTTCCCTATATATCTATATAGAAAACTTTAAAAATCTTCTTGTCAGAAACCACTTGACCGATTTCAATATAATTTTGCAGAAATGTTCCTTTGGTGATCCTCTACCAAGATCGTTCAAGCCATTTGGATTCGTCAAAAAACATGGCCGCCAGGGAGCGGGGTTTATTTTCCCTATATAGCTATATAGAAAACTTTAAAAATCTTCTCGTCAGAAACCACTGGACGGATTGTAATATAATTTTGCAGAAATGTTCCTTTGGTAATCCTCTACCAAGATTGTTCAAGCCATTTGGATTCGTCAAAAAACATGGCCGCCAGGGGGCGGGGCTTATTTTCCCTATATATCTATATAGAAAACTTTAAAACTCTTCTTGTCAGAAACCACTGGACCGATTTCAATATAATTTTGCAGAAAAGTTCCTTTGGTGATCCTCTACCAAGATTGTTCAAGCCATTTGGATTCGTTAAAAAACATGGCCGCCAGGGGGCGGGGCTTATTTTCCCTATATATCTATATAGAAAAGTTTAAAAATCTTCTTGTCAGAAACCACTGGACCGATTTCAATATAACATGGCAGAAATGTTTCTTTTGTAACCTCCCTAGATTGTTCAAGCCATCATGATTCGTCAAAAAAGATGGCTGCCAGGGGGGCGGGGCTTATTTTCCCTATATATCTATATAGAAAACTTTAAAAATCTTCATGTCAGAAACCACTGGACCCATTTCTATATAACTTGGCAAAAATGTTTCCTTGGTGATCCTCTACCAAAATTGTTCAAGCCTGTCATGATTTGTCAAAAAACATGGCCGCTAGGGGGCGGGGCTTATTTTCCCTGTATATCTATATAGAAAATTTTACTGATCTTCTTGTCAGAAACCACTGGACCTATTTCAGTATAACATTGCAGGAATGTTTCTTTTGTAACCCTTTACCATGATTGTTCAAGTCCTCATGATTCATCAAAAAACGTGGCCGCCAGGGGGCGGGGCTTATTTTCCCTATATATCTATATAGAAAACTTTAAAGATCTTCTTGTCAGAAACCACTAGACTGATTTTATTATAACTTGGCAGAAATGTTTCCTTACTAAGATTGTTCAAATTATCATGATTTGTCAAAAAACCTGGCCGCCAGGGGGCGGGGCTTATTTTCCCTATATATGTACAGTTGACTCTCGTTATCTCGAACTCGCTTATCTTGAATAACCGCTTATCTCGAACTGAAAATCTGGTCCCTGCGGAAACATGAACATCTAATAACAGGCAAATTGTGGAAAAGAGAAATTGCTCCTAAGGAGCAATTTCTCCTCTTTTCCACAATATTTTTGAAATAGCACTAACTTAAAGAGTCCAATTATATATATATATTGTTAAATGTGGTTGTTCGAATAATTTTTTCCTCGATTCTGCAAATCTTATATGTCGAAGTATTTAATAGAGTCCCTTGGAATTCGAGATAATGAGAGTCGACTGTATATAGAAAAGTTTAAAGATCTTCTTGTCAGAAACCAATGGATCAATTTCAGTATCACTTGGCAGGAATGTTTCTTTGGTGACCCTCTACCAAGATTGTTCAAGCCGTCATGATTTGTCAAAAAACATGGCCGCCAGGGGGCGGGGCATATTTTCCCTATATATTTATATAGAAAACTTTAAAAATCTTAAGAAACTGTTGGATCGAGTTCAGTGTAACTTGGCAGGAATGTTGCTTTGGTGACCTTCTACCAAGATTGTTCACACCCTCATGATACGTCAAAAAATATGGCCGCAAGGGGGCAGGGCTTATTTTTCGTATATATCTGTATAGAAAATTTTAAAATTCTTCTTGTCAGAAACCACCTGACTGATTTCAATAATACTTAGCAGGAATGTTGCTTTGGTGACCCTCTACCAAGATTGTTCAAGCAATCATGATTCATCAAAAAACATGGCTGCTAGGGGTGGGGCTTATTTTCCCTATATATCTAAATAGAAAACTTTAAAAATCTTCTTGTCAGAAACCACTGAACCGATTTCAATATAACTTGGCAGGAATGTTCCTATGGTGACCCTCTACCAAGTTTGTTCAAGCAGTCATGATTCATCAAAAAACATGGCCGTTAGTGGGTGGGGCTTATTTTCCCTATATAGCTATATAAAACATTTTAAAAATCTTTTTGTCATAAACCACTGGACCGATTTCAGTATATCTTGGCAGAATCGTTCCTTTGGTGATCCTCTTTCAAGATTCAGTTCAAGCCATCATGATGCATGAAAAAAAACATGGCCGCTGGGGAGCAAGGCTATAAAATTTATACAAAAATCTTAGAGCAGTGAACTTGGCTGAAACTTCAACAGTAAGAATGCAAAGCTGTTTGCTCAGGTGAGCGATATAGGACCATCATGGTCCTCTTGTTAACACTCTGGAGGTCACATTTTTTGAAGCAATCATCATGAATCTTGCCCAAAATGTTTGTCTTCATGATTTCTAAGTCCAGTTTGAAACTGAGTCATGTGGGATCAAAAAGTAGGTCACCAGGCCAAATCAAAGGAAAACCTTGTTAACACTCCAGAGGTCACATTTTTTAAATAATCATCATAGATATTGCTCAAAATGTTCGTCTTGATGTTTTCTAGATCTAGTGTAAAACTGGGTCACTTGATATCAGAAACTAGGTCATTAGGCCAAATCAAAGGAAAACCTTGTTGACGCTCTAGAGGTCACATTTTTGAAGTGATCATCATGAATCTTGCTCAAAATGTTTGTCTTGATGATTTCTAGGTGATGTATATTTCACTGTCTAGTGACTTTCTTAAGTTTTTCCGTTTAGGTCAGTTTCTCAGTAATTATTGGTCCTACAGAGTGATATTTGGTACTTGTGAAGTGTTTGTGTTTAGGTTGGTTTCTCAGTAACTATTGCTCCTACAGTCAGTGATACTTAGTACATGCATACATCTTAGCATGGCCTCTTGAGTGCAGTCATCCATATTTGACCTTGACCTCTATTTCACAGTCCATTAGACATGCTACATTGTCTTACATGTTAATATAATTATTTTGAATTTTGATCAGAATGTTTGCCTTGATCAATTCTAGGTCAGGTTCTCAAAGTGCTATGATACTCATATGAGTGTTACAGGGCCATCATGGCCCTCGTCTGAAAATTGGTAGATGCAGTGAGCTAAATAATTAAATGAAACCGTATGAGTATTCAAGGTCAAGGTCATTCCTTGACCTTGGCCCAAGGTCATTCAGATATGAAAATTAAAACTTGTTTTTCTCAGAAACTACTGGGCCATTTGTAACCAAATTTTATATGAATTTTTTTTAGGAACAAGAAAATGAAAATTAATTAATATGAGTATGGTCACATGACCAGTATGGCCGCCATGCCAATATAAGGTTAAAACCCTAAAAAATCTTCTTCTCAGGAACCAGTGGGCTGAGTATCATGAAACTTGGTTTGTAGCATTGGGGACTCAAGCCAATCATAGTTTATTCAAATGATGACCCCCGGATGGCCTTGACCTATTTTAGACCAAGGTCAGCTTTGGTCCCATAGGCATTTGTATGGGCAAAAGTCAAAAGTGTGTATATTTCAGAAACTATTCCAGCCTGTGATCTGAAAATTTGTAGATGCAGATAGCTAAATAAGTAAATGAAACTACATGAGTATTCCATGACTTTGGCCCAAGGTCATTCAGATATGAACATTAAAACCTGTTTTTCTCAGAAACCACTGGGCCATTTGTAACCAGATTTCATAGGAAAGCTTTTAGGAACACTTCTCTGGAACTAATTGAAGGATTGCCTTGAAACTTGGTATGTAGTATTGGGGTCTCAGGGCCCATTGTAGTTTATTCAAATGATGACTGGCTTGACCTTGACCCAATTTACATCAAGGTCAAATTCAGTCGCATATGCTTTTGTATGGGAAAAAGTGGAAATTGTTAATTTTTTGGAAACTATTGTTGCCTGTGAACTTTATAATTTTGTATTTGCAATCAACTAAATGAGTAAATGAAGCTACGTGAGTATCAAAGATCAAGGTCACTCCTTGACCTTCGACCTTAGCACAGAATTTAACATAATCAGCAAGTAAACTCAGGGTACAGACCCCTGGTTCATGATCCTAAGGAGGAGCATACAGCCCCATAACATGAGCCTGGCTTCCAATAAGCATATTAACGGTCCATAAGACAGTCTTCTATAATGCCCTTCAAATTCATTTCAAAAAACACTCAGCACTCAGATGAGCAGTTTAGGACCATTGGTCCTCTGGTTTAAATTAGTTTTGTGTCCGCTCTGTCACTCGAATTTGGACTATTTTGATGGTATTTGGTAGAAATGTAGAACAGGACGAGACGACGTGTCTTGTACAAGAATGACAACTCTGCCTTTCTTACTTTTGGCATTATCTCCCTTTGTTATATTTGACAGTGATTATGCATTGATTGCTTGTCCACTCTGTAAGTGGAATACCCATTGGAATATTTTTAGCTCACCTGAGCTATGCTCAGAATGAGCTATAGTGATCACTTTTCATCCGTCTGTCAGTGTGTCCATGCGTCCGTCCGTCCGTTAACATTTTCAAACAACTTCTCCTCAGAAGCCCTTGAGCCAATTTTGCTCAAATTCCATATGGAGCCTCCTTAGGTTGGGGGAACGAAAATTTGCTAAAATGGTGCTGGTCTGTTGACCAAGATGGCCGCCATGCCCATATATGGTAAAAACCTTTAAAAATCTTCTTCTCCAGAACCGAGGATGTCTTACGGCTGAATCTTTGCATAAATCGTCGGCGACGGGAGGTCTACCAAAAGTGCTAAAATAATGGTTGTACAGTGACATTTGACCTTTTTATGGCAAGGTCAAGTTTGCTTCCCCATGTATTTGTATGGGAAAAATGTTCAGAATTTCAGATGACTTCTCCTCTGGAGCCTCTGGGCCAATGTTGCTCAAATTTCATTTGGAGCCTCCCTGGGGCAGGGAAATGAAAAATTGCTAAACTGGTTGCCGTCCATTGACCAAGATGGCCGCCATGCCCATATATTGTAAAAACATTTAAAAATCTTCTCCAAAAATCGAGGATGCCTTTTGGCTGAATCTTTGCATAAATTATCAGGGACGGGAGGTCTACCAAAGTTGCTAAAATAATGGTTGTACATTGACATTTGACCTTTTTATGGTGAGGTCAAGTTTGGTTCCTTATGCATTTATATGGGAAAAATGTTCAGAATTTCAAACGACTTCTCCTCTGGAGCCTCTGGGCCAGTGTTGCTCAAATTTCATTTGGAGCCTCCCTGGGGCAGGGGAATGAAAGATTGCTAAAATGGTTGCCGCTCATTAACAAAGATGGCTGCCATGCTCATATATGGTAAAAAACTTGAAAAATCTTCTTCTCCAGAACCGAGAATGCCTTATGGCTGAATCTTTGCATAAATTATTAGGGACGGGAGGTCTACCGAGATAACTAAAATAATAGTCGTACATTGACATTTGACTTTTTATGGCGAGGTCAAGTTTGCTTCCCTATGGATTTGTATGGGAAAAAATGTTGAGAATTTCAAATGACCTCCTCAGGAGCCTCTGGGCCAGTGTTGCTCAAATTTCATTTGGAGCCTCCCCAGGGCAGGGGAATGAAAGAGTGCTAAAATGGTAGCGGTCCATTGACCAAGTTGGCCGCCATGCCCATATATGATAAAAACCCTTAAAAGTCTTCTTCTCCAGAACCGAGGATGCCTTGTGGCTGAATCTTTGCCTAAATCATTGGGGATGGGAGGTCATCCAAAGTTCCTAAAATAATGGTCATACATTGACATTTGACCTTTTTATGGAGAGGTCAAGTTTGCTTCCCTATGCATGTGTATGGAAAAAATATTGAGAACTTCAAACGACTTCTCCTCTGGAGCCTCTGGGCCAGTGTTGCTCAAATTTTATTTGGAACCTTCCTGGGGCAGGGGAATGAAAGATTGCTAAAATAGTTGCCGTTCATTGACCAAGATGGCTGCCATGCCCATATATGGTAAAAACCTTTAAAAATCTTCTTCTACAGAACCGAGGCTGCCTTATGGCTGAATTTTTGCACAAATCATCAGGTACGGGAGGTCTACCAAAGTTGCTAAAATGATGGTCGTACATTGACATTTGACCTTTTTACAGCGAAGACAAGTTTGCTTCTATATGCATTTGATGGGCCCCATACATTTGTATGAAAAAAATGTTGATAATTTCAAATGACCTCTGAAACCTCTGGGCCAGTGTTGCTCAAATTCCATGTGGAGCCTCCTTGGGGAATGAAAGATTGCTAAAATGGGCATGGCCAATTGATCAAAATGGCTGCCATGCCCATATATGGTAAAAACCTTTAAAAATCTTCTTCTCCAGAACCAAATAAGCCCGAGGCCCTAATCTTTGCATAAATTATGGGGGACAGGAGATCTACCAAAATTGCTAAAATGATGGTTCTATGTTGACGTTTGACCATTTTACAGCAAGGTCAAATTTGCTTCCCCATGCATTTGTATGGATCATATACATTTATATTGGAAGTATTGAGGTGACTTGTAGCTCATCAGTAGCTAAAATCGTTCTGATTGGAAATCTAAGATGGCCCCCATCTTGTTTATGCTTATTATATTTCCCTGCCACTGTGCTGTTTACATGTATAAAATCATGATTCTTCAGAAACCACTTAGCCAATTTCCACCAAATCTCAGATTGATCCTACTGTTGAAATGTGATTGATAGTTTGTTCAAATGATCATGCTCCATTGACTGTCAGGCCCATATATTCTTCTTTAAAACTAAGAACTGCTCAAATGATTATCTTTTCATTAGTTGTGATGATAGGATTGGAAAAATGTTGCATAACATCTGCATATCTGCAGTGGCTATATCACTCAGGTGAGCTAGACATGGCCCATGGGCCTCTTGTTATGTTACCTGGTAGAAATGTAGAATATGACTAGATGACATGTCACATACAAAAAAGGACAACTTTGGCTTTCTTACTTTTGGAGTTAAATCCCCTTCTTGTGTTTGAATTGATTTCTTGTCCACTCTGTAACACAAATACCCTTTGGAATATTTTGATGATATTTGGTAGAAATGTAGAATAGGATGTGATGAGATATTGTGTACAAGAAAGCCATCTTTGGCTTTCTTACTTTTGGAGTTATCTCCCCTTCTTGTGTTTGAATTTGATTTTGTGTCCGTTCTGTAACTCCAATACATTTTAGATTATTTTAATTTTACTTTGTAGAAATGTAGAACAGGACAAGACAACATGTTGCGTACAAGAATGACAACTCTGGCTTTCTTACTTTTGGATTTATCTCCCCTTCTTGTGTTTGAATTTGATTTCGTGTCCTCTCTGTAACTCGAATACCCTTCACAATATTTTGATGATACTTGGTAGAAATGTAGAACAGGATGAGACGACATGTCGCCTACAAGAATGACAACTCTGCCGGGTTGAGTGGGGTGCGGGGGGTTGGAGACTTTTGTTTTTTTCTAAAAAAACTTTTCTAGTTTATATTGTTTTATTCCACAAAGAAACTGACAAGTGATCAAATAGCAGGAAGAATGACATCACACAGGTAAATGCCTAAGGGACCTTCTGGATTAAGACTTTCCTTTTTCTGTGGAAGATTTGAATACAGAATAGAATAGCACATTATCTATACTGTGTTTTCAACATCTTTTAGAAAGTCGTTTTTTGCTTGGCGCTTTGCACAGAAGAAGTAAATTTGCAAACTTTTGTCATGATTTAATGCAAAACCATTTGTCTTAACTAACTATGCACAAAAAGTTTTATTCTAGTCATTTGTTTTTTAAAAAAGTCAAATATTATAACTTTTTTCCATAGTAAACATGAATGCATATTATGCAGAAATCTGTAGGGTAGGTAACTTTGAGGCAGATTTTCAACAAGTTCTGCTTATTCAATTTTTCTGAAATTTTTACAATATTGTTGTGAAACATCAATAATTAAAATTCAGCAAAGAAAAGTAAAAAATATTTTCTTAGACAAAAATTCCAAAAAATCACTTTACTATAGAAATTGCATAGGTTAGACCAATTTTTGGCTGTAAATTTAATTTTAGGGTAAATATTTGAGAATAAAACACAGAAACAGAAAAGACAAATGGTTTCTGATAAGATATGGTCAATCAGTACAAAATATTTTTACTTAAAATAAAACGCGAAGCAAAAAATGTCTTTCCTAGTGATGTCAAAAGGACAGTAGGTTAAGTATTACTTGTTAAAATATGTTTTATTATAAAAACTTCATTTATCAGGAGGGAGTTTAAACAATTTGGAAAATGTTAGTGTATATATGAAAGTATATCATTTCCCCTTAATGAGCAGATTTCATTGACTTTATACAGAGGTATGGTCTTTTTTAATGTCAAAAGGTAATTTTCATAGGTAAATTTCCAGGGGCAGAGTGTCATGGTTTACAACGTAATTATTTAATCCTTTTTAAACCAGCCAATGTAAATAAAAAAAAAAAATGTTGCATACATAATTTCCACACACAATCCATTCCATCTTTACCCTCCTCTTCTCCAGACAAGTGAGTGTGGTCCACCTCATGTAAGCAGCCCACTCTGTCTGACACCAAAATAATTGGGTAGAGTTCCCACAATCACCACACTAACTTTTGAACACACATCTAATTCACCAAACATAGGATAATACTGTATTTAAAGCTATTTATAATTTTATCTAGTTCCTCATTAAAATGTACAAATGTACATGTATAAGTTCTCATTAGAAGCACCTTGTAAGACACTTCTAATGAGTATGCACAACGTAAGTTTTTATAGAGAAATAAGAAATTTCCCTAGAAAATTATTAAATACTTTTTTAGCTTGCCGGGACTATGTCCCTGAAGAGCTTATGCTGTCACCCAAGCCTTGGTGTCGGCATCTGTCTGCATCGGTGTCTGGGTTAGCCCAATGTTTAAGTTTTCAAAGGTGTGCATAGTTTTTAGCTCACCTGAGCAAAAGCTCAGGGTGAGCTATTGTCATCACCCTATGTCCGTCGTCCGCCGTCGTCTGTCGTTTGTCGTCAACAGTTAGTTTGTTAACACTCTAGAGGTCACAGTTTTGACCCAATCTTCATGAAACTTGGTCAGAATGTTTGCCTCTATGAAATCTAGGTCAAATTTGATACTGGGTTACTTGGGGTCAAAAACTATGTCACCAGGTCAAATCAAAGGAAAAACTTGTTAACACTCTAGAGGTCATAGTTTTGACCCAATCTTGATGAAACTTGCTCAAAATGTTTGCCTCTATTAAATCTAGGTCAAGTTCGAAACTGGGTCACTTGGGGTAAAAAACTAGGTCACTGGGCCAGATCAGCAGAAAACCTTGTTGACACTCTAGCGGTCACATTTTTGAAGCAATCATCATGAATCTTGCTCAATATGTTTGTCTCGATGATTTCTAGGTCAAGTTCGAAACTGGGTCACATGGGATCAAAAACTAGGTCACCTCGGCCAAATCAGCAGAAAACCTTGTTAACACTCTAGCGGTCACATTTTTGAAGCAATCATCATGAATCTTGCTCAAAATGTTTGTCTTGATGATTTCTAGATCAAGTTCGAAACTGGGTCACTTGGAGTCAAAAACTAGGTCACCGGGCCAAATCAGCAGAAAACCTTGTTAACACTCTAGCGGTCACATTTTTCTAGCAATCATCATGAATCTTGCTCAAAATGTTTGTCTTGATGATTTCTAGGTCAAGTTTGAAACTGGGTCATGTGGTATCAAAAACTAGGTCACCAGGCCAAATCAGCAGAAAACCTTGTTAACACTCTAGCAGTCACATTTTTGAAGCAATAATCATGAATCTTGCTCAAAATGTTTGTCTTGATGAGTTCTAGGATATGTTTGAAACTGGGTCACGTGGGGTCAAAAACTAGGTCACCGGGCCAAATCAGCAGAAAACCTTGTTAACACTCTAGCGGTCACATTTTTGAAGCAATCATCATGAATCTGGCTCAAAATGTTTGTCTTGATGATTTCTAGGTCAAGTTCAAAACTGGAACACCTGGGGTCAAAAACTAGGTCACCTGGCCAAATCAGCATAAAGTCTTATCTCTCTAGCGGTCACATTTTTCAAGCAATCATCATGAATCTTGCTCAAAATGTTTGTCTTGATGAGTTCTAGGTCAAGTTCGAAACTGGGTCACTTGGAGTCAAAAACTAGGTCACCGGGCCAAATCAGCAGAAAACTTTGTTAACACTCTAGCGGTCACATTTTTTAAGCAATCATCATGAATCTTGCTCAAAATGTTTGTCTTGATGATTTTTAGGTCAGGTTCGAAACTGGGTCACCTGGGGTCAAAAACTAGGTTACCTGGCCAGATCAGCAGAAAACCTTGTTAACACTCTAGTGGTCACATTTTTCAAGTAATCATCATGAATCTTGCTCAACATGTTTGTCTTGATGATTTCTAGGTCAAGTTTGAAACTGGGTCACTTGGGGTAAAAAACTAGGTCACCGGGCCAAATCAGCAGAAAACCTTGTTAACACTCTACCAGTCACATTTTTGAAGCAATCAACATGAATCTTGCTCAAAATGTTTGTCTTGATGATTTCTAGGTCAAGTTTGGAACTGGGTCACATGGGGTCAAAAACTAGGTGATCTGGCCAAATCAGCAGAAAACTGTTAACACTCCAGAGGTCACAGTTTTGAAATAATCATCATAAATATTGCTCAAACTGTTTGTCTTGATGATTTCTAGGTCTAGTTTAAAACTGGGTCACTTGATATCAAAAACTAGTTCACCTGGCCAAATCAAAGGAAAACCTTGTTGATGCTCTAGAGGTCACATTTTTGAAGTGATCATCATGAATCTTGCTCAAAATGTTTGTCTTGATGATTTCAAGGTGATGTATAGTTTTCTGTCCAATGACTCTGTAAGTTTTTCCATTTAGGTCAGTTTCTCAGTAATTATTGGTCCTACAGAGTGATATTTGGTACTTGTGAAGTGTTTGTGTTTAGTACATGCATACATCTTAGCATGGCCTCTTGAGTGCAGTCATCCATATTTGACCTTGACCTTTATTTCACAGTCCTTTAGATATGCTACATTGTCTTACTTGTTAATATAATCATTTTGAACTTTGATCAGAATGTTTGCCTTGATCAGTTCTACATCAGGCTCTCAAAGTGCTATGTTGCTCAGGTGAGCATTACAGGGCCATCATGGCCCTCTTGTTTTTAATTATTTAAGGTACTACTTTCATATTTGGCCTACACCTATCTTTAGGGTAAGACCTTTCAATAGCACACACCCCTTCCTCAATTTGACCTTCTGCCTAGGTCAAGGTCAGGTACCCATGTTCAAGTTCTGCGTATAAGTTTTGAAAAAAGTACGTAACTGCTGAGACCCTCTGCCTAGGTCAAGGTCTGGTTATATTTTGTCATTTAAACCCATGTTCAAGTTTGAAAAAGGTACGTAACTACTGAAGTATTCAAGATACTGCTTTCATATTTGGCTCACACCTACCTTAGGGTAAGATCTTTCATTAGCACACACCCCTTCCTCAGTTTGACCTTCTGCCTAGGTCAAGGTCAGGTCATACTTTAACATTTACAGCTGTGTTTAAGTTTTGAAAAGTACATGACCGCTGAAGTATGTAAGATATAGCTTTCATACCAACTTAAGGGATTCAGCATGTAACATATAGCTTTCATATTTAGTCCATACCAACCTTAGAGAAGATGTTTCAATGGCATATACCCCATCCCTCAGTTTGACATTCTTCGGATGTCAAAATCAGGTCATACCTTGTCATTTACAGCAATGTTTAAATTTAAAGGCTCCATATTCCTCAAAAATAGGTACTTTTATCCAAGAAAGGTTTTACAAATTGATATATAGTACTAATAAAATTTCAGTAAGTCTTTCATTTTTGAACTGGATAAAAAATGAATTGATTTTTTATTGTATCTCTGAAATAATGTTGGGAACATAAATTCCGAGATACGATAAAAAATCATTTCATTTCAAGAATGAGAGACTAACTGAAATTTTACAGGCTGTCAGGTGCCACATTTTATGATTATATTAATACCATATATCAATTTATTAAACCTTGCTTGGATAATAAAATGTCTATTTTTGAGGAATATGGACTCTTTAAGTTCTGCAAATATCATATATCATAATCGGATTTTTGATTAGCGTGCAGGTACAGGGGCAACATCCACAGTGGGCCCCCTTCCAGATAGCTGGCTTGCTGCACACATGGCAGATCTCACACCAGATCTCCACATATTTCTATCGTGAGGGTTGATAGCCGAGAGCTTCCACTCTCTGCAATCCCTCTCTGTCAGCTGCTTCCATGTCATCTTTGGCCTCCCAGGCCCATGCTTTCCCTCAACCTGTATGTGAAAGGCTGTCTTGACTGCACCATTGGAGCATTCCACATGTCCATACCAGCGGAGCCTTCTCTTCTTCAGAATGAGGTCCAGATCCTCAATGCCAAGCCGTGCAAGTAGCTCATTGGACCTGGTGGTGACAATGTCTTGCGGCCTGACATTGCTGATCTGTCTGATCATTGCCCTGTCATTCCGCTGCAGATGTTGGAGGTTTGGTTTTGTCAGTGGCCAAGTCTCACTGGCATGGAGCATTGCGCTTTGCACACAAGAGCTGTGCACACGGCCACGTGTCTTGAGAGAGAGGTGGCATGAAGAGAGAACTGGTAGCATCTCCTTGAACTTCTTCCGGGCAGTTTTCACACGTGTTCTGGTAAAGTTTACAGCCACCTGCTGCTGAGAGCATGTCTCATAGGTAGCAAAAGGAAGCTACCACCTCCAGCTTGTCAGGTCCAACTTGGACTTCCCTCTGTGGTCTGCCGTCCAGGGGGCGTGCAGTTCCCTGGCACTGTGTACATCTGTAGTCAGGGTCCTTTGTCAAGCACTTGAGCCCATTGCATTTCTTGTGCACCCAGTTCTTGCAGCCATTGCAGAAGATGCTGTTGCTGCCCACTCCAGTGTGACAGACGGCGCATGGAAACTCACCTAACTCTGCAGGAGGCCCGTACCGCAGATCATGCTCTTCGTCTTTCCTGCATTTACTCTCAGTCCTTTCTTTTCTATTGCTTCTTTCCAAGTCAAGAGCCTCCTGACACATTCCCCGAGTGAGTCAGCATTGATAACAAGGTCATTGGCATAGAGGTCCTCCCAGGGGACCCCAGAGCGGAACTCTCGTGATAAGGCTTCAAGCACAATGATGAAGAGAAGCAGGCTGAGTACTGAGCCCTGGTGTACACCGACCTTCATTTCAAACTCTTCACTGTACTCCACACCAACACGGACACATTTGGATAATCCCCTACACCAGTTGCACAATCCACTCCACCACACCAAGTTTTCTCAGCGCCCACCAGATGACCTTCCGAGGTACTCGATCAAAAGCCTTTTCCAGGTCTACGAAAGCCATGTAGAGTCTCTTGTTGGCAGCTAGATACTTCTCTTGCAGCTGCCTGACAACAAAGATTGCGTCTGTTGTGCCTCTGCCTGGCACAAAGCCAAACTGGGAATCGTTGATTGACACCAACTGTCTGATGAGGCCATCCACAATCCTCTCCAGGACTTTCATGACCTGCTTTGTCAGCTTGAGACCGCGATAGTTGCCGTTTTCCAATGCATCCCCCTTTCCCTTGTAGAGACAGACAATGAAACTGCTCCCAGTCAGAGGGTACCTTGCCATTGCAAATGATTGCAGCTGCCTGGTCACGGATCATGGAGGCGCCCATGTCACCGGCTGCTCGTATCATCACCACTATGCCTGATGGGCCCGGTGCTTTGCCCACCTTCATCTGTTAGATAGCCTTCTTAACCATATCAGTGGTGATTGGGATGGGCGGGTCTTCCACTGGTGGTTGATAAGACAGGTGGTCTGGGTCCCAGTCAAACTCAATGTTGAGAAGCCTTTGGTAGTGCTCTAACCAGGCCTTCTGCTTTGAGTCTTTGCTCATTGACGTCTCTCCTGCATCATTCTTCACTGGTTTGTCACCAACAACATCAGTGTTCTTTCTTCTAAACTGGTTAGCAAGGTGGTAGACTTCTGAAGATTTGGGGTCAATATTCTCCAAGACCTTCTTGTCGGCTTCTTGACGAGCATGGTGCACTGCATGTCTGGCATTGCATTTGGCTGCATTATATGATGCCCTAGTGCCTTTACCAGTCTTCCAGGCCTTGAAAGCTTTCCGCTTGGCAGCAATGGCCTTTTCCACGTGTTCATTCCACCACCAGGTTTCACGTCGCCAATGGTGGGGCCGAGTTGTGCCACACACCTCCTCAGTTGTCTTGAGCAGTCCAGTCTTGATGTTGTTCCAGATATCCTCAGTGGCCCCATCAGCTAAACCTACAGGCGTGCTCACATGCAAGTTGAAGACCTCCTGGAAATGATTGTTTGTCTGAGGGTCTTTAAGCTTCCAAACTTTGAGGCGAGGGGTGAACTTGTGCTTGGGTTTTGGTGGCACATTAGTCCTCATGTCGCATACAAGAAGCTGATGTTGCAAGGCTACTTCCTCACCAGGGATCACTTTTACATCCTTGACAAGGAAAAGGATGAAGTCTATCTGTGTGGCTATGTTTCCTGACTTGTACGTGATGAGATGTCTGTCACATTTCTTAAAACATGTATTCCCAAGAAGCAGGTCGAATGCTAGGGCGTACTCTAGAGTTCTCTCACCCTCAACATCTGGTTCCGGCCTGCCATACCCCATCCCACCATGCACTTCCCTGTATCCAGTGCCTGCACGGCCTACATGGCCGTTCCAATCTCCACATGGGATCATCTTTAATATTTAAAGATTGTTTTAATATCGGATCACTCCTTTCCGACGAGCTGCGTTGTCTTCTGACAACTTTTATTATCCTAATATTCTGCATCTGTATAAACAGACTGAAAATGTGATATTATTTTATTTTCAGCATTTTCTCCACCTAAAGCTGCTGTTAGTATACCTCCAGCAATGATCAGACCACCACCAAACTTCCCTCCTGCTGTGTCTGCTGTATTACCTGGTAATTTCTGACTTATATATTAACTCTTTCCATGCTGGGTAATTTGCATGTTTTTTAGCTCACCTGAGCATGAAGTGCTCATAGTGAGCTATTGTGGTCAGTCAATGTCCGTCATCCGTCGTGCGGCGTCAACAATTACTTTAAAAGCCTACTCCTCCTACACCCCTGGGCCAATTGACTTGATACTTGGTAGGAAGCATCGGGGTGACTTGTAGATCAAAAATAGCTAAAATCGTTCTGATCGGAAATCCAAGATGGCCGCCATGGCAGCCATCTTGAAAATCTATTTTTCGCTTCTTCTCCTGAACCGAAAGGCCAATTGACTCCAAACTTGCAAGGAAGCATCAGGGTGACTTGTAGATAAAAAATAGCTAAAATCGTGCCGATCGGAAATCCAAGATGGCCACCATGGCCGCCATCTTGAAAATCTATTTTTCGCTTCTTCTCCTGAACCGAAAGGCCAATTGTCTCCAAACTTGCTAGGAAGCATCAGGGTGACTTGTAGATCAAAAATAGCTAAAATCGTGCCGATCGGAAATCCAAGATGGCCGCCATCTTGAAAATCTATTTTTCGCTTCTTCTCCTGAACCTAAAGGCCAATTGACTCCAAACTTGCTAGGAAGCATCAGGGTGACTTGTAGATCAAAAATAGCTAAAATCGTGCCGATCGTAAATCCAAGATGGCCGCCATGGCAGCCATCTTGAAAATCTATTTTTCGCTTCTTCTCCTGAACCGAAAGGCCAATTGACTCCAAACTTGCTAGGAAGCATCAGAGTGACTTGTAGATCAAAAACAGCTAAAATCGTGCCGATCGGAAGTCCAAGATGGCCGCCATGGCCGCCATCTTGAAAATCTATTTTTCGCTTCTACTCCTAAACCCAATTGACTCCAAACTTGGTAGGAAGCATTGGGGTGACTTATAGATCAAAAATAGTTAAAATCGTGCCTATTGGAAATCCAAGATGGCTGCCATGGCAGCCATCTTGAAAATCTATTTTGCGCTTCTTCTCCTGAACCGAAAGGCCAGTTGACTCCAAACTTGGTAGGAAGCATCGGGGTGACTTGTAGATAAAAAATAGCTAAAATCATGTCGATCGTAAAACCAGGATGGGCGCCATGGCAGCCATCTTGAAAATCTATTTTTCGCTTCTTCTCCTGAACCGAAAGGCCAGTTGACTCAAAACTTGGTAGGAAGCGTTTGGGTGACTTGTAGATCAAAAATAGCTAAAATCATGCCGATCGTAAATCCAAGATGGCCGCCATGGCGGCTACCTTGAAAATCTATTTTTCGCTTCTCCTAAACCCAAAAGTCACTTGACTCGAAACTTAGTAGGAAGCATCAGGGTGATTTGTAAATCAAATATAGCTAAAATCGTTCTGATCTGAATTCCCAGATGGCCACTATGGCCGCCATCTTGAAAATCTATATTTAGCTTCTTCTCCTGCACCGAAAGGCCAATTGACTCCAAACTTCGTAGGAGACATTGGGGTGACTTGTAGATCCAAAATAGCTAAAATCGTGCCAATCGGATATCCAAGATGGCCGCCACGGCAGCCATCTTGAAAATCTATTTTTCGCTTCTTCTCCTGAACCGAAAGGCCAGTTGACTAGAAACTTGGTAGGAAGCATTGGAGTGACTCGTAGATCAAAAATAACTAAAATTGTGCCGATCGTAAATCCAAGCTGCCTGCCATTTAGAGTTTGTTCAAATGATCACGCTCAATTGACTGGCATGCCATATATATTCTTCTTCAAAATAAAGAACTGCTTAAATGATGATCTTTTCATTAGTTGCGATGATAGGATTGGAAAAATGTTGCATAACATCTGCATATATGCAGTGGCTATGTCACTCAGGTGAGCGACCCGTGGCCCGTGGGCCTCTTGTTTGACGTCTGTGATTTTTTTTTTATTTATTTTTTTATTAACTTTTCCAAAAAAATCTTTCAGGAATACCATTAGAGTTTCAAACAGTTTGGATCCAGATCAGGCCCCATGTTTTGTAGGGCCTGATCTGGGTCCAAACTATTTGGAAAGGTTATCAGCAGACGACGAAAGTCGCCACTTAAAACATGTCATTACAAACTGTAGATCAGTGTTCTCTTAATAGAATTTGGTCCCACCTGCTTCAGCAAGTTATAATAATAATTTCAGATAAGAGGGTTATCCACAGAGATATTTTCCAAATTTCTTAATGAAAACTTACTAGAAGTGTCTGAGTGAGTATCCACAACATGTGTTTTCATGGAGAAAATATGAGTACAGTTGAAAAATGTGTTATCTGTAGCTAATGGTGATACATTTATCGTTCTGTCTCTTGCAGTATAGAAAATTGAGTGTGAGATGCAAATACTCAGACACAACAGGTTCTTCTGTGGAATTCTTGTATGATGTTGAGAGTGAACATTTACACCAGCTAAAAATTTGTGTGTGAAGGGGAATAGTCACCCATTCATTTATCTGTTGATATTTATGTCAAACTTTTGCTTGTTGTGTCCTGTTTTCTTTCAGAAGGGCAGATTTTATTGAACAGTACCTGGTCATTGTCTTTAAAAAATCATTATAGTGTTTGTGATTGTACATATTTTATTTGGATGTTTCACTGATGAAGTCCACTGGTAGCACATCTGATCCAGGGGTCACAAGTTCGAATTCCAGCTCAGCCACATAACTTTCATGGAGATTGATCATGTATTCATTTCTGTTGCCATTCTCCCCCGTTGATTAGAAGGGCAGTTGTCAGTTACTGGCAAAAGTACGTATGTGCACAAGTACTGATCAGTCGCTTGGAGACCTAAGCCTGCCCAGGAAAAGTGAGTAGATTAATTGACTGGCTCCATATGACCTTAACAGTGCTGACTGGGCCATAAAACTCAAACTCAACTTGAACACTGATAAGGTAGAGCACTCCTAACACACTGATCATAGACCTCCTATTTTGGAGCTGCATCGGAACTAGAGATGTTCCACACAAGGAACTATAGTTTAAGCCCTCCTCAGTAATGTTTCTGCTGACTGTTTAAAGGCAGTTCCTCTGTTCCACTTCTTTATATGCCGGTTAATAGCTCACCTGAGTCTTTAGGCTCATAGGTGAGCTTATAGTATAGACAGGCATTGCCTTCCGTTTTTAGCTCACCTGAGTTGAAAGCTCAAGGTGAGCTTTTGTGATCACTCACCGTCCGTCGTCGTCGTCGTCCGTATGTCCGTCCGTCCGTCCACAATCTTTAAACAACATCTCCTCCTAAACCACTGATTGGATTTTGACCAAACTTCACAGGAATGATCCTTGGTTGGTCCTCTTTCAAAGTTGTTCAAATGGTTCCGGTCCATTGCATATCTAGGTCACAGGAGCTAAAAATAGATTTTTTTAACTAAAAACTTAAAAACGCTTCTTGTCAGAAACCACTGGACCGATTTCAATATAATTTTGCAGAAATGTTCCTTTGGTGATCCTCTACCAAGATTGTTCAAGCCATTCGGATTCGTCAAAATACATGGCCGCCAGGGGGCGGGGCTTATTTTCCCTGTGTATCTATATAGAAAACTTTAAAAATCTTCTTGTCAGAAACCACTGGACCGATTTCAATGTAATTTTGCAGAAATGTTCGTTTGGTGATCCTCTACCAAGATTGTTCAAGCCATTTGGATTTATCAAAAAACATGGCTGCCAGGGGGCGGGGCTTATTTTCCCTATGTATCTATATAGAAAACTTTAAAAATCTTCTTGTCAGAAACCACTGGACGGATTTCAATGTAATTTTGCAGAAATGTTCGTTTGGTGATCCTCTACCAAGATTGTTCAAGCCATTTGGATTAGTGAAAAAACATGGCCGCCAGGGGGCGGGGCTTATTTTCCCTATATATCTATATAGAAAACTTTAAAAATCTTCTTGTCAGAAACCGCAGGACTGATTTCCATATAAGTTTGCAGAAATGTTCCTTTGGTGATCCTCTACCAAGATTGTTCAGGCCATTTGGATTCGTCAAAAAACATGGCCGCCAGGGGGCAGGGCTTATTTTCCCTATATATCTATATAGAAAACTTTAAAAATCTTCTTGTCCGAAACCACTGGACCGATTTCAATATAATTTTGCAAAAATGTTCCTTTAGTGATCCTCTACCAAGATTGTTCAAGCCATTTGGATTCGTCAAAAAACATGGCCTCCAGGAGGCGGGGCTTAATTTCCCTATATATCTATATAGAAAACTTTAAAAATCTTCTTGTCAGAAACCACTGGACTGATTTCCATATAATTTTGTAGAAATGTTCCTTTGGTGATCCTCTACCAAGATTGTTCAAGCCATTTGGATTCGTCAAAAAACATGGCCTCCAGGGGGCGGGGCTTAATTTCCCTATATATCTATATAGAAAACTTTAAAAACCTTCTTGTCAGAAACCACTGGACCGATTTCCATATAATTTTGCAGAAATGTTCCTTTGGTGATCCTCTACCAAGATTGTTCAAGCCATTTCGATTAGTCAAAAAACATAGCCACCAGGGGGCGGGGCTTATTTTCCCTATATATCTATATTGAAAAATGTAAAAATCTTTTTGTCCGAAACCACTGGACGGATTTCCATATAATTTTGCAGAAATGTTCCTTTGCTGATCCTCTACCAAGATTGTTCAAGCCATTTGGATTTGTCAAAAAACACGGTTACCAGAGGTCAGGGCTTATTTTCCCTATATATCTATATAGAAAACTTTAAAAATCTTCTTGTCCGAAACCACTGGACCGACTTCAATATAATTTTGCAAAAATGTTCCTTTGGTGATCCTCTACCAAGATTGTTCAAGCCATTTGGATTCGTCAAAAAACATGGCTGCCAGGGGGTGGGGCTTATTTTCCCTATATATCTATATAGAAAACTTTAAAAATCTTCTTGTCAGAATCACTGGACCGATTTCCATATAATTTTGTGGAAATGTTCCTTTAGTGATCCTCTACCAAGATTGTTCGAGTCATTTGGATTTATCAAAAAACATGGCCGCCAGGGGGCAGGGCTTATTTTCCCTATATATAGAAAAATGTAAAAATCATCTTGTCCGAAACCACTGGACCGATTTCCATATAATTTTGCAGAAATGTTCTTTTGGTGATCCTCTACCAAGATTGTTCAAGCCGTTTGGATTTGTCAAAAAACATGGCCGCCAGGGGGGCAGGGCTTATTTTCCATATATATGTATCTATGTAGAAAACTTTAAAAATCTTTTTGGCAGAAACCAATGGACCGATTTCAATATAACTTGGAAGGAATGTGTCTTTGGTCACCCTCTTCCAAGGTTGTTCAAGCCATCATGATTCGTCAAAAAATATGGCTGCAAGGGGGTGGGGCTTATTTTCCCTATATATCTATATAGAAAACTTTAAAAATCTTCTTGTCAGAAACCACTGAACAGATTTCAATATAACTTGGCAGGAATGTTCCTTTGGTGACCCTCTACCAAGTTTGTTCAAGCTGTCATGATTCGTCAAAAAACATGGCCGTTAGGGCGTAGGGCTTTATAGCTATATAAAACTTTTTAAACCACTGGACCAATTTCAATATAACTTGGCAGAAATGTTTCTTTTAGTGGCCCTCTTTTAAGATTCAGTTCAAGTTGTCAAGATTTGTAAAAAAACATGGCCGGGGGTGTGGTGGAGGGGGGTGGGGGTGGTTAGTGTTATAAAGTTTATACAAAAATCCTAGAGCAGTGAACTTGGCTGAAACTTCAACAGTAAATATGCAAATCTGTTTGGTCAGGTGAGCGATATAGGACCATCATGGTCCTCTTGTTTTCTGTCAGTTGCCGTCCGTCGTCCACACTCTTCAAAGGTCTTCTCCTCAGAAACCTCTGGGCCAGTCAAAGCCAAATTTGATATGGAACCTTCTTGGGCAGGAGGAACGAAAGTTTGTTTGGCACATCTGGGTCACATGATCAAGATGGCTGCCAGGCCCATATATGGTAAAAAGCCTTTAAAAATCTCCTTCTGCGCAACTAAAGGTCCAGTGGCCCTGGGGCTTGGTATGCAGCATTAGGGACGTGGGCCCAATAAAGTTTGAAAAAAATTATAACCTTCCATTGACCTTGACCTTTTTTACGGAAAGGTCAAATTTTTCTACATAGACTTCTATAGGCAGAGCTTTAAAAATCTTCTTGTCTGAAACTAGAAGGCCCTGATAACCTTTGATATTTGGTGTGTAGCTTTATTAGCTCACCTGAGCCAAAGGCTCAGGGTGAGCTTTTGTGATCACTCACCGTCTGTCGTCATCGTCTTTGTCGTCGCCGTCCGTCTGTCTGTCTGTTCGTCCGTCCGTTCACAATCTTTAAACACCATCTCCTCCTAAACCACTGATTGGATTTTGACCAAACTTCACAGGAATGATCCTTGGTTGGTCCTCTTTCAAGGTTGTTCAAATGGTTCCGGTCCATTGCATATCTAGGTCACAGGAGCTAAAAATAGATTTTTTAACTAAAAACTTAAAAAACTTCTTGTCAGAAACCACTGGATTGATTTCAATATAATTTTGCAGAAATGTTCCTTTGGTGATCCTCTACCAAGATTGTTCAAGCCATTTGGATTCGTGAAAAAACATGGCCACAAGGGGGCGGGGCTTATTTTCCCTATATATCTATATAGAAAACTTTAAAAATCTTCTTGTCAGAAACCACTGGACCGATTTCAGTATAATTTTGCAGAAATGTTCGTTTGGTAATCCTCTACCAAGATTGTTCAAGCCATTTGGATTTGTCAAAAAACATGGCCGCCAGAGGGCGGAGCTTATTTTCCCTATATATCTATATGGAAAACTTTAAAAATCTTCTTGTCAGAAACCACTGGACCGATTTCAATATAATTTTGCAGAAATGTACCTTTGGTGATCCTCTACCAAGATTGTTCAAGCCATTTGGATTCGTGAAAAAACATGGCCGCCAGGGGGCGGGGCTTATTTTCCCTATATATCTATATAGAAAACTTTAAAAATCTTCTTGTCAGAAACCACTGGACCGATTTCAATATAAATTTGCAGAAATGTTTGTTTGGTGATCCTCTACCAAGATTGTTCAAGCCATTTGGATTCGTCAAAAAACATGGCCGCCAGGGGGCGGAGCTTATTTTTTCTATATATCTATATAGAAAACTTTAAAAATCTTCTTGTCAGAAACCACTGGACCGATTTCAATATAATTTTGCAGAAATGTTCCTTTGGTGATCCTCAACCAAGATTTTTCAAGCCATTTGGATTCGTCAAAAAACATGGTCGCCAGGGGGCAGGGCTTATTTTCCCTATATATCTATATAGAAATGTTTAAAAATCTTCTTGTCAGAAACCACTGGACGGATTTCAATATAACACGGCAGGAATGTTTCTTTTGTAACCTTCTACCAAGATCGTTCAAGCCATTTGGATTCGTCAAAAACCATGGCCGCCAGGGGCTGGGGCATTTTTTTACCTATATATATAGAAAACTTTAAAAATCTTCATGTCAGAAAGCACTGGACCAATTTCTATATAACTAGGCAAAAATGGTGATCCTTGGTGATCCTCTACCAAGATTGTTCAAGCCGTCATGATTTGTCAAAAAACATGGCCGCTAGGGGGCGGGGCTTATTTTCCCTATATATCTATATAGAAAACTTTAAAAATCTTCTTGTCAGAAACCACTGGACTTATTTCATTAATACTTGTCAGAAATCTTTCCTTGTTGACCCTCTACCAAGATTGTTCAAGTTATCATGATTCGTCAAAAAACATGGCCGCCAGTGGGGCAGGCATATTTTCCCTATATATCTATATAGAAAAGTTTAAAAATCTTCTTGTCAGAAACCAATGGACCAAATTCAATATAATTTGGCAGGAATGTTGCTTTGGTGAACCTCTACCAAGATTGTTCAGGCCGTCATGATTCCTCAAAAAACATGGCCGCTAGGGGGCGGGGCATATTTTCCCTATATAGAAAACTTTAAAAATCTTCTCGTAAGAAACCGTTGGCTCGAGTTCAATGTAACTCGACAGGAATGTTGCTTTGGTGACCCTCTACCGAGATTGTTCAAGCCGTCATGATTTGTCAAAAAACATGGCCGCTAGGGGGTGGGGCTTATTTTCCCTATATATCTATATAGAAAACTTTAAAAATCTTCTTGTCAGAAACCACTGGACTGATTTCATTATAACTTGGTAGAAATCTTTCCTTGTTGACCCTCTACCAAGATTGTTCAAGTTATCATGATTCGTCAAAAAACATGGCTGCCAGGGGGAGGGGCTTATTTTCCCAATATATCTATATAGAAAAGTTTAAAAATCTTCTTGTCAGAAGTCAATGGACCGATTTCAATATAACTTGTCAGGAATGTTTCTTTGGTGACCCTCTACCAAGATTGTTCAAGCCGTCATGATTCGTCAAAAAACATGGCCGCTATTGGGCGGGGCATATTTTCCCTATATATCTATATAGAAAACTTTAAAAATCTTCTCGTAAGAAACCGGATTGAGTTCAATGTAACTTGACAGGAATGTTGCTTTGGCGACCTTCTACCAAGATTGTGCCCTCATGATACGTCAAAAAACATGGCCGTCATGGGGCGGGGCTTATTTTCCGTATATATCTGTATAGATAACTTTAAAATTCTTCTTGTCAGAAACCACCTGACTGATTTCAATATTACTTGGCAGGAATGTTGCTTTGGTGACCCTCTACCAAGATTGTTCAAGCAATCATGATTCGTCAAAAAACATGGTTGCTAGGGGTGGGGCTTATTTTCCCTATATATCTAAATAGAAAACTTTAAAAATCTTCTTGTCAGAAACCACTAAACCACTGAACCGATTTCAATAAAACTTGGCAGGATTTTTCCTTTGGTGACCCTCTACCAAGTTTGTTTAAGCTGTCATGATTTGTCAAAAAACATGGCCGTTAGGGGGTGGGACTTAATTTCCCTATATATCTATATAAGACATTTTAAAAATCTTTTTGTCAGAAACCACTGGACCAATTTCAATATAAGGGCAGAATTGTTCCTTTAGTGACCCTCTTTCAGTATTCAGTTCAAGCCATCATGATGCATGAAAAAAAAAATGGCCGCTGGGGTGCAGGGCTATAAAATTATACAAAAATCTTAGAGCAGTGAACTTGGCTGAAACTTCAACAGTAAGTATGCAAAGCTGTTTGCTCAGGTGAGCGATATAGGACCATCATGGTCCTCTTGTCTTGTGGACCTCTACCAAGATTGTTCAAATTCTAGCCCTGGGGTCAAAAAATGGCCCTGCGCCAGGGGTCACTTGTCTTTCATAGACTCATATTGGGAAAATACTTCAAATGTCTTCTCCTCAGAAACCACTGGGCTAATCAAAGCCAAATTTCACGTGGAGCCTCTTTGGGTAGGGGGAACGAAAGTTTGTTAGCTGCATCTGGGTCATATGACCAAGATGGCCACCACACCCATATATGGTAAAAACCTTTTAAAAATCTTCTCCTCCGGAACCAAAGGGCCTAGGGCTTAGTATGCAGCATTGGGGACATGGGCCCAATAAAGTTTGAAAAAATTATAACCTTCTGTTGACTTCGACCTTTTTTACGGAAAGGTCAGATGTTTTTACATAGACTCCTATTGGCAAAACTTTAAAAATCTTTTTGTCTGAAACTAGAAAACATAGGCCTTTGATATTTGCTATGTAGTTTTTACTTGTGGACCTCTACCAAGATTGTTCATATTGTAGCCCTGTAGCCTTGTTTTTCATACTCATATAGGGAAAATGCTTCAAACGTCTTCTCAGAAACCACTGGGCCAATCAAAGCCAAATTTCACATGAGTCTCAATGGGTAGGGGGAGCGAAAATTTGTTCGCTGCATCTTGGTCACATGACCAAGATGGCCGCCATTTCCATTATGCTAAAAAAACACTTGAAAATCTTCTCCGGAACCAAAGGGCCAATGGGCCTGGGGCTTGGTATGCAGCATCGGGGACATAGGCCCAATAAAAAAAGTGAAAAAAAGATAACTTTGTGTTGAACTTCACCTTTTTTATGGAAAGGTCAATTTTTAGCTCACCTGAGCTCTGCTCAGGATGAGCTATTGTGATCACTTTTCGTCCGTCGTCCGTCTGTCCGTGCGTCCGTCCGTCCGTTAACATTTTCAGACGACTTCTCCTCTGACACAGCTGAGCCAATTTTGCTCAAATTTCATATGGAGCCTCCTTAGGGTGGGGGAATGAAAAATTGCTAATCTGGTCACAGTCCGTTGACCAAGATGGCCGCCACGCCCATATATGGTAAAAACCTTTAAAAATCTTCTCCTCCAGAACCGAGAATGCCTTGGGGCTGAACCTTTGCAGGAATCATCGGGGACTGGAGGTCTACCAAAATTGCTAAAAGAATTGTCGTACGTTGATGTTTGACCTTTTTACGGTAAGGTCAAGTTTGCTTCCCTATGCATTTGTATGGGAAAAACCTTTAAAAATCTTCTTCTCCAAAACCGAGCATGCCTTATGGCTGAATCTTTGCATATATCTTCGGGAAGAGGAGAGCTACCAAAATTGCTAAAATAATGGTCGTACATTGACATTTGACCTTTTTACGTTAAGGTCAATTTTGCTTCCTTATGCATTTGTATGGGAAAAATGTTCAGAATTTCAAACAACTTCTCCTCTGGATCTTCTGGGCCAATTTTGCTCAAATTTCATATGGAGCCTCCTTAGGGTGGGGGAACAAAAAATTGCGAAAATGGTCGCAGTCCGTTGACCAAGATGGCCGCCACGCCCATATATGGTAAAAACCTTTAAAAATCTTCTCCTCCAGAACCGAGAATGCCTTGGGGCTGAACCTTTGCAGGAATCATCGGAGACTGGAGGTCTACCAACGTTGTTAAAAGAATTGTCATACGTTGACGGTTGACCTTTTTACGGTAAGGTCAAGTTTGCTTCCCTATGCATTTGTATGGGAAAAACCTTTAAAAATCTTTTTCTCCAAAACCGAGCATGCCTTTTGGCTGAATCTTTGCATATATTTTTGAGAACAGGAGGGCTGCCAAAATTGCTAAAATAATTGTCATACATTGACATTTGACCTTTTTACGTTAAGGTCAATTTTGCTTCCTTATGCATTTGTATGGGAAAAATGTTCAGAATTTCAAACAACTTCTCCTCTGGAGCCTCTGGGCCAATTTTGCTGAAATTTCATATGGAGCCTCCGTAGGGGGAACAAAAGATTGCTAAAATGGTCACAGTTCGTTGACCAAGATGGGCGCCATACCCATATATGGTAAAAACCTTTAAAAATCTTCTTCTCTAGAACCGAGGATGCTTTTGGGCTGAATGTTTGCATAAATCATCGGGGACAGGGGGTCTACCAAAGTTGCTAAAATAATTGTCATACATTGACATTTGACCTTTTTACGGCAAGGTCAAGTTTGCTTCCTTATGCATTTGCATGGGAAAAAACATTTAAAAATCTTATCCTCCAAAACCGAGGATGGCTTGTGGCTGAATCTTTGCATATATCATCTGGAACGGGCGGTCTACCAAAGTTGCTAAAATAATTGTCATACATTGACATTTAACCTTTTTAAGGCGAGGTCAAGTTTGCTTCTGTATGCATTTGTATGGGCCCCATACATTTGTATGGAAAAAATGTTGATAATTTCAAATGGCTTTTCCTCTGAAGCCTCGGGGCCAGTGTTGCTCAAATTTCATGCGGAGCCTCCGTGGGCAGGAGAATGAAAGATTGCTAAAATGGGTATGGTCCATTGATCAAAATGGCTGGCATGCCCATATATGGTAAAAACCTTTAAAAATCGTCTTCTCCATAACCAAATAAGCCCTGGGTCCTAATATTTGCACAAATTACGGGGGACAGGAGATCTACCAAAATTGCTCAAATGATGGTTCTATGTTGACATTTGACCTTTTTGCCTCCAAGGTCAAATTTGCTTCCCTATTTGTGTGGGCCATATACACTTATATTGAAAGTATCGAAGTGACTTGTAGATCAACAGTAGTTAAAATTGTTCTGATTGGAAATCTAAGATGGCCATCATCTGGTTTATATTTATAATATTTCCCTGCCACTGTGCTTTTTACTTCAGAAACCACTTAGCCAATTTCCACCAAATTTCACATTGATCCTTCTGTTGAAATGTGATTGATAGTTTATTCAAATGATCATGCTCCATTGACTGTCAGGCCCATATATTCTTCTTCAAAACTAAGAATTGCTCAAATGATGATATTTTCATTAGTTGCGATGATAGGATTGGAAAAATGTTGCATAACATCTGCATGTCTGCAGTGGCTATGTCACTCAGGTGAGCGAACCGTGGCCCGTGGGCCTCTTGTTTTTACATAGACTGAATCCTATAGGCTAAACTTTTAAAAATCTTCTTGTCTGAAAGTAGAAGGCCCAGGTCGTTGATACTTGGTATGTAGCTTCATCAAAGTCATATTTTATGTGAAGTGTCTATTTCGCCAAATTAATTAAAGCTAAATTCCATACAAGTTACTATAGCTACAGAGACCAAAATTTTCCGCCTGCAATACCCATATGTTTCAAAATGTGCCGCCTACAATACCCATATGTTTCAGTCTTTAAAATTGTTACCATAAACTTGCTCAGAACAAATAGTCTCAGGTGAGCTACAGGGCCTTTGGATGTCTGGTTTTAAATGTGCTATTTTTGGTTATTGTTCCTCATATTTTGACATTTATTGTGAATTGTCTGCATAATTATAACAGACAGTTCACATGAGATACCAAGCCTTATTATGCCACCACAAACTGTATTTGTGGGTGGGGTATATTATTTTTCTCCTCCATCTGTATGTCCATCTTTCTGTCTGTACATCCATTATGTTTTGGTCCTGGTGTTTGGTGTGTGTGTGATAAGCACTGCTTATTGACCTTTCTTGTTTGCTTTTTGATTTTTGTCGCATCTGCTGGCATCGTGCAACATAGGCATCCAGTTTCCTGTCTGTTTGTGCGTAAATGCGTCTGTCTGTCCGTCAACAATTCATTGACCTTTGTGATCTCATCAACTATAGTTGGTAGAACCTTCAAACCTTGCATAGTGTTTCTCATTGACATCCTCACTCAGCATGCATTGTGTCCTGGTGACCCTGACCTATATTTTATGCTCCAGTGACTTTAACAAATTTGGCGTCTTGGGTTGAACTTGACCTTTTTTATGGAAATTGCGATCTCATCAACTATAGTTGCTAGAAGTTACTAGAACTGTCAAGCCGTGCATAGTGTTTCTCCTCGGCTCCAGTGACTTTGCCAGATTTCAACTATAGGTACTAGAACCGTCATACCTTGCATAGTGTTTCTCCTCGACATCCTCACTCAGCACACACCTTGACCCGGTGACCTTAACCTATATTTTTGCTTGTGATCTCATCAACTATAGTTGCTACGAGGGCATGTCAATAAATAACCAGCCTATCTCATTTCCGATGGACCGAGACGGTCACGATTTTCATGCTTTGTTTCAATATATTGTTTATACATGGATACAAAATTGCACACGTATCGAGTCATTCGTTAATAAGATATTGAATGTCAAACATGGCTAGTGATGCAAAGTTGAGTACCGTGCTGTAATTCGGTACTTGTATTTAAAAGGTAAAACAGGCTAGGAAATACACAGCGAGTTAGCTGATGTTTATGGGTCTTCTGCACCATCTTATGCTCAGGTTAAATTCTGGGTAGGAGAATTCAAACGTGGTAGAACGTCTTTAGAAGATGAAGCCAGGTCTGGACGCCCACTGGATGCCACCGACGAAGAAATGTGTAAGAAATTCGGGATCTGGTATACTCTGATAGGCGAATTCAGGTGGAAGAAATAGCGCAGACATTAGGCATTTCACATGGTAGCGTTTCAACAATCTTACATGATCGTTTAGGTATGTGCAAGTTAACAGCCCATTTGGTCCCCAAATCCCTTAGCGATGAGCAAATGGCAACCAGAGCATCAGTATGCAGCGCCTTGTTGAAGCATTTTAGGGTCAAAAGATGATTTTCTTTTGCGTCTGGTGACTGTAGATGAGACTTGGGTTCAATTTTATGAGCCAGAGAATAAAGCTCAGTCGTCAGTGGGTAGGGCCTGGGTCCCCGAGGCCAAAGAAGTTCAAGATGCAACCATCTGCTGGCAAGGTGATGGCCACAGTATTTTGGGATGCAAAAGGCGTTATTATGTTGGACTTTTTACCCAAGAGAAGTACAAGAACTGGAGTGTACTATGCAAACTTGTTAGACCAGCTGAGAATCGCCATCCGTGAAAAACGCCGAGGTAAACTCTCTAAAGGTGTTTTGCTGCAACAGGACAACCCGAGAGTCCACACTTGCAAAGTTGCAATGGATGCTGTAGAGCGAAACGGGTATGAATTACGAGGGTCCTGCAAAAAGTTTTGTCACTGGGTTCGGATTACTTCAGTGTTACGTTTTATCAAACATATTTTTATTACAAACCTTCAAAGTATTCCCCCTTTACTGAAACACATTTTTGTAACCTTTTTACTCAGTCTAGAATCTGTTGGAGACACTGATAAATAGCGCTGCCAAGGGAACTTCTAGACGTATACTTATTTCCAGAAAGCATTTTCTTAAGCCTTGGAAATAAAAAGAAGTCACAGGGACTCAGATCAGGTGAATAAGGTGGATGGATTAAAACTTTCACCTTCTCAGAAGCCAAAAAAGACTTAACAACCTCACACTTATGAGAGGAGGCATTGTCATGTAAAAGGTGGACTCCTGACCATCCTTTGCTTGGTCGTTTCTTATTGTAACAAGTAAATTGGTCAGTGTATATGACTGCATCTATTTCAATTTGAAATAACTCCGTCAGTTGGAAAACAATTTGAACGAAATAAACGGGTATCGTTAGCTATTGAACACACCATTCAAGTGCAGTGAAGCATTTTAAAATATACCTGGGATAAAACCAAGGAAGCCTATAAGTGACAGAACTTTTTGCATGACCCTCGTAATACCACATCCTGCCTATTCGCCTGACCTAGCTCCTAGCGACTTCTTCCTTTTCCCAAACTTGAAAAAGGATATCCGTGGACTTCATTTCCGGTCTGATGAAGAAGTCGTGACGGCAGTTGAGGAGTGGGTCAATGGAAAGGACCCTGACTTTTTCAGTTCTGGGCTGATGGCACTTGAACACCGTTGGTCTAAGTGCATCACACTAGAGGGCAATTACATCGAAAAAGAAGAGGTGGATCTCAACCGGAAATAAGTTAGGCTGGTTACTTATTGACTCACCCTCGTAGAAGTTGATAGAACCGTCAAACCGTGTATAGTATTTCTCCTCGGCTCCAGTGGCTTTGCCAGTTGCTAGAAGCTGCTAGAACCGTCAAGCCGTGCATAGTGTTTCTCCTCGGCTCCAGTGACTTTGCCAGATTTCAACTATAGTTACTAGAACCGTCATACCTTGCATAGTGTTTCTTCTCGACATCCTCACTCAGCACGCAACTTGACTCGGTGACCTTAACCTATATTTTTGCTCCAGAGACTGACAAATTTCGTGTCAACCCTTGTGATCTCATCAACTATAGTTGCTAGAACCTTCAAACCTTGCATAGTGTTTCTCCTCGACATCCTCACTTAGCATGCACCTTGGCCCGGTGACCTTGACCTATATTTTACACTCCAGTGACTAAAACAAATTTTGCATCAACCTTTGCAATCTCATCAACTATAGTTCCTAGAAGTTGCTGGAACCCTCAGACCTTGCATAGTGTTTCTCCTCGACATCCTCACTCAGCATGCACCTTGCCCCGGTGACCTTGACCCATATTTTATGCTCCAGTGACTTTGACAAATCTCACGTCAACTCTTGCGATCTCAACTATAGTTGATAGAACCGTCAAACCTTGCATAATGTTTCTCCTTGATATCTTCACTCAGCACGCACCTTGACCCAGTGACCTTGACCTATATTTTACACTCCAGTGACTTTGACAAATTTCGCGTCAACCCTTTCACGTCAACCCTGTTGGTATCGACACAGTTTATTGTCTGTACAATGTCTCCTGAACCAATAGGTAGATTCTCTCCAGACTTGCAGGAATATGTAATTGGGACATGGTTAAATTGGAAGCTGGGTACTGTGGATTAATGAATTAACATGCATTTTGGTAATGGGAATAATGCACAGCCCTCATACTTATAGTACTCATGGTTTGAAATGGCGGGGCTTTCTAAGTACACATGGGCAACTGGTGAAACCAAGCTTTTTCTCCCTAAATTTTCATTCTTTTGGAGGCTGAGTTAAAGAAGCCAGAAAACTTTTTTCGGGGGGAACTTTTATTCATGAATTGGCATTCTCTACCCTTTCACTTTTGCAAAATAAATGACCAAAATATTGAAAAATAGAAATACTAGCATCAGTTATTTCTTTTTCACTTTTTCATGCTACTTATTTCATCAGAGGTACAAAGAACTTCACCAACAGTTCCATTTTCATTTATTTCAGCTTCAACAGCTACATATGTCAGTCCCACTGTTCCAGTGGGTGCCAGGGTTCCTTCACCACAGAGAGTCGCCTCACCCCAGATTCTTCAAGCTCGACCCCCTGGTCCGCCACCAGTGTTTGCCACTGCTACTTCGGAGCCGGTACCGTTGATTCCTCCGCCGCCACCACAGCTGCCCATGGGAGTAATGTATGCAGTGCCTCCACCATCAGCTTTTCCATTGCCAGCACAGATGGCAATACCACAGTTTCCAGCACCACAGGCTATTCCTGCTCAGCCAGCATCAGTTGCTCCTGTTCCACAAGTTCCACAGGTACTTGTTTCATATATATATATATATATATATATATATATATATATATATATATATATACAGTCCCTAATACTCATATTCTTTCAAGTTGACCATTGGCTGTTATAACTGTTCTACAAGCTCCCAAGGTACCTAGATCTTACATATACAGTTCCCAGTACCACAGCCATAGGTCATTGTACTGTATCTTATTAGCTCACCTGAGCATGAAGTGCTGAAGGTGAGCTGTTGTGATCAGTCAATGTCCGTAGTGCGTTGTCAGTCATTCATTGTACAGCGTCAACAATTGCTTTAAAGCCTACTCCTCCAACACCCCTGGGCCAATGGACTCAGAATTGGTAAGAAGCATCCGCCATGGTGGCCATCTTGAATATCTATTGTTTCGCTTCTTCTCCTGAACCAAAAGGCCAATTAACTGGAAACTTGGTAGGAAGCATCGGGGTGACTTGTAGATCAAAAATAGCTAAAATTGTTCTGATCCGAAATCCAAGATGTCCATCATCTTGAAAATCTATTTTTTTGCTTCTTCTCTTGAACCAAAAAGCCAATTGACTCGAAACTTGGTAGGAAGCATTGGGGTGACTTGTAGATCAAAAATAGCTAAAATCATTCTGATTGGAAATCCAAAATGGCCCCCATGGTGGCCATCTTGAAAATCTATTTTTCGCTTCTTCTCCTGAACCAAAAGGCCAATTGACTGGAAACTTGGTAGGAAGCATTGGGGTGACTTGTAGATTGAAAATAGGTAAAATCTTTCTGATTGGAAATCCAAGATGGCCGCCATTTTTCGCATCTTCTCCTGAACAGAAAGGCCAATTGACTCGAAACTTTGTTGGAAGCATGGGGGTGACTTGTAGATAAAAAAAAAAGAAGCTAAAATTGTTCCGATCATAAATCCAAGATGGCGGCAATGGCGGCCATCTTGAAGATCTATTTTTTGCTTCTTCTCCTGAACCAAAAGGCTAAAGGACTTGAAACTTGGTGGGTAGCATCAGGGTGACTTGTAGATCCAAAATAGCTAATATAGTTCATCGGAAATCCTAGACGGCCATCTTGAAAATCTATTTTTCGCTTCTTCTCCTGAACCGAAAGGCCAATTGACTTGACACTTGGTAGGAGTCATCAGGATGACTTGTAGATCAAAAATAGTTAAAATCATTCCAGTAGGAAATCCAAGATGGCTGCCTATACAGCCAGCGTTTTCTCCTGAACCGAAAGGCCAGTTGACGCAAAACTTGGTATGAAGTATCAGGGTGACTAGTAGATCAAAAAAAAAAAAAGAAAGAAAAAAAAAAGATCGTTCCGATCGGAAATCCAAGATGGCTACCATGGCGGCCATCTTGAAAATCTATTTATCACTTCTCCTGACCGAAAGGCCAGTTGACTTGAATCTGGGCAGGAAGCTTTGGGGTGACTTGTAGATCAAAAATAGCTAAAATTGTTCCGATCGGAAATCCAAGATGGCCGCCATTTATGGCTGTCATGGTGGCCCTCTTGAAAATCTACTTTTCGCTTCTCCTGAACTGAATGTTCAATTGATTCGAAACGTGGTAGGAAGCATAGGGGTGACTGGTAGATCAGAAATAGCTAAAATCGTTCTGATCAGAAATCCAAGATGATTGCCATGGCGCCTATCTTAAAAATCTATTTTTCACTTCTCCTGAACCAAAATTGACTTGAAACTTGGTAAGAATCGTCGTGTTGACTTGTAGATCAAAAATAGCTAAAATTGTTCCGATCAGAAATACAAGATGGCCGCCACAGTTGCCATCTTAAAAATCTATTTTGAACTTCTTCTCCTGAATAGAAAGGCCCAATGACTCGAAATTTGATAGGAAGTATTGGGGTGACTTGTAGATCAAAAATAGCTAAAATCATTCTGATCGGAAATCCAAGATGGTCGCCCTAGAGCCATGTTGAAAATCTATTTTGAACTTCTTCTCCTGAATAGAAAGGCCCAATGACTCGAAATTTGATAGGAAGTATCGGGGTGACTTGTAGATCAAAAATAGCTAAAATCATTCTGATCGGAAATCCAAGATGGTTGCCCTAGAGCCATGTTGAAAATCTATTTTGAACTTTTTCTTCTAAAACCAAAAAGGCAGTTGACACAAACTTCATTGGAAGTATGGAGGTGACTTGTAGATCAAATGTAGCTAAAATCATTCTGATTGGAAATCCAAGATGGCCATCATCTTGAAAAGCAATATTGAACTCTTAAACTGAAAGGCCAATTGACTCAAACTTGTCTGGTAATCAGGTGAGCGATACAGGGTCATATTGACCCTCTTGTTTCTTTTATATACAGCTTTCAGTGCCAGGTTATTTTAGCAGAGCCATTGGCTGCTTGTCACATGAGCATTATTATGTTTTTTGCTCCATGAGAAATTACAGTATTCTAACACTTGAGAAAATCAAACAGTTTCAAAAACTCATAAATGTTTGATTTACATGCTCTTTTATTATGCCTCTTGATGCATAGCATATTTTTTTTTAACCCTGCATCCAAGGATTTTGAAATCAGCAAAATATCTCAATAACTATTGAAGCTGAAGCCTTGAAACCTGATGAACAGACAGGTAGTGATGAGCAGATGACCTGAATAACATTTTGAATAATTCAGAATAATTTTGAACAATTTAAAAAAAAAAAACAAGACTTCATGAGTTATGGGCCTTTGTAGTTATGGGCCTTTGTAGTTTTGGGCATTTTTACCTGGTCTGCAAAATATTGAAAACTGTTGGAGCTAGAGCCTTGACACTTGTTGAATTGATTGGTAATTATGAGTAAATGACCTGATTAACTTTTGAATAAATTCAAAAAAATATTTTATGAGAAATGGTCCATCGTAAATTTGGTCATTTTTTTCCCTTGTCAGCAAAATAGCTCAAAAACTGTTGGAGCTAGAGCCTCTTATAACTTGATGAATAGATTGGTAATGATGAGAATATGAGCTGATTAACTTTTGAATAAATTTTAAAAAATACTTCACGAGTTGTGGCCCTTTGTAAATTGGGGCATTTTTATGCCCCCAACTTCAAAAGAAGTTGAGGGGCATACTGCTTCTGGGCCATTCGTCCGTCCGTTTGTCATGCTTTTTGATGCATAGTATAACTTTAGACACGTGCATGCTACTGTTTTGAAATATGGTTTCCTCATGAAAAAATAGCTGACACATGCTTTTTCTCGGCAGGATTATGCCCCTTTCCTGCGTTATTGCCCTTTGAAAAAATATGGATGCAATCTTATCAGCAAAATATCTCAAAAAGAGCCTTGAAACTTGATGCGTAGACTGGTGGTGATGAGTAGACGACCTGTTTTAACTTTTGAATAAATTTGAAAAATACATCATGAGTTATGGCCCTTTGTAATTTTGGGCATTTTTACCTTGTCATCAAAATATCACAAAAACTGTTGGAACTAGAGCCTTGAAACTTGGTGAATTGATTGGTTATGACGAGTAGATGACCTGGTTAATTTTTGAATAAAATCTGAAAAATATTACAAGAGTAATGGCTCTTTGTTAATTTGGGCATTTTTCTCTTGTCAGCAGAATGTCTCATGTACTGTTGGAGGTAGAGCCTCGTAACTTGATAAATAGATTGGTGGTGATGAGAAGGAAGTTGGAGGGGCCTATTGCTTCTGGGTATGAGTAATGTCCAGGGCTTCGGAAAACCGGAAAAATAGCTGGTCTGGACCGAAATTGAGAATTCTGGACCGATTTCAAACACCCCAAAACGCTAATAAATCGGTCCAACAGGTTTGTGCCTTGAACCCCATTTTTCCCCAACCAATCAATGATGTCTAAAAAATCACAAACGGTCAAGTCTTCCCGAACTGACAACGTCTGCACACCTTTTAAATGCGATATTATGGTAGTTAAAAGGCTCTAAACGATCATATGACATGTATATTGGAGAGACAGATGAATAACGGCAACCTACCGCAGCACAAATTAATTACGTCATTATCCAAACATTGTCAAAAAATCAACACTTCACTGACCTTTGTGCGGTAAACAAGCGATTAACACGAATCATCAGTAACAGTAGTCTGATAATTAATCCATTTGTGTGACACGTGTGAATACACTGAGACTGCAAAACATCCAGGTGCAGTCGGCGTGTCCAAAAGATCAAAGGTCGCTTTACTGAGAGTGATAAAAGAATGCACCGCTTGAACGCACCCGTTTTCTTCCTCTTCTTTTTTGTTTTGATCAACACGGTTTGTCGGTCCCAGATTTGATAAATTAATTCCCAAACCGTGTACTTCCTGATCAGATGTCGCATACAATGGCGTCTGATCTGGGTATTATTGATTGCTTCTTTTTTTTTTAGCTCACCTGAGCCGAAGGCTCAAGGTGAGCTATTGTAATCACCCACCGTCCGTCCTCGTCATCGTCTGTCCATCCGTCCGTCTGTTCACAATCTTTAAACAACATCTCCTCCTAAACCACTGATTGGAATTTGACCAAACTTCACAGGAATGATCCTTGGTTGGTCCTCTTTTAAAGTTGTTCAAATGGTTCCGGTCCATTGCATATCTAGGTCACAGGAGCTAAAAATAGATTTTTTAACTAAAAACTTAAAAAATCTTCTTGACCAAAACCACTGGACCAATTTCAATATAATTTTGCAAAAATGTTCCTTTAGTGATCCTGTACCAAGATTGTTCAAGCCATTTGGATTTGTCAAAAAACATGGCCGCCAGGGGGCGGGGCTTATTTTCCCTTTATATCTATATAGAAAACTTTAAAAATCTTCTTGTCAGAAACCAGTGGACCGATTTCCATATTATTTTGCAGAAATGTTCCTTTGGTGATCCTCTACCAAGATTGTTTGAGCCATTTGGATTCGTCAAAAAACCGCCAGGGGGCGGGGCTTATTTTCCCTATATATCTATATAGAAAACTTTGCAGAAATGTTCCTTTGGTGATCCTCTACCAAGATTGTTCAAGACATTTGGATTCGTCAAAAAACACGGCCGCCAGGGGGCGGGGCTTATTTTCCCTATATAATCTATATAGAAAAATGTAAAAATCTTCTTGTCTGAAACCACTGGACCGATTTCAGTATAATTTTGCAAAAATGTTCCTTTGGTGATCCTCTACCAAAATTGTTCAAGCCATTTGGATTCGTCAAAAAACATGGCCACCAGGGGGCAGGGCTTATTTTCCCTATATATCTATATAGAAAACTTTAAAAATCTTCTTGTCAGAAACCACTGGACCGATTTCCATATAATTTTGCAGAAATGTTCCTTTGGTGATCCTCTACCAAGATTGTTCAAGACATTTGGATTCGTCAAAAAACATGGCCGCCAGAGGGCGGGGCTTATTTTCCCCATATATCTATATAGAAAACTTTAAAAATCTTCTCGTCCGAAACCACTGGACCGATTTCAATATAATTTTGAAGAAATGTTCCTTTGGTGATCCTCTACCAAGATTGTTCAAGACATTTGGATTCGTCAAAAAACATGGCCGCCAGGGGGCGGGGCTTATTTTCCCTATATAATCTATATAGAAAAATGTAAAAATCTTCTTGTCTGAAACCACTGGACCGATTTCAATATAATTTTGCAAAAATGTTCCTTTGGTGATCCTCTACCAAAATTGTTCAAGCCATTTGGATTCGTCAAAAAACATGGCCACCAGGGGGCAGGGCTTATTTTCCCTATATATCTATATAGAAAACTTTAAAAATCCTCTTGTCAGAAACCACTGGACCGATTTCCATATAATTTTGCAGAAATGTTCCTTTGGTGATCCTGTACCAAGATTGTTCAAGCCATTTGGATTTGTCAAAAAACATGGCCGCCAGGGGGCGGGGCTTATTTTCACTGTATATCGGTATAGAAAACTTTAAAAATCTTCTTGTCAGAAATCTCTGGACCGATTTCCATATGATTTTGCAGAAATGTTCCTTTGGTGATCCTGTTGCAAGATTGTTCAAGCCATTTGGATTTGTCAAAAAACATGGCCGCCAGGGGGGGCTGGGCTTATTTTCCTTATATATCTTTATGGAAAACTTTAAAAATCTTCTTGTCAGAAACCACTGGACCGATTTCCATATGATTTTGCAGAAATGTTCCTTTGGTGATCCTTTTGCAAGATTGTTCAAGCTGCCATGATTCGTTAAAAAACATGGCCGCTAGGGGGCGGGGTTAATATTCCCTATGTAGAAAACTTTAAAAATCTTCTTGTCATAAACGACTGGACCGATTTCAATATAGCTTGGCAGAAATGTTTCCTTAGTGACCCTCTATCAAGATTGTTCAAGCCGACATGATTTGTCAAAAAACATGGCTGCTAGGGGGTGTGGGGCTTATTTTCGATATAATTCTATATAGAAAACTTGAAAAAATCTTGTCGTCAGAAACCACAGGACTGATTTCAATATAACTTCGCAGAAATGTTTCCTTGGTGACCCTTTACCAAGATTGTTCAAGCCGTTATGATTTGTCAAAAAACATGGCCGCCAGGGGGCGGGGCTTATTTTCCTATATAATTTATCTATATAGAAAATTTTAATAGTCTTTTCAGAAAGCACTTGACCGATTTCAATGTAACTTTGCAGGAATGTTTCTTATGTAACCCTCTATCAAGATTGTTCAAGCCGTCATGATTCGTCAAAAAACATGGCCGCCAGGAGTCAGGGCTTATTTTCCTTATATATCTATATAGAAAACTTTAAAACTCTTCTTGTTAGAAACCACAGAACCGATTTCATTATAACTGCAGAAATTTTTCCTTGGTGACCCTCTACTAAGATTGTTCAAGTAATCATGATTCGTCAAAAAACATGGCTGCCTGGGGCAGGGCTTATTTTCCCTATATATTTATATATAAAACTTTAAAAATCTTCTTTTCAGAAACCAATGGACCGATTTCAATACAACTTGGCAGGAATGTTTCTTTGGTGACCCTCTACAAAGATTGTTCAGGCCGTCATGATTCATCAAAAATCATGGCCACTAGGGGGCGGGGCTTATTTTCCCTATATAGAAAACTTTAAAAATCTTCTCGTAAGAAACAGTTGGACCGAGTTCAATGTAACTTGGCAGGAATGTTGCTTTGGTGACCTTCTACCAAGATTGTTCAAGCCTTCATGATACGTCAAAAACCATGGCCCACAGGGGGGTGGGGCTTATTTTTCATATATATCTGCATAGAAAATTTTAAAATTCTTCTTGTCACATACCCCATGACTGATTTCAATATTACTTGGCTGGAATGTTGCTTTGGTGAACCTCTATCAAGATTGTACAAGCAATCATGATTCGTCAAAAAACATGGCTGCCATGGGGTGGGGCTTGTTTTCCCTATATATCTAAATAGAAAACTTTAAAAATCTTCTTGTCAGAAACCACTGTACAGATTTCAGTATAACTTGGTAGGAATGTTCCTTTGGTGACCCTCTACCAAGTTTGTTCAAGCTGTCATGATTCGTCAAAAAATATGGCCGTTAGGGCGTAGGGCTTTATAGCTATATAAAACTTTTTAAACCACTGGACCAATTTCAATATAACTTGGCAGAAATGTTCCTTTGGTGACCCTCTTTTAAGAATCAGTTCAGGTCGTCAAGATTTGTAAAAAAACATGGCCAGGGGTGTGGTGGAGGGGGGTGGGGGTGGTTAGTGCTATAAAGTTTATACAAAAATCCTAGAGCAGTGAACTTGGCTGAAACTTCAACAGTAAATATGCAAATCTGTTTGGTCAGGTGAGCGATATAGGACCATCATGGTCCTCTTGTTTAGACATTTTGCTGACAAGGGAAACATGCCCAAATTTACAAAGGGCCATTACTTACGAAATATTTTTTAGAATTTACAAAAAAGTTAATCAGGTCATCTACTCATCATTACCAATTAATTCACCAAGTTTCAAGTCTCTAGCTCTAACAGTTTTTGAGATATTTTGCTGACAAGGTAAAAATGCCCAAAATTACAAAGGGCCATAACTCAAGAAATATTTTTCAAAATTTCTTCAAAAGTTAATCAGGTTGTCTACTCATCACTACCAGTCTATTCATCAAGTTTCATGGCTCCAGCTCCAACGGTTTTTGAGATATTTTGCTGACAAGGTAAAAATGCCCCAAATTACAAAGGGCCATAACTCATGAAGTATTTTTCAGAATTTCTTCAAAAGTTAATTAGGTCATCTACTCATCACTACAAATCCATTTACTAAGTTTCAAGGCTCTAGCTCTAACAGTTTTTGAGATATTTTGCTGACAAGGTAAAAATGCCCAAAATTACAATGGGCCATAACTCAAGAAGTATTTTTCAAAATTTCTTCAAAAGTTAATCATCACTACCAGTATATTCATCAAGTTTCAAGGCTCTAGTTCCAACAGTTTTTGATATATTTTGCTGACAAGGTAAAAATGCCCAAAATTACAAAGGGCCATGACTCATGAAGTATTTTTCAGAATTTCTTCAAAAGTTAATCAGGTCATCTACTCATCACTACAAATCCATTTACTAAGTTTCAAGGCTCTAGCTCTAACAGTTTTTGAGATATTTTGCTGACAAGGTAAAAATGCCTAAAATTACAAAGGGGCATAACTCAAGAAGTATATTTCAAAATTTCTTCAAAATTAATCAGGTTGTCTACTCATCACTACCAGTCTATTCATCAAGTTTCAAGGCTCTAGCTTCAATAGTTTTTAGCTCGCCTGTACGAAGTACAAGGAGAGCTATTGTAGTCACCCCGGTCGTCCACGTTTGCGTTTGCGTTTGCGTTCCCGTTCCCGTCACACTGTGTTAAAGTTTTTCAAATGCTTATATCTCAACAGTCACTCCTCACAGAGGCATCAAATTTGGAACTTAGGTACCTTGGAGGGTCTTCTGAGATTCCAAGAGAATAAACCCCTGTGTTCATGCCCCTGGGTGGGGCTAGGGGTCAGAATCTAGGACACCTTTGTAATACTGTGTTAAAGTTTTTCAAATTCTTATATCTTGACTTTCACTCCTCATAGAGCATTCATATTTAGAATTTGGGTACCTGGACGAGTCTTCTGAGATTCCAAAAGAACATACCCCTGGGTTCATACCTCAGGGTGGGCCTTGGGGTGGGGCTAGGGGTCAAAATCTAGGACACATTTGTAAAATCTTATATGCCTACAGGTTATAGACACAGCTGGTTATACATCAGCTAACTATGTGACATCAGTTTAAGTGTAAGAGAGTGAAGGTCATGGTGACCTACATTTTACGGTCAAGGTCACCTAGATTTCACGGTCCAGTGATTTTGCCTTATATCTTGAATACTATTTGTTGGATAAATGTCACACCTGGGATATTACTTCCATGTGACCCAATGAATGACCACTTACTATATCTAGGTCATTGTGACCTATATTTCATGGTTCAGTGATTTTGCCTTATATCTTGAATACTATTTGTTGGATAAATGTCACACCTGGGATATTAGTTCCATGTGACCCAATGAATGACCACTTACTATATCTAGGTCATTGTGAACTATATTTCATGGTTCAGTGATTTTGCCTTATATCTTGAATACTTTTTGTTGGTTAAATGTCACACCTGGGATATTACTTCCATGTGACCCAATGAATGACCACTTACTATATCTAGGTCATTGTGACCTATATTTCATGGTTCAGTGATTTTGCCTTATATCTTGAATACTATTTGTTGGATAAATGTCACACCTGGGATATTACTTCCATGTGATCCAATGAATGACCACTTACTATATCTAGGTCATTGTGACCTATATTTCATGGTTCAGTGATTTTGCCTTATATCTTGAATACTATTTGTTGGATAAATGTCACACCTGGGATATTAGTTCCATGTGACCCAATGAATGACCACTTACTATATCTAGGTCATTGTGACCTATATTTCATGGTTCAGTGATTTTGCCTTATATCTTGAATACTATTTGTTGGATAAATGTCACACCTGGGATATTAGTTCCATGTGACCCAATGAATGACCACTTACTATATCTAGGTCATTGTGACCTATATTTCATGGTTCAGTGATTTTGCCTTATATCTTGAATACTGTTTGTTGGATAAATGTCACACCTGGGATATTAGTTCCATGTGACCCAATGAATGACCACTTACTATATCTAGGTCATTGTGACCTATATTTCATGGTTCAGTGATTTTGCCTTATAGCTTGAATACTATTTGTTGGATAAATGTCACACCTGGGATATTAGTTGCTTGTGACCCGATTATTGACGTCAAAATATATCTCTGTTGGTGTGACCTATATTTCATGGTTCAGTGATTTTGCCTTATATCTTGAATACTATTTGTTGGATAAATGTCACACCTGGGATATTACTTCCATGTGACACAATGAATGACCACTTACTATATCTAGGTCATTGTGACCTATATTTCATGGTTCAGTGATTTTGCCTTATATCTTGAATACTATTTGTTGGATAAATGTCACACCTGGGATATTAGTTCCATGTGACCCAATGAATGACCACTTACTATATCTAGGTCATTGTGACCTATATTTCATGGTTCAGTGATTTTGCCTTATATCTTGAATACTTTTGTTGGTTAAATGTCACACCTGGGATATTACTTCCATGTGATCCAATGAATGACCACTTACTATATCTAGGTCATTGTGACCTATATTTCATGGTTCAGTGATTTTGCCTTATATCTTGAATACTATTTGTTGGATAAATGTCACACCTGGGATATTACTTCCATGTGACCCAATGAATGACCACTTACTATATCTAGGTCATTGTGACCTATATTTCATGGTTCAGTGATTTTGCCTTATATCTTGAATACTATTTGTTGGATAAATGTCACACCTGGGATATTAGTTCCATGTGACCCAATGAATGACCACTTACTATATCTAGGTCATTGTGACCTATATTTCATGGTTCAGTGATTTTGCCTTATAGCTTGAATACTATTTGTTGGATAAATGTCACACCTGGGATATTAGTTCCTTGTGACCCGATTATTGACGTCAAAATATATCTCTGTTGGTGTGACCTATATTTCATGGTTCAGTGATTTTGCCTTATATCTTGAATATTTGTTGGATAAATGTCACACCTGGGATATTAGTTCCATGTGACCCAATGAATGACCACTTACTATGTCTAGGTCATTGTGACCTATATTTCATGCTTCAGTGATTTTGCCTTTTATTTTTATTACTATTTCATGGAGAATTGTCATACATCTAGGTCAGTGTGACCTATATTATATGGCTTAATGATAAAAATGTTACAATATAAAATGTACCCAGCAGGCGAGCTCGCTGTCCTCCGACAGCTCTTGTTGAGATATTTTGCTGACAAGTCAAAAATGCCCAAAATTACAAAGGGCCATAACTCATGAAGTATTTTTCAGAATTTCTTCAAAAGTTAATCAGTTCATCTACTCATCACTACAAATCGATTTACTAAGTTTCAAGGCACAAGCTCTAACAGTTTTTGAGATATTTTGCTGATGAGGTAAAAATGCCCAAAATTACAAAGGGCCATAACTCAAGAAGTATTTTTCAAAATTTCTTCAAAAGTTAATCAAATTGCCTACCCATCACTACCAGTCTATTCAATAAGTTTCAAGGCTCTAGCTCTAACAGTTTTTGAGATATTTTGCTGACAAGGTAAAAATGCCACAAGTTACAAAGGGCCATAACTCATGAAGTATGTTTCAGAATTTCTTCAAAAGTTAATCGGGTCATCTACTCATCACTACAAATCCATTTACTAAGTTTCAAGGCTCTAGCTCTTACAGTTTTTGAGCGATTTTGCTGACAAGATAAAAAAATGCCCAAAATTACAAAGGGCCATAACTCAAGAAGTATTTTTCAAAATTTCTTCAAAAGTTAATCAGGTTGTCTACTCATCACTACCAGGCTATTCATCAAGTTTCAAGACTCTAGTTCCAACGGTTTTTGAGATATTTTGCTGACAAGGTAAACTTGCCAAAAATTACAAAGGGCCATAACTCATGAAGTATTTTTCAGAATTTCTTCAAAAGTTAATCAGGTCATCTACTCATCACTACAAATCCATTTACTAAGTTTCAAGGCTCTAGCTCTAACAGTTTTTGAGATATTTTGCTGACAAGGTAAAAATGCCTAAAATTACAAAGGGGCATAACTCAAGAAGTATATTTCAAAATTTCTTCAAAAGTCAATCAGGTTGTCTACTCATCCATAACAGTCTATTCATCAAGTTTCAAGGCTCTAGCTTCAATAGTTTTTGAGATATTGTGGAAGAATGAAGAGAGCTTTAATCCTTTCTGTTTCACTGTCATAGACATGCATCAGTTTACTGTGGAGTATCCTCCATTGATATACTTTATGAAAATGACGATATATTTTGTTCAAGGTCAAACCCTGCTATGGATGTACTCATTAAGGTCTGTGATCAAAACTAATTTAGTGCTCTATTGGAAGAAAAGGTAACTGTACAGATTTGGATGTAAAATTTGCATTTGCTTGTTTCAGTCACAGCCTCAGGAGTCTGTACGTGGAGGAACAACATACTACAGTTCAGAGGGACAACCAAGATCTAAAGGTTCAGGTACAACATACTACCCACCTGAGGCACAGAAACAAAGCAGAGTGACAGTCAGGAGACCTAAAGTTGCAATACCAATAGTGAATCCAGAGGTATGCTTTCATTTCACATTATTATATACTAAACAGAATTGTAGGAAGATTGATTAAATAATGTTTGACTAGTCTGAATGAAATGTAAAATGTACAAACAACATAAAATCATTACATTTGGCCAATAAGACAGATATGAATTTAGCAGTGGATTGTTAAAGAGGAAAATTTGGTGAAAAGTTTGGATAAGTTTCCTTATTTCTCCATAAAAATAGGATGGTAGGCCCTCCTGCTGATAATTTTGGAGGGTTTGCTTTGCCTTTGTTTGCTTCTGGTAGGAAGGTTTTTGCCTCACCTGGGATTGGAGTCTTTTTATACCCAGCACACACGATAGTGGCGGGGTATTATGGTTTCATGTTGATATCCCTGTGTCGTCAGTCTGTCATTTGTTCATCCGTATTTTAGTTTCAGGACTATATCTTGAGTAAATGTCAATGGATTTTCACAAAATTTGGTATGTGCGTTGATATTGTGGTGACTTAGTTTGGGATTACTCATAGGCAAATTTTGTCAGTATTCTGACCGTGGCACGTCCATATTTTTATCTCGCCGGGACTATGTCGCAGGAGAGCTTATGTTGTCATCCAGGCGTTGGCGTCTGTTGGCGTAGGCGTCCGTGTTAGCACAATATTTAAGTTTTCAAAGGTGTGCATAATTTTTTAACTGTTTAAGGTACTGCTTTCATATTTGGCCTACACCTACCTTAGGGTAAGACCTTTCAATAGCCTACCCCCCCCCATCCCCAAGTTAGACCCTTAATGTAGGTCAAGGTCAGTTCTTACTTTGTCATTTACACCCATGTTTAAGTTTTACGTTTGAGTTTTGAAAAGTGTACATAACTGCTTAAGTATTCAAGATAGAGCTTTAATATATGGCCCACACCAGCCTTAGGGTTAGACCTTTTTATACCACACACCCCTTTTTCAGTTTGACCTTCTGCTTAGGTCAGGGTCAGGTCATACTTTGTCATTTGAACCCATGTTCGAGTTTTGTGTTTAAGTTTTGAAAAGTGTTCGTAACTGCTAAAGTATTCAAGATACCGCTATAATATTTGGCCCACACCAACGTTAGGGTAAGACCTTTCAATAGCACACAACCTTTCCTCAGTTTGACCTTCTGCCTAGGTCAAGGTCAGGTCATACTTTGTCATTTGAACCCATGTTCGAGTTCTGTGTTTAAGTTTTGAAAAGTGTTTGTAACTGCTAAAGTATTCAAGATACCGCTTTAATATTTGGCCCACGCCAACGTTAGGGTAAGACCTTTCAATAGTACACAACCTTTCCTCAGTTTGACCTTCTGCCTAGGTCAAGGTCAGGTCATACTTTGTCATTTAAACCCATGTTTGAGTTCTGCGTTTAAGTTTTGAAAAGTGTTCATAACTGCTGCAGTATTCAAGATGCCGCTTTAATATTTGCCCCACACCTACCTTAGGTTAAGACCTTTCAATTAGCTCGCAAGGACTATGTCCTTGGAGAGCTTATGTTGTCACCCAGTCGTTGGCGTCGACGTCAGCGTCCGCGTTAGCACAGTGTTTAAGTTTTCAAAGGTGTGCATAGTTTTTTAACTGTTTAAGGTACTGCTTTCATATTAGGGTAAGACCTTTCAATAGCATACACCCCAATCCCCAAGTTAGACCCTTAATGTAGGTCAAGGTCAGTTTTTACTTTGTCATGTACACCCATGTTTAAGTTTTATGTTTAAGTTTTGAAAAGTGTACATAACTGCTGAAGTATTCAAGATAGAGCTTTAAAATATGGCCCACACCAGCCTTAGGGTTAGACCTTTTAATACAACACACCCCTTTTTCAGTTTGACCTTCTGCCTAGGTCAAGGTCAAGTCATACTTTGTCATTTGAACCCATGTTCGAGTTCTGCGTTAAAAGTTTTGAAAAGTGTTTGTAACTGCTAAAGTATTCAAGATACCGCTTTAATCTTTGGCCCACACCAACATTAGGGTAAGACCTTTCAATAGCACACACCCTTTCCTCAGTTTGACCTTCTACTTTGTCATTTAAACCCATGTTTGAGTTCTGCATTTAAGTTTTGAAAAGTGTTCGTAACTGCTGAAGTATTCAAGATGCTGCTTTCATATTTGCCCCACACCTACCTTAGGGTAGGACCTTTCAATAGTACACACCCCTTCCTCAGTTTGACCTTTTGCCTAGGTTTGTCATTTACAGCTGTGTTAAAGTTTTGAAAAGTGTACATTACTGCTGAAGTATGTAAGATATAGCTTTCATATTTCGTCCACACCAACCTAAGGGATTCAGTATGTAAGATATAGCTTTCATATTTTGTCCACACCAACTAAAGGAAGATGTTTCAATGGCATATACCCCATCCCTCAGTTTGACATTCTATCCACATCAAAGTCAGGTCATAATCTGTCATTTACAGCTATATTTGAGTTCTGCATTTAATCTTTACTATTTGAAGATTGTTTTCTTCTCCAATCAGCCCTTTCCGGCAAGCTGTGTTGTCTTCTGACAACTCTTGTTGTTTCCGGGCGATAACATGGATAAATATCACCAAACTTGGTATGTGCATTAATATTATGGAGATCTGGTTTGGGATTACTAATGGGCAAGTTTCGTCAGTTTTTGACGGAGCTATCTGCCCGTGATAGGTCCGTATTTTTCTTTCCAGACGATAACTTGAGTAAATATCAATGGATTTTCACCAAACTTGGTATGTGCATTGATATTGTGGATTTCTGGGTTGGGTTTGCTAATTGGCAGTTTTTGTCATTTTTATATCCTGCCACAGGATAGTGGCGGGGTATTATGGTTCCACATTGGACGTCAGTATGTCCGTCCGTCCATCCATCAGTCATACGTCCATCTGTATTTCGTTTCCGGATGATAACTTGAGTAAACATAAATGGATTTTCACTAAACTTGGTATGTGCATTGATATTGTGGAGATCTGGTTTGGGATTTCTAATGGGCAAATTTCATCAATTTTTGACAGAGTTATCTGCCCGAGAGGCCCATATTTTTGTTTCCGGACAAATAACTTGAGTTAATGTCAAGGGATTTTAACCAAACTTGGTACATGCGTTGATATGAAGGAGATCTGGTTTGAGATTGTTAATGGGCAAATTTCATCATTGTTTGACAATTATCTGCCCGCAACACAATAATCGCGGGGTATTATAGTTTAATGTTTTTATTTGACAGTTGTCTCCCCGTGACATATCTGTCTTTTCCTTTCAGGACAATAACTTGAGTAAATTTCAAGGATTTTCCCCAAATTTTATAGGTGCATTTATATTGTGAAGATCTGGTTTGAGATTGCGAATGGGCAAATTTTGTCAATTTTTGATAGAGTTATCTGACCACAACATGATAATTGTGGGTTTTATTGTTATTATTTCATCTCTCCTATTCTTTTTTAGCTCACCTGGAGCCTTTTTCTCCAGGTCAGCTTAAGCCATGGCCTGTTGTCCATCGTCCGTCCCTCCATCCGTCTGTCCATCGTTAGCTTTTCACATTTTCTACATCGCCTCCAGAACCATAAGTTGGATTGAGCTAAAACTTAGTGGGAGGCATTGTGGCAACATGGAGATTCAGAATTGCTAAAATTGTTCCGTTCCGATATCCAAGATGGCCACCATGGCAGCCATTTTGAAATTCTTCAAACGACATCTCCTTCCAAACCGTAAGTCAGATTGAGCCAAAACTTGATGGGAGGCATCACAGTGACGCAGAGATTCAGAATTGCTAAAATCGTTCTGTTCTGATATCCAAGATGGGCACCACAGCGGCCATCATGAAATTATTCAAACGACATCTCCTCCCAAACCGTAAGTCAGATTGAGCCGAAACTTGATGGGAGGCATCAGAGCGACATAGAGATTCAGAATTGCTAAAATTGTTCCGTTCCGATATCCAAGATGAAATTCTTAAAATGATATCTCCTCCCAAACTGCAAGTTGGATTGAGCCAAGACTTGATGGGAAGCATCACAGTGACACAGAGATTTGCTAAAATCGTTCCGTTCTGATATCCAAGATGGCCGCTAGGGGGGGGGGGCCATCTTGAAATTCTTCAAACAACATCTCCCAAACCATAAATCAAGTTGAGCCGAAACTTGATGGAAGGCATTGGAGCATTATAGAGATTCAGAATTGCTAAAATCTTTCTGTTCTGATATCCAAGATGGCCACCACGATGGCCATCTTGAAATTCTTCAAATGACATCTCCTCCCAAACCATAAGTTAGATTGAGCAGAAACTTGATGGGAGGCATAAGAGCAACATAGAGATTCAGAATTGCTAAAATTGTTCCGTTTGGATATCCAAGATGGCCGCAGAAACTTGATGGGAGGCATCGGAGCAACATAGAGATTCAGAATTGCTAAAATTGTTAAGTTCTGATATCCAAGATGGCCGGCGGCCATCTTGAAATTCTTCAAACGACATCTCCTCCCAAACTGTAAGTTTAATTGGGCCCAAACTTGATGGGAAGCATCAGAGCAACATAGAAATTTAGAATTGCTTAAATCATTCAGTGTGGCTATCAGAGACGGCCGTCTTGAAAATCTTGAAACCCTAAGTCAGATTGAGCCCAAACTTGGTGAGAGGCATTGGTGCCACATGGAGATTTAGAATTGCTAAAATCATTCCGTTCTGATATCCAAGATGGCCGCCATGTCAGCCATCTTGAAAATCTTCAAACAACATCTCCTCTGACCTTCTTGAAAGTCTTCAATTGTTATCTGCTCCTGAACAGTAAATTGGATGGAGCGGAAACTTGGTGTAAGGCATCGGGGCATCATGGAGATTTAGAATTGCTAAAATGGTTCCGTTCTGATATCCAAGATGGCCACCATGGCAGCCATCTTGAAAATCTTCAAATCACATCCTCTACTGAACCGTAAGTCTGATTGAACTTAAACATGATGGAAGCATTGGGGTGTTATGGAAATTCAGAATTGCTATAATCCTTCTGTTCCAATGTCCAAGATGGCCACCATCTTGAAATTCTTCAAACCAATCTCCTCCCAAACAGTAAGTCAGGTTGAGCCGAAACTTGATGGGAGGCATTTGGGTGACATGGAGATTCAGAATTGCTGACTTGTTCAGTTCGAATATCCAAGATGGCGGCCATGGTGGCTATCTTGAAACTCTTCAAACAACATCAGATTCTGAATTGCTAAAGGAAATCTGATCTGATAGCCAAGATGGCCACCATGGCACAATGTAACATATCATAATCAGCCTAATCCAGGTGAGCACTTTCTGGCACACTTGGGCCTCTAGTTCTTTCTACCTTTTTTTATCGCACCTGCTTGTAGCAGGGTGCGATATAGGCGTCCGATTTTCCGTCCGTCCGTCCGTCTGTCAACATTTATGTCGACGTTCGACATTTATGTCAAAGTTAGTATTCTAATCAACTACAAGACTAAATAACCATCAAACCTTGCATGAAACATCTCCCTGACCTCCTGACTTTGCGACATAGGCGTCCGCTTTTCCGTATGTCTGTCCATTCGTCCGTCCGTCTGTCAAAATTTTGTCGAAGTTCGACATTTATGTCAAAGTTAGTATTTTAATCAACTACAAGACTAAACAACCATCAAACCTTGCATGAAACATCTCCCTGACCTCCTGACTTTGCGACATAGGTGCCCTTGGGTTGACTGGGCCGTAAAACCTCAACACAAACAAACAAACATAGGTGCCCACTTTTCCATTTGTCTGTCTGTTCTTCCGTCCGTCTGTCTGTCTATTAACAGTTCTGTAATGTCGAACTTGGACATTTATGTCAAAATTAGTATTCTAATCAACTACAAAACTAAACAACCATCAAACCTTGTATGAAACATCTCCCTGACCTCCGGACTTTGCGACATAGGTGCCCGCTTTTCCATTCGTCTGTCCGTTCATCTGTCCGTCTGTCTGTTAACAGTTCTGTTATGTCGAAGTTCGACATTTATGTCGAAGTTAGTATTCTAATCAACTACAATTCTACAACAACCATCATACCTTGCATGACACATCTCCCTGACCTCCTGACTTGGCAGGTATGTTGACCCAGTGACCTTGACCTATATTTTGCGCTCCATTGACTTTGACACAATTTACGTTGACGTTCCATATCTTCTCAACTATAAGGCGTACAACTACCAAACCTTGCATAGTGCTTCTCCTAGATGTACTGACTTGGCAGGTACCTTGACCCGATGACCTTGACATATATTTTGAGCTCCAGTGACTTTGACATATTTTGCGTCCACGTTCGATATCTCCTCGACTATAAGGCCTACAACCATCAAACCTTGCAAAGTGCTTCTTCTCAATGTACTGACTTGGCAGATACCTTGACCTGGTGACCTTGACCTATATTTTGGCTGTAGTGACTTTGACATAATTTACGTCAATGTTCCAGATCTCCTCAAGTGTAAGACCTCTAGCCACCAAACTTTGCATAGTGCTTCTCCTAGATGTACTGACTTGGCAGGTATCTTGACCCGGTGACCTTGACCTATATTTTGCGCTCCAGTGCCTTTTACACATTTTATGTCAACGTTCAATATCTCCTCAACTGTAAGGCCTACAGCCATCAAACCTTGCATAGTGCTTCTCCTCAATGTACGGACTCCGCAGGTACCTTCACTGGGTGCCCTTGACCTATATTTTGCGCTCCATTGACTTTTACACCTTTTACGTCACCCTTCCATATGTCCTCAACTGTCCCGAAGGCCTTCAACCACCAAACCTTACATAGCACTTCTTCTTGATGTATTGACTCGGCAGGTACCTTGACCTGGTGACCTTGACCTATATTGTGCACTCCAGTGACTTTGACACATTTTATGTTAATGTTCGGTATCTCCTCAAATATAAGACTTACAACCACTAAACCTTGCATAGTGCTTCACCTCATTGCACTGGCTTGGCAGGTACCTTGACCCGATGACCTTGACCTATATTTGACACATTTTACGTTGATGTTTGATAACTCCTCAACTATAAGGCCTACAACCACCATACCTTGCACTGTGCTTCTCCTTGATGTACTGAATTAGCAGGTACCTTGACCCGTGACCTTGACCTATATTTCATGCTCCAGTGACTTTTACACATTTTACGTCAACGTTCCATTATCATTGGGCTGTATGATAGGAAAAGTCAGTGCTGAAGATATAGCCATTAGAGGGAATGGGACTGGCATGGAATATATGTGCCCCACTAGGCACTTTGTCTACATTTTTTTCAACCCAGTTTTCCAAGTAAGCACTGCTAAGAATGAAATAAACTTATTTAATAACCACGTTCTGATTGTGGCTCCTGTGACTTTTGCCCCAGCAGGTGCGATGACGCCTTCCGCGGAATTCTTGTCTGGGAGATGGTGAGACATGATTGGAAGTATTGTTGACACTTCAGCTTGAACATGAGACCCAAAAAGAATTTACTAATTTGGAAGGGAGGCATATAGCAGTCAGAGTGATCTCCCTATATCCATTCACCGTAAGAACGTTTGTAAACATTCATTTCATTATTTCTTATATATACTAAAGGTCAAAATCTAAGACACCTTTGTTAAGTCTTCTGATGCATTTCTGTATCTAAACACAGTAAGGCATAGATTGGATAACTATATGACTTCATTGACCTATATTTCCCATGGTCCAGGGATTTTGCTTTATATCTTGAAGACTTGTTAGATGGATAAATGTAGTATTTGGGATACTGGTTCCATGTGACACCAAGATTGAACTTGCATCATTTGAGACATGAGAGTATCAGGGTAGTTATGTAGGCAGTAGGAATTTCATTAGCACACACAGCACAGTAGGTTTACAACTCTTTTGCTGATCAAGCAGTTTGATGTTCATATCTCTACTTCCCTACCACAGATCTGTATGTCCCATTGTTACAGCTTCACCTTATTCTCAATAATCATTCAGAAAAAAAAACAACAACATATGTATGAACCTCTCTGCAACAGCTACCTCCCTATAGCAGCCACTGAGCTTCCAAAATGTCACTTTTAGCTCACCTGAGCACGAAGTGCTCCAGGTGAGCTATTGTGGTCAGTCAATGTCAGTCGTCCGTTGTCCGTCATGCAGCGTCAACAATTGCTTTAAAAGCCTACTCCTCCTACACCCTGAGCCAATTGACTCGAAACTTGGTAGGAATCATCAGGGTGACTTGTAGACCAAAAATAGCTAAAATCGTTCCAATCGGAAATCCAAGATGGCCACCATGGGGGCCATCTTGAAAATCTATTTTTCACTTCTTTTCCTGAAAGGCCAGTTGACTTGAACTTGGGTAGAAAGCTTTAGGGTGACTAGTAGATTAAAAATAGCTGAAATTGTTCCGATCAGAAATCCAAAATGGCCCCCATGGCGGCCATCTTGAAAAATCTATTTATCGCTTTTTCTCCTGAACCGAAAGGCCAATTGACTCGAAACTTGGCAGGAAGCATCGGGGTGACTGGTAGATCAAAACTAGCTAAATTTGTTCTGATCTGATATCAAAGATGGCCGCCACGGGGTGACTGGTAGATCAAAAATAGCTAAATTTGTTCTGATCTGATATCAAAGATGGCTACCATGATGGCCGCCATGGTGGCCATTTTGAAAAACCAATTTTAGCTTTTTCTCCTGAACCAAACTTGAAACTTGGTAAGAATCATTGAGGTGACGTAGATCAAAAATAGCTAAAATCATTATGATAGGAAGTACAAGAAGGCTGCCACGATAGGAAATACAAGATGGCTGCCATTTTGAGAATCTGTTTTGAGTTTCTTCTCCTGAATAGAAAGTTCCATTGACTCCAAATTTGATAGGAAGTATTGGGGTGACTTGTAGATCAAAAATAGCTAAAATCATTCTGATCGGAAATCCAAGATGGTCGCCCTAACATCTGTTGAAAATCTATTTTGAACTTTTTCTTCTGAAGCAAAAGGGCAACTGACTCAAACTTCATTGGAAGTATCGAGGTGACTTGTAGATCAGCAGTAGCTAAAATCCTTCTGACTGGAAATCCAAGATGGCCACCATCTTGAAAATCAATATTGAACTTCTTTTGAACTGAAAGGCCAATTGACTCAAACTTGTCAGGTGAGCGATACAGGGCCATTAAATCCCTCTGCAATAGCCACCTGCCTTTAACAGACACCTCCATATAACATCCAGTTTTGGACCCGGCCTTGGTGGCTCAGTTGGATGCGCCATCCGACTGGAGACCAGGAGGTAGCGGGTTCAACCCCAGCCAAGGTCGGCAACATTCTTTCGTGGAGATTGATCGTGAAATATTTTCTACGGTCATTCTCACCCTTCTGCTGATTCAAGAAGGGCAGTTGTCAGTTTCTGGCGAAAGAATGTGCACAATACTGGTTAACCACTTAGAGGACTAAGCCTGCCCAGTAAATGTGTGGTTAGGTACATTGTAAAATGACGCGCTTGACATGACCCCATTGGGTTGACTTGGGCTGTAAAACCTCAACACAAACAAACAAACATCCAGTTTTATATCTTCCCAAGGATGGCTGCTTTAGAAATGTGTGTGTGTGTGTGTGTCATTTCTTCCAGCATTTATCTTCATGTGACCGGTCCAAAGTACCAAACTGGTGCTTGTGTGTGATATTTTCTTCAAGCAATTTATCTTCATGTGACCGGTCCAAAGTACCAAACTGGTGCTTGTGTGTGATATTTTCTTCAAGCAATTTATCTTCATGTGACCGGTCCAAAGTACCAAACTGGTGCTTGTGTGTGATATTTTCTTCAAGCAATTTATCTTCATGTGACAGGTCCAAAGTACCAAACTGGTGTGTGTGTGTGATATTTTCTTCAAGCAATTTATCTTCATGTGACCGGTCCAAAGTACCAAACTGGTGCTTGTGTGTGATATTTTCTTCAAGCAATTTATCTTCATGTGACCGGTCCAAAGTACCAAACTGGTGTGTGTGTGTGACATTTTCTTCAAGCAATTTATCTTCATGTGACCGGTCCAAAGTACCAAACTGTAATTAACATGTAACATGATTATTGCCTGTTTTCTTTTAACCTGCCAGATTTAGATCAGAATCATAATGAATAGTATCATTTATTTCAGGACATGAAGAAAGAAGGAAGATCTAATTCTGGTGAAGGATTAGAGGAATTCTTATCTGCTTCACCAGGCAGTGCAGGTCAACCCCTGGACACAGACCTTGCAACACTAAACACACCCGAATCTCCACTGTCAGAAACAAACTTATACACTACACAAACTGTTGACAGCAGTAACGGAACTGTGCAAAATCAAAACATGGAAGATGCAAATAGAAAACTGCTGGAAATGGAAAATGTTAAAACTGTTTTAGGTAAAGGTATTGATGAAGTGAGATCTTCAAAAGAGAAAAGTGAACCTAGTCATGAATATTTAGATAAAACCTTATTAGATACATCTAATGAAAGTGGAAATAAATTTAAGGAAGTCCGAAATCCAGTAGTTGATAAAGAAGAAATAAAAATGAAAACAGATACAGAGAGAGAAATCAAAACTAGAATAGTTTCTGATAAACTTATACCTGAAGTGAAATTAGAATTTAAAGTACAGGCTGATATTAAACATGTTGGGACAAGTCGAGCTGAATCTGGTAAAGCTGAAAAACTTCCAACAAAAGTTGAGGTTGAAACATGAAAACTGGATTGTTTTATCTCCTGTCTGTTTTGATAATTGTTGTCAGTATATTCATAATCATGAAAATTGTATAATGGCCTTATTTTACCATACATGATATAACACTGAATGATTTCATTTCCAAAGTATATGACAATACGTGACCAAAAAAAGTTGTATTGGGAGATATTGAAAATCTGATCAGACCTTTTGATAGGAGGAATTATTTTTCTGCCAGAACAGACAACACACATGCCCGGTGTAGGAAATTCCTGGTTTCAAGCAACAAGATTATCGATATTATCTGCATTCATATAGATGGTGCATTTAATTGAATTAAAACCATTTTCCAATACAGTTAAACTTAGATTCATAAAAAAGCATTTTGGTTTGAGTAAGGAAGTTTGAAAATCTGTAATGAGGGCTTTAACCCTTAAAGCGCCAATCACAACTATTGTCGTCTGCTTTGTCTTCTGCCGGTTACTTTAAAAGTCATTGTTGCAAACAGTGTGGACCCAGATCAGACTGCTCCTTAGGAGCAGTCTGATCTGGGTCCACACTGTTTGCCTATATGCAAAATGTAAGTTTGAAAAGTTTGCAAGAAGATGCAGCAGACAACATAAGCAGACGACATTTTCAGATGCAGTTTTTCTTGGTGCTTTAAGGGTTAAGGGGAATATATATACTTTCACTGAAGGCAGTGATTTTTGTCTCTGTATTCTAAAAGATATGAAATTACATCCCAAGGGTCAAACTATTTAATAGGACCCCTTTTTTTCAGAGGAGCTCCCTGAGCAGAGGAAAGCAATCAGGAAGTCACAAAAGTTAACTCTGTTCTAAAAAAGTTCAAAAAAAAACAAAAAAAAAAATATATATATATATTATATCAAGTTATCCATTGCTAGGAAGTATAGAAGTTCTGCTGTATTTTGCAAAAACCCAGTGGTGTTTCTGAAAAAACAAAGAGATTTCAGGTTTTGCTTGTGAAAAGGAATAGTATGCAGTATTTTGGTTGTCAAGATCAGGATATTATCATACTAGCCCTAAATAATTGGACAGACAGGCCTGAGCAAACAGCATAGACCCAGATCAGATGCCGCATGAAGCTGCATTTGATTAGGCCCTACACTCTTTGCCACTTATCCATCTATTTTTAGACAAAAGTACAGGTAGTCAGATGGATTTGTTCAAAGTTTAGGAAAAGTATGGCCAAGAATTGAGATGTCCAAATATTTAGGGTAATATAGTATTTCTCTTGTAAGGTGGATAACCTATATGAATAAATTGTAAGGTCATACATAGCTCCAGATAAGCTGATTATTGTGAAGATAGTTCTTGTTGTTTTATCATCAAATGTGTCTTGAGACTGATTTTAATTATTTTATGTGTTCATAGTTTCCAATGGCAAATTTTATAGATTTTTGTTTAATACCCATTGGAATTACTTTGCTGAGGCAATTGCATTAAGTTTCCACAAACAGAGGATTTGTCAAGGAGAAGAATTTGGTGATAATTCTGGAATAATTCTTCTTATTACCTCAGATAAATGTGGGTATTCATTAGAAGTGCCCTGTTGAGGCACTTTGTATGAGTACCCATATGTTTTTAGCTCACATGAGCACAAGGTGCTCAAGGTGAGCTATTGTGATCGGCCTGTGTCCGGTGTCCATTGTCTGTCTTGTGTTGTCAACAATTTTTTTCAACTGAAATCTCCTCCTAAACCATTGAGCAAATTTCAAAATAATTTCACACAAATGTTCCTCTTATGCCCCTGTACAAAAATTGCTAAAATGGTTCTGCTCCATTGAACAAGATGGCTGCCAGAGCTAAAAATAGAAAATCTTCAAACGACATCTCCTCCTTAGCCAGTGACCCGATTTCAAAATAATTGCACAGAAATGTTCCTCTAAAGGCCCTCTACCAAAATTGGTCAAATGGTTCTGCTCAGCTGAACAAAATGGCTGCCAGAGGTAAAAATAGAGAAACCTTTAAACCACGTCTCCTCTGCGGTTAGTGGCTTGAATTGATAGTAATTTCACAGAAGTGTTCCTATTATGGATATTTACAAAAATTGCTAAAATGGTTCCGCTTGGCTGAACAAAGTAGCCTCCAGAGGTAAAAATAGAAAAACAAACTTTAAACAGCATCTCCTCCGCGGTTAGTGGCCCGATTTCAAAATAATTTCACAGAAATGTTCCTCTTACAGCCCTTTTCCAAATTAGCTAAAATGGTTCTGCTTCGCTGAATAAAATGGCCAACATAGCTAAAAATAGAAAAACATCTAAGCAACATCTCCTAGGCCACTGACCAGAATTAAAAAGAATTTCACAGATATGTGCCTCATATGCCCATTTAGCAAAATCGCTAAACTGGTTCTGCTTGGCTGAATAAAATGATCACCAGAACTAAAAGTAGAAAAAAACTTTTTCATGACATCTCCTCCAAGCCAGTGGCCCGATTTCAATATAATTTCACAGAAATGTTCCTCTTATGCCTGTTTAGCTCACCTGAGCTGAAGGCTCAGGATGAGCTATTGTGATCACTCCCCATCCGTTGTCCATCTGTCCCTCCATCTGTCTGTCCATTCACTACTCTTCTGAAACCCCTGGGCCACATTTCTTCAAACTTCATGTTGAGCCTTCTGTTAAAGGGGGATTGAAAATTTGTAAAAATGGTCACTGTCCATAAATCAAGATGGCAGCAGTGCCCATATATGGTAAAAACATTAAAAATCTTCTTCTCCAGAACCAAGAAAGCTTTGGGGCTGAATCTTAGTATAAAGCATTTAGTACTCAAGGTCTACCAAATTTGTTCAAATGATGACTGTAGGTTGACCTTTGACCTTTTTACGGCAAGGTCTAATTTGCATCCCTATACATTTGTATGGGGACAATGTTGAAAAGTCATTTTCTCAAAATGTGTAAAAGACTAATGGCTGAAACTTACAAAGTTTGATTAAATTACTAAAACTTTTTAGTTGCAATCAAAATTTTGTCCCCTGGGGGTTATCTGCCCTTGCCCTTGGGCTCTGTACATGTATAAAATTTTGTAATTTTTAAATGCCTTCTCAAAAATTGCTTGAGCAATTTTCAACAGATTTCACATGGGCCTTCTGTTGAAAGGGTATTGACCATTTGTTTGAATGGTTCCCTGCCATTGAACAAGATGGTCGCCATGCCCATACATGTGTATATTTTAAAAACACTTTTAAGGGTCTTCTTTTCCAGAGCTGAGAAAACTTTGAGGCTGAATCTTGGTATAAAGCATCGAGGACTCAAAGTCTACCAAAAGCCGGCCTCGGTGGCTCAGTTGAATGTGCCGTCCGACTGGAGACCAGGAGGTCGTGGGTTCAACCCCTGCCGAAGTCGGCAACATTCTTTGGTGGAGATTGATTGTGAAATATTTTCTACGGTCATTCTCTCCCTTCCGCTGATTCAAGAAAGGCAGATGTCAGTTTCTGGCGAAAGGATGTGCACAATACCGGTTAACCTCTTAGAGGACTAAGCCTGCCCAGTAAACGTGTGGCTAGGTAAACTGACCGCACTCGACATGACCCCATTGGGTTGACTGGGCCGTAAAACCTCAACACAAACAAGGTCTACCAAGTTTGTTCAAATGATGAACGCAGGTTGACCTTTGACCTTTTTATGGCAAGGTTAAATTTGCATCCCTATACATTCGTATGGGGAAAATGTTGAAAAGTCATTTTCTCAAAATGTATTAAAGACTAATGGCTGAATCTTACAATGTATAATTGAATTGTTAAAACTTCTTAGTTAAAATCACAATTTTGTGTCTGCAGGTTATCTGCCATTGCCCCTGGGCTTTATACATGTATAAAATTGTGTATTTATTAAATGTCTTCTCAGAAATCGCTTAAGCAGTTTTCACCAGATTTCAAATGGGGCCTTCTGTCAAAAGGGTATTGATGATTTGTTTGAATGGTTCTGCACCATTTTACAAGATGGCTGCCATGCCCATATATGGTAAAAACACTTAAAAAATCTACTTCTCCAGAACCGTGAAAGCTTTTGGGCTGAACCTTTGTATAAAGCATCGAGGACTCGAGGTCTACAAAGTTTGTGCAAATGATGACCATAGGTTGACCTTTGACCTTTTTAAGGCAAGGGCAAATTTGCATCCCTCTATATTTGTATTGGGAAAATGTAAAAAAGTCATTTCTCAAAATGTTTTAAAGACTAATGGCTGAAACTTACAATGTATGATTAAACTATTATGTCCCAAACTTTGAAGAAGTTGGACGGGCATATTGCTTCTGGGGTGTTCGTCCGTCCTTCCTTTCTTCACACTTTTTGGTGCTCAGCATAACTTTTAACATGTGCATGCTACTATTTTGAAATTTATTCTATATATTCCTTGTGAAAAAATAGCTGACATATATTTTTTTCTCGATAGGATTATGCCCCTTTCCTGAGTTATTGCCTTTTGAAAAAATATGGATGCAATCTTGTCAGCAAAATATCTCAAAAACTATTGAAGCTAGAGCCTTAAAACTTAATGAATAGACTGGTAGTGATGAGTAGACAACCTGATTAACTTTTGAAAATATTTTGAAAAGTACTTCATAAGTTATGGCCCCTTGTAATTTTGGGCATTTTTACCTTGTTAGCCAAATATCTCAAAAACTGTTGGAGCTAGAGCCTTAAAACTTGGTGAATTGATTGGTAATGATGAGTAGATGACCTGATTAACTTTTGAATAAATTCTAAAAAATATTTCATGAGTAATGGCCATTTGTAAATTTGGGCGGCAAAACTTCTCAAAAGCTACTGAAGCTAGAGCCTTGAAACTTGATGAATAGATTGGTCGTGATGAGTAGATGACCTGATAAACTTTTGAAGAAATTCTGAAAAATACTTCATGAGTTATAGCCCTTTGTAATTTTGGGCATTTTTACCTTGTCAGCAAAATATCTCAAAAACTGTTAGAGCCTTGAAACTTGGTGAATTGATAGGTAATGATGAGTAGATGACCTAGTTAACTTTTGAATAAATTCTGAAAATATTTCAAGAGAAATAGCCCTTTGTAAATTTGGGCATTTTTCCCTTGTCAGCAAAATATCTCAAATACTGTTGGAGCTAGAGCCTCTTAACTTGATAAATAGATTGGTAGTGATGAGAAGGAAGTTAGAGGGGCCTATTGCTTCTGGGCATGAGTAATGTCCCTTTGTAAATTTGGGTGTTTTCCCTTGTCAGCAAAATATCTCAAAAACTGTCGGAGCTAGAGCCACATAACTTGATGAATAGATTGGTAGTGATGATAAGATGACCTGATTAACTTCTGAATAAATTCTGAAAAATATTTCAGGAGTTATGGCCCTTTGTAGATTGGGCCATTTTTACCTTGTATCATCTTTAGAGGCAAGCATATGGTTAGGGGCACACTGTTTTACAAACACAATTTCTAGTTAAAACTTTTTTGTTACAATCAAAATTTTGTCCTCTGGTGGTTATCTGCCCTTGCCTCTGGGCTTTATACATGTATAAAATTGTGTAATTTTAATATCTTCTTCTCTGAAACCGCTTGAGCAATTTTCTCCAGATTTCACATGGGGCCTTCAGTAGAAAGAGTATTGACAATTTGTACAAATGGTTCCACGCCATTGAAAAAGATGGCCGCACAAATGGTTCCACGCCATTGAAAAAGATGGCCGCCATGCCCATATATGGTATAAACACTTAAAAATCTTCTCCTGAACCAAGAAAGCTTTGAGGCTGAATCTTGGTGTATAGCATAGGGAACTCAAGGTCTACAAATTTTGTCAAATGATGGTCATAGGTTGACCTTTGGCTTTTTTACGGCAAGGTCAGATTTGTGCCCTTATACATTTGTATGGGGAAAATGTTGGTAAGTCATTTTCTCAGAATGTATTAAAGACTAATGGCTGAAACTTACAATATATGATAAAAGAAGTAAAACTGTTGTGCTACCATTAAAAAGTTTGGGGGTTATCTGCCCTTGCCCCTGGGCTATATACATATATAAAAGTATGAAATTTTTAAATGTCCTTCTCTGAAACAGCTTGAGCAATTTTCACCAGATTTCACATGGGGCCTTCTGTCGAAAGGATATTGACAATTTGTTTGAATGGTTCTGCATCATTGAACAAGATGGCTGCCATGACTATATACTTAAAAATCTTCTTCAGAACCAAGAAAGCTTTGGAGCTGAATCTTGATATATAGCATCCGGGACTCAAGGTCTACCAAGTTTGTTCAAATGATTGTTGTAGGTTGACCTTTGACCTTGTTATGGCAAGGTCAAATTTGCACCCCCATACATTTGTATGGGAAAAATGTTAAAAAATCATTTTTTCAATATGTATTAAAGACTAATGGCTGAAACTTACAATGTATGATTAAAGAAGTAAAACTGTTTAGCTACCATTAACATGTTAGGGGTTATCTGCCCTTGCCCCTAGGCTATATACCTGTATAAAACTGTGAAATCTTCAAATGTCCTTCTCTGAAACGGCTTGAACAATTTTCACCAGATTTCACATGGGGCCTTCTGTCGAAAGGATGTTGACAATTCGTTCAAATGGTTCTGTGCCATCGAACAAGATGACTGCCATGCCCATATATGGTAAAACTCTGAAAAATCTTCTTCTCCAGAACTAAGAAAGCTTTGAGGCTGAATCTTGCTATACAGCATTAGGGACTCAAAGTCTACTAAGTTTGTTCAAATGATGACACTAGGGTGACCTTTGATCTTTTTACAGTATTGTCAAATTTGTGTCCTTGTTGCTGTGGCAATACTGGAAGAAGTTACATGGCATTTGCAGATATGCAATTGCATTTTTTTTCAGGTGAGCGAATCGTGGCCCATAGGCCTCTTGTTATCAAAATTGCTAGAATGGTTCTGCTTGGCATGACCAAAATGGCCATCAGAGCTAAAAATAGAAGAGAAAAGCTCTGCAGAGTCTTTTGCTGCTGGTGCTTCATAGGGTCTTCTTTCCCTGCTGATGCTTCACAAATTTCTTGTTATGGAGAATTGGAGAAAAGTATCCGAGAATCGTCACCAAATACTACAGGTACTCCTCAGCAACTCCTCTGCACAAGGTTTGGTTTGGTGTAAAAACTACAAAAGTTACCTTCTAAATATTCTCCTTATCTGGTGCTATGGTCATAGATGAAGGATTTGATTAATTTTCCAAAGCCAGTCTGCTAGTATACCTTTGGTTGCTTCCTTTTATTATTGTAACCTATTGGTAAGTCCATTTTAAATTAGAAAGCCTTGCAAAACAAGGAGCAAACATATGATTTTGTTGTCTTCTCTCTGACCACACTGTCACATAAGGGTAAAGCTTTGATGTAGGTATTGTTTTTCTGATTAAGGTGACGACATTTATTTTCTGTTATGCAGACACCACTGGACCCAGAATCTGTAGGCTGGTCACTTGTGAGAGGGAGGCTGAAAGCAACTACATGTACCAAGATTGTTCAAGCCCTCATGATACATCAAAAAACATGGCCACCAGGGGCGGGGCTTATTTTCCGTATATATCTGTATAGAAAATTTTAAAATCCTTCTTGTCAGAAACCACCTGACCGATTTCAATATTACTTGGCAGGAATGTTGCTTTGGTGACCCTGTACCAAGATTGTTCAAGCAATCATGATTCGGCAAAAAACATGGCTGCTAGGGGTGGGGCTTATTTTCCCTATATATCTAAATAGAAAACTAAAAATCTTCTTGTCAGAAACCACTGAACCGATTTCAATATAACTTGGCAGGAATGTTCCTTTTGGTGGCCCTCTACCAAGTTTGTTCAAGCTATCATGATTCATAAAAAAATATAGCCGTTAGGGGGTGGGGCTTATTTTCCCTATATAGCTATATAAAACACTTCAAAAATCTTTTTGTCAGAAACCACTGAACAAATTTCAATGTAACCTGGCAGAATTGTTCCTTTGGTGACATTCTTTCAAGATTCAGTTCCAGCAATCATGATGCATGAAAAAAACATGGCTGCTCGGGAGTAGGGCTATAAAATTTATACAAAAATCTTAGAGCAGAGAACTTGGCTGAAACTTCAACAGTAAGTTTGCAAAGCTGTTTGCTCAGGTGAGCGATATAAGACCATCATGGTCCTCTTGTTTGAAGATGCTACTTAATTGTTTTTATTTTTGAACTTTGCCATTTCTGTCCGTCTATGTTATGCTTTGCATACAGTGAAGAGTAGTTAAAGCTAGGATTCTGAAAGTTTATATATAGCATTAGCATGAAAAATAAGCAGACCCATATTTTTTTCGTTTTTGCCTTCGGGGTTCCTTATGCAGGGATAATCCCCATTTTCGACTTAGGCATTTGAAGATAGATTGTTGATACCTTGTGTGCACAACTCCTCATACAGTTTTATATCGATCAATTTGAAACTGTGCAGCCTTTTTTGTCATGGTCTGTAGATATGAATGTGGTTTTGGAATGATCGTTTACTCTTTTTTGTTACTTTTGTTATACTTTTGATATAAAGTATTTTTGGGGCTTAAATACTATTAAAGTGGGTACCTTGTGTGCACAACTCCTACAGTTTTATAACGAACTATTTCAAATGTTGCAGGCCCTTTTGTCATGGTCTGTAGATGTGCATATGTTTTTGGCATTATTGTCAATTTAATTTTTGTCACTTTTTTTGACTTTTGAACTTACCCATTTCTGTCCATCTATTAGAACTAGGATCCTGAAATTTTATATATATAGCGTCAGCATGAAAAATAAGCGGACCCATATTTTTTTGTAACTCGAATCTCCTCTGTAACTCGAATGCCTTTCGGAATATTTTTGTAGAAATGTAGAACAGATGAGAGGACGTGTCACGTTTAAGAATGACAACTCTGCCTTTCTTACTTTTGGCTTTATCTCCCTTTATTGGTTTAAACAATATTTATTTTAAAGCTCATATAAAGTTACATCGATAAAACAGACATGTCGAATAGGATCTGACTGTAAGCTGTAATGCTTATAAATGTCATCTGGGAACAAGTTCGTATACAACATAACTGAACAGCATGACTAATAATGAATACTGTTGGACATTTTGAACAAGCAAACAAGACAGAGAGAGAGAGAAAGAGAGAGAGAGATTTTGACCGACTGACGCCTGTGCCTAAATATGTATGGGATCAAAAGCTGTGCGTTAAATATGTAGAAGTGCCATTTAGTACGTAAGTCAACGGTTGATGACTGGGTATGCTATACAAATCTTCCAGACTTGATGATGAAATCCTGTACTTGCAAGAAAAGGGCTTCATTTTCCTGAGATGTTAAGTTAGTTTTGCCATGCAGAAGATCTTTAACTGAGTAACTGCGTAAATTGGCCGGTAAGTATCTTTCCCTTGCAACCGTGTAGTTAGGACAACTGAAGAAGAAATGTTGCACGCTTTCAAATCCTCCACAGCGACAAGACGGGCTGGGAGTGATATGTTTGCGGTAGAGATCAGAGCTTAGTGAACTGCAGTCCATTCTTAGTCGAGCATGGAGGATCTGACCTAAGCGTGCACCAACATTGAAGTATTTGGGTGGTGTCTGTATGTTTCTGTTCAGGAACGATTTGAATATTGTTAAGGTTGATGCCTCTTTAGTTTCAGCCGGCAGATTGTTCCAGGCTCGTATAGTGTAGCTGGAAAGAACGAATCAAGAAAGAAATTAGTATTGACTCTGTAGTTCTGAATGTGGTCAGAGTTTCTGAGACTGTACCTAGTTGTTGCTTGTACAGTTGGAGGCACAAGGTTCATAAGATAGTTTGGAGCTGACCCATGCAGTATTTTGTAAAACGCTACAAGTTTGTGTTTGTTCCGCCTGCTTTGAAGGGACTCCCAACCCAGGTCAGAGTAAATTTTATCTATGTTACAGAGTTTTGTTGCTCCTGTTATTATTCTCGCGGCCTCGACATGTATTGCATCCAACTGCTTTTTAGTTTCCAAGGAGCAGTTGTCCCACACTATGTCACTGTATTCAAGAAGGGGACAAACAAAGGCAGTGTACATTTTTTCAAGGGATTTTCTACTGACTCTGAACTTCAGAGTCCGGAGAAGATTTAAACGTATACAGGCCTTCTCAGAAATTGTTCGCACGTGATCTGCCCAGTTGCATGTATTAGAGAATGTGAGTCCTAAGTGTTTGTGCGTAGAGGTTTCTTGTATCATTGTGTTGTTTAAGAAGAGAGGTGGATGATATACAGGGGTTGATTTCCTAGAAAGTGTCATAGCCATGGTCATCTTTGTGTGGAATTCAACAAGCCAATCGATGGCCCAGTCGGAAACAGCACGTAGATTGGCATTTAGAATTCTTGCAGCTTGATCGGGGCATTCGACTATAATATACAAACTGGTGTCGTCTGCGAACAGTCGAATGGAGCATCCAGTGTGCTGGGCGATATTGTTGATATAAATAAGAAACAAGGGTGGGCCCAAAATGGACCCTTGGGGAACTCCAGCTTCAAGTGGTGCCCAGTCAGAAGTTTGACCATTTAGAACTACACGTTGCCTACGTCCTGAGAGGTAACTGGTAAACCATTTAAGAACTTGTTCTGAGCATCCTATACCTCGAAGTTTGTGAAGTAAACCTCCCTTTGTTATATTTGACAGTGATTATGCATTGATTTCGTGTCCGCTCTGTAAGTCAAATACCCTTTGGGATATTTTGATGATACTTGGTAGAAATGTAGAACAGGGCGAGACTATGTGTCGCGTACAAGAATGACAACTCTGACTTTCTTACTTTGGAATATTATCTCCCTTTGTTTTGTCCGAGTTGTCATTCTTGTATACAACACATCGTCTCGTCCTGTTCTACATTTCTACCAAGTAAAATTAAAATAATTCAAAGGGTATTGGGGTGACAGAGCGGACACAAAATCTAATTCAAACACAAGAAGGGGAGATAACTAAAAAACGAGAAAGACTGAGTTGTAATTCTTGTACCTAACATGTCATCTTGTCCTGTTCTACATTTCTACCAAGTATCATCAAAATATTCCGAAGGCTATTCGTGTTACCGAGCAGTCAGGAAATCAAATTCAAACACAAGGGAGATAACTCCAAAAGTAAGAAAGCAAAAGTTGTCGTTCTTGTACCAGACACGTCGTCTAGTCCTGTTCTACAATTTTACCAAGTATCATAAAAGCATTCCAAAGGGTATTTCACTTGCAGAGCGGACACAAAATCAAAGCATAATCACTGGCAAATATAACTTGAAGGCTGACCTCAAAATATATGCATGTCAGTGTGACCTATATTTCATGGTCCAGTCATTTTTGCTTCTATACTGAAAGGAAAAAGAAACGCAGGGTAAATTTTATTCCTAAATTTCATTCAAGTTTGAAAAAGTTTGTTAAATATTTTACTATGATTACAAAACGGTACATGTATGGAACAAAAGTTCAAAATTTCATTGGTTTGTGATCAACAAGTCTCGAGTTATTGAAGTTCATTGGTAGCTACCCCCCAAATCTTGAAATCAAAATCAAACTGAAAATCAATATCGGGTGTGCCCCCCTCTTGCTGCCGTTGCTGCCCTAATTCTCCTTTGGATAGAGTTAACCAAAGCATTGACAGTTCGCATCGGGATGTTATTCCATTCATCGATCAACGCATCCCTTAGTTGTGCGAGAGTTGCGGGGGGATTTCGGCGCTTCCTAACCCTTCTGTCCAGCTCATCCCACATGGGTATCCGCCCAGTCTGATCAGTCTTCACTGTACACTCAATGGGTTGCTAAGAAGCTAAGGTTTCTACGTGTAGACAGTGAAAACTGATCAGACTGGGCAGATATCTGAGTGCCCTGGGTGCACGTCATTTTGTTGATTTTTCATGTGAAAAGGTATGATATTAATCCATCGGACATATTCCACATGAAAAAAGAAAAAAAAAGGAGTTTTATTATTTTTTTTATTTTATTCAGACTTAATGTCACTTTCAACAATCTTTCAGTTATATCGCGACGGTGTCTGGATGTTACAGGGAGCTCAATGCTCACTTAAGAGTGCTGCCTCACTGACAAATCACACCTCAGACACATAACGTGACATTTCATCCAGTCACATTATACTGACATCGGACCGACCAGTTTCTCTTTCTCAGTGCTGAGAAGAAGAATCAGATCAACATGGGTATCCGCCCAGTCTTACCAGTCTTCGCTGTGCACTCAATTTGCTTGCTAAGGTTTCTACGTGTAGACAGTGAAAACTAATCATACTGGGCAGATGCCCAGGCTGATCTGCTCTGGGTGCAGATGTCATTTTGTTGAATTGTTGACGGCTCATACGTACAGTGTTGCCGCTAGAACCAATGTAATGGGGCTATTTGTTGCCCCATAACCATTGTTAAAGGGCCATCACCTATTTTAAGGGATTCTTTTACCTTAAATATTAGCAACACGACTTAATGTTGAAGGTCATCAAGGCCCCTTGTCCCATTCATGCTTTTAGGTGGAGAAATAGCCCCTTGTCCCCCTCTAGATACAACAATGTATATGGAAAAGGCGGATATCCTGATGACATGACTGACTCATTTTAACAAATGTTTGTTCCCCAAATGCCTCAGAGGCTTTATATGAAATTGGATTTGGGTTGACCCAGCGGTTTCTGAGATGTTCGAAGAGTGTGGACGATTGAGCCTGCCTATACTGTTAGTTCACCAATAGGCTAAAGACTTTAGGATACAAATCAGAAATGATTGGTTCACAAACGACAAAATTCTGCCCTATTTAATATATTGATGAAAACTTTTCTATATATAAGTCAACATGGGACATCTTCAAAAACAACAAAAACTAGAACAGTGTTTTCAGAAGCAAACGAATGTCCCCCACCAGTTTGAACAGACCTATCATTGAAAAAGGTATATATAATTTATCTTTTTTTTTGCATGTGTGTGGTCAATGGGGGCCATTTTCCAAAATCTAAGCCCTAGTGTGACTTTGAAAATGGGGTCAAGGTCACCAAAATCTAATTGGTTCTTGTCCCTGTCTCAACAATATAGCTGTACAAGTTTGGTCAAAATCCATCCATTCATGCTGGAGATAGGGTGCATACAAGCCATTTTCCAACAATCTGAGCCCTCCTGTGACCTTGAAAATGAGTCAAGGTCATCAAAATCTAATCAGTCCTTTTGCATGTCACAACAATATAGTTTTGCAAGTTTGGTCAAAATCCATTCATTCCTTCATGAGATATGGTGCAGACAAGCCATTTTCCAACAATCTAAGCCTTTTTGTGACCTTGAAAATGGGGTCAAGATCACCAAAATCTAATCAGCTTTTCCGTGTCACAAAAATATAAATGTACAAGTTTAGTCAAAATCCATCCATTCATTCTGGAGATAGGGTGCAGACAAGCCATTTTCCAACAATCTGAGCCCTCCTGTGACCTTGAAAATTGGGTCAAGTTCACCAAAAATCTAATCAGTTCTTTTCCATGTCTCAACAATATAGATGTACAAGTTTGGTAAAAATCCATCCATTCATTCAGTAGATAGGGTGCCCAACAATCCATTTTCCAACCATCTAAGCCATCATGTGACCTTGAAAATGGGGTCAAGATCACCAAAATCTAATCTCTTCTTTTACATGTCCCAGCAATCTAGATGTGCAGGTATGGTCAAAATTCATTAGTTCCTTCAGGAGATAGGGTGCAGACAAGCAATTATCCAGCCTTTTCCAACAATCTAAGTCCTCCTATGACCTTGAAAATAGGGTCAAGGTCATCAAAATCTAATCAGCATTTTCCCCCACCCAGTGGTAAATTTGTGTAAGTTTGGCCAAAATCCATCCATTCATTAAGGAGATAGATTGCAGACAAGAGGCTACGCCGACGCCGACAGGATCCGCACTAAAAACAATATGTCCCCCCTATGGTGGGGGACATAATAAGTGTGAAAAAAAACAATTGTAATGGTTGCTGTGGCAACAGCAATACACTACATGTTGTATTATAAAATTGTTTATCTTTAATAGATTTCATGGCAGCAATCTGAGAACAATGTAATTAAAAACATATCCACTTGATAGTTTTATATTTGTAAAATATTGAAACGCAAATTTATGAACAAAATCAACATGGCACAGAAATTTATGTTGCCATCGCAGCAAATATGCTGAATTTATCCCATAAAAGCACGTAGTTTTTGTCGCACCTGCTTGTAGCAGGGTGCGATATAGGCGTCTGCTTTTCCGTCCGTCTGTCTATCCGTCCATCCGTCCGCCTGTCAACATTTATATCGAAGTTCGACATTTATGTCAAAGTAATTTAATCAGCTACAAGACTAAACAACCGTCAAACCTTGCATGAAACATCTTCCTGACCTCCTGACTTTGCGACATAGGCATCCGCTTTTCCGTTCGTCCGTCTGTCCATCTGTGAACATTTATGTCGAAGTTCGACATTTATGTCAAAGTTAGTATTCTAATCAACTACAAGACCAAACAACCATCAAACCTTGCATGAAACATCTCCCTGACCTGACTTTGCGACATAGGTGTCCGCTTTTACGTTTGTCTGTCCGTTCGTCCGTCTGTTAACAGTTCTGTTATGTCGAAGTTCGACATTTATGTCAAAGTTCGTATTCTAATCAGTTACAAGACTAAACAACAATCAAACCTTGCATGAAAAATCTTTCTGACCTCCTCTTTGCGACATAGACATCCGCTTTTCCGTTCGTCTGTCCGTTTGTCCGTCTGTCAACATTTATGTCGAAGTTCGACATTTATGTCAAAGTTTACTAGTAAACTTATCAATTACAAGACTAAATAACCATCAAACCTTGCATGAAGCATCTCCCTGGCCTCCTGACTTTGCGATATAGGCGTCCGCTTTTCCGTTTGTCTGTCTGTTCGTCCGTCCGTCTGTCAACATTTATGTCGAAGTTCGACATTTATGTCAAAGTTAGTATTCTAATCAACTACAAGACTAAACAACCATCAAACCTTGCATGAAACATCTCCCTGACCTCCAGACTTTGTGACATAGGCATCCCAATTTCCGTTCGTCCGTCCGTTTGACCGTCTCAACATTTATCATTTACGTCTAATCAACTACAATTCTACAACAACCATCATACCTTGCATGACACATCTCCCTGACCTCCTGACTTGGCAGGTATATTGACCCAGTGACCTTGACCTATATTTTGCGCTCCATTGACTTTGACACAATTTACGTTGATGTTCCAGATCTTCTCAACTATAAGGCATACAACTACCAAACCTTGCATAGTGCTTCTCATAGATGTACTGACTCGCAGTTGACCTATATTTTGCGCTCCAGTGACTTTGACACATTTTGCGTCGACGTTCGATATCTTCTCAACTATAAGGCCTATAACCATCAAACCTTGCAAAGAGCTTCTTCTGAATGTACTGCCTCGGCAGATACCTTGACCTAGTGACCTTGACCTATATTTTGGCTGCAGTGACTTTGACATAATTTACGTCAACGTTCCAGATCTTCTCAAGTGTAATACCTCTAGCCACCACACCTTGCAAAGTGCTTCTCCTAGATGTACTGATTCGACAGGTATCTTGATCCGATGACCTTGACCTTTTTTTGCGCTCCAGTGCCTTTTGCACATTTTACGTCACCGTTCAATATCTCCTCAACTATAATGCCTACAACTACCAAACCTTGCATAGTGCTTCTCCTCAATGTACGGAATCCGCGGGTACCTTGACTCGGTGACCTTGACAATATTTCGCGCTCCATTGACATTTACACCTTTTACGTCGCCCTTCCATATGTCCTCAACTGTAAGACCTTCAAACACCAAACCTTGTATAGTGCTTTTTCTCGATGTACTGACTCGGCAGGTATCTTGACCTGGTGACCATGACCTATATTTTGCACTCCAGTGACTTGACACATTTTACGTTGATTTTCGGTATCTCCTCAAATATAAGACCTACAACCACTAAACCTTGCAAAGTGCTTCACCTCATTGCACTGGCTTGGCGGGTACCTTGACCTGGTGACCTTGACCTATATTTGACACACTTTATGTTGATGTTCGATAACTTCTCAACTATAAGGCCTACAACCACCATATCTTTATGTCTGGGAAGGGCTGCGGTTTGTGATTGTGGCACTCCTGGACTTTTCTCTTACCTTTTTTGCATAGTGCTTCTCCTTGATGTACTGACTTAGCAGGTACCTTGACCCGGTGACCTTGATCTATATTTCACGCTCCAGTGACTTTTACACATTTTACGTCGACGTTCCATTATCATTGGGTTCTATAATACGAAAAGTCAGCGCTGAAGATAAAGCCATTAGAGGGAATGGCACTGGCCTGGAATATATGTGCCCCACTGGGCACTTTGTCTACATTTTTTTTAACCCAGTTTCCAACTAAGCACTGCTAAGAATGAAATAAACTTATTTAATAACCACGTTCTGATTGTGGCTCCTGTGACCTTTGTCCCAGCAGGTGCGACGACGCCTTCCGCGGAATTCTTGTATTTAATATATTGTGTTTACACTGCAATTCTATTTTTTTCACTACTTTGATTGTCAAGATGACAATTTAGAAAGAAAAAAAAGTTATCACTTAAGAAAAAATTGCGTTGCCATGGAAACAAAACTGTTTCCTTCATTGAAGTAAGATGTGGTTTTGACTGACTTTAACTATGAAAGCTAAAGTGTTTATTATTTGACTGGTTTTAATGTGTTACTTATCAAGTGTCTGACTATGCGTGAAAAGCAACAATCACACCACTTAGCTTTGTGTTGCCCTGTCAACAAAACACATACTTTATAAATGCCATAACAAAGACGTATAAAAACACATATTTTAGGTAGCGGGTAGCTCAGTGGTGTGCGCACTGGCCTCTAGAGCTAGAGGTATCAGGACAGACCCCAGGCGAGGGAATTTTCGGTGTCCGAACACACTTTCCTTCATATCGTGCCGGTGAAAGAACCATACGGTAATTCAAATTGGTTATTTGTAGGCCTTCATCCTGCAACCCGGGGTGTACAATGTACACCGTCTGTATCCTAGGAAGTTTAGACAGAAAGAAAGAAAGAAAGACAGTATTTTACGCCATTGCCCATATGTTGTTTTTGATTTTCCGTAATATGATTTGGATCGTACTGAAGTACTGCTAATATCAAAATAAAGTAAAAGATGAAACAAAGAAATAAAGAAAAACAACAGCTAAAAATGTTTATTAAATTAAGAAACACACACACAAAGTCTCCAATGAGACTCAAACCCGAGTCCGTTCGTAGGAGAGGCCACTACACCACAGAGGACAGTATTAAGAACTGACCAAAGTGAAAATACTCATTGGCTAGATTTTTCAATGCAGTTTGAAATAAGTGAATCATCTCCCCCGCCCCCTCCCCCACATACACACTCCCCAAAACACAGTTTGAAATAAGTGAATCACCTCTCCCGTCCCCCCACCCCACCCACACAAAAGAATATTCTTAATTTCGTGTGCCATTACGTGTTAATTTTATGTACATTGTTCTTTCTTTCGGTTCACAGCTTCGTTGTTTACAGACATCAGAAGGCATATGCTACTCACCATCTGCATCACAGTAATATACTTGGATGAACTGATTTATTTCCCACGAACTTGAAGGTCAGTAAGGGCAATCTGCGGCAGCGCTTGTATCCGAGATGTCACGGCGGTGTACAGCTAAGCCGGAAGCCAGTGCACGTGCTCTATTTATAGGTGGAAAATTCGAGAAAGATATTCAGCTACTTTGGGAGAATTTGAAAAAAAAAATGTATTGTTTTTAAAGACATTTGCGGGTAATTGCCATTTTTGTGTAATCCTCAAAAATGAAAGTTGAGCCAGGGTAAAACGTTGCTGTTATTTGGTACAAAACTGAGTAAATGTAGTAAATAAGGAATTGATTTTTCCTGTTTTTAGCAATGAGTTTGTCAAATTTGGCTTCAAATTTGAGAAAAAAATGAAAAGTACATGTTTGGAATTTTTTAACGTTTTGCCTTTATTCAAGATCTGATAACGCTGAATTGGTTCAGCCTTTCTTAAATGATTTATTTCAACGTACAGTATCCCCTGTGCTTGTATACAAGTAGAATCCGCCATATCAACAAAGGATAACGCATCCTTTTGGGGGATTTTATGTATATTTTAGTTCCTGAATTTATATGAGGGTAGGGGTAAGTTTTTTCCCATAAAAATGAAATTAGCACGATGACCCACACTTTTCTTTTAATTTTCTGTTGTTTATTACCCACCTCCAAAGAATAAACCTTATTTTGTGATATTTCCAGTGTAGCAATTTTCTGTAAGATTTATTTTAAGGATTTTTAGGAAGTGTCGAAAATTGGCATTGCAGATTCCTGTCTCATCTTGACAAATGGGCAGCAGATGTGTATCAATATCATTTCCTGTATGGTTCTGCTCAAAATTATAAGATTAAAAGTAAGGCGAATGCTATTTTTGTCAAACAATCAACTAACATAATTATTTGCACATATTTTCGGGAAAACTGTTGAGGGTGGCGTCATTCCAGATCAGATTGTAAAAGACTTAGCACGATGACGTATCATTTTTATTTTAAAAATAGTGAGCCAGTATATGAAACGGAATATATGCAAAGTCTTAAGCATTTGCAGTGCAGTAAGTATTTCCCGCAAATGTCCTTAAGTTAAAAATCAGAAAAAAGCAAAAAAAAAAGAGAAAAAAAAGAAAAAAAAAAAAAAAATTCCATAAATCTCAAATCGAAATTATCAATGAGGACAATATCCTGATGAATCAGTGTTGAAATCCGGCTGGTAATCTTAACCGTTATCTCGGTTAATCCTATAATCTATTTATTTAGTAATATAGATTTAGTGTATCTATTTTATGGCAAAGGTAAAATTTGGTCCAACGTGGGCTGGAAATATATATATATATATATATATATATATATATATATATATATATATATATATATATATATATATATATATATATATATATATATAGAGAGAGAGAGAGAGAGAGAGAGAGAGAGAGAGAGAGAGAGAGAGAGAGAGTATCTTGGTTGACTGAAGTCAACTGTTATTAAAAATAAACTTGTGCTGTAAAGAACAGACAGATGGAGAGAGAATAGAGAATCAGGGCTGACTGAAATTAACTTGTTAAAATAAATATGGGTTGTAAAGGAGAGAGAGAGAGAGAGAGAGAGAGAGAATCTTGGTTGACTGAAGTCAACTGTTATTAAAAATAAACTTGTGCTGTAAAGAAGACAGATGGAGAGAGAATAGAGAATCAGGGCTGACTGAAATTAACTTGTTAAAATAAATATGGGTTGTAAAGGAGAGAAGAGAGAGAGAGAGAGAGAGAGAGAGAGAGAGAGAGAGAGAGAGAGAGAGAGGCAGAGACATTTAGCGCTTTAATTATCAAATGAATATAAATTTTAAATATGTGCTTAGATACGAAACCTAGACGCGCCTATTCATTTGGAGACACAGAAATGAAAATGTCAGGGTTTATCATTCGTTCCATATTGAAAAGTCGTTTAGAAGATCACTCCTGTATTGCGTTAATAAGTCTGTGTAATGTTGACTCCCATGCTTCCCCATAATATTTTTGTTTGTGTTGAGGTTTTACGGCCCAGTCAACCCAAAGGGGTCATGTCGAGCGCGGTCAGTTTACCTAACCGGCTCGACATGACCTTGACTGGGCTGTTAAACCAAACCAACCAAATAAGGAAATTTTCCTCCTATTCTACATGTTGTATAATGGAAAAACGATGGCTTACATAACTCTAGACAAGAGGAATGTACAGATTAATATTTTTTTCTAATTTCTTCCCCAAAATGTTGCGGCAATCATTATAAGCGCGTCCGTTAGGCGCTTCTAATGAATATCACAGCATATATTTTGTGGAGAAATAAAAACAGATATCAACAACGTGTTTGCAATAATATCTTCTCAATAGAGTGATCAAATTTTACATATATATGTAAACCGAAATATGTTTCTGCTCAATGTCGCGCGAGAGATATAACTGATTTTTTTTTCGGTATCCTTTACTAATTAAAGTAGAAATCAGGAAATGAGTATTTTCTTTTACATCAGGGGGCATAACATGAGAAAATGTACCTAACGACTTGTACCAAGCTTAGTCCTCTAAGCGGTTAACCAGTATTGTGCACATTCTTTCGCCAGAAGCTGACAATTGCCCTTCTTGAATCAGCGGAAGGGAGGGAATGACTGTAGAAAAATATTTCATGATCAATCTCCACGAAAGAATGTTGCCGACCTTGGCGGGGGGTTGAACTTGCGACCTCCTGGTCTCCAGCTGGACGGCGCATCACACAGCCACCGAGGCCGGCTCCCCGTAATATAAAGCGGAAACAGGAATATGGCGGGGTCGACATTATTTATTTATTTATTTATATGCTTGTTTTATATTTTTTTTCAATTTTAAACCTGATTTCAGTTTTTTGTTTGTTATTTCTATCAATCCTTTATACTGCATAAATATGTCTTAATGAACTTAATAACGTCCGATTGGTGATCAAGATTGATCATGAAATATTTTCTACGCTCTTTGTCTCCCTCCCGCTGATTCAAGAAGGACAGTTGTCAGTTTCTGGCGAAAGAATGTGTACATGTACTGGTTAACAGCCTGGAGGAAACCTGTCTAGTAAAAGTGTGGTTAGGTTAACTGACCGGCTCGACATGACCTTGACTGGGCTGTTAAACCAAACCAACCAAATAAGGAAATTTTCCTCCTATTCTACATGTTGTATAATGGAAATACGATGGCTTACATAACTCTAGACAAGAGGAATGTACAGATTAATATTTTTTTCTAATTTCTTCCCCAAAATGTTGCGGCAATCATTATAAGCGCGTCCGTTAGGCGCTTCTAATGAGTATCACAGCATATATTTTGTGGAGAAATAAAAAAAGATATGAACAACGTGTTTGCAATAATATCTTCTCTAGGGTGATCAAATTTTACATATATATGTAAACCGAAATATGTTTCTGCTCAATGTCGCGCGAGAGATATAACTGATTTTTTTCGGTATCCTTTACTATTTAAAGTAGAAATAAGGAAATGAGAATTTTCTGTTACATCATGGGGCATAACATGAGAAAATGTACCTAACGACGTGTACCCAGCAAAGACTCGGGACAGCCTTCTCACTCTGTAGCTAGACAAGTGTTCGAGACTTCTTCTTGTGAACAGCCAAGATTCAGATCAGACTCAGTGGATAAGCAGGCTGATCTGAGTTTTCACTGGGCGCACATACCTTAAAATATTTTTGTCATAATAAAGACCCGAAAAGAATGGTCTCGTCTTCCTGACGCGCGGCGCATAAATAAGCAATTGTGCTGATAAATCTTCTCCATCTCCTGTAAGTAACCACACTGCACCACAATATCCCCATAGGCGACAGAAACGTCAGTAGCAATGTGTTTTATTTGTCTATTGACGTACGTTGTTGTTTAATATGTCAAACTTAGTGTATTGTCCAAACATTCATCATCCTCAGTTCTAGTTGCTTCACTGCGTTTTTATGTCAGATTGAACAAAAAATGTGGTTCACATATTTTTAGCGGATTTTTTGCTAGAAGATGTGTTGAAAACTGATTTTAGAAAAGGAAGTCTGACAGTCGGCTGAAGAGGATTAGCGCCTTATTACGGTAATAACATATTATTTTTAAATGTATTTCCTGAATGTTGGTGATTCATTTTATTGTTGTTAGATATTAAAGGAATCTTTGACGTGACCTTATCAGGGAAGACTGCATTTGTTTCAACCCCGGTTCTTCCTCACGGAGTAATTTTCCTGGGACCTGCCGTTTTTGTGATAAATTCCGTACATTGACGTTTCTCGTATTAACAGTACCAAAATTTAAACATTAGTACATAAACACGAGCGACTAGCAATCTGGAAATAGTTAATGACAGGCGTAGCGTCCATGTGCCTCGGGTTCCTTGCTACGTTAAAAATCAAACTTGAATTATTGACAGACACCCAATGTTTCTAACTGGAGTCTCTCTAAATGTAAAACAATTATATGAAAGATTCGAGAGGTGTTCGGAAAGAATGCTTATTTGACCCTCAAAGTAGTCCCAGTGCCTAGAAATGCAAACAGTGTAGACTCAGATCAGACTTGTTTACTTTTGTCAAGGTATTTCTACAACGCGGACACTAACGTACCTTTTCGTTCCCTGAATTTTACCCGTTAAACTAAAGCGCACTATTTTTGTTAGTCAGCTCTAATTACTCTTCATAACTAGCATTTTATTATCCTAATTATGATTGCAATGAGAGCACAAGTAAACGGTCCCTTTTTGTGCTGAAAAATCGCTGGTTTCATTACTGACCATTAACACATAATAGTATTGCCTCGGCTAACATGTTTGAGCATATTCGTAATGTACACATTCAGATAATTTTGTGATCCTGCTATCAAACGTTTAATACATTGTAACATGCGTGCCCATCAGATCTTCAGACGATGCATGTCTGCCATCATTTTCCCGCACAGTTGATATTGGGTATCAATCAACAGCAAAGCATATTTTTTTTAGAAATAAACATTGGAATAATGTCTTGCCCATTACCGAGACATTCGTGGGTCCTTACTACCCTTCCTTCAATCCCCACTTTGGTAAGCAGGAGTCGGCAACCAAGTATTGCAAATTTTAAAAGGATTAAATACATTTTTCAGTGTGTGGAGTGTGTGTGTGGGGAGGGGGGGGGGGGGGGCAGGGGTGGTAATTCTGTCAAAATGAAGATTGCCTATTGAGAAGTGATTTACTCTAAACAGAAAGATATAGAGTAATTCTCTTTTCAAAAAAAGTGTGAAGAAAGGTAAAATGACCGAATAGTCTACAAAGTGCATCCAGTCTAGTCAAGTAGAGTAAAACAGAACCGTAGTGCTTTCTGTGAAACTCGTAAATTCTTGGCGGTAGGGAATGCAATAGCTCTTGTATTTTCGTATAGGCGTGTTTTCATTTGTGTTAGAAAATAACAAATTTACAGAACAATGATATCAAATGGTGCGCAGCGTGTGAGCAGGGCCCTCATGTCACATCCGAACAGAGAAGGCCCAGTTCATCCCGTTCATCAGCGCTGTCAGATTCAGCCTTCCTCTGTTCGTCGACATATACTGGTAAGAGGCAACGTAAGTCCTGATGAGGCAGCAGCACAATGTAAGTGACATTTCCTGGGTCACATATCAAATAAGAACATGGCTACACGTTTATACACGACCGTGAAAATTCTGTGAAAGATCTTTTTATGGTTCTGTGAAGTCCTCGTGACTTAACACCGTGACATTTTTGAGTGATATTTCTAACCGACCCCGTGAAAAATTGAAATACTGTGAAAATTTCATGAAAAAAGGCATAGTGAAAGAAAAAAAGACCTGTCAATTTTACGAGACCATACTGTTGTGAAAAGTTCATTAAAAAGGAAACTTTACAATTTTATTGATTTTTCACGGCTGTTACTATGACATCAAAAATGTAATATCAAATATAATCTCGAGAACCATAAGAGAAAGAACAAATCAGACAACAAGTCCGCGAAATAACTCCGTTTTTACCAACGGTTGATAAGCTACTGAAACGTAATGTGCTACACCCCCCTCCCCCCCCCCCCTCCCCCCCCCCCCCCCCCCACACACACACTTGTGAACATTATTATTAATAATGACTATATGTTCTGAAATTCACTGTATTTTCATGGCAGAAATTCATGGCTTTTTCGCAGATTTGTCACCAGGTGTTCAGGCAACCTCTTAAACGGCCTTTTCATTGATTAATCCATCACAGATTTTCATGGTTTTGTCATTGTTAATTTTCACGGCCTATAATGACTTTCCAGTGAAAACTTCTGTGAAAGCCACTCAAAATTTCAAACCTTTTCATGATGCCTTCCTCTAGTAGTGTTAGGTGACCTCAGTGATGGTAGTCGAAATAAATAAAATGTCAGGTGTAGACCAGAGTTTATTTGAGATATTGTGATATTATAAAAGTCGGAAAGAGATAAAATGAGCCTGTGAGAATGCAACTTGGAGCAGCTATCGATGAAAATATTTATAGGTCTCTTGAGGATTCAATTTGCGTTTAAGTAACCACTTTATGCTTACCCTTATATTATGTGCTTTCTTAATCAAGGTATTTTTTTCTGGATCTGATAAATTCGTCTTAAAACATATTTTGCTGCTACATTTACAGCAATGGTGTCGGGTTGTAAGATCTCACTACGTTAGTTACGATCCTTCCCCTACAAGTTTCAATAGGTTTATACAACTAGAGGTTTTGCCACTTTCAAATTCACACTGGGAGGTAGTCCGCTACTCGGAGGTTTCGCCCCACGAAGGTTTAGATTCTCCTCGCTTGTTACATATCACATTTAACTTCATCAAAGCAAGAACTTGGCAAAATGGATACTTCGTACTTTTTTTTTGGCCAGTAAAACCGTACCTGTTTTATAAGCAGGCAGTTGCTTAATACAGGTGAACTTTCATAGTTATGGTTTTACTGTAACATTATTTACCTTATATCTTACCAATCATGCTTATTCTTAAACTTAAGTCCATTTCACCAGTTATTGATATGTCTTAAACTGTTGGATGAGTGGTAAACAGTGTAGAGCCTGCTCGGTGAGGCTACAGGTCTGTCTAAATACTAAGGGTTAAATATGATAAATAATGTCTATTATTCAAAACAGAAGCCCTCGTACATACCGTGTTTGCCGTCATGCATGCATGCATCCACCCACCCACCCATTAACCCATCCATGCATCCATCCGTCCATGCATGCATGCATCTTTATCCAGGCAAAACAGACTGTATTTTGCTTTTTAAGTGTTGTTTGTTTCCAAGGACAACCTTTATAGATTTATAGACCCCTCTAGGGTTGTGGAAATTTCATTTTTTGACCACTAGTACACCTACATATCTATCACATACTCAACCTGCCCTGATTTGATTACCATATAAAGAGGACAGGGTGGCATTTGGTGATAGAAGTCTCCTAAAAAGGTAAATCTATCGAGTGTGAACGAGATATTCTTTTACCCACAGTGAAAACAAAACTACTATTTGGTCATAACGTCGTAAATAAATGTTTATAACATGATGTATAAAATTGTTTTGCCCTGTCTGTTGCCTGGCCATGACATGTTAATTAAAATATGAAAGGCAGCGTGAGAAAAATGTACCTTCTGACATGTGCGCTCAACAAAGACTCGGATCAGTCTGCGCATCCACACAGTCTGATCAGAGCCTTCCTTGTCCGCGTAAGGAAACTTCGCATCCTTGGCTATCCAAAAGGAACCCAGTGAAGATTCCGATCAGACTCTGCCAATGCACAGACTGATCTGAATCTTCGCTTGGCGCCTAAGCTCGAAGGTACGCTTTCTGACGTTGGGACTCATATGTTGTTTATTTACGATTCGAGTAGAAGCCTGTCGACCTACACGTTTTTTACTGTAGCTACATTACAGACATTCCTTTGTTCTTGTAATTAAACTACTGGGGCACAAATATAAAAGCCGTGCTTTAACGGAACGGATACACGTCCAGGGGAAATTACTTTGACATGGAATAATTTGCCTCCCTTCTCATTGGGGGATGAATCCGCTCAGTCTGTGAACAAACTCCTTCCTTTAGAAGTAGCTTCGATGTTTGAAAGATTTCGAATGCACGGAGGGGGAGGCAACTTCATGTACATAAATGAAGTTGCCTTCCTTTGTAAAACGGCGGAAGGGTAGGCCTATTTCAGGTGTATTCGTCTAAAGTTGTCCAGATGTATTCAGCTAAAGTTGTCCATCGATATGTGTGTGCGCGCGTGCATGCGTGTGTGCGTGTGTATATGTGTGTATTTATGTGATTAAATGTCGCTTTCATCAATATTTCGTTCCCGTCTTAATGCAGTGACAGGATACTCGTTAGTTCTCTGCTATTTCATTTCCTCATAGCCTCATTCAGTCAGTCAACCAAGTCATACCCTCGTGGGTCGGGGTGGGGGTGGGGGCGGTAACTTGGGGATAATTGTGGTACGGGTATGCGAGCCAGTATTTCGAAGCCTACCCCAATCATATACCTTGCCTTTGAAAACAACGGACCCATTCATATACTAGATCATCTGAAATGACAAATATTGCAGTCAATTCATTGAGTACCAAGAGAACAAACAGCCTCGAAAAATCTCTAAACGAAAAATATGTGCATATATCGGGATGTCAGAAAATTGGGCCTTTCATATAGCAGTTAAGAAAAATCGGGTCAGTCTTATACTTTTTGTTGAAAAAAGGGGGCTAATCATATACCTGGCAGCGCTGAAAAAGGGGGTAATTCGGCACGCACATTCGCTCTATACCATATATAGGAAGTTAGCCCTGTTCCTCCCCTCCCCCCGGCCGCCCTCGTCAATGAGATAATAAGGTATAACTGAAGTTGCACTGACATCTCGTGCCTGATGTCTGGAGCTGCTGTGATTCCTCGAGCACGACGGTTGAGCTGAGCCCGGTGGCGGACGTGCAGTGCTTGCCAACATCTGCACTTTCAACTTTTTGGGTTTAGTGCCACTAACAAGGATAGATTCAGAAATGTCACATCTGTTACACTAGGTATGGTTATGTTAATTATCTAAACACGTCACACCATAGTCAGTAACGTCACACCATAGTCAGTAACACAATATCATTATTATATTATTTACCCTAATAATTAAGACAACTGAACTTTTGAACATGTTCATTCTGCTAGCTGCAGCTAAACAGTGTTGAATGTGTACCAAATAGTGTATCTTCTGATCAGATGCCGCAGACCTGGGTCTAACGGTTTACTCAGGCCTGTCTGTCGCAATACTTAGGGCAAATACGGTACATTACATATATGGAAATAGATAGTAATTAGTTGTTAGCAGTTTAGACTTTAATTACTAGAGCCAAATGTAGAACGACTATAGTGTAATAAAACAACAATAACAATAAAAATGTCCTATTCTTCTTTTTCTCATCATTTCTCTGTGAGACGGCTCGACATGACTGAAATATTATTGACCGTGCCGTTAAACTCAAACAAAAGCTACTATTATGATTTAATGTTAAATTATTTATTAAAACTTCAATATCATTAATAATTAAATTTTAAGTATTTAAGTGTTTATATGTCCCTCGAGGGCTTCCACATTATCCCGTGTTGAAGGTAATTGCAATGAAGACATCACAACGTGATTAATTATGTCAGTAATAATAAACAAATTGAGGAAGGAAATAATCCTAAAAATGTAAGGGAATGCAAACCACAATTTAACCTTTACCACTTCCTGGGCTAATTCAGCAGACGACAGTTTAATGGTTGTCACTTAAGAGAAGATTTGCATGAAACGTCAATGTCTATTTTCTGTGAAAAATAATAACAAATTTCAAACTTTCGTCTGCTGATTTCTTTATCAGGCATGAAAAGCATTAACAAACAATTATATTTATGGAGGTTAACAAGTAATTCACTACTGTTAACCTCCGTTGCCTGTATTGTCAGTAAACAGTACATGTATTACGTAAAAAGTAATATTGTCCTCTCTGTTGGAAAACGTAATACTGTCCTCTCTTGTTGGTAAAGAAATATATATATATGACAAAATAATAAATAGTTTAACAGAGGGCTAAAGAAACTGAACGATATAACAGAAAGAAGTACAATCCTACAGGTATAAGTTGTATGCACAGGGAGCTCTTTTTAGGTCAATTGGCTTCTAAACGTTTGTTACATTTTCAGTTTAAAGTCAAAAAGATCGGTTTGACTGGCCCATGCCAATGAACTTATCTAAGCCGTACTATATAGTTTACTTTCTAAGAAATGTCAAAATATTTGCATGATATCACTAGCGGGAAAATGCAATAATTATTTGAGTTTAATACTGTACCATATAGTCTGTGTAAAAGAAAGTGTGTTGAAATGCGGATAGCGAAGGCCAAGTTTAGAGAAAATAAGGATTGGCATTTCATTTGAATCATCTGCTAGGCAGACTATTTACATACACGGTCAAAATTTATATTCTCTCAAAAATAATAACAACAATTTTAGAATGCCATTTTGCTTGGCGCTTTAGGGTAAAGCCAACACATATACTGGCACTTTATCTTGACTAACGACAAACTTAATATCATACAATAGCATGTTTATTGTGTCGGCTATAACTGGTTGACGTTTAGTTGTCAAAATTGTCAGATCTGTCTATCTCCTTAGGACCTACAGTGTCTTAATACAGATAATTAGTCTGTAACTGACACATTGTAGTTATGTTTTTGGATGAGAGTCACAGATGCGTGGGAGTATAGCAGAGAACTGTACTTCACCTAGAAACAAACTATCTGGGTTCTCATAGACCAAACAAAATAACAACACCTCGCCAGTAGGATTCCACTGAGTGTCGGCTTTGTCAAAGCGGTTTCATTGAGTACCAAACAATAATTTTTGTGCAAACATAACACCAACAAAAGCACATGTAGTAACGAGTAAAACATGTTAGCTATTCTATGACGTTCCTATACAATTAATATATTTCTACGAATTTTGCAAAAAGTATTTTTTGAAGAGATTTGAAATAATTCCATCATGAAACTGACACGAATGGAAAGAAAAAGGATAATAAGGCAATATACGATATTTGTATGTATTCGTAAAATCCACTGTCATTTACTTACCAACGTTTAAAGACGACAAATCACCTAATTTCAATTTTGGCTATATATAACCTAAAACAATGGCACGTGTCTGCCGAATCCACTAGTGAAACCTATTGAAATACTCCACATACTTACAGAGTTATTGAGATTTGAAACATTTACTCATTTGCATCTCATTACTATTCATAAGGAGTCAATCCCAGCCTGTTCATCCGTGTAGTCTGATCAGGACATTCCCTGCCCCTCAGTATACTCAACAGTATCCTCTGATTCTGTAAGCGGACATTGACCAATAACTCTGATATAATTACTTGGATGCAGGGATGCACTGGCTGATCATCTGTATGTACTGTCCGTATATGAAATACACACCCTTTTCTCATGACATGGCTCGTGTTTTAGTTAGCCCATTAATGCCTGAAAAACTTTAATAAACACATCATGAATATTGAAAGGGTTTGTTACTGTGTAAAGTGTGTTACCGTATAAAGACAGACAGACAGACAGACCTAAACAAACAGTGTAGATTTAGATCAGACGCCGTAGAACGTGGAAGCGGTCGGTTAGATATAACAGAACAATGGGAATAAAATATGAATTATCAAAATTACAGTAAAAGTACTGAGTTAAGGTGGCCGAATACTTTACGTGAATACGGTATATAGAAATTAACTTTTGTGACTGAATGTTGCAAATTCATGACACTAAGCTCTGATCAGACGCTGACTTTGGTGTATACAGTTTGCAAATGTCATAATTGTGATTCTAGTGGTTTCTAGAAACCTGTATATATTTCAGGAGCGTGAAGCGTCTGTGTCACCCTGGTAAACTTGAACAATGGATCCGAATACATCAACAAATCTCAGACTTCGGGACGCAAAACAGACGACACTGAACAGCATTCTCATGAATGACGCTAAAGTTCCCGTCGTTGACGACACAAAAACGACTAAAAAAGACAACGAGCAGCAGGAACCTGGTCGGTTCTCCAGAGCAAAAGAGCAATGTGTCGGATGTTGTACGCCATGCCTGATGAGCCGGAACCCGTTATCGGAAAACCCAACTATATTAGAGAGATTTCGTCATGGTCTGATGCTTCCTCCCCATGGACATGTCGCCACTTATCTGCAGTTTGGTATTGTATGTCTACAGATATGGATAATACTGTATGCTCTCACACACGGAGAGGCCTTACCTGGTGGAAACCTCTACTCCCTTCTTATACTGTTCATAGCCGGTGTTATTGGTGGCTATTTCATCTCATTTATACATCTACCCCCATTACTAGGTAACCATCTGTTTTTGTCTTCCGTTTAGTTTTTTTCACACTTACACAAATGCCCTTTGCTTCAAGCTGTCTTACAGTGATAACTATAGCAAAGGAAACCGCATGGAACTATAAAATGCATTTTTGTAAACTGTATATAAAAATTTCCCGTCTGTTCTAATATTTGGTTTTATGACTGATCATTTTTATTTTATTGTCTTGTATACTAATTTTACAATGTAGCAAATTGTCTGTATTTCTAATGATAAAGTATTACACTTGACAAACCTCGTAATGATGTCAATTTACATATATGATACATAATAAGTTACAAATATGAAAATAGCGGATGCTTTTAACATCTTACTCCAGAAGTAGTTTTATTATAGCGTATAGTGTTCATTCGTGAGCTGAGATGCCTGGGAAAATACGTCAATCGCCATTTCATTTAACTCTTATCCTGCTGTTCACGACAACCCCTACCTTTGCAAACAACCATCTGATCAGGATCTACACTGTTTGTCATTCAGTTCGTGAATTTGAACGAAAACATTATATGATGTAATCTGACTGGCTGATGGTCAGAAATGGATGTGGCTAATTAAATTATTCAGCAGGATAAGGGTTAATATATCCACTAACTGTCTTCTCTACTCATCTCGTTTGCTCATTCTGTATTTAATATGACATTCTATTTGATTTGAATAGATCGTAAACAGTCAATTTTATTTGAATAGGTCGTGAAATAAGATAAGAGAAAGCAAAATCAATATATTATAAGTTAAGAGAATGTATAAATTAGAGAAAAACAAAGTTAACATATAACAAGTTCAGAGAAAATAAAGTTAACATGCAACGTGCTGCTGTCTGTCTATATACTTTTTATGTCTAGGTATTTTCCGTTTCGTCCCGATTATTATGAATATGTATTTTAGAGCATAGTTAAATGGTCACAGTACCCGAATGCAAACTTGTCTATCAGGACATAAAAGATGCTTGATGAAAAAGCTAGTCAAAGAAAGCCCAAATCAGCTTGTACAATCGCCTACTGTATTAAGGGGACAAGGTTACCCGACACAAAGAAATGTAACTCTGACACAGAAGTATTTGCCTTCATTCTCATTGGAGGATAATCTAAGGCTCTGATCTGAAAACATGGATACATATGTCTTTCACGTTTCATTGGGTGTCGGTACTGCATGAGAACAGAGAACGATTGTACAGTCTAACCAGGACTTTGATGGCCTTTTACAGAAACCATTACGTTAACACGCCTTTGTAAATGTGTTCAATGCCTGACATTTTCACAATATCAAAGCTGAAGAAACGTCGAAGGTTTGTTATTATACCACTGATATAGAATTATGCAGTTCTATAATCTGATAAAAAATAACAAAATGAAGGAAATAATCTTTACAAATTGCCTAATAATGTATGCCCCCGTATACCCCCGTTTTTACTAGCTATTATAGGTGCACGGGGTCGGCCTCGGTGGCTCAGTTGGATGCGCCGTCCGACTGGAGACCAAGAGGTCGCGGGTTCAACCCCCGCCGAAGTCGGCAACATTCTTTCGTGGAGATTGATCATGAAATCTTTTCTACGGTCATTCTCTCCCTTCCGCTGATTCAAGATAGGCAGTTGTCAGTTTCTGGCGAAAGAATGTGCACAATACTGGTTAACCGCTTAGAGGACTAAGCCTGCCCAGTAAACGTGTGGTTAGGTAAACTGACCGCGCTCGACATGACCCCATTGGGTTGACTGGGCCGTAAAACCTCAACACAAACAAATAGATGCACGGGGGTTGGGAGGGGGAAAGGGGTGGGGTCAGATTTCGCAGACTGGTTGATATAAACAAGTGTTCGCTACCGCATTTACCCTAAAATTTTGAATAGACCCGAGCAAACGGTATAGACTCACAGCAGACGCCCCGGACCGAGGCGTCTGATCAGGGTCTATAGTGTTTGCCACTCGTTCACCGGTTCGTAGTTACATTTACAGTCAGTAAAATGGAATTGTTCACATGTTAGGAGAAGTACGGTTAGGAGTTTTGATGTCTGAATATTTATAGTAAATATGTATATGGGGCGAGATGTACGTTTTTAAACACGGTTCTACATGTTTATTGTTGTTTCAGGTATGTTAATTGTCGGTGTTATGTTACGAAATATTCCTGGTATTAAGGTCATAGGTGAATCCATAGATACGAAATGGTCTGGCGCGCTCAGGTAAGTAAATCCTTTACAGGCGATTCAATATTTTTAATCAAATTTTCAACAATTTTCTTCGTTTGTTTTACATAATGTATTATGCATGCGAAACGTAAAAAAAAACTAGTTTAAGGTTCACGAAAGTGTTTTTGGACCTGTTTAAAGTTTAACCTACAACATTGTATTATAGACATATTCATGTATTAAGGGTTCACCAAGCGACGGACGTGGTTGGAGTACATGAATATATGTGAAGTAAATAACATTTTTATTACTAGTTTGTTAATAGTCACAAAGTTCAGTTTATTTCATGATAAAAAGTCTATTCGCGTATAAATTGTGAACTGTAGGAAAAAAAGTGAAAATAAAAGCCTTTTACCTGATTGTATTTTGGTTTGTTTACGTTTGCACTTTTAGTGTAAAACTCTTGAATAAAGTCAAGCGTGGACATAGTCCAGTTGTCTGTCGCCAATCCATAAGAATGCCAAGGCTTACATACACATAACAGAGTAATGTGTTTAAAAATTACAATTTCCAGACATAAGTTTCTTAACACTTTTTTGTTTGCGAAATACAAACAGTCCCGCTTATAACAGTATAGCTTATTTATTTGATTGCCCCGCCCTCACCCCACCCCAACACACACACACACACACACACACACACACACACACACACACACACACACACACACACACACACACACAAGATTTATTACTATATGTAACTGTCAAATGTATTCAGAGTGACCGAACGTACTCTACTTTATGAATATTTTTTGTCAAACACACACACACACACACACACACACACACACACACACACACACACACACACACACACACACACACAAAAAAAAAAACAGAAAAGGGCAAAGCACTCTCTCAGCATAATGTTGCATTCAAAGAAACACTCCTTTGTCACACATGCTTTTTCGATATATATGGCTTTTCTTTCTAATGCTGTCCCACGAAACATCTTGAACCCAACCATTTGCAACTTTTGCTCCTCGACGCTAGCAACTGGCGTAGAGCGATATTTTTTACCCGTCAGATGTTTTAGACATGCATGAGATGTTATTTTCTTCAGATTCTTTTACTTATAGTATAGGGTATACATATTCTTTGTGTGGGAAACACCTAATAAATATATTTTGACCTATCGATTTGAAACTTTGCAGATGTTTTGGAAATGGTTTAATCAGAAGCATGTGATTTAAAAATTTTCATCCCACTATTTTTCCTACATTTTCTGCATTTTTGGACTTCGTCTAGATTGAAAATGTTTTTTTTTTTATTTGTTTTTTTTTTTTTTTTTTTGTATGGTTTACTAAATGGGATGTTTACCATGTGTACGCAGCTCTTGCTAGAGTTTTGACCGTCTGTGTAGGTATGCGCGGGGTATGAAGAAATGGGGTGAAGTGCATGCCAGCAGTTAACATTTTATTTACATCTTCAGGATTTAGTTCCATTGATGAACATACATTGATAGATTGAGAAATGTATACAGCAGACAAACTGACTTTGTCATGCTTACATATGTTTATACATTTCCTATTTCGTACGAAATATATTTTGTGTAGCAATTAAATATATTATAATATGTTTAAGTTCTTATATAAATAATCATTAAAGCTCGATTTTCCATGACAACAGCAAATAGACGGTTAAAATGCTTTGCGTTAAATCAGACTTCTTCCCTCCATAAAATGGATAAGCCTAAAAAATCCCCGAGCAAAACAATCAAGACTAGCCGATTCAAACACAAGACTCCACTGTATTATGTTGTGTTGTTCGTTGTATTGTATTGTATTGTATTGTATTGTATTGTATTGTATTGTATTGTATTGTATTGTATTGTATTGTATTGTATTGTATTGTATTGTATTGTATTGTTCGTTGTTATTTCAGGAAGCTGGCTCTTACGGTTATTTTGACAAGAGCTGGACTAGGGCTTGATCCTATTAAGCTGAAGAAGTTGTCCTGGGCTGTTCTTCGTCTCGCTTTTACACCATGCCTAGCTGAAGCTCTCACTGTTGGTATAGTTTCACATTTTCTTCTAGACTTCCCATGGAAATGGTCCCTAATGTTAGGGTAAGTATTTCCTAGATGTAAAAGTACTCCTACCCATGATTTCAAAACGAAACAAGGCAAGAGTAACGACACACATACAAACCATATCTATTAAATAGCCATATACTAGTGATGTTTTAAATGTTTATTAGCATTAAAAGTGAGTAGGTAACGGTAAAATGCGCCAGTATGAGTTTTCAAATTGAATGTTTTAGTTTATTATTTTTATGAGAATATACCCACATGCTTTTCTGGGCTTTACTATATGAAATGAGGAAAACATCGGGCACATGTACGCTTAATACCGTTAAGTTCCCATAGTCTTATCCGATTATGAGAACTTAACGGTATTAAACGTAAACATTTATCGTTTTAAAAGCAAAATGTTCGTAGATCCCTAGTTAACAATTAAATTCATCAATTGCTCAAAGGCTCAAACTGAAACAGTTAAAATCATTTACCTCCAATTTTCAAAATATGATAAACCCTTAATGGTTAAGAGGTATTTTTCGTCAGAAAGGTGTGACTATGATACTCTATGCGTGTAAGTTGGTGTGGGGTTGCGTATGAGATAGCAAACTGAACAATTTGTTTACGTGTGCAGATAAATGTTTGAAAAACCAAAAAAAAAAAACAAAAAACAAAACCGAACAAGTTGAAAGATCTTGACAAACTAAGCGTTCTGGAACAAAATGGAATAAACTATGATAAAAATTCAACACATTACCGGCGCTTAAAGAAGTTTAAAACGCTATAAAAGAGGCCGCCCTTCTGTATATTTAATGAGAAATAATATGACGGCTGCGTAAAGCTGTTTACTTGTATTTAAATGTTTCTATGGTGTTTTACATATAGATGTATTCTGGGAGCCCTCTCACCGGCTGTCACAGTGCCATCTCTAGTCAGTCTTCAAGACAGACAATACGGCGTTGCCAAAGGTATACCGACAATGCTTCTTGCGGCAGGAGGCCTGGATAATGTTATGTGTGTGACTGGATTTTCTGTTCTTTTTGGGATTATATTTTCGGAAGGTATGTTTAAGAAATAGATCAGCTCTAGCAATGATTTCTTGAGTAATAAATCACTGTTTGGAGGGCAGTTGTAAAGATCAAATCATGAGCGCGGAGCGCGAGTGATTTATCTGCTTACAACTGACCGACAAACTGTGATTTATAATTCAACAACTCACGCACAAGAGCTGATCTATTTCGATTCTAACACATAGAAAACGACGAAAAAGTAACTGTATCTTTCAGATTCTTCCAACTGTCCGCCATCATATAAAGAAATCCCGCCAACAGTTTTGACTATAACGCTGTTGTTTACATTCATTTCTTACGTTGTTGACGCGAGAAAACGATGTTACACCGTCTAACGCCGTGAAAACGAAGACTGACGCCAGCAAAGTGTCAAAATGACGTCGAAATGGCGCCAGATAGCGTCGCGCGCTTCCGCCCTGTAATTTGGTTCAGAATAAATCACTGAATTTAACCATTGGCTATACAGGTGCGGAGTGTTTGAATTGAGATTTACATCTTTAGTAGGATGCTGTTTTTAACGCTTAAAGCACTAAGTAAATTTGACGACATTCTAAAATTGATTTTGTTATTTTTAGAGGAAACAAAATTTGGCATTTCATGTGATTCGTCTGGTAGGCAGAGGCTTCACATGAAACATCAAGCCTTATTTTGTCTCTACAATAAATAAAATATATTTCAGTGCCGTCTGCTATAGTTGTGATTAGCGCTTCCAGGATCAGCTGAAATGTCTCACTCATTGCAATATGAAAGGAAATGTATTTTATTATTTAACATTTATCACTGTCTAGGCAAATTCAGCAGTCGACCGACAGAAAATAGGCTTTGACATTTAATACAAATGAGCCAATTTGCATGGAATGTGTAAGTTTTTTCTGAAACAGAAATAAAAAAACTATTTCAAAATGTCGTCTTCTGAAATTTTATCCAGCATGCTTAGCGTTAATTCTCACGCGAATTGGTAATTGTAGTTATTGTCTATAAGGTCTAACTTATGCGCTTGTGCACTTAGGGTAGTGTTTTCAACACACCAACATGCTTAACACTTGACTGACTGTAAACTATGAGCAGTAAAGACCTTGAACTAGAGAACACGAGTTGTAATTTAAGGCTGGACTCCAACATTTCAAATGTGGCATTGTCAGGGGTTTTCTATGTCAGACTGGTTTACAAACGGCGAAGACACGTGAATGACAGAAACCGAATTCATATCATTCTGCTTGAAGCATGTTGTCCTGGCACTAGCAATATAAGAATAGACATATGGGCGATCAAAGAACAGCCTTCCCAAAGCTCCGACTAAACGTCTAAATACATGAAAAGACAGCACAAAACAGAGAAATTGCAACAAAATACCTCCATGGAACTGTCCACAGTAAAACCAGTGAGAACTTAAACAAACCTGATTTTATGAATATCCAACCCTTGCATTATCCTGAAACAGTTCTAGCTATATATAATTCTTCGATCCGCGTAGTGGCTCCCTAACTCATCAGATGATCAACCCAGAAAATACAAACAAATTAAACTCTCAACAATATGATGAAAAAATGATAAAAAGAATGAAGACTCGACTACAAACTGAAAACCAGAACAAAAGGAAACTACTGATAGAAGCAAGGTGTATTTGACTATTGACAAGTTAGGCCAGGCACAGACATTCTAGAACGCACGCAGTACCTAATCTGGCAATAGTGTCCGCTTTATGTCCAGGAAAATGTGGGTTTAGTCCCCCGTTGAGTCATACCAAAGACTTAAAATGGTACTTTTTCGATTGGCGTACAGTATTAAGAAAGAAGAGCTTGAGATCAGAGCTACTCAGCCCAGAGTCAGTATAACGTGACTGGGTGGAATATGATGTCATGTGATATTTCAGTGAGAGAGCATTCTCAAAGTTAGCATTGCTACACCAAAAACATCGTCTAGATATGATCGACAGACTGTTTAAAGCGATGCTAAAACTAAAACCAAATTAACAAATTCCCTGCCACATCTAGACACCGTCGCGATACGATTGAAATATTTTAAAACTGACTTTAATCATCCTATATATCAGTGCAAACAGTGTAGATCCTTACGAGACGGCTCATCTGTTTGCCACATTCTAGGTTTGATTTTAAACTGACATTTCTGTTCGCAACAATACACATGTCCGAATTCAGTGATGGAAAAGTCCGTTTCATAAACTCGGGGTGGAAAGTGTTAAACCTGAAAACATATAAACTTAACAAGCCTTCTAGAGAAAGTTTAGGATTGAGTTATCATAGATTCTGCGGCCTGACCCACCGTTGTGCAGCTAAAGTGAGTCTGAGGTCAACATTACAAAATTGTATTCCGGAAAAAAAACATAAAGTCGATATACGCAAAAGAAAAATTAGGACATGGACCCAAAATAAATGGAGTGTAAGTATTACTTGGTAAGCAAACATCGCCCACCGTGCCAATCAGCCTGAACAGAGATTTAGAAAAAAATATGGGTATTTAATGACCGGAGTTTAGAAAGTCTATTTATGGCTGGGCTGTGGCACAACAACAGATATAAGCCACATTGTAGGGATTGACAAGATCGTAGACTTCTTACGTGTTGACACAAGGTATAAGGAGAGTAAAAGTATTTACCTTCACTGGGTTAACCAGTAAGCATGCAGTCTGTCGCATAACAGCTACATTGGATCCTGTCGTTTTATATTGATTAATAATCTTTTTGAATTTGTCTGAAAAATCAGACTTACTAACACTCTAGTAAGTGCGTGAAGTCATCGTAATTTCCGCGTAATATGCACGATAAACGGTCCACTATATGAGGGAATTACTGATCGTGAATTAATTTCAGGTGACCTGGCATTGACGATAATTAAAGGCCCAGTTGGAGTCATTGTTGGTATAGTCTATGGTTTTATTATGGGAACTTTACTCTGGTATCTTCCAGCGAGAGACTGTGTAAGAATTTCTTCTCTTTTGTTTTGTACCTGCATGAACGGTCTGTTGTAATCATGTGATGAATATGTGCTGAAGTATCTGTGTAACTGAAAACGACACACACCGCATTTAGCATCCATTTTTTAAAGTCTCTGATATGCAGGAGTCGTTTTCAAAAGTAGCATCTACTCCATGTATTCTTTTTATACACGTGGTTAGTTTGTCAGTAAAATCCTTGCTGGACGTTAAACAGCTTGAATAAAAAAAAATCGCATTCCTGTGTTTTCCAGCAAACGTACAAAACCAGAGTTTAGAAATGCGTCGTAAGGAAGAGTACGAGGACCTGTAGTATTAAATTATATACAACTTATTAAAATGACTTTGTCATTATCTTGGGATACAGATTGAAATAAGTCAGTTGTTTTTTCTTTTGGAATCCCTTTTATACAGGTAAATCATATAGATAAGTCATACATGCTAGATTATGTTTATGCATTTCTCTGTAAAGATTTATACAAATTAAATACTATTTAAACAAAAACTCTAAAATCATCTTACAACATCAAAAATGTATTTCTGTACTTACACAGTTTACTATGTACGTCTTGCTTACTCATTTCTGTCAGTCTAACACAAATAAATTAATTTGAGTGCAGCACATACAGTTAACTCTATACAGTTTAAACCCGTAAAACCCGTATATTTTGACTCCGGTGTACTTTATGATTCTGCTGGTCTTATTCAGCATTTTATTTTATGTAGTAGAATAAACATTCAAAAGCTGTTTAGTCATAACAAATATAATGTATCAGCGATTAATTATTGAACGCCAAAGCTGTCTGATTATTCCACGAGACTTTATGAGATGCATACATTTTTTTATATGATAGGTGCTGTTTATTATATATTGCGGACTTGTCATTATATTATGAATATTTTACATTATATGATGCGTCGATGTCATTATATTATGCATGTTTTACATTATATGATGCGTCAATGTCATTATATTATGCATGTTTTACATTATATGATGCGTTACTGTCATTATATAATGTACAAATATACTTCTATGATGTGCTGTGTTCGTTATATTATGCATTTCGCTCTTTTTATGATTACACCATGCAATATTATATCATTTGAATAATTTTATTATATGATGTGTAAACATCTTTTTATAATGAGATAATACGAAGTCATTAAATGATGTGTTCCATTTTTCATTTCATAGGGCTTTTTCTTTATATTCTTCTTAATATTCATTATTGCTCACAATCTTCTTTATTATGCGCTCTGTTCTTTATTCTGATACGGATAAAATCTACAGTAAAGTATTGGTGTTTATACCGTTTCCGGGAGAGTATAAAAGCCGGAAGTAACGGTCGGAAGTTGGGACCAAAAGTCGGAAATCTATTTTGCAACTCGAATAAAGGCATTAAAGTCGGGAGTATATTTTGCCACTAGAAAAAAGGCATTAAATATGAACTTATCAGGATAAAATTTGGAACAAGAGTAGGATGTAGACCTCTTCAAAATGCAAAGAAGATTTTATATCATAATTAAAAATTTTACCGTTTTGAACTGAACTATACGAACTTGTTGCATGATTTGGGGTCGGGAGAAACTTTTGCGGTGTTGACGATGTACGTCAAGCATTTTGCAAATTATGTTCAGTCTGGGGTTGCTAGAATTTTTTTATGCATCTCCGGCTTGAAATATAACAAGTATTGGCTTTGAAAAGCTCAAGATTGTTTGTGTTGTGGGTTGTTTGTGTTGTGGGTTTACGTCCCCGTCAACACTATTTAGGTTATTTTGGAGATAGACTGGTTCTCACCCCTGATATTGCTACCGCATATAGGGACGGGTAAAGACTAAATCGAAACGGGCAGAATTCTGCCCGTAAGATTTGGGCGATAATCAACGAGATCAGGGGAAGTAACTAAAAAAAAACAAGAATCGGACGTTAATGACGTGTTTTTCTTTTAGATTCGTGTGTTACCTGGATAAGTTTGTAAGCATATGTATTAAAATGAATAAATATTGATAAAAGTTTTCGCTTTCCGTGGATTTAAATCCGATTTATCTGTTCTCACTCACTTGGCGGGACCGTATTGGACGTAACGTCAACAAACGAAATGACGTCGTCACGCTCGATGATCTTGCACTTGTTGACGAGTGGAACAATTTGGAGCCCAGTTTCTTCGAAAACTAGTGCAAGGTATGCCACGGCGAGTACGAGAGTTACACCAGCGTAGAGGAGGATACACCCGTTATTGACGTCGATTTCTGAAATGACGCTGAGCCGGACATCACTCGTTATAGTGAGTAATCTATCGAAGACATCAACTGAAACATTTTTGTTGATTACAAAGTGTTTACTTAACAAAAACGTAAAATTTTGTAAGTTCGAACACAAATTTGTTTTCGTTGTCAAAAGGTGTAGTTTTGGCTGACATTGCGTATGCGTTCTTACTCTACCATTGTTGTGCTGAATCCAATGAAATTTGGTGTTGGAACTTTCAATAAACATTGATGCATCAGAATGTAATGAAAATTTCTGCTGAAAAAATGTGCATAATTAAATAGAATTAATTTGTATGAAGTCCTTGAATTTATTTTCGCATTATGCTAAATTTTGGCGAGGAGTATAATTATCCTGCTGGTCAAAGGAATTTTGACAGTAGGTGTAATTTGTTTAGTGATTAACAACAGTGAGAAGACAACTGGCTGGCTGAACAAAAATTGTTGTTTGTTGCGTTATGCTACACTGTGTCTAGTCTAAAGATATTATTTAGAGTGATAGAGAAGTTTTACCTTAATGTTTTTCTGACAGAGAAGCTGTCGAATCATCTCTTCTCCACAACGTGGGAATTCTGAAATTACCTGACTAAAGGCCTCTTTTAGAGCTTCATCGTCAATGTCAGTAAAATTGACGGTACTTATTCCTTATTGTCGTATTCGGCGATAAATTGTATTTTGTGATACACACAATAATGCAGCAATTTTTGCCACAGTAAATCCTGTCTCAATAAGAGTCTCTATTGACTCTTTTGGTATGATAAACACGGGGGGACTTCCTTCTTGATTTAAGACATCTGGTCTTTCATTCCCATATTTGACACATTCTGTGCGAAGTTTCATAATAGCTGACCTGTCTGTGAGGCCTAAACACTGCATTTCATACAACGATAATCTGTTTACTATATCCGGAGATATGCATTCTTTTTCAAACTGAGGAATTAGCTCTCTCATTCCAATATTTATCAATATTTGTTCCATCTTTGACATCTGAGCCGCCGTCTCGTGGAATAATCAGACAGCTTTGGCGTTCCATAATTAATATTTAAGATATACGTGTCTGCAATAGCAGCCCTGAAATCTACGCAGATCAAAAATAAGCTAACACAAAATTTCAGGCAACAGTTTAACATGGTGAGAAGTACAATCTTGCTGGTCATCCTCAGATCATGGTAAATTAGTTTCTTACACACCAGATAAGGAAATTCTGTATTTTACTCTTGGATAGAAATTTTTATCCTACCTAGGTTATCCTAGCCTGGGTAGGATTAAAATCGAGAATTCTCACGTGTTTGCTGTGCACTGATTGTATAGAACGTCACATACACAATCGTTAAAGTTGACGTCACTGAAAGTAATGACGTCACTAAACGTCACAGTAATGTCATCACAGTAAAGCGGACGTCAGCAATCGAAGTGACTGCATTATTAAAAATCTACGTTCAGAAATGAAAGTTATGCAAGAAGAAGAATATGAGAATGGTGTGAGGTGTGGATAGAAAAATCCATCCTTCGGGATCACAATCAGACATCACTCGGCAAGCCTCTTGGTGCCAGACAGTGACCCTCCATCCGCCCCTCAAACCATTCTAAGATTCTTATAATCTAGCATACCAACCAAGGATGATGATGTAAATCATGAAAATGCAACCCCCCCAACCCCCCCCCCCCCCCCCCCCAAAAAAAAAAAAAAAAAAAAAAAAAAAAATACATGGGTATCTTTTTTTATATTTTAGGTTCAAAGCATAAACATAATACACAAGCTTCAATTAAGAAGAAAAAAACAACGACAATAATTGCTTCTAAAATATCTAGAGCTTTTCTCTGTAAGTCTGTAAGCGTCAATAGTTTTAGACTAATAATTTCAAATCACTATTTAGCACAAAACTAATTATGTAGTTGTCTTTTGTTTTCTAATTCAGAGCAATCACGTATTCTTCCGGTCATTGCTGCTAATTGGTTGTGGTATGGTGGCAATCTTTGGCAGTTCTGCTGTTGGTTTGTCTGGAGCTGGTCCTCTAGGATGCCTGACGACAGCCACTGTTGCTGCATTTAAATGGCGACAACGCAGGAAGCCTGGCGAAACAGTAGGTACTCTTAAGGCGAATCGGAACACCTAAAGGGGAGATAATTGTTTCAATTTGTTTGTTTGTTTTCTGAAAAGGGACTACTATAAAAATGAAAGAACTTGTCCCCTTTTGGCGGCAAATTCTTTCCTTTTAGAATATACTCCTTTTTAGAAAGGGCGTCTCACAAAACCAATTTGTCTCCTCCACAATCCGGTTGATTTTACTATTGACCACACTAAGGCAATGGCTAGTATAGTTCGTTCTTTCTGGGCCTTGTAGCTGCTAGCCGAGTCGGGGCTTGTCCGTGTTGCGTCCTATCTGTTATCTTATTATGGTGGGTCTTGTCTGACATTGTAATTAACTAGTTGGGGAAGAGGGAGCTTTGCTTTATGTTGGTTTTAACGTGTGTACTGTCCATCGTAATCTGTTTCCGGTGTATGCATATTGTTAGGCTGTCTGCTGTGATCGTTGTTCTTTCTGGACAGCCTCTTTACTATTTTGGTGTCAATGAGAGCAAAGAGGGTGGCACAAAAACTCTCTCTTTTGTAGTACAAAACGGCGGAAAACTACCAAGTGTACCTAATCTCTTTAAGCATATTTACGTATATTCTGTATGTCAGTTGATCTTTATTTCCACTTTGTTGTAAACACTATATACTATATATGTATAGTACTATACACACTATATTTTACAAAACATTTTGAAAATACGAGTTTCTGTGGCTTTACCGGTATTTGTCACATTCGTTTGCCCTCCTTCCGTTCGTCAGTGAGTGTCCGTCATGGAGATTGGAATCCAGCGATAACTCTATCAATATTATCCTCATGAACTCTGACACCTCAGTAGCAAGTAAGCAAATGTACGCTATTTTAAAGTGTAACATCATCTATACGTTTTTGGCAAGTACTTTGGTTGCAATAGCAAATAAAATTAAATAACATCCGAAATATCCACCGAAATCCCAGAAGTACCAACTGCAGCCTAATGTAACGTGTCATATCGATTCGGTAATATGGTGGCCCTGTACTATATTTTGATTTGTTCGTCAGACAAATATTATGGTAGCAATTGCTACAAAAATATGATTAGAATGCGAAATTCTATGCCAAGAGTGGCTTCTGGTAACTGAAGGAAATACTAACAATTATCTTTTGAAATGTGAAATATCATTAGAGGACAATGATATACTCGTGCATTAATCTTTGATTTGTTGTGTCGGACTAAGAGTTTGTTTGTTATGAAAACAAGATATTATATGATTTTGGGAATAAATAGGGTAAACAGCATTAAAAGCACTGAACATCCGTCTGTACACACACACACACACACACACACACACACACACACACACACACACACACACACACACACACACACACACACACACACACACACACACACACGATCTCTCTCTCTAGCATTTGTCACCAGATCATGCATACTTTATGTTGTGATTTACCTTTCTAAGTAGACTCTTATGCATAAATGGGTGTTGCTTTGATGTACACGGGATGTCCCTGTAGTATTTTCAAGTTGGTATATACGTGGAACAACTGTCTGTTTGTTGAGAATAATTATTATTTGTATCAAATTTTCATGAGTCCATATTGTACAAACTTTAGATTTGGACCGCACATTGAGACCATGGGTTTTCCGGGTTATACGATTACATATATAGTATACTTCTAGAACAGCCAGCTAAGCCACACAATCTGATAAGGGCATTTCAATACACCAATATATTCTACAGTAGCCCGTGATTCTGTAAGTGGAAAGGGCAGGTCCTAATCGATCCTGCGCTGTCCGCATATGCCCCTAAAACCCCTCAATCACAGTAATTCTGTTGCAGGATGAGATTGCTGGAGTAATGGGACTTGCATGGATTATTGTTCAACATTTTCTGTTTGGTCTGATCGGAGCAGCTGTCAACATCAGTGATATACAGCCAAACACTGCTGGTAAATGAGCATACTTTATAAATTCTGTTTTCTGTTTTAATGAAACATAAGCAGATTTTGTCTTGAAAGTGTGTTATTAAGTTACTAAGTAAAGTACAAAGACAGATATCTGAGTGCTAAAATCCCAAATACCAAAATGTGATGCGCCTCCGCTAAAGGCAACAGTACGCTTTTTAATGCGAACCCACTCTCCTTCAGCCCCAACACACACACACACACACACACACACACACACACACACACACACACACACACACACACACACATGATGTGATCCAATTACACAGCAAATATTTAGTTGACTTTTATTATACTACTACAATGCACTACTACTAAAACTGCTATTAACACAGTTTTGCCATATGCTGCTATTAACACAGTTTTGCCATATGCCTGCTTGGAAGTTTGCACTGACATATGTAGTATTTAAAAGGTGTTTTACAATGTATTTCGGTGAACATCCTGATCAGACGCCGCGCTATAGTGCATCTGACCTGGTCTGCTTTGTAGAAAAATAGGCATGAATCGTTTAATTGTATGAATACTATAGGTTTTTGCGTGACTTTTTCTATAAGGAGTTGTAACTCCTTACCAGAAGATGATAACCACAAAAAGTAAATATTGGGGAACCCGGGAAAGTCACAGTAACATAACAAAGCCCTCCAAAGGCACCGAATAATGGTTTAACAACATGACACGACAACACAAAACAGCACTCAGTCGGAAATATGCCGAACAAAATAAGGGAAAATACAACAGAAATATAACCGCCTTGCCAAGTCCTTCTTAAATTGTGTAGATGAGAGAAAAAACTTAAAGCATCATATCTTAAGACTTATGCGCGCTTTTCATACATATTTCCAAGTACGACTACTTGATATATAAATAAATGTTTTCAGATTTCAACAGCATTTAAAATATGAAGAATTTCGTTGAAGTCGCACATACGTATAAAAATGTGAAAACAAGCACTAGAAGAGTGAAAGTTGGTATCCTTGTCTAGTTCAGTGCGATAAAACAATCAGTGAAGTGAAACTAAGTGTAAAGTTTTAACAGTTTGTAGATCTCATTTGAGGTGGATGCCAGGGCAAACGCTAGGGTGGATGCTAGGGTGAACCTAAGTACACAGACAAACGAACAGACGGACGAACAGACGGAAACTTGTACCCCTGGGTCGCCCATGCTAACGCGGGTGCGACAAAAGCTATACATTACCGTATTTACCCTAAATAATCTTACAGACCTGCTCAAACAGTATATATCCAGATCAGATGCTGCAAAAACACGGTATCTGATTAGGGTCTACACTTCACAACGCATCTAGCAGTTTTCGACACATCAGCGGGTAGTGGAATGGACCTGTTCAAACGTTGGGATAAATATGGTAAAGAATTGAAGTATCCCAGTATTTAGGGCAAATGTGGCACAATGAAGCGTACATTTTTCTAATAATCGTTCTATAATTAAACCTTCCTTACTACGAGGCATTAGTGTCCTGCAAGGACCTGTTAAAATGAAATGACACTGAACAATTTTGGTAGTTGGTCAGTTGTTGTGAATATACATTCACTCTGAAAAAAGGGGCGCAAGTGGCTGTCACTTTTATGCCTTGAAAGATTACATATCAGCAAGGAGCTATTAAGCTGGTGAAAACAGTATGAAGATACCCAGGAAAGGTCAAAATCACGGACGACAACCGCCCCATGACACCGCATTAAGACATAGGCAAAATGTGGTACCACTCACTAGTGATTTTATTGCCTCTACTCAGGTGCTATGCAAGGAAGATCAGAGAGAAGTCCTAAAGAGGTGATTACGAATTACCAGCAGGGGGTAGTAAAGAGGCCTCCTGAAGGGTAATCAATATATTTTGTTTAGGTATATAGTTTGGACAATTGACTTATTTGGAGAACAGATTTGAATGGTTTGTTTATTAATTTGTTTCTTTCATACTTATAATATTTATTTAAATTTTATTTATTTTTATTTCTTGTGTGTGTGTGTGTGTGTGTGTGTGTGTGTGTGTGTGTGTGTGTGTGTGTGTGTGTGTGTGTGTGTTTCTGTTAACTTAAGAGGCTTCTGAAGGGTAATAAATATTTTGAAGGAATAAAACATAATTTGGAAAACTGATTAATTTGGAGGGAAGACTGAAAAGATTTTTTTTTATACGTATGTTTCTTTCTTGTTAATATGTCTATTTTTTCTTAAGTTGTTATAAATATTTTAGGGGATAAATATTTGAAAAAACAAAAAAACAAAAAAAAAACAAAAAACAACAACAACAAAAAAACAAAAAAAAAAAAAAAAAAAAAAAACAACAAACAAAAACACACACACACACACAAATAAAACACACACAAACAAAAACAAACAAACAAAACAACAACAACAAAAAAACAAACAAACAAAAAAACAACAACAACAACAAAAAACAAAAAAAAGAACGATTTTTTTTTTATTTTTATATTTGTTTCTTTCAATATTAGAGTATTTATTTATTTTCATGTTTTCATTTGTGTCTGTAGTGGCCTTCTAAAAACATACTTTTAGGGATATCAAATATTTTGAAAAAAAAATGGAGGTTAGATTGGAATTACTTATTTAATTTGTATGAATTGAATTTGTATTAATTTGTTTCTTCTTCCTTTAAAGTACCTTTTTAATTATTTTTTGGTTTATCTATTTGTTTCTATGTATTTATTTACAAACGTGCCCAGTGAAGACTAAAATCAGCCTGCACAGGTTCTTTTGGCTGATCAAAGTCTTCACTGGATGCACATGCCATTTCGTAGAAATTGCTGTTCTCCAGTTTTTTGACGTCATTAGTGCAAAATGTCTCAATAAATGAAATTGTGCATAATTTAAGTTCTTTTAATCCACAGTGGATTAAAAATTATGAGGAAAGTGATCAATGTTTTCATAACATTATTACTGAAATTCTAAAATGTCCACTGAAGAGTAATAATACCGAGCATATCCTACAAAATAAAAAAGTGTGCCCAGTGAAGATTCGGCAAGTCTGCACATCCATAGTCTGCTCAGTCTTCTGATCATATGTGCGACTGGTATGATTCTCTGCTTAGCCCACAGGTAATTTTGTAGGATAATTGCTATGCGCCGGCTCATATGATATTACCTAAGGAACAGATAAATAAGTCAATACTAAATTCCACAATATTATATTTTCCATATTGAACCTCCAACTGTTTATCTTCCATTGACAGAATACCAGATTTTATTGCACCCTGTCCCTTATCAGAGATAAGACTAATGACCCAGACTCATCAGATTTTTTATGCCTTTAAGGGTTTAACGACAACAGAATAAACAAACAACGAGCGACTGCAAGAGAAATACCGCCTTGGATTAGTCGACAGTAAACTAGTGGACGGTGCTGCTTAAATTAGTTAAACTGAGTGACGGTGGTGCTTAAATTAGCTAAACTGAGTTGGCTTTACTGCCATCCGGAATGATGCAGTCGAGAATTATGTTACCTTGCTAGATACTGATGATCAGTTTTCATTTGATTTACTTATTTAGCTCTGGGAATCGCAACTTTGGCGATCGGCCTAGCAGTCAGAAGTATGGTATCTTTCACAGTCACACTGGGAACTGGGTTCAATTTGAAAGAGAGAGTCTTTATAACATTGACTTGGTTGGCGAAGGCGACAGTACAGGTATGGATTAAGTAGATATAAATAATGATTGCCTACAGTGTCTAAAGAGAGTTAAATCGTGCATACTGCAGACCTGTTACCGATTACATACAAATGTATTCGATAACAATTACTGTAATTTCATTATTACAGATTTACAATTACATCTTTCCTGAATGTAATCAATTACAATTACATTGCAATGTAATTGATTACAATTACAATTACTTTCTTGTTGTTCCGTGTTTAAAAAAATTCTAGTTTAAATCAATATCTGTTTTATTGTTCTTTCAAAGCTTCATGCATGGCATACTATATCTTCTGACAAGATGTTATTCATATTCTTTATACCATATATTCATTTTTTATATTCCATTTACTATACATTTGCTATGACGTATGGTTATTTTTTACTCTTCTCTTGGTACCATGAGCTGGTTCAAAGACTTATAGGGCCTGGCTTTTGTTGTACTCCCTGGGGTGCAATATAATTCTGTCAAGCTGTTCATCTTAAGCATTGATATATAAAAATGAAAACAATAATGGAATTAAATCAAGTTTACATCTGTTATAAATAAGTTTAATTTGCATAAGCAGCATTTTTTTTAGCTTCACGGAACAAAGGGGGGGGGGGGGGGGGGGGTCGGGTGGGGGAGGGGTTGGGGGGGTGAAAAAAAAAATTCAATCTTAGCCCGGGGCTGTACAATTTAAAAAATTTGCAGTGAAAAAGTTTTGTTAGGACATTGCTTTACCTGACAGTAGACCCGATAAGAGATAAGAGGAGTAAATAGCTGATAATTGAAGGATAATTTTCCTTATCTCTCAATGAAAACATATGTTGTGGGGATTCATTTGAACCATCTTGTTTTCATTGAGAGATAAGAAAAATTATCCCTGAATTATCACTAATTTACTCCTTATTTGGTCCTCTGCCTGTATGAAAGAACTGGCTCAAAAACTGTCAATGTCCTCAGGCAATATGTCAAAACTTAACACAGGTACTTTACAGAAGGGTATAATTGGGCCAGTTTTAGTAAATGCCATAAATAATTCAAGTATTTGGACACTTAATAAATAGGCTTATGCAAACAATGAAGAAAAAGTACATCAGAGCCTACATCCTTTCAAATTCAAATGTCATTGTTTAGATGCAGACATATATAACAAGACCACACTCCAACTATAAATTATGACAGGTCAACTTTAGCCACTTAACAATTGTCCAAATGTATATAACTTTTACAATAAATCATCTGAACTGAGAGACATTGTTAACAGCATGCACACAATAAACATGAAATTATATAAATCAGTAAGTTACTGTAAAAACACTAAAATTTTAACTTCATAATACATTAACCTATAGATAATGTGCTATTCTCGTCGGTTTTATACCTTCCACAGAAAAAACGACCTTTCAGTCGTTAATTAAAGTCTTAAACCAGAAGGTCCCTTAGGCAGTTACCTGTGTGACGTAACTCCTCCCGCTCAATTGATCACGTGTCAGTTTCTTTTCTGTGGACAAAGAAATTCAACAAGGACTTTTACCTGTGAAAGAAATTTGGATTATTTCTATTCCTCACGGATAAATTTCTGTATCCTTGTGTTACTTTTGTTTCTTTATCACTCCTTTCACTAACCATGTTATTATTTAAAATTTTCGATTGTCGATTTCTTGCATTTATTGACTGGCTATTTCGACATGCGTTTTCGCGACTCTCGCTATAATCGGCACAACGCTCGTGTGCGGTCGGTTCGGAAGTCGTGTTTGTTATATCAAAAATTTTAACTTGTTTCTTTTTGTTCCAGATTATTCAGCGATGCGACATGCTATACCTGGACTGTTACTGGATATCTTGCGAGTTGGCGAAGATTTCTATGGTGGAAAAGCTGATTAGTAAAGAACTTGTCAACCCTTATGGGTTATACGACAATTCTTTACTGATGGGAGCCCCACCCATATGGCTATACTGCCGGGGTAAGACCCATCAAGGTGGCTTCTTATGGATGCTTTAGTAATCCAAAATAAGTCTAAGTCCACCAGTCACCAGTCAACGGTCACCAGCCACCGGTCATTCATTGTCAGCTTCACCAGTCACCAGTCACCGGGCATCCAGGCATGGATAAACTCACCGGGCATTTCTTACCGGTCAGCGGTCATCCAGTCACCGGTCATCCAGGCATGATAAAATCACCGGGCATTTATCACGGGTACTAGTGTCCGGTCATTGTGACGGATTACTAGTTACTCCATCAATTACGAGTACTAGTGTCCGGTCATTGTGTCGCATTATTAGTGACTCCTACCGGGCAACAGTTACGAGTACTAGTGTCCGGTCATTGTGTCGAATTATTTGTGACTTCACCGGGCAACAGTTACGAGTACTAGTGTCCGGTCATTGTGTCGCATTATTAGTCACTCCTACCGGGCAACAGTTACGAGTACTAGTATCCGGTCATTATGTCGAATTACTAGTGACTTCACTGGGCAACAGTTACGAGTACTAGTGTCCAGTCATTGTGTCGAATTATTAGTGACTTCACCGGGCAAACAGTTACGAGTACTAGTGTCCGGTCATATGTTCAGCTTCTAGTGTATACCACTGGCAAATAGTTATGATTACTAGTATCCAGTCATTGAATTGGATTACTAGTGACGTCTACTGGGCAATAGTTACGAGTTCTAGTGTCCAGTCATTGTGTCGGATTACTAGTGATTGGGTAACAGTCACTAGTCCCGGAACAATCTATTATTGTTCATAGAGCTTTATAGATAAGTCTCAATGGATATAGGTTATAAAATGAAATACATAGTAACATTTTATATAATAAATTTCTGTACAGTCTTTCCTGTATTAAGACTAGAATTCTAAATATTCCATTGACTTATTATAGAAGTGTAATTCTATTAATATTTTAAATTAACTGATGTAATTTATCTCTTTCATTCGCTAGAAAGAGGTTAACTTCCGATTCTAACGAAAATTCATCGGGCAGTAGTTTCGTAGACTAGTGCCAGGTCATTCTAACGAAATTTCACCGGGCAGTCGGGCAGTAGTTTCGTAGACTAGTGCAAGAGTATTGTGTCGGATTACTAGTGACCAAGTAGTAGTCACTAGTCCTCGCTCACTATAGACATGTCTAGTCTTGGGTTATAGGTTATAGAATGTAAGCGATGGGTTCTAATACCTAGCAGCCCCTTATATTGTTGAACTCTGTCAAGTCATTTTTGAACTAGACTTAAAATTCTATATATATATTTATTCTTGAAAATGAATTAAGAATTATTGGTTACGATCAAATTCGCAATTCATTCACAAAGTGTAGATGATACTTCCATCTATAATTATATAATTTATATCTCTTTTTATTCGTTACAAAGAGATTAACTTCTTACATATTCACCTTATTCGACTGTAAGACAAAGGTGAACTCTATAAAAATATCCTTATTTCTAAGAAGAAAAATATACACGAAATCTAAAATTTCTACATGCTCCCGATATGTAATCAGCATGTAATCTATGGAGTAAATTGACAAGAAAGTAGTAATAGATCCTTTCTACTTTCTATTAATATTTCATTCATAAGGTATCGGAAATCTACACGAATCAGATAAATAAATTAACAGTTTATTTATTTATCCGCTACCTCTCTAGATTACTACGATTTAAAATTCTAGTTGAGGTACATATTTTTCTTTTGCCTTTCTACATGGAAAATAGTTGATCCGTTAAGCTATTATTCTATTTTATACTATCTTTTGATTGATTATATAAGAGTCTAGGTCAGTCGTGCTCTGTCTAAACTCTGCTATAGAATAATAAATAAGAAGAAAATCTTATATTTAGGCATAGATATAATTCGATACGTTCTTTACTTTGCTTGTTTTATTTTTTCTTCTGGATCATTTAAGACTACGACAGCAATATACCAGATAATTTTGTCTCAGTAAGAATCTATTACGCTAAAGATTCTTCATCTTGGAATAATAATTTTATTATGATTATAATTAGAAATTATTTAGGAAGGTTTAAAACTTATAATTACTAGACCAATTAATCCTCGTATATTATAGGTCTACTTTATCTTTATTGAGGAATAGTTTTGCTTCGACTAGCTCTATACCTCTAATATTTTATTTATAACTAGAGTCCATGTCAGTCAAAATTTTCTCGCACTTTTGATATTGGCAATGGATACATATTTAGTAAAGGCATTAATTATTCAGTACGTGACAGATTATTATTGCCTAAATTAGATATTATATACAATACTTTCCTTTTGATTTTTTTATTGACTTTGTAACTATTCAGAAACTGCCAAAGTCAATCATTTCCTTCCTCTAAACTTACCGAAGCCTTAGATTATGTTGATATATATTTTTAATATATGCTTAGAGGTTAATTAACGAGAGTTTACCTCATAATAGCAGATATTATCATATTCATATTAATCAATGTACGGTCTAGGTTTAGACAAGAGGGAAAACATCCTTAATTACGAGCCGGTAAAGAATTAAGATACACTTAATTATCTCTTTACCCCTTCTTTATGTTTACATTCATTAAAGGGATCATAGTAATTCTCGCTAAGAGTTCAAGTTCAGTTTGCGAATAATGCAAAGATTAATATCTTGATTTCCAGTCCGCATCAAAAATGGTCTATATATATAGATAAATATCTTTTCCGAAACTGGATATTTATTTTTTTTCCACACAGTCGTTTCAAGACGTTTCGATGATTTTGAAATGCACTGCTTCAATTTATAATATAAAATATGTTTATATAAACTTCACAACGTAGTAAGTGTTGCACCTACGTTCCTGGTCAGATCTTACTTTTGTGATACATTTTCGAACATACTGAAAGTTTTTCTGATTATACATTCGGTAAATAAATTTTCGAGTAGCATTTATGCTTTTAAACATTCAGATTATTTGATAATAGTTGGAGATAATATATTATACCGATATTTATATATCTGTCTTCATTATTTATCTTTCTCAACTTACTTTTAAGTTAGATTGACCTTCTCGCTACGTTCCAGGTTTAAATCTAGCTAACATTATGGACCAGTCACTTTTTTTTATTTCCTAAACAATATTTTAACAGTTTTCTAGTATTCAGAGCATAACGACTTCATGAATACTTGGAAATAATTCAATTCTACGCTTGTTAATCTAAGCCTAAAACAAGCCCTAGTTTTTAGAATGGATATTATCCTTCGATTCAGTTCATGGAGATACATCCATTTAGATCCCATTATCTCTATTTCTATCATACAAAAATTCTAATGACTAAGTACTGTTTTTCTACGTACGAATACAGAATATCGAGTCACTGTTGCTGCATATTGGTTAAAGATTAAACAAATTTTATCTTATTATTTTGTCAGGACATCAAACGCTTTTATATGTCTATGACAAAATTAATTATCAATGGTTTAGGTTGCTTTTTCTTCCCAGCAATTTTATGCAAACTCTGTATTATTTTATTGCTTGACTAAAAATTCGTAATACAGTTAGTCTAGCAATAGTTTTAACCATTATGTTTGTCTATACCTTTTTCTTCTGATGGATAACTGAGTTATAGTTAAGTTAACTCCATCTACTTTTATTATCTCCCCTTCTTTAATTTGATCAAAGGGGAATAATTATACAACATTATGGTTATTTTAAGTCTATGTCTGTTCATCGGAAACTGTCCTATCGCTCCAATTAACAGAATCTAATTAGTTTATAATTCTAATAGCTTAGACTATTACAATTAGATAGCTTCACATATCTAGAATTTTATCCAAAATATCTACTTATGTCAGTTATCTATAGGAAACTCCACCGAGTAGACTTTTCCTTATTTATTCAAGACCCTAGATAGACTACTTACAGTGTATGGTCTTGGCTTTTTGTTTTACAAATTTAAAGATATGCTATTTTGTGAATCTAGATCATTCTTTCTATTAAATATAGAATTAGAATGTATCTGATTCCTTAGAGTTTCCTGAGTCTTTAACCAGAAGTGGTGAGATATTATTGGTGTTAGAATTAAGAGAGCACCTCCCTCCTATTCTGCAAATTCTAGCACATTATCTATAGGTTAATGTATTATGAAGTTAAAATGAAGTTTTTTTAAAAGTAAAACATATTTTAACGAGTAATACTTAACCTATAGATAATCAATTATCTCCCTCCGCCCACCCTCGCTTATCTCTCCTAATTGTGTCTATTGTTTTACACATAAAAGAAACTGACACGTGATCAATTGAGCGGGAGGAGTTACGTCACACAGGTAACTGCCTAAGGGACCTTCTGGTTTAAGACGGTTTAATTAACGACTGAAAGGTCGTTTTTTCTGTGGAAGGTGTGAAAACAGAAGAGAATAGCACATTATCTATAGGTTAAGTATTACTCGTTAAAATATGTTTTCCTTTTAAAAAACTTCATTTTCATTTTCCATATTACATGTGTGGAGACAGTGAAGGCTCTGGTGGGACTGCACAAATTCAAAGCTGCACCTGAAATGCCTCTTTTGGCGCATGCCTTTACCATTATCACATGGATTAGTCAATTCTGATCTTGATCTGCAATGTTTGCCTTGATCTGTCTGTCCGAAAGTATAATACACATTAAACAACCATGTTATATCCAAACAAAAACGTAGGGATATACAGATAAAATACTATAAATGTTTGACAATTTAATTACTTTGATTATTTGCTAATCCATATCAGCTAATCCATGTGTGAAACTTCAATTTCCTTTGATCTCGAAGATGTATTTTTTAAATTTTCTTTTATCTCAAAGATGTATTGATCGTTTTAAACAAACCAATACAGAGTCATTAAGTCATTAAATGTATACAAATCAAAATAATTATCTCCAATATTCTTGTTTCTTGTCAAGTTGTCATACCAAAAAGATTTTTTTTTTCAATTCTATTCCTTCTGACATTTTATTTAAATATCCATATTGTAATCGTATTGTAATCATCAAAGTAATCATGATTACAGGCTGTTTTGCAGTGTATTCGATTACAATTACAATTACTTGTAATCATAAAAATCAACGATTACAGATTATATTTCGATTACTCAAAACTTGTAATCGATTACATGTAATCACGATTACTGATTACAATTACAACAGGTCTGGCATACTGTTATGATAATAACTACCTACAGTGTCTAAAGAGAGTTAAATCGTGCATACTGTTATGGTAATGCATGACAACAGTGTCTAAGAAGAGTTAAATCGTGCATACTGTTATGGTAATGACTGCCAACAGTGCCTAAGGAGAGTTAAATCGTGCATACTGTTATGGTAATGATTGCCAACAGTGTCTAAGGAGAGTTAAATCGTGCATACTGTTATGGTAATGACTGCCAACAGTGTCTAAGGAGAGTTAAATTGTGCATACTGTTATGGTAATGATTGCCAACAATGTCTAAGGAGAGTTAAATCGTGCATACTGTTATGGTTATGACTGCCAACAGTGTCTAAGGAGAGTTAAATCGTGCATACTGTTATAGTAATGATTGCCAACAGTGTCTAAGGAGAGTTAAATCGTGCATACTGTTATGGTAATGACTGCCAACAGTGTCTAAGGACAGTTAAATCGTGCATACTGTTATGGTAATGCCTGAAAACAGTGTCTAAGGAGAGTTAACTCGTGCATACTGTTATGGTAATGCCTGAAAACAGTGTCTAAGGAGAGTTAAATCGTGCATACTGTTATGGTAATGACTGCCAACAGTGTCTAAGGAGAGTTAAATCGTGCATACTGTTATAGTTATAATTGCCAACAGTGTCTAAGTAGAGTTAAATCGTGCATACTGTTATGGTAATGACTGCCAACAGTGTCTAAGGACAGTTAAATCGTGCATACTGTTATGGTAATGATTGCCAACAGTGTCTAAGGAGAGTGAAATTGTACATACTGTTATGGTAATGATTGCCAGCAGTGCCTAAAGAGAGTTAAATCGTGCATACTGTTATGGTAATGATTCAATGGCTGATGTGTCTGCATATTGCGGGAGAAATATTGTAATACGACAACAAGGTTCGGTTTTTCGTTCTACAAGCACTCTCATCATATATATGGAATGCTCCGGATCCTGGTAATACAGAAATTTCGAAATTTTATAATTTAAGGCATAAACAAATTTCAACGGAGAACTCAAGACCAAGATTATTTCTGATGCATGTCACTGAGAACAATTGTATAAGGAGAAATATAATGTACTACTGGTCAGAGCGAGTTTTTAGAATTGAATACACTCCCATTAGCACTGGCTTAAACGGGTCGATTTTCCAAGAATGTATTCAATGACTCTAATAGAAATGCGCTATGACATACTGAGTGAGGTCGGCAACGTTCTTTCGTGGAGATTGATCATGAAATATATTCTACAGTCATTCTCTCCCTTCCGCTGATTCAAAAAGGGCAGTTGTCAGTTTCTGGTGAAAGAATGTGCACAATACTGGTTAACCGCTTAGAGGACTAAGCCTGTCCAGTAAACGTGTGGTTAGGTAAACTGACCGCGCTCGACATGACCCCATTGGGTTGACTGGGCTGTAAAACCTCAACACAAACAAACATACTGAGCATAGTATTAAGACTCCTCAAAATATGGCAGCAATATAGTTTGTAGGGCTGCATATGTTCCCTTCTGCCCGCTAGCAACAGATTAAGTGAAAGTAGATTTTCCAAAATTACAGGACGTATTCAGTGATCCCTTGGAAAATAAAAGTAACTAGAGCTGGTGTTTGTAAAACACTATGACCCCAACTGCCTGACTCTAACACTGCATGACTCCCAACACTGCTTGCTCATGACGGCAACAACAGTACAAATACACGAGAATTCAATGTTATTTTATCAAAAGGGAAATAACTCTAAATAAAAAACAAGAGGGCCATGACGGCCCTGTAACGCTCACCTGAGCATCATAGCACTTTGAGAACCTGATCTAGAACTGATCAAGGCAAACATTCTGACCAAAATTCAAAATGATTATATTAACAAGTAAGACAATGTAGCATGTCTAATGGACTGTAAAATAAAGATCAAGATCAAATATGGATGACTGCACTCAAGAGGCCATGCTAAGCTGTATGCATGTACTAAGTATCACTGGCTGTAGGAGCAATAGTTACTGAGAAACTGACCTAAACACAAACACTTCACAAGTACCAAATATCACTCTGTAGGATCAACAATTACTGAGAAACTGACCTAAACGGAAAAACTTAAGAAAGTCACTGGATAGAAAAATATACATCACCTTGAAATCATCAAGACAAACATTTTGAGCAAGATTCATGATGATCACTTCAAAAAATGTGACCTCTAGAGCATCAACAAGGTTTTCCTTTGATTTGGCTAGCTGACCTAATTTCTGATATCAAGTGACCCAGTTTTAAACTAGACCTAGAATTCATCAAGACGAACATTTTGAGCAATATTTATGATGATTATTTAAAACATGTCACCTCTGGAGTGTTAACAGAATTCTGCTGATTTGGCCTGGTGACCTAGTTTTTGACCCCATGTGACCCGGTTTTGAATTTGACCTAGAAATCATCAAGACAAACATTTTGAGCAAGATTCATGATGATTGCTTCAAAAATGTGACCACTAGAGTGTTAACAAAATTTTCTGCTGATTTGGCATGGTGACCTAGTTTTTGATTCCAAGTGACCCAGTTTTTAACTTGACCTACAACTCATCAAGACAAATATTTTGAGCAAGACTCATAATGATTGCTTTAAAAATGTGACTGCTAGAGTGTTAACAAGGTTTTCTGCTGATTTGGCCCGGTGACCTAGTTTTTGATCCCAAGTGACCCAGTTTCAAAACTTGATCTAGAAATTATCAAGACAACATGTTGAGCAAGACTCATGATAATTGCTTCAAAAATGTGACCACTAGAGTGTTAACAAGGTTTTCCGCTGATTTGGCCAGGTGACCTAGTTTTTGACCCCAGATAACCCAGTCTCGAACCTGACTTAGAAATTATCAAGAAAAACATTTTGAGCAAGATTCATGATGATTGCTTAAAAAATGTGACCGCTAGAGTGTTTTCTACTGATTTGGTCAGGTGACCTAGTTTTTGACCCCGTGACCCAGTTTCAAACTTGACCTAGAATTCATCAAGACAAAACGTTTTAAGCAAGATTCATGATGTCTGCTTCAAAAATGTGACCGCTAGAGTGTTAACAAGGTTTTAGCTGATTTGGCCAGACGACCTAGTTTTTGACCCCAAGTGACCCAGTTTTGAACTTGACCTAAAAATCATCAAGACAAACATTTTGAGCAAGATTCATGATAATTGCTTGAAAATGTGATCGCTAGAGTGATAACAAGGTTTTCCGCTGATTTGGCCAGGTGACCTAGTTTTGACCCCAGGTGACCCAGTTACGAACTTGACCTAGAAATCAACAAGACAAACATTTTGAGCAAGATTCATGATGATTGCTTAAACAAGTCACCCCGATGCTTCCTTGCAAGTTTGGAGTCAATTGGCCTTAGAAGCGAAAAATAGATTATCAAGATGGCTGCCATGGCGGCCATCTTCGATTTCCGATGGGCACGATTTTAGCTATTTTTGATCTACAAGTCACCCCAATGCTTCCTAGCAAGTTTGGAGTCAACTGGCCTTTCAGTTCAGGAGAAGAAGCGAAAAATAGATTTCCAAGAATGGCGGCCATCTTGGATTTCCGGTCGGCACGATTTTAGCTAGTTTTGATCTACAAGTCACCCCGATGCTTCCTAGCAAGTTTGGAGTCAATTGGCCTTTCAGCTCAGGAGAAGAAGCGAAAAATAGATTTTCAAGATGGCGGCCATGGCGGCCATCTTGGATTTCCGATCGGCACGATTTTAGCTATTTTTGATCTACAAGTCACCCCAATGCTTCCTAGCAAGTTTGGAGTCAGCTGGCCTTTCAGTTCAGGAGAAGAAGCGAAAAATAGATTTCCAAGAATGGCGGCCATCTTGGATTTCCGGTCGGCACGATTTTAGCTAGTTTTGATCTACAAGTCACCCCGATGCTTCCTAGCAAGTTTGGAGTCAATTGGCCTTTCAGCTCAGGAGAAGAAGCGAAAAACAGATTTTCAAGATGGCGGCCATGGCGGCCATCTTGGATTTCCGATCGGCACGATTTTAGCTATTTTTGATCTACAAGTCACCCCAATGCTTCCTAGCAAGTTTGGAGTCAACTGGCCTTTCAGTTCAGGAGAAGAAGCGAAAAATAGATTTCCAAGAATGGCGGCCATCTTGGATTTCCGGTCGGCACGATTTTAGCTATTTTTGATCTACAAGTCACCCCGATGCTTCCTAGCAAGTTTGGAGTCAATTGGCCTTTCAGTTCAGGAGAAGAAGCGAAAAATAGATTTTCAAGAAGGCGGCCATGGCGGCCATCTTGGATTTCCGATCGGCACGATTTTAGCTATTTTTGATCTTCAAGTCACCCCGATGCTTCCTAGCAAGTTTGGAGTCAATTGGCCTTTCAGTTCAGGAGAAGAAGCGAAAAATAGATTTTCAAGATGGCGGCCATCTTGGATTTCCCGTCGGCACGATTTTAGCTATTTTTGATCTACAAGTCACCCCAATGCTTCCTAGCGAGTTTGGAGTCAATTGGCCTTTCGGTTCAGGAGAAGAAGCGAAAAATAGATTTTCAAGATGGCGGCCATGGCAGCCATCTTGGCTTTTTGATCGGAACGATTTTAGCTAGTTTTGATCTACAAGTCACCCCGATGCTTCCTACCAAGTATCCAGTCAATTGGCCCAGGGGTGTAGGAGGAGTAGGCTTTTAAAGCAATTGTTGACGCCGCACGACGAACGACGCACGACGGATATTGACTGACCACAATAGCGCACCATGAGCACTTCGTGCTCAGGTGAACTAAAGACAAATATGCCGGACAAGAAAAAAAATACAGGTCAGCTATTGGGAACCCATATATAAAATTTCAAAACCCTAGCAGGCAGGGTTCTTAAGATATGGCATGCACAAAAAGGCGTGACGAACGGACAAACGGACGAACGAAGGCAAAATAACAAAAGTTAATCAAGTTGTCTACTCATCACTACCAGTCTATTCATCACATTTCAAGGCTCTAGCTCCAGCTCCAACAGTTTTTTGAGATATTTTGCTGACAAGGTAAAAATGACCAAAGTTACAAAGGGCCATAAATCATAAAGTATTTTTCAAAATTTATTCAGTAATCAGGTCATCTACTCATCACTACAAATCCAATCACCAAGTTTCAAGGCTCTAGCTCAAGCAGTTTTTGAGATATTCTGCTGACAATGTAAAATGTCTAAAATTGCAAAGGGCCATAACTCAAGAAGTATTTTTCAAAATTTATTCAAAAGTTAATCTGGTTGTCTACTCATTACTACCAGTCTATTCATTAAGTTTCAAGGCTCCAGCTCCAACAGTTTTTGAGATATTTTGCTGACTAGGTAAAAATGCCCAAATTACAAAGGACCATAACTCATTAAGTATTTTTCAGAATTTATTCAAAAATTAATCAGATCATCTACTCATCACCACAAATCCATTCACCAAGTTTCAAGGCTCTAGCTCTAGCAATATTTGAGATATTTTGCTGACAATGTAAAAATGTCCAAAATTACAAAGGGCCATAACTCAAGAAGTATTTTTAAAATTTATTGCAAAGTTAATCAGGTTGTCTACTCATCACTACCAGTCTATTCATTAAGTTTCAAGGCTCTAGCTCTAACAGGTTTTGAGATACTTTGCTAACAAGGTAAAAAATGCCCAAAATTACAAAGGGCCATAATTCATGGAGTATTTTTCTGATTTTATTCAAAAGTTAGTCTGGTCATCTACTCATCACTACAAATCCATTCACCACGTTTCAAGGCTCTAGCTTTAAAAGTTTTTGAGATATTTTGCTGACAAGGTAAAAATGCCCAAATTTCAAAGGGCCATAACTCAAGAAGTATTTTTCAAAATAAACTCAAAAGTTAATCAGATTGTCTACTCATCACTACCAGTCTATTCATCTAGTTTCAAGTCTCTAGCTTTAACAGTTTTTGAGATATTTTGCTGACAAGATTGCATCCATATTTTTTCAAAGGGCCATAACTTAGGAAAAGGGCATAATCCTGTCAAGAAAAAAATATCAGCTATTTTTTCATGAGGAATCCATGTAAGAAATTTCAAAACAGTAGCATGCACGGTTCTAAAGTTATGCTATGCATCAAAACGCGTGACGAACGGACGGGAGGACGGACGGAAGAACACCACAGAAGCAAGATGCCCCTCCAACTTCTTCGAAGTTGGGGGCATAAAAACTGCACTACTATGATGAGCTACAGGGAGGGGAGATTATATACGGCACTAAACACCAGTTACAGTGAAGTCAAGTAAAATTATTAATTATACCTCTTTGGATCAGCAAACAGCAAAACAAATATGAAGCTTAAATCTGGTTCTGTGGGCCGCAATCGTTTACCTTTTATCCTGATTCCTGGTTCCAGGTCCAGTGAATTGTTTGGTCTGCGCTGGAGTCTTGATCAACAAAAATATGAATTCAAGCCCTTAAAGTACAAAAAGTACCTAAGTGTCAAGTTTTCTTTGCCAGACTAGCTACTTTCGGCCAATTAGGCCTTACCAAATTGTTTTAAAATACCGGAATTGACTCAAAACAAAGTGACAGAAAATCTAAACTGCACTATAGTGTACAACATGATACTACCACCAGCTGTAGAGAAAAAACTTTGGAACCATGGCTACACAAAGAACTTCCAACTTAGTTTCTGATCAAACTGATTCGTATGGTGGTATGAGTTTCGTTCCTCTGTCGAAATTCTTTTGTCTTTGTATGTTGGTTGTAGCAACTGTGACCTTTTGTCTAATCATTGCATGTCCTTCTTCTCTTTTCCTTTTGGTACCTTGAGAAAGGCTTTACTTCGTGACTATAATAGAAATATAAGTGAAAATATCCAGGAAAGGCCTTGCACCTTCATTGACACTATAAGTAGTGCACATGAATGATGGAAGAGTTTCTCACATGGCGATCCTTATCGAGTTCATATCCATTTGCCGTGTTCAGTATACGCTGTATATTCATTCCCATGAAATAACTCCCACACTTGCTCCACTTTAATTACAATTCGTTGTAATCTATATATATATATAGTCGTAGCCGGCGTGGGTTCGATAATAATATTTTCAAGCTTCAGTATCCTGTGGATCCAGAGTCCCTTGTATATAACGCTGCCGTCGTAGCCGGCGTGGGTTCGAACCTCACTCAACCTAGTGGTATTTCATATTTCTCCCTATAGACTTTTTTCTGAAGTACTTGCATCAGTAATAATCCTGGGCCGGAATTCTTTGTTGAAGTTTGTTTAAATCTTAAATTATAATAATATTTTCAAGCTTCAGTATCCTGTGGATCCAGACAGTTCCTTGTATAAAATGAGTGCGTTAGTGCACCAAAAATATACCCTATCCGACGGGTCATTCAGAGAAATCAAGCATAATACTGTTCCATGAAACTTGTTTTTAACAAGCGTAGTGGTGCAGTGGTTATGTCTCCTGACTCTGAAGGGCTAGGCGCTGCCGTCGTAGCCGGCATGGGTTCGAACCTCACTCAACCCAGTGGTATTTCATATTTCTCCCTATAGACTTTTTTCTGAAGTACTTGCATCACTAATGATCCTGGGCCGGAATTCTTTGTTGAAGTTTGTTTAAATCTTAAATTATAATAATATTTTCAAGCTTCAGTATCCTGTGGATCCAGAGAGTTCCTTGTATATAATGAGTGCGTTAGCGCACCAAAAATATACCCTATCCGACGGGTCATTCAGAGAAATCAAGCATAATACTGTTCCATGAAACTTGTTTTTAACAAGCGTAGTGGTGCAGTGGTTATGTCTCCTGACTCTGAAGGGCTAGGCGCTGCCGTCGTAGCCGGCGTGGGTTCGAACCTCACTCAACCCAGTGGTATTTCATATTTCTCCCTATATATATATATATATATATATATATATATATATATATATATATATATATATATATATATATATATATATATATATATATCGACAAGTTTACCAAAATTCATGTTTGGTGCTATAATAAAGGAACTGATTACACTTCCAAGGGTAATAAATCTGTTAAGGAACGAATTGTCTCCTTCCTTATTGTGGAAAGGAATTACTTTGCTCCCTCACTTTTCATTAAGAATACTTAGTCAGGGTTCCAATTTCTTATATATTGCAAAACAACACACCCTTACACTCGGAAAGATATAAAGCTGATTTTTATATATATGAAGCCTGGATATTACATGATATAAAACCACTGTATAGCAATCCGAAACTAATTTCACTTTGGCGAAATGCAAGCATTTTGCATAGTAGCGTTTTCGACTTTTACCTTGCAACTGTAAATTATGTTGAGTGTATAGAGGACAGGTATAAATACACCCGACTCGCGATAAATTAACCTGCACAGTTGATATACAAGAAAACATTGATGCAAAGCATCGATACGCCGGGAAACTAATCTGTCATGCATTACTTAGCCCCCTATAGATCGTAGTATAGTGACAAAATGTTATAATTTATGAAAGGTTGTAATTATATAAATTATCGCAATACTCAACGATAAAACATCATAGCATTATAGACGTTATCAGAGCTATGTAAAAAAAATCAACTATGATCGTCTGTTTTCTAGCCCGCATACATAATTACATGTCGCCATCCATAGCCTAGGCCCAGTTTACTATATCCGAAATCATCTATGTAGCAGTGTTTCGTTCTTTTCTCCACTCATAACGTTTTCTTTCGGCCCAAATCTTTCCATGCTTGAATATCAAATTAAACTGTATTATTAAACCAGCTTATAATCCGTTCGAATTGAGAATGCATATTTGCAATCGTAAACAAAGAAAAATATCTTTTGTTTCTTCTTCGTAGTACGACGAAAAAAAACGAAATGCAAAAAAATCAAACGTGTACGAATATTGGCAGCAACAAGCTCAGTTCAGGTCGAATGGTCGCATTGGGGCTCCTATGGGAAAACTGCTCATGTCTCTTTTAAATGAGCAAAAACCACATTGCTACATTCATTCTACACAGTACTTCCTATTTTTTTTATTTCACTTTGTTACCAATAGCACAGTTCACTGCTGTAAAAGTGTGACTTTGAATAATAATAATAAAAGTGGGGGGTGAATAATTATATATAACCCCACTAAGAACCCCATGAAACTGGAAGAAAACCTATGTTCTCCAAATGCATACACATTTTACAAACACAACCCCGAATAGATACGCCGGGCTCCAGCCCTGCGTAAATAAATACATGTATAAATGAACGCTGACTGTTAAAAATTCTTGCCGCGTTTTGTTAAACGGCTTGTACTTTATTGACTTTCGATGAACATTTTTGTTTGCGGAAATTACTTGACCTATTGTGTTTGGTCTTCATACATTGTTACCGATGGAGGCCCCTCAACAAAATTTTAAATTATGGACATGACAAAACTTGCAAAGAACTCCCTCATGCATTTTCAAGACTTACATAAGTATGAAATTGTATTGTATATGAAATAATTTAATAATAAAATCATAAGCGCGAAAGCCCGAAAGGTTTCTGGTAAAATTTAAAATGTGTCATTCAAAATGATACTGTAAATTTTCCAAAGCAAGCGTTCTCTTTAAAGTTAATCGTAGCAGCTGTATTGGACCAGAAATCGGACTGTTTTGGTATGAGTCCATTTCTTTGAACCGTCTTATAAATGACATTGAAAAGGGCAGAAGATGTTTTTGAAATACAGTTTGCATGCGAACTTTCAAAATTAGTTTCAGGCAGTAACGCTCCTTTGATTGCAGAAAATGGCCTCGATGTCACTCTTGGCTTTATTGTTGCATATGCACATGAGAAAATAAACATTCTGGTTTCTGTTTTGAACATTATTTTTTTTCTTTTCTATGACGATCATCTGAATACACAAGATTTTGTATACTTCGAATTTGTTAAGTATCAACTGGGCATCCGTAGAAACATGTCAGTTTTTTTGCGGAATGCAATGTATGCATATCTGCTATATGTCCAAATTGTCTTCCTTTGTCAAAAAAAAGTATACCTTTCCGATTGTAGGGTTAGCAAAATATTTATACTGGAACCCGTACTAACTCCCCCTTTTTTGCAACCTTTTAGATTTTTATTATTCATATACTAATAAGCAACCGCCTTTCTACAAATTTTGTCTCCCTTTGCAAAGTGATAGCACAGTCATTCAGGCATATCCGTTCACCTTAATTGGAAAGAAACTTAACACAATTTCCACTAAAATACATGCACATCAAATGAACCAAACAACTTTATGTCTCATGCGACCTGCTTACACCCAGCTTATCTTGCGCATCGTAATTGAATGTTTAAGGGTCATATATTATGTTAGCGACCCGCATTGACCTTGACCAGACTATGTCATGTATCCGGAGTATTAGAGTTCAGAACTCATCAGTGGAGCTGAATAAAAGACAAGAAATAATGACGCACTGAAGTTAAAATAAAACAAAACTGGATACAATATATGATATACTATATTTAATTTTGTTAATTTCCGCCATTAAGTACGAATTGAATACGATTTTGAAATTCGATTGATAATTTGAGCACTTAAGACACCGTCGTTGTTATACCTATTATTTTATTGCTTCGATAATATGTAGTATATAAGGTTTTTACAGTATTAATTCATACACAACTAAAGGAAAACAGAGGATAATAATTTTATTTCGGAACAGTTCCACACTGTAATCTATAGAACATCTAGTGCGTTGGTAGCCTGTCCGGATATTTGCCTAAGACTTGGAACTTACCAAAACATTTTGGTTAGCTTGGAGAAATTGTTACAAATAGGAATATAATGTTCCCTCAAATAATAAGTAACCTCTAACACACAGTAGAAAACGTGCTTTGACATGTGCATGCCATTCTTTTTATTTTTATTTCAGGCAATGTAATATGGTTAAATATTTCCTCGATATTGTGCCCCAATGATACACTTCGAATGACAAGATGAACCTTTTTTTAAATACTCTGCCTATATTAATAATACGCACATTAAAGATAATTTTTTTAACGCTTGAACCTATATCTTCACTGTATTTTAGGCAGGTGTATAATTGGTTTGACAAATGTATCTATGATAATCAGTTCTGGAATCAGTCAGCCAGTGATATTGAAATGTATCCTATAACGCGTTTTATTGCTCATACCCTCATTAGTAGAATTATAAATCGCTGCCGAATATAATTCTGTCATTTTAATTTTACCCTAACTGCTTGTTTTTGTTGTTATTTAGGCAGCAATCGGAGGACTTGCGTTGGATAGAGCGCTTGAGCAAGATTCTCCACTCGAGACTGATGTGAAACTTGGAACTGACGTACTGACCATTTCTGTGCTCGCAATAATTATTTGTGCGCCTACTGGTGCAACTTTAATGGCACTGCTTGGCCCCAGATTCCTGGTTCACGGTCAAGACAAAGAAGAAGTAATAGTAGTTGTCGATAGTGAAGGCAAGCAAAACAATGCTATTGACGATAAGACGCATACGGTTAATGCTAACACAACATTCGGAGATGATGCGGGACAAATGACTTGCGGAAAGGGTACAGAAGTCGAAATAGGCGTAACTGGCGGACACAGATACAAAGAAAAGGAAACAGAAGATATGAAAGAAGCATCTGAAATAGAGACTGACTGTCTTAAAGATGAGATAAATAGTATGCCTACAAATGAAATACCACAAACAAAGACAGCAAGTATTGAAACTGTAAATGGACAGATACCTGCAATGAGAGTGGCAGAATCAAAGACAGAAACTGTTACGAGAGGTGTGACGGAAAACCTAGAAAAAGACTGTGCAACTGATAAATCAACTAGCACAGAAGACGTTGAAAAACAAAGTCGAAGACCTTTATACGTATCTTCAATTGTGGTAGAATTAAATGATAACAACAAAGAAGAGAATTAGTGACTCAAAGCAGAAAATATGAAATGGAATTTTGGAGATGTTGTAAACGCATTCAGATGATGTGGCAGTGCTAATCTCTCAAAACTTACTACGAATACATTTAGTACATTGATGTCTTGCTGATGTTACTCGCAGTTTGTAAACCAAATTGAACAGTGTTCCTCTGTAGCAAATCAGTAATTTTATATTTCGAAACAGGTATACAGTAACACTGGACAGGGACGGTGTACTTTAAGAACGTGCAAAGTCGTTGGAAACGTACTATTGAACTGTCTTCAGTAACTCTCAGTTATATCAGGTATTTGCAAGACAGACATATATGCTTAACAGGTCATACCAATCATACTCGCCAGAAATAATATATCAAGCTTAGGTGGACGCTTCCACTGTGCAATGCCAGTAAGAAAATAAATACCTATGTTCGAAATAGTATCAAGATGGATCAGGCTGGTCATATGCATTAACTAGCAGTACCTTAATAACCATGTTCCAAGGCAAAATTAACACAACAATTTTTGTATTCTTTATTCATTATGAAACTTGTTCTTTGACATATTCCGATTTTGACTACTATTTGAAATTCTATTGCAGTTATTGCACGTGAGAATCTTTTATAAAGGAAACAAAATACCGTTCCGTGGTATAGGAAGTCCTAAAAGCCTAATTTTGTACACATTTTGAAATTTCGTTAAGATTACTGCCAACATAACAAGGTTCTGATGTCGATTTTCTTCCTGATATCTTTTTAAACATCATATTTATGACAAAATATGTACCCTGTGAAAGTTGTTCAGGAGGATGACCGCCGACTTCTCTAAAAGGTTTCAGAATCCTGATGTGCCTGAGTAATCAAATGTACGTTTTGTTTAATTCTAGTTTGTTTGAGGATATATATTCCTTAAATCCCAGCAGGACGGGGCTTTTATTGACCTTTTGTTGTCTGCTCAAAGCATGACTAAGCCTAATTTTTCGGGCTGTTTAAATGTTCATATTATATGCGATTTCCACTAGAGAAATACAATATAAAGATCGATTAGCACCTAATATTTTGTTCTGTTTTACTTAGCATGAACTCAGTCCCTGTCTACACTGCTGGGGTGATCTGGTCTGTGTCTACATGGGTTTATTTTTAAAGCTTTTTCACAGCATTCTTAAAACATGTGCAAGAAAACGTTCGTTTCATGACTGTCAAGATGTATGATTCCGTGAATGTAGAGTTGTTTTTTTTCATATAGTTTACATTTCAGTTGGCGCGACTGACGGATTCAAACTTTGTTTACTCGCCATATAAAACGTGTACAACTGTCAAACGAATGTTACAACGAAGTTGTAGCTCAGTTATAAATTGTAAAATTGTTCTTGATAAGATAAACGACAATATGTTTTGCCATTTCTATTTCGTGTGGCCGAAAGGAACTTTCGGAAAGCTCATGTCGAAATCGACCATGACTAAACGTTATAGGTTAGGCTATGAAGATACCAGCAAATGAATTATTTAGAATCAGTGAGAAGAATTTACTCCTACGTTTGACAAGGGACACAACTATTGTGACTTCCTGTTTGCTTTGTTCACACCAAGCTTCTTCACAAAAGGGGCCTACTCTAAATGAAAAAAAATGCTCCCAAGGGAGCAAACGTTTTTCGTTTAGAGTTGACCATTTTCAGAAGGGAGACAAAAAAAATTGACAAACTTTCCCTCTTGAAAGTGTATTTAATCATTTTAAGTAATTTTGGGTATAGCGCAGCATGAAAATCGCATGTTTGGATAGCGATAAAGGCAATGGTACAAGTAGTTGTCCCTTCATCTACAGATTTAATTACTTCAGATGACTGGAATTCAATAGAATAGTGCATTAATGCATTGAAATCTAATCTAGCATTCCAATGCTAGATACTCAAACATAGATTGCAATCATGAAAGCTATTATTTTATATTTTTTTTCCGCTTGATTTTCGGCACTAACTTTTTTTTATTTGTAACATTGAACAAAAAAATGTCTAGCAAGAAAGTTTTCCTGGAGGACCTGCGCAAATTTCTCCAAACAAAAAATCCAGCTTCCTACCATTTATACATTCTCCTCCGATTAGATGAAAAGTTCTTAAGTTTAAAACATTCAGCATTTTTTTCTATATCCGAACCTGTCACTCATATCATCGTGGTGTAAATAATGCAGGCAGAAAGCTTGCGCCAGACGATTATCAATTAAGTCATGGAATCGTATAACTCAAGGACTGTTAGTAGTATAGGGTGGCACTATAGTACCACCCTATACTACTGCTGTTCAATACACTGTCGAAATACATACTGCATGCATTTTATGAAGTATGTACGCATTTTTATGTTAGTGCATTGACAATTGATTTGGGGTTTAACGTCACATCAACCCTTGTGGGTCATTTTGTATCATCTCCCAGAGAAAAGGAAAATAGAGATAGGAGAGACAGTAGAGGAGACGAAAGAGAGGGACAAGGAAGAAAGAGAAACATGAATTCAAGTAAAGAAACAGTAAAAACTAGATATGTGTTAGTATGACACAGATGCCCCCGCCCAGGGCCATCCTCACCCACATGCAGGCATTTTGAAAAAAAAATGAAGTTGATTGATTGTGTTGGGGTTTAACGACACGTCAACCCTTGAGGGTCATTTTGTGTCGTCTCCCAGAGAAAGGGAGAAAAGAGATAGAAGAGATAGTAGAGGAGATGAAAGAGGGGGCCAGGGAAGAAAGAGGAACAGGAATGAAAGTGAAAAAACAGAAGAAATAAAAACATTCCCCCTCTACCCTTACCTGCTACAAGGATAGCAGGCCTTGCCCAACTGTAAGCCAATATCAGCTGGACGCCCCGGTGATGTAAGATACACAGCACCTTCGCACCACCCAACCACCCCCATAACTCTCATAATAATTGGTGAATTTTACCCTAAATCGAACTTGACCTACATTTTGATTATATACCTGTGTATAAAATTTGAATCCAATACACTAATCTTGTCAAAAGATATCGAACGGAAACCATTTTTCAACGTTGAAAAAGGGCCGTGACTCCAAAAATAATTGGTAGATCTTACCTTAAATCGAACATGACCTATAATTTATAATTATATGCTCGTGTATATAATATGAATCTAATTCACTAATCTTTTCAAAAGTTATGGAGCGGAAACCATTTTTCAAAGTTGAAAAAGGGCCATAATTCCCAAAATAATTAGTGGATTTTACCCTAAATCGAACTTGACCTACATTTTATGATTTTATACACCTGTGTTTAAAGTTTGAATCCAATACACTAATCTTTTCAAAAGATATCCAACGGAAACCATTTTCCAAAGTTGAAAATTTTTCAAAGTTGAAAAAGGGTCATAACTCCCTAAACACTAATGTTTTCAAAGAATATCAAACGGAAACTGTTTTTCAACGTTGAAAAAGGGCCGTAACTCCAAAATTAATTGGTGGATTTTACCCTAAATCGAACTTGACCTACATGTATAATTTATTATTATATGCTCGTGTATAAAATATGAATCCAATCCATTAATTTTTTTCAAAGTTGAAAAAGGGTCATAACTCCCAAAATAATTGGTGGATTTTACCCTAAATCGAACTTGACCGGCATTTTATAATTATATACCTGTGTATAACATTTCAATCCAATATACCAATCGTTTCAAAAGATATCGCACGGAAACCATTTTGTTATGTAGGGACGGGACGGACGTACGTACGGACAGATGTGATACTATATGCCCCCCCCCCCCCATTGAAAATGGCGGGGGCATAATTAAAACATTCCCCCTCTACCCTAATCTGCTATAAGGATAGCAGTCCTTGCCCAACTGTAAGCTATTGGCAGTTTGAGCCCCGGTGACGTAAGATACACGAGACCTTCGCCACACCCAACCACCCCAAGTGCATTGACTAAAATGTTCCGATGTAAGAACGTTTTGATGGTAGCTTATGCGTATTTGAAGCAGATCGCACACAATTATTGCAATAGACTGTTAATTCTGCATTCAAAAACCGAACTGCTAACAAAAGTCCAGCTTCATATATCCTACCAGAGTACATTCGAAGATAATTGTTCTGTACCTTAAGTTTATTTATTGATTGCTTGATTGACATTTTGATTATCTATCTGTTTATTTCCATTTCCTGTCTTTCCTTTTGTTTACTAGCTATTTTCCCTTTGATCCATTTCTCTGGGAGACGACAAAAAATAAAACACAAGCGCTGACGTGTCGTTAAATAAGAACTTGAAAAAAAAACAAAAAAAAAAACAACAAAAAAACCTGTGCAAAACAAGTTTGAGATCCGATATGCAAATGTTATCATGTGTGTCTGTTGTTCAATCTATCCAACGTTGTGAAGCAAATTACATGCACAGTGTTTGGTAGATTTTTTTTATAAAACAATTTCAGGAATCATTAGCAGTGCGTGACATTATATATTCGCTTTTTTATTGGAGGGTTATTTACCTTGGCACTACGTGCTTGTGACTGTACTTGTTAAGATCTCTACAAAATTTCACAGAATGATCAGTAAAGGGGTACAATGCGTGTTATTGAAATCATTTTATAGTTATCTGTCCTTGGAACTTGAGTCCGTCCGTCTGAGTTTGTCATACTATAGTACTACTTCTACTCTGTTTTGTCACATTTCCATAAAACTTCAAGGAAACGATCAGTATGATAACTTGCAGAGCGTGTTCGTGGCAACTAGAATTTGATTTTCTTTGCAGGACATATTTTATTGCAGTAACACAATGGGATTGGGCTCAAGTTATACAACATGGCCCTCTCCCTAATTACAACGAAATAGTATAAATGGTACTTTGGTGAAAATGTAACTTTTCTTAAACAAATAAGGGTTATTTGCCTTTTGCACTTCGTCTGTCAGAGTTTGTGTCCCGAACTACTAAAGCAGTTAATTTTGTTAATTTGCATAAATGTATTAGCAGAATGATCAGTAGCAGCGTGTAACATTACATTTTCACGTTGATACTTTGTCCATATTTTTGTGCAAAAAGGGTGTAGCGGGGATATTCATCGCCTTCATAAAGGTTAGTTTACAACCTGCAGCTTTATTTATTATAACACTTTTCACTTACAGACATTTGTTCTGCTACATGTATGTTGTCATCATATGAGCCGCTCCATACAGAAATTAAACTTCTGACGTGTGACCTGCGTAGAACTAAATTAGTCTGTCCTTCCACACGGTTCGATCTGGGTGTATGCTATTTGTTAAAAGAATGTTTGAGGTCTACACACGATAATAGTGAGCAGCGTATACTTATATCAGACTGCGCGGATGCACATGCTGATCTGAGTCGAGGATGGTCGCATATAGGCCCTAGCATTGGTTGACTCTGAGTCGAGGATGGTCGCATATAGGCCCTAGCATTGGTTGACTTTAATTTAGGAGGTTTCATATATTTAGGATTAGTAACAAAGAGCCTAAAAATTTTTGCAGCTGGATGCAACTCAAATAACGATTTCTTTCGCATGGAAATTTTTGCTAGGGGTATTCTCAAAGTGAATATTTACTTACAGAGGTGGAAATCGGTATTTTACTAACAGAGGTGGAAATCGTCGAAGCGATAAAAATGAAAGGGTCGTTTTGGTACGTTGTGTTTATCTCATGCAGACGAGAGAGTGAGAGTTTAATATGTTCTATCCACACAGTCTGATCTGGGTATATGCTGTTTGCCCGGCTGTACCCGCAACCATATATTTATAACAGAACAAAATATTTTTAAAACAAATGTAGGAAATAAACACTTGAGCCAACCCATGCGGATAATGCTTCTTTGTGCAGATCAGTCTTTTGACACAGCCGAATAGGATATTTTCTGTCCGTTCACAGAAACACTGCATACCTTAGAATATATATATATATATATATATATGTATATATATTCATGTAGCAAAGACCTTGTTTCGTTCTCTGACCTTGATCTTTTCTGTTTGTATGTGCCTTAAAGACATGGTGTTTGAATAGCGTGACCAATGTGTCCTCAAATATATATGCGATGTTTTTTTTTATTATTTTATTTACAACTCACTTCATCATTTGTACGCGTTTAAGCATGTTCACATTCACTAAACACGACGCGTATAACCCCTAAAGGTATTGTTTTTGGAAGAGGCTATTTACAGTCAACTGTAAATAGCCGAAAAACGTTAAATTGTCTATTTACAGTCAACTGTAGATAGCCAAAAAACGTTAAATTGGCTATTTACAGTCAACTGTCATTAGCCAGAAAACGTTTAAATGGCTTTTTACATTCATTCTTATTAAAGATGTGTTCTCTAAGAAGGGGGACTAGATATAATATGTATTCCCCGTTTGTTGGTTTTTCGAATTGTCAGTCAAGATCTCGTAGCGTACATATTTAAAAGAGCTCGCGAGTATAAACTGTGCACAAGCAGCAATCGAATCAAATATACATTGTAATTTGGACTCTTTTTCGTATGAAACATGCGCGAGTAAGAAGTCTTGTTTTTTTTGTTGTTGTTGTTGTTTTCTGAAAGAAGCAAGACCATTTATTCATATTTTGCTTTATTACTAATAAAAAGTGAAAAACTAAAGCATGGGTATTTCCCAACTTTCAAGGGGGTGGTCGGGCGGTGCGAAGGTTTCATGTATCTTGTGTCACCGGGGCGTCCAACTGATATCGGCTTACAGTTGGGCAAGGCCTGCTATCCTTGTAGTAGGTAAAGGTACAGAGGGAAAGTTTTTATTTCTTCTGTTTCTCCCCATTCATTCCTATTCCTCTTTCTTCCCTGTTCCTCTCTTTCATCTCTTCTACTATCTCTTCTATCTCTTTTCTCCCTTTCTCTGGGAGATGACATAAAATAGCCCACAAGGGTTGACGTGTCGTTAAACCCCAACACAATAATAAATTCCCAACTTTCATCATTTTAATTCAGATCAAATCAAACAAGTTATTTATTCTCACGTAATATCCAATGATTCTGTTAGAGGACACATATAGAAGTATTTGACATGGTTATCGGGTTTAAGTGGCGGATTATCTTTCTTGGATATTGGATTCATCTGACGTTTACCTGTATAGAATCTCTGTACCATTTCTATAGGAAAGTATGGGGAGCTGTTCATTATTAGTTAATTAAAATTATTCTGATGATGAGAAATACTTTTATAAGTTATCACTAAAATGTTCAACTTTTCCCCATTCTGCTGATATAAAAAACTTTAAAATCAAATTTTGTTTCATTATGTCATTTTTTGTATGAAATTGAAAGGGTAGACTCCCATTTAAATCTATTATGAACTGATAGAAAACACAGAATGTGTGCATTTAACTGCATTAAAATAAGCATTTGTGTTAATGATACCACTTTTTATAAGTTATAAATAAAAACTCTAGTTGAGCTCTCTGTTTATAGAGATATAAATTTTGTTAAGATTAATTGCAAAATTCTTATGTCATTTTTATGACAAAAAAACAACAACAACAAAAAAAAACAAAAAAACAAACAAACAAAAAAACAAACAAAACGCACTATTTGACACAAAATCGGCCTAAGCGAGTCCTGATACCTTCCCTATAGCCTAGAGCAGTATCACACACATATCGATTATCTATGAACAAGGTACAGACAAATTAACTGGAAGGGAAACAATCCAAATATGATTTTCCCGCAGTAAACAGGAAGGATAACTCCACTGATAATCACTTCAAGAGTTCCATATGAGTGAAGGTCAAGATCAGACTGCGCGGATGCGCAGGCTGATCTTGGCTTTCGCTTCCGCATAAGGCCGAAGACACATTTTCGCATGGCGCGGCTCTTATGAGGGTAAAAAACTAAAAAAAAAAAAAAAAATGTGTGTGCACTATTGTGTATACATCTGAAGGAACACAACGCCGAATCAACATCGTCGACCCAACGCCATGTCCCCGCCGATGCGACAATCGTCAAAATACATATGCGATCCGCACCGACCTAGCTCAGACCCCAGGGTCCAATGGAGGCCTGCTCCATTGGTAATAAATAAGTACACACATTTATTCAAAGCGTATAAATTATGTTAAAGAAGGATTAAGTAAATATTTCTTTCTATTGGCGTTAACGCTTAGCATGCTGGGTAAAAGTTTCAGCAGGTGGCATTTTGAAATATTTTTCTTAGTTTATCCTGAAAATTGGATTTGACATTTTATGCAGATTGTCTATCTTGGAGACAATTTCCAGGAAATGTCAAATCCTATTTTCTGGGAATAATTAAGAAAACTATCTAAAATCTTTCGTCTGCTGAATTTATCCATAGCGCTGTGTTAGGTTCACAAAAGAACTAGTTTTGTTTAACTTAAAAAACATATGCAGAAATCAAAAGCCTAATAAAAGATGTATATTGGCCGCAACTTATTATTACTCTTTCATTTGCACGTAATTAATTATTCCTTACATTTAACGCACTTGAACTGACAATCGCCTGGTTTCTGAATGGAATTAGTTATATTCTTGTCCAAGCATCGGAAATGATACCGTTCAAAACATTGAGTGCATTGGATCATTTCGCTGTCATACAACCCCCGACAAGAGCAAAATATATTTTATTTCGACGTTATCTGCTCTTTCTTCTTCAAGTTAGTATTAGACATTTTTTCACGAAGACCGAATTTGGACTTAAAAGATTGAAAGCGGAGTTACACGCTGGGATGTTCTCAACGTTACCTTTAACTATAGTAAAAGGCGTATCTAGCAAAACGGAGAACACAGTGTATCCAAACTGTGGAATCTTGTACGCAAGTGTTCGACAAATGGGGTGCTTTATCAACCCTATAAATAAGTTGCTGTGTATTAAATATCGGTTTGGATGTTATAAGTAAAGTCAAGTACGTAAAATGTTTAATACGTCTTTGGTAAAGTAGATCATATCACGAGGGCGGAGTTACATCTAACTATAACCGACCGACGGAGCGCCATTTATAAATTTACTTACAACTGACCGAGAAACCCTTACTTTGTATGCAACATGTTTTCCTAAACTGGTCTTTTTTTTAATTACAACACTTAAAATGAACAATACCCGAGGCTTCATGTCCTGCCGAGTCTTCCAAACTCTATCTTTACGCGAAAATACAACTGGCGTTGCGTCCAGTGGTTTATTGCATGATAAAATATGGATTTTTATGCCCCTGCCATTTTCAGTGTGGGGGAGGGGGGGGGGCATATAGTATCACCGCTGTCCGTACGTACGTCCGTCCCGTACGTAACACTTTTGGTTTCCGTGCGATATCTTTTGAAAGGATTGGTGTATTGAATTAAAATTTTGTACACAGATATATAATCATAAAATGTAGGTCAAGTTCGATTTAGGGTAAAATCCACCAATTATTTTGGGAGTTATGGCCCTTTTTAACTTTGAAAACTTTTCAACTTTGAAAAATGGTTTCCGTGCGATATCTTTTGAAAGGATTTGTGTATTGGATTGAAATTTTGTACACAGGTATATAATCATAAAATGTAAGTCGATTTAGAGTAAAATCCATTTATTATTTTGGAGTTATGGCCCTTTTTCAACTTTAAAAAATGGTTTCCGTTCCATAAGTTTTTAAAAGATTAGTGTATTGGATTCATATTTTATACACAAGCATATAATTATAAAGTATACGTCAAAATCGATTTAGAGTAAAATCCACCAATTATTTTCGGAGTTACGGCCCTATATCAATGTTGAAAAATAGTTGAAAAATGGTTTCCTTTCGATATCTTTTGAAAAGATTAGTGTATTGGATTCAAATTTTATACACATGTATATATTCATAAAATGTAGGTCAAGTTTGATTTAGGGTAAAATCCACCAATTATTTTGGGAGTTATGGCCCTTTTACAGCTTTGAAAAATGGTTTTCGTTCCATAACTTTTGAAAAGATTAGTGAATTGGATTCATATTTTATACACAAACATATAATTATAAAATATAGGTCAAGTTTGATTTAGGGTAAAACCCACCAATTATTTTTGGAGTTACGGCCTTTTTTCAACGTTGAAAAATAGTTTCAGTTTGATATCTTTTGAAAACATTAGTGTATTGAATTCATATTTAAACACACAGGTATATAATCATAAAATAGAGGTCAAGTTCCAATTAGGGTAAAATCATTAATATGGGAGTTATGGCCCTTTTTCACCTTCAAAAGATGTTTTCCTTCCGATATTTTTTTAAAAAAGCTTAATTTGTGTATTGGATTCATATTTTATACACAGGTATATAATCATAAAATATGGTCAAGTTCGATTTAGGGTAAAATCTGCTAATTATTATGAGAGTTATGGTCCTTTTTTCAACTTCATTTTTTTTTGGATAGCCAATTTAACGTTTTTTGGCTGTCTACAGTCAACTGTAAATAGCCACTTTAACGTTTTCAGACTATTTACAGTTGACAGTCAACTGTAAATAGCCAATTTAACGTTTTTTGGCTATCTACAGTCAACTGTAAATAGCCATTTTAACGTTTTTAGACTATTTACAGTTGACTGTAAATAGCCACTCCGATTTTTTTTTATCTAGTTAGGCATTTCTGTACAGTCGGTTCATATCTGTCGACCCTCAATACTGCTTGGCTGAACAAAACATGCTTGCCCTTCACCCTTGAGGTGAAACCGGTAAATGCGGGGCTGATCAAGATAGCCTTTTGCGTCTAGAAGCCAGAAAAAGAAAAACTGATCATCTAATTGGAGGAAAATGTATAAATGGTAGGAAGCTGGAACCTTTTGGAGAAGTTTGCGCAGGTCCTACTGGACAACTTTAACGCTGGACATGTATTTCCAAAATAACAAACAAAAATGTTATCGCCAAAAATCAAGCGAAAAAAATCTAAGAAATAGAGCTTACTATTGTTTTTGGATAAAGTGTAACCTGTATTTAATTCAGTTCTAAATTTGAAGGCAGTGTTAACAACAAAATCAATGCTGAAAAGATATTAACTTTTACTGAGAATTTCTCTAAATGGCCAATGGCTTTGTATGCTACGCAAAATGGAATTCGCAATTTGTATTAATCATATGTTGCAAAATCCGAAGAAAAAAAAAATGAATGAACCATATGTATATTATGTTAAATGTTGTTTATCTGGGACCACCGCCACCACCACCACCACCAACACACACACAAATAAAACGACACATAATGCGCCCCCACGTACTTATCAACATCATATATGACGCCTTCATTGGTTCAAAATGCTTTCCATGAAGGTTAATTTTCAGATTAGGAAACACATAGAAGTCCGACGGAGCTAAATATGGAGAATACGGAGGATGAGACAGGACCTCAAAGCTGCAGTTAGTCGCAGCAGCCAGAGCAACTCGAGATATGTGGGCTTGTGCATTATCTTGCAAGAGCGGAACACCTCGTGTCAACTTTCCTCTTCATTTCTTCACAATCTCCTGACGCAGTCGCCTTAGGTCTTCCGCATAATACGCACCATTTATTGTGGGACCTTCCTCAAGATAATCCACCATGATAACGCCCTGACTGTCCCAAAAGATAGAGAGGCTACCACCTTATCTGCTGAAGAAACTCTCTTAAATTTATTAGGAGGGATTTAGCCAGGTTGCTTCCATTATATACTCTGCTTTTTGGCCTCAGAATCGAAGACATGGACCCAAGTCTCATCTTGGGTCACAACTCAACGCATAAATTCCTGAGGGTCATCTTTATAGAGAGACAGGAGATACCTAGAAATGTCCAGCCTGCTCTTCTTCTGATCTTTAGTCAACATTCTGGGGACCCATCTAGCTGAGACCTTTGACATCTCTAAGATATCAGTCAAGATATACCGACCTGCCCCCAAACGTATGCCTATTTGTCTAGCTTTATCACACAGGCTTCTCCTGTTACACATGATCAGCCTGTGCACAAGCTCAACGGTTTCGTCTGTAGTAACCTCTTCAGGGCGCCTAGACCGTTCATAATCCTCCAAGCTCTCAGTCTCTCCTAAATTCAGTCGCCCATTTCTTCATCGTGCTGTAAGAAGGACATTCATCCACAAAGGTTTTAATGAAGTCATCATGAATTTCCTTCGGGGCATGCCCAACTGCAGAAGTACTTTATGAAAGCTCTAACCAACTTTGCCCATTTTCTAAGTTTAATCGACCATTCTCTGTTTGCAGCGAATTCCTACTAAAATCAATAGCTTTGAAATTTTATTCTTTCTACAATGGATGTCGAATAAGATAAAATTATCAACTGATTGTGGTTTCATTTCAAATTATTCATTCTAAGTTAATCAGGGCGAGAATTTCTTGATCGTACCTCGCCTGTACAATTTCAGTCAGTCCCTCGTTTTTTAACTTGATAAAAAATGAAACGATATTTTCTCGTAGTTTTGAATTAATTTTGGCAACATTAATTCAGAAATAGGATAAAGATCATTTCATTTTTGATCCAGTTAGAACTTGAGACTAACTCAAATTTTACAGGCTGTCAGATGCCACATTTTATGATTGTATTAATACCATATTTATCTATTTATTAACCCCTTCTTGGATAATAAAATGCCTATTTTTGAAGCATATGGAGCCTTTAAATTATCTCTATGTTTTTAACGATGAAAAACTTTTTACGTTGTAAATAAATACTTTTCTTTTATCTGCTTTTATCAGAGCATCAGTTTTTTTGTATGTAATATTTCCTCTTGTGTCTCAGAGTCTTGTGTAACCATTTCTGCCGTTTCTGAGTGACGTCCGCTGAAGTTTCTGATTTCTTTCGTTTTTTTTTTAGATTGGGTTTCGCCGATGATATGCTCAACACAGATCCATTTCTTAATCAGTCAATTTTCATGAGACTTAAACAGCATGATACATAAATTTATTCCTGCCAACAACAGTAGCAGGGCTTATTCTTCTTTTTCTGGGGATTCCTGTCTTTTTGGGTATCTTATGAGGACTCTCTCCCCTTTATCATAAACGGGTACAGGGTCCTTTGACTTTTGTCGATAAATCACTCTTCTGCGACATCTCTTAGATGCTTTTGCTGCTTTTTCTCTTAAGTCATTGATGCAAAGTACATTTTATTCATAGGAGCGGTTAACGTGAACCGGAAAAGGTGTTTGATATGCCAACACTTCTTTTGAGGAATTGTTTACTGAAACTGCAAGTACTTGCAATTTTAACTACCCAATTAAGATGCTTTGAAATACGAATATCATTTAGGGCATGTTTTTACTTGACATTTTATCTTGAGATTGAACAAACAAAGTTGAACGATTTTGCGGTCATTTTACTCACGCTTTGAAAGGTTTTCTTTAGCTTACCTGAGCACGAAGTGCTCATGGTGAGCTATTGTGTCAGTCAATGTCCGTCGTGCGTCGTGCGGCGTCAACAATTGCTTTAAAAGCCTGCTCCTCCTACACCCCTGGGCCAGTTGACTCGATACTTGGTAGGAAGCAACTTATAGATAAAACAAAAAGCTAAAATCGTTTTGATCGGAAATCCATGGCCGCCATCTTGAAAATCTATTTTTCGCTTCTTCTCCTGAACCGAAAGGCCAATTGACTCCAAACTTGCTAGGAAGCATCGGGTGACTTCTGAATAAAAAATAGCTAAAATCGTGCTGATCGGAAATCCAAGATGGCTGCCATGGCAGCCATCTTGAAAATCTATTTTTCGCTTCTAAAACCCAAAAGCCAGTTGACACAAAACTTGGTAGGAAGCATTGAGGTGACTTATAGATCAAAAATAGCTAGAATCGTTCCGATCGGAAATCCAAGATGGCCGCCATGGCCGCCATCTTGAAAATCTATTTTTCGCTTCTTCTCCTGAACCGAAAGGCCAATTGACTCCAAACTTGCTAGGAAGCATCGGGGTGACTTGTAGATAAAAAAAAAAAAAAAGCTAAAATCGTGCCGATCGGAAATCAAAGATGGGCGCCATGGCAGCCATCTTGAAAATCTATTTTTCGTTTCTCCTAAACCCAAAAGCCAATTGATTCCAAACTTGCTAGGCAGTATTGGGGTGGCTCATAGATCAAAAAAAGCTAAATTCGTTCCGATCTATTTTTCGCTTCTTTCCCTGAACCGAAAGGCTTATTGACTTCAAACTAGGTAGGAAGCATCGAGTTGACTTGTAGATCAAAAGTAGCTAAACTCGTGCCGATCGGAAATCCAAGATGGTCGCCATGGCGGCCATCTTGGGAATCTATTTTTCGCTTCTTCTCTTACACCCAAAACCAATTCTCCAAACTTGGTAGGAAGCATTGGGGTGACATATAGATCTAAAATAGCTATATTCGTCCCTATGGGATATCCAAGATGGCCGCCATGGCGGCAAACTTGAAAATCTATTTTTCGCTTCTTCTGAACTGAAAGGCCAATTGACTCAAAACCTGGTAGGAAGCATTGTGATGATTTGTAGATAAAAAATAGCTAAAATCGTCCCGATCGGAAATCCAAGATGGCTGCCTTGGCGGCCATCTTGAAAATCTATTTTTCGCTTCTCCTAAACTGAAAAAGCCAGTTGACTCGAAACTTGGTAGGAATCATCAGGTTGATTTATAGGTCAAAAATAGCTAAAATCTTTCTGATCGGAAATCCAAGATGTCTGCCATGGCGGCCATCTTGAAAATCTTTTTTTTTTTCGCTTTTCCGGAATCGAATGGCTTATTGACTTTAAACTTGGTAGGAAGCATCTGGGTGACTTGTAGATCAAAAATGGCTAAAATCGTCCCTATTGAAAATCCAAGATGGCCGCCATCTTGTTTTATATATACTTATATAGGGAAAACCTTTAAAAATCTTTTTGTCTGAAACCAGAAGGCCCTGGCCTTTGATATTTGGTTACATAGCTTCACCTAGTTCACATGCCTGTTCAACAATAAGGCACCATGCGATCATGCTTCTGTCCAGCACCCCCCGGTCTGTCATCCGAAAACATTCTTTTCAACAAATTTTTAACATACATAGTCCTATGAAGAAAAACCATAGTCTTTTAGAATATACTAGAGACAATGACACTCAGGTGAGCGAATTAGGGCCCTCTGGGCCCGCTTGTTTTTTATATATATATATATATTTTTTTTTACTGAGTTTTCTTATCTTCTCAAAGCCCCCCAAAGCCGTACAACAATCTACACCCCGCCCATGATATGTTTGTAACTTCAGCTTAAATATGCCACATAAGATATTTTGTAATATGCATATCATATTCTACATATTTTGGGTTTGAGAGAAACATACTTTTTCATTTGAGATTTTATCTTATCATAGAATAAAGTCAGTTTATTATATGAGACGTTATTACATTAGGCGTTGAGTATAACGTCAAATGTAATAACGCCATATGTTGTATCATGATGCATTTATTTCAAGTTGCCTTTTCTTATTTCACAAAACGCAGCATTACCCCATTCCCTCTTCCACCATGCACCTTCCAAAACTCTATAAAGGAGAATATTCTTTATTTGAGATTTCGTCTTCTCACTGAACAGTCATTTTATTACATTTGGCGTAATTACATAAGGCGTTTAGTGCAACGCCAAATATAATAAAACCTAATAAACTAAACCCAGAGTTTTCTGAAGGTCTTGAATTACATGATGCAATTGCTTGGAGTAGCTTTAGCTTCTTTGACGAGACGTAGCCGTAGTCCCCGCCTCCCCCTACCCCCAAAATAGGAATATTATAGCAATCATACTATTTCATTTCAGATTTTATTTGGTATTCTAACACTCCTCGCCTATATAGCCAATGGTTAAATTTCATGATTTATTCTGCAACAAATCACTGGGCAGAAGCGCGCGACCTATCTGGCGCCGTTTCGACGTCATTTTGACACTTCACTTTCCTGACGTCAGTCTCCGTTTCCACGACGGTAGATGATGTAACGTCGTTTTTCTCGCATCAACAATGTAAGAAATGCATGTAAACGTCAGCTTTACAGTCTAAACTGTTGGCGGGATTACTTTATTAAATGGTGGAAAGTTGGAAGAATCTGAAGGATACAATTACTTTTTCGTCGTTTTTGATGCGTTAGAAACGAAATAGATCTGCTCTTGTGCGTGATTTGTTGAGTAATAAATCACAGTTTGTCGGTCAGTTGTGAATCGATATATCACTCGCGCTCCGCGCTCGTGATCTGATCTACTTTACAACTGACCTCCAAACAGTGATTTATTACTCAACAAATCACTGCTAGAGCTGATCTATTTCTTAATTATCAAATTAGACGTTGATCGCAACGCAAAATGTTATAACATCTAATGTAATTAACTATGGAAACGTATTGGTACCCCCCGCCCCCCCCCCCCCCCGCAATAATATTTTTTCGTGTTTTATTCTGTGTGCCGATAAATGTTATAAGATCAAGTTATGTGGTAATAACTTTTCTCGTGAAACTGTCATAAATTATTGATCTTATGAAATATTTTTCAAGTTTTATATACTTGAAAAGTTTTATATAATATAGCCATTTAACATTATAATTAATTCATGATATTTTTATTTTAATATTGTAGAAAAGAGGAGAAATTGCTCCTATAAGGATAACCGCTTATCTCGAAGTGAAAAAATCTGGCCCGAGTTTTAGCATGGAAATATAACAGCAGCAATCAAAATATTGTAGAAAAGAGGAGAAATTGCTCCTATAAGGAGCAATTTCTCCTCTTTTCTACAATATTTTTAATATATCTCTAACTTCAGGCGTCAAATTACATAATTATTTGTGAAATGTGATTATTTTATTTATTTTTTCCTCAATTCTGCAAATCTGATATGTTGAGCTACGGATATCTCGAAGTATTCCAGAGTCTTTTGGACTTTGAGATAACGAGAGTCGACTGTATCTGAAACCCAGTTTGGTACATTTATGGATATTTAAAAAATAAAAAAATGAATAATTTGTATTCAATTTGGAATTTTATGAGTAAACAATACCTACCTGACATACACTATGGATTTCACTTCGGGTTCCGGGAAGTCCCAGCTATTAGCTCGCTCTCACATCCGGAAGAGACATTCTTTTACCTATGCACCGGTGTGCGGTGTCTACTTCCGGAAACCCCAAAAACGTGTCACTTCCATTTCGGCGAATTGAAGTCGCCTTAGGAAGGACATTTGAAAAGTGGGGCAGAAGGGTGGGTTTGTTGTATGTCAGGTAGGTATTGTTTACTCGTAAAATTCCAAATTGAATACAAATTATTCAATTTCACTTCGTAAACAAACCTACCTGACATACACTATAGGTTAATTCTGATTAACAAGCAGTATTTAGGAGGAGGGTTTTTCATATGACTATAAATCCCTCAAATTATAACACAAAAACAAATAATCTCACCCTGCCCACAATTCATCTCTGTGGTCTTCAGAATTTCCATTCCATCCACAGCTTGAACCATTCTACTGGCTTCATATCAGATGAATTGGCTCTAAAATAGCTTAAAAACCATATGCTGTACACACAATTCCCAATACAGTAGAACTTCAATGGCTCGAACCCCAATGGCTCGTTTACCACGGATGAGTCAAACGCGTTCTTGAGTCCGCAGGGATTTCCTCCAAATACGATATACGGATAATTTAGGGAGATTTTCTTCTTTTATCTTGCAAATGTATGTTGTGTGCACTCATTAGAATCGCCTTGATGTGGCAATTCTAATGAGTACACACAACATACGTTTATATTATAGAACACCGAAAAGATATCCCACACTTCTCTCCATTATGCATTCTGGTATGGCACTAATAGTAACCCTCCGTGGCTCGAACTACCGCTGTCTCGAACAAATTTTTATGGTCCCAAAGGGGTTCGAGCCATTGAAGTTCGACTGTATGTACATATTATATATATTTTAACCTCAAAGTATCTTCCTCTGGTCTTATCATGCCAGAATAAAAGTTTGCACTCTATTCCTCTATGGTCACTCTACCAAACATGGCAATATCACTGCCATATATATGTAAAAAAATAGTATGTACCAATTGCAGTTCGCCGATTAGTGATTGTTTTTTGTTTACACCTTTAAAACGGGTGTTTTAACTGTCTTCAAGTAATGTTTTATGAATGTAGTCTCTCTAGACCAGTCTGCTGACTCCATTATATCTTTGATAGGTAGTCTCTCTAGACCAGTCTGCTGACTCCATTATATCTTTGATAGATGCTCCTTTGAAAAGGGCCCATGATGGGCCTATACTTCTCGTAGAACGACCCTGAATTTTCCTGTCATTCAAAGACTTCTTTTTCAACTTATACACCAATTTAATCAAATTCACAATCTATTTTGAGATGGTTTCAGCTGTAACTGCTTGATGGGGTTTCCTAGTAGCCAGAAATAATTTGACAGCTCCCTGTCTGTACTTTTTAATCTTTTTGATATAACGCAATACACATCTTCTTGGATCAAGATACTTGTCATCCTGATAACAAGGAACAAAAATATGACTACTGTCATGGTTAGGACGATCCTGTTTAGACAAACCAGTGCAAATAAATGTTATACCTCTTTCACCAACTTTAACCGTGTCTTCTGCTATTTGTAGAGACTGAAAATCACCACATCTAATGAATGTTGTTATAGCTACCAGAAAACATGTCTTCCATGTCAGATGTGTCAATGAAGCATCTTTCAAAGGTTCAAATGGAGTTTCTTTCAGACATCCTAGAACGAGAGACAAATCCCAGTTGGGTAATAAGCATTTAACTGGTGGTCTTTTATTAAAAACTCCCTTTAACAGACGTATAATGTATGAATGCTGCCCAATTGGACAATTGTCAGTGGGAGGTAATAAGAAAGACAACATTGAGCTATAACCACTTATAGTTCTGTACTTCAGACCCTTCTCAAACAGGGATGTCAGAAAATCTGCACATTCATTTAAAGACGCATGAAAGGATCAACATTCCGTTCAGCACACCAGCAACTGAACTGTTTAAATTCTGAGTTATAATCTTTTTTCGTGCCCTTTCTCCACGAAGATGCCAGTAATTTTCTAGTTTTTTTCTGAAAATCTCTTTGTACAGAAGTGTCTGTCGATAGCAGCCATGCCGTCAGTTTCAGAGACTGAGGATCAGGACGTCAAATCTGCCCTTTCACTTGAGACAACAGATGGTGTCAGCTTCACTGGAAAAGCTATTAACATTTTCAGAAGCTGAGGAAACCAATATTGTCCCGGCCAATGTGGTACTATGAGAATTATCTTGCAATGAAACTGTTTCATATGCTGCAACACCCTGGGTATCATCTGTATTGTTGGGAATGCATAGACAAACATGTTCTGCCAAGAAACTGACATTGCATCTGTGGCAAAAGCTTGTTGATGAATCATCCATGAAGAAAACAGCTGAGTTTTCTTGTTCTAAAAAGTTGCAAACAAATCCATCAGAGGGTGGCCCCACTGATAGAAAACTGTCCACAGCTGCTTTGTTCAAGGACCATTCCGTCTCTCTGACTGAATGTCAGCTCAGACAGTCGGCCACTGTATTTTTCTTGCCTGCTATATGAATTGCTTTGAGGCAAATATTGTTCTCCAATGCCAATAACCACAGCTTCCATGTCAGAAGACACAGATCCAATGACCTGGTTCCGCCCTGATGGTTCAAATACTGGATAACCGATTGGTTGTCTGATCGAATCAGGACATTTTTTCCCGATAGGTTCCGCAGAAAATGCTTCAATGTCAGAAAAACTGCCTCCATCTCCAGACAGTTGATGTGAGACATTCTCTGTAAGTTGGACCAACGGCCTTGCACTGTCTGATTGTTTGTGTGACCACCCCAGCCATACTGACTCGCATCTGTTGTCACTGTTTCTGTAAACTTTGTTAACTGAACAGATCGACCCTTTAAAATATTTGCTTCCAGTAGCCACCACCTCAAATGTGGTCTGAGCGAAGGTATAACAGGAATTTGATACTTCATATTCATTCTTGCTGGACTCCAGTTTTTCAACAGATGCAGCTGGATTGGACGCATGAATAATCTGGCATTGGGTATCAATTCCATACAAGATGCTATCTTTCCCAACAGAACTACATGTAGGTAACTGTGCGCTGAAGTTTGACCATGTAACAGATTTAGTACGGCTTTTCTCAGTTCTTGAGCATGCTCTTGTGTTGGGAATATAAAACCCCTTGTCAACAAGAAATGACCCCCTATGTATGTTAGATCCTAACTTGGCACTAGACTTGATTTTTCTTTGTTTACTATGAACCCTAGTCAAAAAAGAAGGCTGAGCACAACCAACCGATTCTGCCACAGCATTTTCCTTATTTGGTTCAGTACAAGGCAGCCGTCTAGATATGTAGCTAGACGTATACTTTGTTTTCTTAAATAGCCTGCTACCACTGCTGTGAATTTTGTGAACACTCGTGGTGCCACTGTTAGGGCTTGAAATTGGTATCCTTGCCCTGAAAACTAAACCACAGAAATTTTCGATGAGGCTTGAAAATCTTCAGATGGAAGTATGCATCTGACAGATCTAGTGTTATTGACCAGTCTCCTTTTTCGACTAAATGAGTCACTTTCGTTATTGTGTCCATTTTGAAATGCTTTTTACTAGATACTTGTTGAGAGGTCGTAAGTTTATCACAGGGCGCATTTCCCCGTTTTTCTTTCGAACCAGAAAAAGTGTACTGTAAAAACCTGTCATTACATCCCTTTTCTGAACTCTTTCTATTGCATTTTTGCTTAAAAGATTGTTTATTTCTTTTGCTATAGAAATCTCTTGATGTTTTGGAACAATTGTTTCTTTGACACCCCGAAATGGAGGTTTGCGCAAAAATTCCATTTTGTAACCGTCTCGAATTAATTCCAAAACCCAATTGTCTGCTGTTACTGTTTCCCATTCTTTCAAATAATGTGACAAGCGACCTCCCACAGGTATCTCTGGATACCTGGCTATTGTACTCGCATTGTAATTTTGAAGCTGTCTTTCCATGTCCATATTTCCTGTCAGAGTAGGAGCTGGACCTGGAATTGACCTGTCCACCAAAATCTTGTCGTCTCGGCTCTCGTCTATCGGATGGCTGCTGTTCCCGTGGCAGTCTTGGAATACGAAAATTGTTGAAACCCCTTGGCTTTACTTTATTGTCACTTGAGAAAGAGCTGTTTGAGTAAGAGTTTGTGTAAGAACCAGAAACTAGAGTTCTGTCATAGCATGGCCGTTTATGATCAAAAGACATGACTGGACTTTCTGCCTTTCGCTTTGTCGTCTTCTTTTGAAAATAGGAACAAGATCCTCTAGCTGTGTTTTCTTTTCTTTTCAACAAATTTTTAAGTCCAGGCCCAAACGCCTTCACCAGACAAGGGTAAATTGGAAAATTCCAGTGCATCGTCAAGTTCATATAAAGCCGTATCGCTCATTGTTGCGGTTCGACGCACGATGTGGTGAAAAGCACCTGCTCTTCCAATTTGATCCAAATATTTTGTAGTCATGGAAAATACATTTTTCACATGTTCAAGTCCTTCATCTTTGTTAAAGTTATCTGACTGGAGAATTTCAACAAGATTTCCAAGGGATTGTTGAATGTACAGTTGCATGACAACACCCAAACGAGCTGCCTGTTGCCCTTTGTATGCAATTTTTTCAATCATTTTACTGGGCTGAGAAAACAAAGACTTGTGGTTAGCTTTCGCAAAAGATGCTTTTGAACCATGTCGTTTAACTAAACAACTGTCCACTAAAGTATCCAAAGATGGAACTTGTAAGTATGTCTCTGCTTCTTCATCTACAGAAAATAGTTCAAAATTGTCTTCTGAAAATGCTGTCAGAAAATTAGGTTCCCTTATTCTATAACTGGTATCTAACACTTTCTTCTGTGACTTATCAATTGAAATACCAGATTTCTTCACTGTTTTCTTGACTATTGCATCGTCACCAAAAATGTCATACAAACATTTCTTTGTAGCCTCGGACAAGTTCCTTGAATTTTCAGACTGTTCATGTTCATTGTTATTTTCATCAACCTGAATAGACTCTCCCTCAGAGTCCGGAAACTTACCACTTGTATGGATTGACAAAGCATCATTTGGATTATTTCCATAATCCTCAGAATCTGAACCTGAGTATACTGATTCAACATGACGACGCCTTTGTGGCGTGTTAGAAGGCACAGTTCTGCTCAAAAGCAAGTCCACCTTAGAATTCAAGTCTAAGACTCTTCTAAAATATCATATCTCGAACGCCTTCATGCTCTGCTTTTAGGCTTAATGTCCACCGAGCGTTGTTAGTCCACGTGTGATTGTGACTCGTCATTTGACAAGACTTCTCCATCTTCCGAGACGTGTTCTGGCCCCGGTAATTTTGGTACAGCACGCACGTGAGCGTCAGCCATTCAACAAACTATTTCTCTAATGAACAACTCAAAGTTGACAAACTTCTTGAGAGCTCTAAACAGCGACTTCAATTCGCCGAAAAGTGAAAGTGACACGTTTTTGGGGTTTCCGGAAGTAGACACCGCACACCGGTGCATAGGTAAAAAATGTCTCTTCCGGATGTGAGAGCGAGCTAAAAGCCGGGACTTCCCGGAACCCGAAGTGAAATCCATAGTGTATGTCAGGTAGGTTTGTTTACGAAGTGAAATTAGATATTGCACGAAGTATATAAAAGGGATATAGCATATTCGTCAGTTGACTTCCAGGGATACAGGATATTGATGACCCCTCCCCCACACCCCCCCCCCCCCCCCCCACACACACCTGCCCCTTCCCAACATCATATACAAGCCACCTTTTCTCATGCAGGCAAATAAATATGCTCTCTTTTGCCTCTGGGCAACCAGACCTGTCTCAGCCTATCAACGCACTGGGGCCATGCAAGCGGCCGAGAATTCTGCAAGATTCCTGAGTTATGTACATGTATGAAGTCTTTAGTGATGCCTTCCAAGAGGTTTTGGAAACAAGGGAACATGCTTATTTCCTTTCAGGGAACATTGAAAATATTTTAAAGTAGCAAGGGAACAAGACTTTTTGGGAATAGGGAACATGGAAATTTTGAAAATTGCTTTCAAGGAAACATGGCCAATTATTTTTAGGGAATATGGTACCTCCTGGGAGGGCATATTTTGTGGGGTTGCTTTGCACGCATCTAGGCAGTACCTAATTTCATATTAATTTTCTTTTGCAGATTACGATATGACAAAAAATCATCGAAATAAAAATGAACGTGACACGCCATAATTTTGCGAAAAATATTAGTGGGTGTGGAGGAGGGGGGGGGAGGGGGCTGGGGGGGGGGGGGGGGCGGCGGGTGGGGGGGTGGGGGGAGTGAGGGGGGGGGTAACAATACGTTTACATAATTAATCCCTAATGTATGGAAGCGTATTAGTACCCCCCATATATTTTTTCTCGTGGCAATATTTTTGTCATGAAAATGCAAAAATATCGAGTTTTTACTATATTCTGTTTTCCATAAAAGTTAGATAAAAACAATGTTTTCACGTGTTCATTATTTCATTTTAATTTTATTTCGTTATAAATATTCTCGTAATTATATAAAACGACAACATTATGTGGTAATCTGTATTGTTTGAATATTTTGTACTGCACATTACAACATACGTTTTACGAAACAACGCTATGTTTTTTGCGGAACTGAAGTTAAAAGATCTTGATATCTGTATTGTTTTATCGCCATAGGCAAGATCAAAAATGAAAAGCGGAACACTGATATCATTTGTCAATCAAAAGAGGCTATCAGGGGGACCGAATGCTTATTGTCGGCGAGAAAATCATTCAAGTGTCCCAAATACCAAAATAAGTAATTTAAGCGGGTACATTTGTGGTAGCTTAGCTGTTAAATCGTTTGTCTCTTCGTCAGTATCACCGGGGGTGTAACAGTTTATCTTGCCCCACCCCCACCCCACCCGGGCAGCTTGTCCCCCGAGGGCAAGATAATCCGGAGTATCTTGCCCCCTACCCTAGGCAGCTTGCCCTCACCCAGGAAAACTTTGCAAATTCAATTCAAAACAATATTTATTTTTTATAACAAATTTATAACGCTCAATTATCAGAACAGTACTAATGTATGTTTTTCATTATTTTTTTTTCTCTTTATGGGAGAAGGATAAGGCTAAGATACTGTGACCTAAGCATTTCCTCCCAAACTCAGAAGTTCTTGCAGACACAGTTTAGAAAGCTATTTTATCACTTTAATAGAATTTCCCATTGAACAGGTCATTGAGAAATTACAGTGTTTGATATTACCAATCTTTCTTCATACAGGAAGGGACAGGGATAAGATACACTGGCTTAGGCAGCTTGCCTCCCCGGGGGGTGGGGGGGGGGTGAAGATACCCTCGTCTGGGCAGCTTCCCTCCCCCACCCCACCAGCCCCCCCCCCCACCCCCCACACACCTATGGAAACTTGGCAAACTCAGATCAGGAAGCTTATTCGATCATTTTAAACGTAATTCATAATTTTCTAATGCATAGACATAAGAAGTTAGTAAGACCTGCTTTTACCTAATTTTCTCTTTACGGGAAGGAGTTAGACTAAAGTACTGTGGCCCGAGGAGTTTGCTTCCAGTCTCAGAAAATCTTGCAAACAAAGTTAAGAAAGTAATGTTTATCTTTTTAAAACAACTGCCCATTTACAGGTCATTTGAATATTTCTATTATTTACTTTTGTTCTGTCTTTCTTCACATAGGAAAGGATGGGGGATGAGACACCTTGGGCCTGGGCAGCTTGCCTCCCATGGGGTGAAGATACTCAGGCCTAGGAAGCTTGCCCCCACACATGGAAACTCGACAAGCTCAGATTAGAATTGTTTTTTTTTTTCATCATTTTAAACATGAATTTCTAAAGCATAGTCATTAGAATTGTAGTAATACCTGCTTTTACCAACTTTTCTCTTTACGGGAAGGTGTTAAGGTAAAACAAACTGTGGCCCGAGAAATTTGCTCCCAACCTCAGAATGTCTTGTAAACAAAGTTCAGAAAATTATTTTTATCTTTTTAAAAAGAATTTCTTATTTAACAAGTCATTTGAATATTATTCAATTATTATTCTATTATTTACTTTTATCTATCCTTTTTTACACAAGAAAGTGTGGGGGTAAGATACCCTTGCCTGGGCAGCTTGCCCCCGCCCCAACCCCCCCCCCCCCCACCCCTGGAAACTTGGCAAACTCAGATCAGAAAAGCTATTTAATCATTTACAACTTAAATTTCTAATGCACCGACATTAGAATGTTAGTTGTTCCTGCTTTGACCTACTCTTTCACTTTACGGGAAGGTGCTAGATGGGCCAAATTACTGTGGCCCAAGAAGTTTGTGCCCGAACTCAGAAAATCTTCTAAACAAAATTAAAGTTCAGAATACTATTTTTCATCTTTTTTAAAATAATTTCCCACTGAACAGGTTATTTGAATATTTCTATGACTTAATATTATCTATCATTCTTCAGACAGGCTGGGATGGGGGGTAAAATATCCTTACCTGGGCAGCTTGCCCCGCCCCCGCCCCTCTCCCCCAACACACACAGGGGTGAAGATATCCTGGCCTTGGCAGCTTGCACCCCCACCCCCCTACCCCACTCCCACCTGGAAACTTGCAAATTCAGATCAGAAAAGCAATTTAATCATTTTCAACTTAAAATCTAATGCACAGACATAAGAATGGTAGTAGTACCTGCTTTATCTATTTTTTTCACTTTATGGAAGAGGTTTGGGCCAAACTACTGTGTCACTTACGGGTCGCTCCCAGCCTAAGAAAATCTTCTAAATAAAGTTTCAGAATACTATTTTTATCTTAACTATTTGAATTTCACATTTAACAGGACATTTGAATAATTCCAATATTTACTATTTCCTGTCTTTCTTCAGACAAGAAGGGGTGGGGAGTTAGATACCCTACCCTGGGCAGCTTGCCCTTCCCCCCACCCCGACCCCCAGCCCAACTCACCTCAGAAAACAAAGCTCAGGTAATTGTTTTTATCTTTTTTTTTTAAAGAATACCCCATTTAACCGGTCATTTGAATATTTCTATATTTCTGTTATTTACATTATCTTTCTTTCTTCAGACAGGCTTGGGTGGGGAGTAAGATACCCTGGGCTGGGCAGCTTGCCCTGCACCCCTGGAAAAATGGGTAAACTCAGATCAGAAAAGCTATTAAATCATTTTTTAACTTAAATTTCTAATGCATAGACATTAGATTGATAGTAATACCTGCTTTTACCTATTTTTTCACTTTAAGGGAATAGGTATGGGGCAAAATACTGTGGTCGTAGCGGTTCACTCCCCGCTTCAGAAAGTCTTGTAAACAAAGTTTCAGAATATTATTTTTATCTTATTCCATTTGAATTTCGTATTAAACAGAACATTTGAATAAACCCAGTATTAACAATTACCTGTCTTTCTTCGTACAGGAAGGTGTGTGTGTGTGTGTGTGTGGGAGGGGGGGGGCTTGGGGGGGTGGGGGGGGGGAAGGGGTAAGATACCCTGGCCTGGGCAGCTAGCTTGCCCCCATCCCCAACCCACCCATGGAAACTAGGCAAACTGGGATCAGAAAAAGTTTAATCATTCAGGAGATAAATTTTGGGGGGGGGGGGGGACCGAGGGGAGGGTGGTGGACAGCCAAGAGGCAGCTGGCGCCACAGGCTACTGTATCTCTCTTGTTTTTTTTTTTTAATTCTGTATCGCACCCCCTCACCTCTCCATTCAGAGAAACATAGGTTATGGTCGGTATGAATATTGAAATGAATATCCAACAGGAAAGTCTAAATAAGTGATAAACTATCCGCTGTATTTGGAGTCTGCCAGCTTTTGGTCGCTATGAATATTGAAATTTAGAAGCTTGCACCCATACCAGAAAACTAGGAAATCTGAGGAAATCTGCCATGATATCTTACCCACCCCACTTCCCTTTTAGAGAAAATCAGGTAATTGTCAATACATATACATATATTATGAATATTCAAATGATTGTTTAAAGTGATAAACTCTCTTTTGGAATGGATCTGAGTCTGCCAAGTTTTCTTACATAGATGCAAGATTCTAAAGCCATCTGTGATATCTGTGCCACTCAATATCCAGGACTATCCAGTATAAGTGTATCCTATCAGGTAAAAAATGAATGTGTACCTAATTTATTTAAAAAGAAAAAAATTTCAAAAACAGTTCTGTCAGGTTTTCTAGAGGTGGGGTGGGGCAATCGGCCAAGCCATGGCATATCACCCTCCCCTCCCCCCCCCCCACACACACATCTTCAGTTTAAAGAAGAGGTGGGGTTCGGGGGGCGGGGGGCAAGCTGCCCAGGCCACGGTATCTTATTCCCCATCCCTTCCAATTTAGAGAAAAAACAGTTGATGATCAATATTGTTAATATTCAAATGATGACTGGTCAATAGGAAAGTCTATTAAGTGATAAACTATCTTTTAGGAATGGAGTCTGTCAGGTTTTCTGGGTTAGGTGCAAGCTTCTGAGGTTCTCGATTTCCTCCTATCCAGTAAAAGATGCATACGTACATAAAAATCAGTTTTGCCATGTTTCTGTTATAAGGATTTTTATCTAAAAGAAGAAAAAAAAAACTTACTGAATTAAGTTGTGTCAGGTTTTCTTGAGGCGGAGGGCAAGCTGCCAAAGCCAGGATATCTTCAGCCCCGGAGGGGCGGGGACGGTGGGGGGGGGTGCTGCCCTGGCCACGGTACCTTAACTCCCCTCCCCCACCCCTCTTCCCGTTTAGAGAAAACGGTTAATAGTCGACATTATGAATATTCAAATGACTGTTCAATAGGAAAGTCTATTACGAGGTGATAACTATCTTTTGGAATGGAGTCTGCCAGGTTTTCTGGCATAGGTGCTAGCTTCTAAGACTATTATATTCTGGCCCTCAAATTCCTCCTGTCGGGTAAAAGATGCATATGCGCATAAAAATAGTTTTCCCATATTTCTATCATAAAGATTTTTATTAAAAAAGAATAAAATCTCAATAAAGTTCTATCAGGTTTTCTCGGGATGAGGGGCTAGCTGCCCAGGTCACGGTATCTTACCCCCTCCCCCACCTCTAGTTGTAGGAAAATAGGTAATGGTCAATATTATGAATATTCAAATGACTGTTTGATAGGAAAGTCTATTAAAAGATAAATTGTCTTTTGGAATGGTTTTCTTGCATAGGTAAATTCATCTAAGGCCACTATATTCTGGCCCTCAATTTCCTCCTTTTAGGTAAAAGATGCATATGCACATAAAAATCCCATGATTCTGTTATAAGGATTTTTATTAAAAAAAAAATCTTTCTGCATTAAGTTCTGTCAGGTGTTCAGGGGTGGGGGCAAGCTCCTCAGGCCAGGGTATCTTCACCCCCCTGACGGGATGGGGGCAAGTTGCCCAGGGTGGGGGCATACTCTGGGGTATCTTCACCCAGGAGGGCAGACAAGCTGCACAAAGGCAGCTTCATTCCCCGTATGGGGAGGAGGGGGGAAGCTACCCAGGATTCAAGATAAACCGGTACACCGGTTCGGTTTGTGTTTATTTGTACACATTGGAGCTTGATACATGCGAGGGTACACGTACAATTTTACATCTTAGTTTTGAGAAAGGGATAATCATTCGGCCCACTTGTTCATAAAAATTGTGTATATGTATTTCAAAGCAAGATTGTGCATGTGTGCTAGATTGTGCGGCGTGTGCGGCCTCGCAAACTACAGCGTTGCATATGAAGAGACACAATCAAACCGAGTCTCCGATTTTCGTGATTTTTGTATGTTCTTTGTTTCCCAAGGCAATCATTTTTTACTTTTATTTTACTCTGCTGTAGCTGGTGTTGTGCTGTGTGGCGGCTGTAAAAAGTCTCCCCGTATATAATCATAGTGCAGGTAATATTTTATTTCCTTTGGGATCATTGAGGCAGTCCTGGTCAGTTTGAAAATCGAATACCGCTTAAGCAGGCGCTAGGGGGCATATGCTGCCTCGCAAACTACAGTGTTGCATATGAAGAGACTCAATCAATCCGAGTCTCCGATTTTCGTGATTTTTGTGTGTTCTTTGTTTCCAAAGGCAATCCTTTTTGACTTTTATTTTACTTGTTCATAAAATTGTGTACAATGTATATGTATTCGAAGCAAGATTGTGCATGTGTGCTAGACATTTTCCTTTCCGTTATGGTGACTACCGATGAGTACCCTGTGTCTTTTAATTGCTTTTTCAACCTATTTTGTTCGGCCAAGTTTTCCCTTCAATGGTCCAAATGACGTCACTAATTCCAGCCAATAGTCATTATGACGACAAAATGGTCTGCGGCTATGAAATAAATCTTTGGTTTAAACATATTTATTTCAGAATCAATATTGAGTAAACAAGCAAGTAAACACAAACAAATCATAGGATAAGAACGAAAGCACAAGTACTTATAGAGTTCTTCTCCTTACATTTATAAATATTGTATAAATTCAGGTGGTTGTTTGTCAAATAATGTGTACTACGGATCATGCTGACATTTACTACATAGCAATTATTAAGGAAAAAAATATGTGAATAAAGTAAACAAATTAGACTAGTGATAGCAAAGAAGTTACTATTTTGGAAATACGTGAAGGTCAATGTAATTAACTAATTGTAATTGCAAACAGAAAAATTGAATACATCAAAGGATAGATTATAAGTGAAAAAAAAAAAAAAAAAAAAAAAAAGGAATAAGCCAAATGGTGGATAGATTTTACTTAAAAAATGTAAGTTTGGGATGCAATTTGGAATATGAAAAAAAAAAAAACGAAAAATGAGAAAAAAAAGTAAACAGTATAAATAAAAAAAGAAACAAAAAAACAAACAAAAAAAAAAACAACAACAAAAAAAAAAAAAAAAAAAAAAAAAAAAAAAAAAAAAACAAACAAACGGATTGGTGAGTGCTAGGGCGCAGGCAATCGGTAAGGCATCCTTGGATCTCGTGAACTGTTACAAAAAGTCGTCGTAGAGGTCATTAACGTAATTAAAACCGTTTTGTGTCTATAATATATTTGTGAACATTTTCAAATATGGCAGTGTTTGTTTCATAAGAAAGTGATGGGTCTCCATACAGAAGTAGATTTAAGGTTGGGGTAGTGTACCTTGCGATTGCATTTAAGAGGTCATTTCGCTGTCGCTGATAATGCATACAGTGGAAGAAATAATGTTGGTTGTCCTCAATGCTACCGCAGCTACATAAAGGTGAGTCAGATATATTCTTTATGAAGAGGTGAAGATTTAAAGAACTGCAATTTGTCCTTAAACGTGTATGCAAAATTTGGAGCTTTCGTTTACCTCTGTAATAATGTTTGGGAACAGGAATTCTATCTTTGTTAAGAAAGGTTTTAAAAGCATTTACAGATTCAGTTTGTATCGCTGCTTCTGAGAGATCATTCCAAGCTCTAATAGAGGAAGGTAAAAAGGAATTGTAATAGAGGGTTGTTCGGGCATTAATTGGATCAAGATCGTTTGAGTTTCTAAGATTGTAGCGTGATCTGTGTTGGACAGTTTGTGGAACAAGGGAAGAGAGATAGTTAGGACAGAGATTAGATTTCATTTTATAAAAATGTTTTTTACGTCTCTCTTCGAGATTTTCCCATTGAATTTCATTATATAGAGCATTTAAAGATACTATTTTTGTTGCACCGGTCGCGATTCTGGCTGCTTCGTTCTGTATTTTTTCTAGTTCATTTTTTTCGTATTGACTACAATTATCCCAGAGTACATCTCCATATTCTAGAATAGGCCTTATAAAAGTTAAATATATAGTTTCTAAAGACTTTCTGTCTAATTTAAATTTAAGTTTTCTCATAATATTGATCCTTGTCCATGCCTTTTCAGTAATATATCTGATGTGATGGTGCCAAGTACCATCACTCGAAAAATGTATACCGAGATGTTTGTGAGTATCAACTTCTGTAATAAGTTGGTTTTGCATGTAAATAGGTGGATGTCTGTTTCTGAACAACCTGCGAGACACCAGAAGGGCTTCGGTCTTTGAAGGATTAAAGGAAACTAGCCATGTGGCTGCCCATCGTGATATTTTTTGAAGGTCGATATTGATACAACCAGCAGCAGAAATGGGATCATCAACAATAATGTAAAGGCTTGTGTCATCGGCAAATAGGCGTATGTTAGAACCTATGTCGGTAACAATGTCGTTTATATAAACGAGAAAGAGTAAAGGACCAAGGATTGAACCTTGAGGAACACCCGCACAGATAAATGTCCAGTCAGATGTTGCACCGGGTATGACTACACGTTGCCTTCGATTATTAAGATAGCTTTTGAACCAGGCAAGCACTTCTCCCGTGACACCAGCTGCTTGTAATTTCAGTATTAGGCCGTCGTGCCAAACACGATCGAATGCTTTGCTGATGTCACAGAAGACAGCTCTGACTTCTTTTCCCTCATCTAGTGCTTGACAAAAGACATTGTAAAGGTATGTTAATTGGTTAATGGTGGAGTCACCGGGAATAAAGCCTGATTGTAAAGATGACAGAATGTTGTTGTCTCGAAGATGGTTATAGAAATGTTTGAATACAAGTCGTTCGAGCACTTTATCTTCCGAGTTGAGTAGTGAAATGGGCCTGTGGTTAGAGACAACTGATAGATCACCTTTCTTAGGGACAGGACAGACATTTGCTTCTTTGTAAGAGCTTGGTACTAAGCCAGTACGTAATGATTGATTGTAAAGAGAACAGTAAGGGGTAGATAGTTCTTGTGAAAGTTCGCGTAGGATACGATTGCTGAGCCCATTTGGGCCCGTAGCCTTACCAACTGGTAATATTTTAAGCACAGATTCAACTTCATCTGTTGTTAGAATAATGCTGTTTAAATCTGAGGTCACTGATGTTGGTAGGATAGCTGGCAAATGCACGTCCTTGTCGTTCAGAAATGACTGGCTCTGGAAGTAGTTATTCAAAATATTTGCCTTGTCATGTTCGTCGGAATAGAGTTTATTGTTATGTTCCATAGGGGGCAGTGAAGATTTACAGTTTGGCGTAATAAAAGACTTCAAGGTTGACCACCAATCCTTAGTAGAGAGAGTTTTAGAAGTAAGTTTTGCAGTGATTTTTTCATAGAGTGCTTCTTTGGAATCACGAATCATTTGTGTTGTTTTATTGCGCAGTGTTTTAAATTTTGCCCAGTCCGTGCAATTATTTGTTCTTTTAGCTTTCTTATATGATCTTTTGCGTTTCCTTATAAATTGTTTAATGAGCGATGTTATCCAAGGTGGTTCCTGAGGTTTAATTCTAATTATTTTGTTTGGTATGCATTCTTTAGCTAATACAGAGGCTTGATTACTTACGTTATTAGCATATACATCAATGTCATTATCCTGGAGCGAATTCCAGTCAACACGGCGTGCTTTGTTTCGAAGTGCATTATAATCACCTCTATCATAATACCAGATATGTCGTTCAAATGACTTATATTTAGGCTTTGAAAACTTAATAATGGCGTAAATTGGGCAATGATATCGTATATTCTGCTGTAAGAAGGGTTCGCCTACTCCACTGACAATTAGGCTTTCTTTATTGCTCATAAATAGTAGGTCGATAACAGAAGATGAGTGTTTGAGGTGCACGAGAAAAACTACTGGTATAGCGTATAAAAATATAGCGTGATAAAAATTCTACGCAGTAAAGAAAATGTCATACATGATTAAATATTTCGTAAACAATATCCAGATATGTAGCGAATACGATATATTATAACATTATCATATTGACTTATCATGATTTGTCGACAAAATTTTGTTACCATATCATGTTATTATTATGTTTCTCTACATAAATTTGGGTTGTGAAAACAATAAAAAGGGGGTACCGATACGCTTCCATACTCATCCCCTTCTTCTCTCTCCCGACTACCCCGATCCGAAGAAACAGGGCTTTTATATGAGCATATTTTTTTCATATACGATTTCATCTTGTCATTGGACAAAGTCAGTTTATTACATTTGGCGATATTACATTAGGCGTTGATTATAACACCGCATGTTATAGCGTCTATTGTAATAAAGCTAATTTTAGTCATAAGATCTTGAATATTATGATGCATATGATTCCAGTTGCCTTAACGTCTTTCACCAAACGCGGTCCCCTTCCCCAATACTCCGCCTCCCCAGATCTGCAAAGTAGGGATAATATATGACATACTTTTTATTGAGATTTTATCTTGTAAAGAACAAAGTCAGTTTATTACATTTGGCGTTATTTCATTAGGCGTTGAGTGTAACGCCAATTGTGATAACGACTAATGTAATAAACGCAGAATTGTTCATATGGTCTTGAATAACGTAATGCATATGATTCAATTTGCCTTGTTCACGAACGCAGCCTTTCCTCATCCCCGCCTCCCCAGGCTCCCAAAAATAGGGATATTATATGAGACACTTTTTCATTCAATATTTCATCTTTAAAGCAAAGTCAGTTTATTACAGTAGACGTTATTATATTAGGCGTTGAGTGTAACGTCAGATGTAATGACGTCTTATATGTCTCATTTGGCATTGAATTACATTAGAGGTTGCCACATTTCTATCTGCCTTAAACTATTGAATGTTTCAAGCGACGATGTTTGAGAAAGTTAACAGTAAAAGCTAGCTTCTCTCCTGGGCAATGGCCATATCTTTTAATCATTCAAATAAAGATTGTATACTTCAGTTACTTCGTGTTGACATCTGTTGATCAGGGGCCAGATAATGGCATGTAAGATGAACATACCCACATATCTGTGCTCCTGCCAAAATTTAGCTAGACGTTTCCCCAAAGCTAGCTTCCGTAGGTGGTTGGTTTGGTAATTCGACTCCTGGACAATGTCTTGCATACAATATCATTTGGAAATGTTATGTCACTTTTGAATTTAATGTGTAAACAATGAAAATTTGACACTTTTTATACCCCGCCACACGATAGTGGCCGGGTATTATGGTTTCACGTTGGATGTCCGTGTGTCTGTCCATCCGTCCGACTTTTGTACGTCCGTCCGGTCCGCCCGTATTTTCGTTTCCGTATGATAACTTGAGTAAATATAAATGGATTTTCACCAAACTTAGTATGTACATTGATATTGTAGAGATCTGGTTTGGGATTGCTAACGGGCAAATTTCGTTAATTTTGGACAGAGCTATCTGTCCGCGACTCGTCCGATTTTTCATTTCCGGACGATACCTTGAGTAAATATCAATGGATTTTCACGAAACTTGCTATGTGCATTGATATTGTGGAGATCTGCTTTAGGATTGGTAATGGGCAAATTTCGTCAAGTTATCTGCCCGCGACACATCCGTATTTTCGTTTCAGGACAATAACTTGAATAAATCTCAATGGAGTTTCACCAAACTTGATGTGTTCAGATCTGTTTTTGGATTGGTAATGGGCAAATTTCGTAAATTTGTGACAGAGTTATCTACCTACGACATGATGATGGCGGGGTATTATCGTTTTACGTTTTTATTGTCCCATGAAATTACATTGTGGGAATTTGAAACCATTTATGACAGCTATAAATAGGAATAACGAATTTTGAATGGCACCTTTGGGGTTCGTACTCATTTTTATATTTTAATGTTAACGTCTTTAACCTGTACTACTCTCTGGGCTAATTCAGCAGACAACAAATTGATGATATTTTTCTCTTTCCCCCCCCCCCCCCCCCCAAACCCTCTACTGCAGAAAATTTGTATGAAATGTCAAAACCTGTTTTCTAATGGAGATATTTGCACGAAATGTCAAAGCCTGTTTTCTTGGAAAAAATAAGAAAGCTATTTCAATATGTCATCTGCTGTAACGTTTCCCCAGAGTTCTAAGCTTTAAGCTTCCTTGAGTGGTTGTTTCTGTTGCCTATTGTAAGGTATTTTCTCTGTTGTAGTTCGTCTTGGTATGTCGGTTATTGCGACTGTGATATTTTACCTTGTCATTCTTTAAACCTCATAACTTTTTTCCTGTCGGTGCCTCAGGAGGACTGTTCTTCGTGAGTGTGGCCTTTCCTAGGAAACTTTGTTTATACCTGTGTATGATGATTTTAAATCGTTAAATATTTTGCACCTGTCAACAAAATTAAATTTGTATAATCAAAAATAGAAAATAACAGATTTGGTTTTATTGAGTCCATGAGGAGTAACAAAAATGCCATATCTTTCACACACCTATCAGCTTAAGTGGAACTCTATTTTCACAGATTACGTAAGAGCTAAATAGTCCCAAAGGACGGAAAAACTAAATAATAGCAGCCTTACACGTATACTGGAATACGGGGCAAAGTTTTACGGCCGTCACTCTTGCACTTTAAGACAGCCGCTAAATATAATCTATAAACATTGCCCATGGAAACACCGAACACATAAACGAGAGACCTTTCATACTGCAGCAATATAGTTTGTAGGGCTGTATACGCTAAACCCCACTCGAGTACAAAGTGTTCAATTCTCCATTAGGTAGAAAACATGATAGATTTCAAATATTTTCATTCAAGAAAATGACGTGATGTATTCTTAGAAATGTATTGGTTTAATAATTTTTAACGACAAACTTACAAAATACTTCTTTATTTTTTGCTTAAACTGTGAATGTATTATGGGAATTGCAAACCACTTTCATTTCAGGGACTGTCAGGCTTAAAGCCTGGCATAGTTAATTCACGGACGATATTTCAAATTTGAAGCACAGAAATATTCGAAAGGAAAATAAGTTTCAAGGTAAAATCAACTAATTAACCTGATGTTTTATGTTGCTTTAGAAGTAATATATTATATTTAAGGAAAACATGAAGTAAAAAATCGTTGCAGGTGTGGTTTTAACCTAAGAATCCCAAGATAACGTTTTGTGATCTATCTTATTTGACAGCCGGGTGATTTGAAAATGATCGATTCCAATCATATCCTGTGTAACATAATATTTATTTTTAAACACTGAGCTCTCTGAGACCATAGTGCAGTTTATAGTTTAATTTCCTTTGGGACCATTGATTCCATTCTAATTACTATCTAAAAACTGGTGCTGGTGGGGCATATGCTACCTCGCGAACTACACTGCTACACTGCTATGAAGAGACTCAATAAAACCGAGTGTTCAATTTCCGTTCTGTTTTTGTGTTCTTTGTTTCCAAAAGCAAGCTTTTAGATTTTTATTTCGCGCTGTGTGAGCAAATGCAGCGATCGATGATATTTTCTTTTTTTTCCTCAAAATATTGATTTGACGTGTCAAGAAGAGTGTCTCATTCGGAAACAATTTATACGATATGATTGCCTTTTGTCTGGTAAAAATACGAAAACTATTTCGAAATATCTGCTTTAAATATATTTGTACCCAGCATGTGACACTTAAAACTGAACGACTAAATAAACTGCAAATGCACGCAGCCCGGATAATTTTGTAAGCTGAGTTATCTATCTGTCTGTCTACTGATACTGCATCACCCCCTCGCCGACGTTTCAAAGCCTAAGCTTGATGCCGGTAAGTAGTTGAGTAAAGTACAATAAGGCCGTATTCACTTCTAAAACGCTAAATGACGCTAAATGACGAAACTCCTGCATATACATCACGAAAACATACCTATATAATTATGACCCCCTTAACCGGCACAGTGGCTCAGTGGTAGAGCGTCCGCTTTGTGACCGGGAGGTTGCGGGTTCGATCCCCGGCCGGGTCATACCAAAGACTTTAAAAATGGTACTAGCTGCTCTTTCGCTTGGCGCTCAGCATTAAGAAAGTAGAGCTAGAACTGGTCAGCTCAGTGTCAGTATAATGTGACTGGGTGGAATATCATGTCAAAGTGTCTGGGGCGTGATATTTCAGTGAGGCAGCACTCTAAAAGTGAGCATTGAGCTCCCTGCCACATCCAGACACCGTCGCGATATGACTGAAAAAGGTTGAAAGCGACGTTAAGCCCAAATCAAACAAACAAATGACCCCCTTAAACCCCACTTTTATATAGTAAAACTGGGGTTTACAGGGGTATACATTATTTTTCTTATTTCTGCTCAAAACATAGATTGTGGGTACTCGTTAGAACTGCCTCGTCGAGGCAGTTCTAACGAGTACCCACAATCTATGTTTTGAGTAGAAATGTGAAAAATTTTAGAATTTTTCATCTGAAAACTTTCATTTTTTTGATAGTAAAATTTTCAGTATATTTGCATAGGCTTGTTCTCATAATGTATCTAATCCACTTAAGCCACTGAAAGATGTAATGGAACATTACGGTAGATTAGGTCAAGTGACAGTGAAATTACTGAATAAGGGTTTCACTTATTTACAATATTTATAAAAAATATATACTGTGTCATTTGTGCTGAAAGTTGTCATTAAACTTTGTGATAATATGGACTAGCAATATGTGTAATATGAGGTGACAGTTTGTGTTATATTTATCATATTTAGAAATGTTTAAGTAACAAAGAACATTACATAAAGAACAATAGTGAGTCCCATTAGGCCCAAAGGCCAGCTTATTATTATGAAACGCGGAGAAACTCACAGAATACGGGACATGTCGCCGAAGGTTGTCACGCTTGACTAAGCGGATGTATGACGTACTGTTATAGTTTCTGTTAAACATAAACGATGGGTAACAGTCCCAATACACTGAGAAAAACGCTATGGTGACGAATACGTGCAATCATATTCGCTTCTGACTGCCATCAAACGAACAGATTACTTAGAGCCAACCAATAACAAAGGCGAATGTACATTAAATGAGAGTGACACAGCATATCAGTATTAGCGAGAAGAAATAATAAATGAGCCTTACTATGAAAACGTCGACAACGAAAGGCCTGATGAGGCTGAAGGCTTTAGGCTTTGACATCCGATGTAAATGATCTCCTGCAGTCGCAAGTCAGCTTGTTCCTTAGCCCGACCGGCCAACGAGGTCCGCGACCCCTACGCCGTCACCAATTTTTAAGGTTTTTTAGGGTGTTTTGAACTATTTAAAAAAAAATGTTTGGTAGGTAAAAATTTTCCTCTCCCATGGACGGGACTACCCCCGGGGTGAGGGCAGGGAGGTCGCGGTCTGAATTATTGGTATATCTCCCACCATAAACTCGTAATTACTTTACTTAAATACAACTATAAGCTTGGTTTTAGTGTCAGGTTGTAGAAAATTAATCTAAATTTAAGAAAATACCAAGATATATCGACATATTTTTGGTTTTAGGGTCGAAATTTAATGCCGTCATGCCCTACCCGCATCTAAAAAAAGCCGATTTTTCGATTTTCGGTCAAGTCCTAAGTCATCGGTCTACTGCTGGACCAAATAATAAGTTATAGTAATGTTTTTGGTGTCAGAATGTAGCAATATTATTGCTTCGGAGTTATTAACGCTTTACGTTGTTTCATGAACGTTAGTGTTTCACTGTTTAGTGCCGTCATGCCCTACCCCACCCCTAATTTCAAGAAATTTCTCGTTTTTTTTTCGACAGTTGGTCACTTTCAAACAGCTATAACTCCTTAATGATTTAAGATAAAATAAAAAAAAAAACTCGGTATCAGTTTTATAGATAATTGATTAGGCTTTAAAGTATACAAAGTTAGGTTACGTACCAGGAGTAGGTCTGGACGTACAACGCCGCCTAAGTGTACCCCCAAATTCAGGCGAAAATACCACATTTTGGCGATACTTGGTCAACTTCAAACAGCTATAACTATTTAACTAATTAAGATATAATAACAAATTAGGTGTCATTTTGTAGGTAATTTAGTATGCTTTAAGATGCAGCATTACAATAGTTTGGCTACATACCGGGAGGGGGTCCGGACGTACAACGCCGCCCAAGTGTACCCCTAAGTTAAGCGAAAATTCGGGGTTTTTCTTTTCAATATGTTTACACTTTCAAACAGTTATAACTCGGTAAAGTTTTAAGATATAAGAACAATCTTGGTATTAGTTTGTAAGTCATTTAGTAAGCTTCAAAAATACAAGGTTTGGTAGAGTACCTGTAGGGGGTCCGGACGTACACGCCCGGGTTCCCCTACCCCAATCTTAGGCAAAATTATGGAATTTGGGCGATTTTTGGTCACTTTCAAACAAATATAACTCAATAACTTTTTACGATATGACAACAAACTTGGTGTCAGTGTGTAGATGATTTATTGTCCCTTAACACCATACCAAGGATGTGGCACCATATTAGGGTGGGGTTCAGGGGTACAATGCCAGAAGGGGGTACTCCCAAATTTGGACGAAATTTCACAAAATGGCGTCGCATTTGGGTGTCTGGTCATTTTCAAACAACTATAACTCGACAACTATTTAAGATATAAGAAACTTGGTGTCAGTTTGTAGGTAATTCATTATCCTTTAAAACAATTGCAAAAGTTTGTCTACATACTAGGAGGGGATTCTGAGGTACAATTCCGGAGTGAGACCCCTCCAATATCGGCCAATTTGCAATTTTGCCGGTATTTTTCGGTATTCAATTATTGATAACTCGCTTAAAACTCATGATATGTAAACATGTAAACGTTTAATGTGCCAGATTGTAGGTAATTATGTATGCTATCAATAAGTAAAAAGTTTTATATAGTGAAAATTGAGCCGTGCAAAGTCACCCATCGATTTTGGACAATTATTTATTTATTGATAACTCGCTTAAAACGCATGATATATACATGTTTGTTTATGTATCAGATTGTAGGTAATTATGTGTGCTAAAAAGGTATGTCAATAAATATAAGTATTATATAGTGAAAATGGAGCCGCACAACGTCGCGCAAGGTCATCCTCATTTTGGGACATTTTTTGGTTTTCGCCCCTGCATTGCTAGTTAAAGGCTCATACCACCCTTATTAGCCATTTATAGCCTCGTTTTGTCATTTGAAGAAGCTTGCTAGATCTTTCATTTTTATAATGCCACAGGGTTTATTTTAAGGGCAGAATACGGAATAATTGACGTCAACCACTCCTACCTGCCCTTTTCCCCGTATTTTGGCCCCTACATTGTATTTAAAGGCTCATATCGCCCTTATTAGCCATTTCTAGTCTTATTTTATCATTTAAATTTATAGAAGCCTACCAGCTCTTTCTTTTTATAACAAATTTAAGTTTATTTAACGGGCTGAGTACGGAAAATTAGATGTCAACTACACGCATCCCCCTTTTTTTCGCTTATTTTGACCCCTACATTGCTATTTAAAGGCTCAAATCCCCCAACCCCCTTATTAGCCATTTCTTGTTTTATCATTTAAAAGTATAGAAGCATGCTGGATCTTTCATTTAATAACAAATTCGGGTTTATTTAACTGGCTGAGTACTGAAAAATTGACGCCAACTACCTCTACCCTCCTTTTTTCGCTGATTTTGGTGTCTATATTGCTATTTAAAAGCTCATATCTCCATTATTGGCCATTTCTAGTCTCGTTGCAGTATTTTAAATTATAGAAGCATGCCAGATCTTTCATTTTATAACAAATTTGAGTTTATTTAACGGGCTGAGTATTGAAAAATTGACGTCAACTACCATATCCCCCCCCCCCTTTTCGCTTATTTTGACCCTTACATTGCTATTTAAAGTCTCATGTCGCTGTCATTAGCCATTTCTATTCACGTTTCAATATTTAAAATTATAGAAGCATGCCAGATTTTTTTTTTAATTTCATAACAAAAATCCGAGTTTATTTAACGGGCTGATGTCAACTACCCATACCCTTTTTTTCCCCCCTTATTTTTGACTACATTGTTATTTAAAGGCTAATATCGCCATTATAAGCTATTTCTAGGTCTAGTCTTATTTTATCATTTAAAATTATAGAAGCGTGCTAGGTCGTTCATTTATATCAAATACGAGTTTATTTAACGAGCTGAGTACGGAAAAGTTGACGTCAACTACCGCTACCCCACCTCCTTTTTTCGCTTAAAGACACAATTTGGATTGCATAACACCCTTATGTCTCTTTGCAAATTAAGATAAGACTTTCTTGGTTACTTAGGCCACCCTTACAGGTAGGGGCCTGATAAGGGGTAATTAGATTAGGTATCAGCAAAGTTTATGATGAAGACAGGGAAACAGATAAGGTGGGTAATTTGGTGATAATTTGATATTTTTTCTCTTTATACAATAAAATATATCTGGTTGTTATTCATTAGAATTGCCTCTCCAAGGTAGTTCTAATGAATAATCACATCATGTTTTGTGGAGAAATACAGATACTTACGCTTTTATGTTAATTTATCATCAAATGCCCTCTGTCTGCTTCTTTGGATCAAATACAGAAAATTGAAAAGATAGATAGTAATTTATTTATTTAAAGCTTTTTGAATACACATTCTCAATTGTCTGAGAACTTTCAGACATATTCCATAATGCGTTGTTTTACTGAAGTTAAAATATTTAGCTTTGAGACAGTTATGGAATAATTGTGAAGTGTGCTTATTTACTTTTGAAAATTAATAAATAAATAATAAAAAAAAAACTTTCAATTTTATATTTCTATTTCAGTTTATTTGTATTTTTTCACAGTGCAAGAAAAAAAAACAAAAAAAAAACAGCACCTTTGTATTTTGGAAAAACTATCAAAAATGAATAAATAAATAGTGATACAATACAAATTAAATGCAAAATTTGCAAATGAATTTATTTGGTTCTGAAGTAACATATTGAATACTTCTCAATCAGATGAATTACCCTTATTGGGCCCCACCTTGGGAGACAACACCTTTATAATCACTTAATAATCACTTAGATAACATAAGCCTTTGATGTGCGCTATATTATCAGGACTGTATATTGGGGCTGATCATGAGAGGCGGGGTCTAGCCAAAGAAGGAAACAAAATGTGTCTATTTAAAGGTCATATCACCATTATTAGCCATTTCTAGTCTCATTTCCATATTTAAAATTATAGAAGCATGCCAGATATTTTTTTAAAGCAAATTCGAGTTTATTTAACGGACTGGATACGGAAAAATTGACGTCAACTACCCCTACCCCTTTTTTCGCTTATTGTGGACCCTACATTGCTATCAAAAGCCATTTCTAGTCTTGTTTTATCATTTAAGATTATAGAAGCATGCTAGATGTTTTATTTTGTATCCATTACGAAAACATGCCTATACAAATATATTGAAAATTTTACCTCCAAAAACTGAAAATCTTCAGTTAAAAAACTCTGATATTTTTCATATTTCTGCTCTAAACATCGATTGTGGGTACTCGTTAGAACTGCCTCGGCTAGGCGGTTCTAACGAGTACCACAATCTATGTTTTTGAGCAGAAATAAGAAAAATAATGTATACCCCTGTAAACCCCAGTTTTACTATATAAAGGTGGGGTTTAAGAGGGTCAAAATTATATACGCAAGTTTTCGTGATGGTATTTGAGTTTATGTAACGGGCTGAGTACGGAAAAATTGACGTCAACTACCTCTACCCCTCCTTAATTTCCCTTATTTTGGCCCCTGCATTGTAATTTAATGGCACATATCGCCATTTTTAGCCATTTCTAGTCTTGTTTTAAATATTCTTATGGGATATTTCTGAGGGACTAAGTGAACTAAAATCTTGAAAGGTACTCTTTATTTTCATTCTTTTGTTTTTAATCTTGTCTTATTTTTTGTGAATAAATATTGTTAATAATTTAAAGTTTGTTGCTGGTTTCATTGTCCTTTCTTTCGGTTACACCTGGCATGTAACAGAAATTGGGGGCTCGTCCGGGATCGAACATTTTCTTCTGCTTAAACAAGTTTGAGCTTTTTAAAGAAACTTGTCTTCTTTTTTTGTGAATAAATATTGTTGATAAGTTAAAGCTTGTTGCTGGTTTCACTTTCATTTTTTTCGGTTACACGTGGCTCGTAACAGAAATTGTGGGGTGGGGGGCTGTCCAGGATCGAACATTTTCTTCTGCTTAAACAAGTTTGAGCTTTTTAAAGAAAATAAGTATTGACTTTAAAAAAAAAAAAAAAAATATATATATATATATATATATAATTTTGAGGGTTTATCATTAACAATGCAAATGATTTATTTACCTGAGGCCTTCAGAGGTTTTCTATTTAAAAAAGAGGAAATAAAAAATGTAAAATTCACAAATAAAATTTGCATGAGTTGAAAAATAGGTTATGCCCTTTTCGGCCCATGTTAACTGGC